>CM026324.1:18743893-19404043 GCA_014843725.1 Amphicarpaea edgeworthii | reverse complement strand
AAATATTTGTGGTTTCACTTGTGGTTTTATTTATGAAAACCTAATAATTAGGATTTATTTAAAGTTGCATTAATGAAACTTAATTATTTAGCCTATTTATGAAACCCTAAACATGTAAGGCTTCGATTAAGATATTTATTACGCATTTCATTTATGAAATCCTAAATATTTAGGGGTATCACTTTAGGGTTTCAATAATGAAACCCTATATAATTATGGTTCTCAATTTAGGGCTTATTTATAAACTACTAAGTATTTCGGGTTTTAATTTAGGATTTTATTAATGAAACTTCTAAACAATTAGGTTTCCTTTATAAAATTGTTAATAATTGAGGGTTTCAATTTATGATTTTAGTAATGAAACTCCCAAATATTTAGGGTTAAATTTAAGACTTTATTAATGAAAGCATAAATAATTAGGGTTTAATTTCTGTTACTTAAATATTTATTTTCTCAATTGTAGGGGATTTATTTATGAGACAGTAAATATTAATGGCTTCAACTTAAGGTTTTATAGGAGAGAACCCTAAAAAATTAGTGGTTTCATTTATAAAACCCTAAATATTAAGGAGTTTCAACTATATGATTTTAGTTAATGAACACCCCAAATATTTAGGAATTTATTTTAAAGTTTATTAATGGAATCCACTTAGATATTTTGGTTTTAATTTGTTGTTTTATTAATGCAAGCCTCAAATATTTAAGGTTGTATTTTTGAAAACCTAAATATTCAGGTTTAACAATTTAGGATGAAATTTAAATTTAATTAATGAAATCATAAATTTAGGATTTTATTTACAAAAATCTAAATATTCATGGATTTCATTTTACAAGGAGTGAGTTTGGGGTTTCATTAATGAAACTTCCCCAACTAATTAAGGATTTATTAATGAAACCTTACATAATTAGGGGGTTTTGATTAAAAATTTTATTTATGAAACCTAAATATTTAGGGTTTTATTTATACTACACTTTAATGAAACCATTTATAATTGAGGTTTTGTTTTATGAAACCTTAACTACTTATGGTTACAATTTAGGGTTTTCATTTTTTTAAAAACAAATTATTTTGGGGTTTCTTTGAGAAACCTAAATATTTTGAGTTACATTAATTATACCATAAATAAAGCCTTGAATTGAAACTATAAATTATTAGGGTTACTTTAATTAAAAACCCTAAATTTCATTCCAAAGTGAAATGTTAAATATTTGTAGTTTCATAAATAAAATGAAACCACTAAATATTTAGGTTTCATCAATAAAACCCTAAATACATAGGGTTTCATGATTGAAACCCTAAATATTGAGTAATGAAACCCATAATTGTAACTCACAAATACTTTGAATTTCATAAATAAACCACAAAAATATTTATGGTTTTGATAAATAATCTGATAAATTGAAATATAAATATTTAGGGATTTTATAAAAACAAAATCTTAATTATTTATATTTCATTAATGAAACCCTAAATTTCACCATAAATACATTGAATATTTAGAGTTTTGTTTATAGATCCTTAAATATTTATGGTTTTGTTAATGAAACCTCAAATATTTAGTTATAGTTTCATTAATAAAGCATTAAATTTTACCTTAAATATTTAAAGTTTATTCAATGAAACCATAAATAGATGTTCATTACTATTTAGGGTTTCAGAGATAAAATCCCAAATTTAAACCTTGAATATTTAGTGTTTCAGTAACTAAAACCATAATTTTTAGGGTTTTATTATGAAACCTTATATTTATCCTAAATTAAAGCTTAAAATATTTAAAGATTCATATATAAAACCCCGAATATTTAGTGTTTCACAAACGAAACACTAAATCAAAACCCTAATTATTTAGGATGTAATTATTAAAACCCTAAAATATTTAGAGTTTTATAAATAAAATCTTGGGTATTTAGGGTTTCATAATAAAACACCAAATTAAAACCTTAAATTTTTAAGGTTTCATTAATAATTCTAATTATTTAAGGTTTCGTTGATGGAAACCATAAATTTCATCCAAAATTGAAACCCAAAAGAGATTAAAGGTTTTACAAATGAAACTATAAATCAAAAGTAAATATTGAGGTTTCATTTATAAAAACCCCCTTTATTTAGGGTTTGATAAATGAAACCTCAATTATATAAGGTGTCATAAACATAACCAGAAATATTTAGAATTTGATTAATGAAACCTTAAATTTCACCCGAAATATTTTGATTTCATTAAAGAAATCATAAATCAAAACCCTAAATATTTTAGGATTCATAAATGATAAAAAACCAGTAATAATTTTTGAAAATTTTTAAAAATTTGAAAAAATGAGTAATAATTTTAAATTTTGAAAAAAACATAAAAATATGAAAAAACAAGTGTAATGTATCTAAAATTAAAAACTAATGAAAAACTTAAAATAGAATAAAAAACAAGAGTATGGAAAATAATAATAATGTCTTGAAAATTAAAATAAAATGAAAAAAATTAAATAATATGAATAAACAAGAGTAATATCTTGAAAATTTTGAAAGAAATTGATTTTTTTTTTAAATATATGGAAAAACAAGAGGAATGTCTTGAAATTGAAAAGAATATTAAAAACAAGAATAATGTCTTAAAAAAATTTGAAAAAAAAAAAATGAAATATTAAAATAAGAAAAATATATTGAAAATATGAAAAAGAATGTAGAATTTAAAAAATATGAAAAACAAGAATAATTTGAAAAAAAAATGAAAAATTTTGAAATAGAAAAAATAATTAACGTCTTGAAAATTTGAACAAAAATATAAAATTTGAAAAAATAAATATATGAAAAAACAAGAATAGTGACTTAATTTTTTAAAATAATATTAGAAAATAAGAGGAACGAATCTAAAAAAATAATTAAATAACATATTTTTTGTTTATTATATTATTACAATTAGTATTAAGTATTCATTAAAAATGTTAGTTATATGTGATAATTAATTTATACGTAGCATATCATTTAAGTAGTCGAATATTTATAAACATATTTAATTAGTAGTAATATGTAATAATTATAATTAAAATGTCAATTACAAAGAATAATAAATACTATATAATTATCATTAATGATAAGCAACATAAAAACTATTTTTAGTTTGACCGAAATTATAATGTATAATTTAGTATTAGGTGACTAATTAGATTGAAAATGTATTTAATTAGTGATTTATATATTATTAATTTAATTAATAGGAACCAAATGTAAAATTTGATAATTTATTAGAGACCAAATTTATAAGCTTGCAAAATATTATACTTTTAAAATGGTACAAGTTTCATATTTTTCTTTTTTAATTTTTTTGGGAAAAATTAATATAATATAAATATAAGTTTAATTTACTAATCCAGCTTTATCAAATTAAATTTTTTTCCCAAAAGTTTTTTTTTAAGATTCTACTAGAATTTTTTTAAGTTTTTTTTTTGGACAAAAGTTCTTTTTATAATTTTAAATTATAACGATATTAGATAATATTTTTTTAAGGTTTAAATATGTTTTAATCTCTTAAATTTGAGTCTTTTTTATTTATTTCAGTTCATTAAATTTAAATTTTTATTTTTAGTCAATTTTTAAAATGTTATTTTAGTTATCTTTATTAATTATTGTCAATTTTGATGTATAATTTGTGATGGTATTTTTACTATATGAGAGACAAGAAGGAATATTTTTCTAAAATAAGAAATTAAAAAAAAAGAAAAAAAATAAAATGAATTTAAATTGCAATGATTAAAAATATATTCAAACTAATTCTTAATTTCTTTTAAATATTCATATTTATTTTATTTCATAAATATTTATTATTTTATTTATTTTAATTTCTCTAAATTATATCATATATATTTACATAAAAACTACGTAATGGCTTAAAAATTTATGACTGAGTTGTTTAAGTTTATTTAGTAAAATAATAATTTATTTTAATAAAATAAGTAATTATTTATATTTTTAGTATATTTGTCTAAATTGTTTCTGTTTAAAATAAGTTATTTTTGTTTATTTAAATAAGAAAATTCTATCTGCTTATAAAATAATCAATTATCTAATAATCACTTATTTTATAAATAAGTATTATAATTTTAAAGGAAATATAAGGTAGGTCCACCTGCACTTAGCACAACTAGAATACATTGTGTGACATCAATTATGGGCATTTGATAATGGACATGATTTTGTATCGAACGACTATTTCTATTTTTGGATTAAATATTTATAGGTTATTTAGGTTTTTATTCTTTAAATTTTTTTTTTGAAATTTTAGGTTTTAGTCTATAATTTTTTTATTTAACTAGTTAAGTACTAAAACAATTTTCTGTCAAGATTTTTGGTTTTAAACTTTTATTTGACTGATTAAAATTCTTAAACTTTTTTAAAAATTTTGATTTTTAGTTTCTAAACAAAATTTAAATCTCATTTTTTTTTATTTAAAGGTTTCTAGGAGCTAAAAATCAAATTTTAAAAAAATTTAGAGACTAAAAATCTTGACAGAAAAAAAGTTCATAAACTTTCATCAGTCAAACAAAAATTAAAATTTAGGATTAAAACTTTAACAAAAAAAAAAATTTAGGAACTAAAAATCAAAATTTTAAAAAGTTTAGGATTAAAAAAACCAATATTCCTTCATCAAAGTTGAAGTATTTTCTACTATCTTACTAATAAAAACTAATATTTTGATTCCTTCATAATATCTTGTATGTGGATGGTTTTCTCTCCTCTTCGTTAGACTGCAGATGCCTTTTGCCTTCAACTGGTGCTGGGTTAGAAATTAGAATTTATAATAACTCACTAAACCAGTGCAATCAATGGTGACACAGACACCGTACTACATAAATTTTATGCATTTTAAGTAACCAAACCATAGTGCAACAATAGTTGTGTGACCCTATCTGCCTTTACTTTGAAAATCTCACATGAACCAACCCAAGATGTCCCCCACTCACTTGGTTTTGCAACAATAGTACGTATCTTTTAGCCGCTCTCATATTTTAAGTAGTCATTGCTCAAAAAAGTCAACTGCAGAGCGCAGATACCAACCATTCCTCTTCAAGTCTTCAACTGGTGAAGGCACAGCCACTAGGAAATCAAACCAACTTTCATATTATTAATACTTTAAGAGAGCTTGAATAAACACTAACACACACTTATATCTAAATCCTTTAAAAGCTGCTACAGAATTGAAACTAACAGTAAAAAATTGCCAATATTTTTAGAAAGTTTCAGTTTTGTAACAGTTTTAACTTTTAAAGCATATGCCTGTAAACGGGAATAAAAAAGTTAAAAAATTGTAATTACAGGATCAAATGGGATGTTTTGAATTATAAAAACTAAAAGGAAAAGTTATTGCAACTATAAAAAGGATAATTAAACCATAAAAAAGAATTCTGTGTGGGCTGATTTGAATTGGACTTTATATTTGAGTAAAAGAAAGAGACAGATTGAAATTTGAAAGTGACTGATTCATTAAAAAAATGGAATATGAGAGAGAGAGAAAAGAGAATGTATGGAACTAATGGAAGGGAAATTCAGACAGAGCAGTTGGCAAAAGAGGCAGAAAGTTGAAAACTCCATGAAGCTGTTTTCCTCAAAGTACTATTTTGTTTGTTCATTTTGTCAACTCTCCAACCACTAATAGCTTCTAAAGTATTGATGATGTTTTCAGATGCATGTAAACTGAAGTAGAGAGACCATGAAGGGTGTTCTTTCCATCAGCTTCTTATTTTGTTGCTTCTTGCTGCTTTTGGATTCTTCAACTACACTTCCTCTATGCCTTGATTCAAGTCTGTGTATATATACTACATATTTTTTCTTCGTTTCCAATTATTTTTTGAGTTTTTGTACACTCGGTTCTTCTTCATAGTAGATGTATATATCAGCTTCCTTTTATTATTTTTTTGGTGTAGAGAGACCATTTACCCTCAATACCACACTCGGATTTTGCCCTTACAACAATGGAAGCACGTGCTGCAATTCCACAGAAGATGCACGGATACAGAAGCAATTCCAACTGATGAATGTATCTGATCATGGCTGTGCCTCAGTTGTGAAATCAATACTTTGTGCGGTAAGGTTCTGTTTTTTTTTTTTGTCCCAAAACCATATACTAGTATGAAGAGGACTCAAAAAAGGAAACATTCTTGTTTTTTTTCTTTGTCTCTCTGTAGGGGCAAGTTAATGAGTTATTCATAGTTTGATATGACATCATGTGAGCATTGATTTCTTGAAACAACAGCATATGTAAAGGTCTGAATGGTTGACTAACTGCTATTAATGAACATTTGATCACATGTTCACATTGGAGGCTCATTCATAGTATCTACAATACAAGAACTCAATTTTGTTTCTTAACTCTTTTTAGTAAGTCTCTTGTTGTCACATACATCTAAGAACACTTAATATTTTTCACTCCAATAATAAAATCTAACTTGAGTTCTTAACTTATTTTTAATGTGTCCCATTTTTATTTCTACACAACAGGAGTCCCCATTTTAACTTAGAAAATTGTTTTTTTAATGGTTAAACATCCTTGTTTGTAGTTTTCTTGCATTAGTAATTTGTATAAAAACTTCATACGAACTTTTTGCTCCAATAATATTTTCAAGTGGCTTAACTCTAAAAGAAACCAACATAAGCAATTGGTACATTCAAATTCAACACGATAAGTTCTGCCCTGCATGCTGCATTCCTGTGTTGTCTAACTTACTCTGTGTTGTAGAGATGTGACCCTTTTTTCAGCAGAGCTATTTACAGTTCAATCCACTCCCAGATCAGTTCCTGTGCTTTGTGAGTCTTCCATTCCAGCAAATTCTTCTCCAGTCAAATGCAGCAGTGCAGGACTTCTGCTCTGAAGTATGGAACACATGTCAAACTGTGTCAATAATAAACTCACCATTTTCCCCTTCATTTGCAAGGCCAAGCAGGAGGAACACCAGTTAATAAGGCCAATGCAACCAAACTAACTGAGTTATGGCAATCCAAAACAGATTTCTGCAATGCATTTTGGTGGTTCTTCCAACAGTGAATCAGTGTGCTTTGAGGGTGAACCTGTTGCACTGAATAACACTCACACTCCTATCACCCCACCTCATGGTTTGTGCCTTGAGAAAGTTGGGAATGAATCTTATCTCAATATGGTTGCTCATCCTGATGGCTCTAACCGTGCATTCTTCTCTAGTCAAACGGGTAAGGTTTGGTTGGCAACTATTCCTGATGAGGGGATCAGGACGACAATTGGAGCTTGATGTATCAAGTCCCTTTTGTTGACCTTACTGACCAAGTTTATCTTGATACTCAACTTGGAATGATGGGAATTGCATTTCATCCAAACTTTGCAAACAATGGCCGGTTCTTTGCTTCGTTTAACTGCGATAAAGATAAGTGGTCAGGATGTAATGGAGTATGTTCTTGTAATTCAAATGTTGGTTGTGATTCATCAAAGCTAAGAAATGATAATGGTGTTCAACCATGTCAATATCAAGCTGTTATTGCAGAATATACGGCTAATGGGGCGCTACATCTCAGCCATCCTCGGTACACATCTCTATACACATAAAAAAGTAGTTTCTACTTTCTATAATGAGTTTAATTCAAAAGTTTAATGGTGATGCACTAATAGTTGTAAAATAGTTTTGTAATGTTGTTCAATTACAATCACTGGTTGCATGTCTTTTATGATAATTTTATAAAAAGTTAACAAACTCATCATAAATGGTGGATTGTTAACTGATTTATAGTATAAAGCTATGTCAATACATCATACTTTTTTCTCTTAATTTAATGTGTTTGGACTAAATTATTCTTGATTTTCAGACAATTGCTAAACCAACGGAGGTCAGAAGGATATTTACCATGGGGCTCCCTTTTTATAGGTCAACATGGAGGCCAGATACTCTTTGGACCTAATGATGGATATTTATACTTCATGATGGGGAGATGGTGGAGGTTCAGGTGATCCATACAATTTTGCCCAAAACAAGAAATCATTGCTTGGAAAGATTATGAGGCTTGATATAAACAACATTCCAAGTGAGTTATGCATCATATTATTAGACTTGGAGACTACTTTTAAATATATTTTGCATTTAATTAAGAGTTTAATGGTGATGCACAAACATATTTACACTGCATACAATCACAAGGCACCATTTTATAGGTCCGTTGATTTTTATAAAGCTATCTTAAAAGTATGACATCTAACATAAATCTTCAGGTGCATCTGGAATTAGCAAACTTGGCCTTTGGGGTAGCTACTCCATTCCTAAGGATAATCCATTCAGTGAAGACAAGAATTTGCAGCCTGAAATATGGGCCTTGGGATTAAGAAATCCATGGCGATGCAGTTTTGATTCAGAAAGACCTTCCTACTTTTTTTGTGCAGATGCTGGACAGGTTTGTCAATGCTTATCCTAAAATAAATCTTATGGTAGTTAAATTTATATAGCACTGTAACGCAATCTGCACCTCTAGAGTGACAAATAGTTGCTAATTTCCTCGGTATATAGAAATTTTCTAAGAGTTTCTGTCTGACATGACAAGAGCTACAAGAAAAAGTAAAGTGAAATATATTACATAATTCATTTGCAGGATCTTTATGAGGAGGTGGATCTCATCACAAAGGGTGGAAACTATGGTTGGCGTGTTTATGAGGGACCCTATCTTTTCACTCCTGCTGAATCACCAGGTGGCAACACCTCCCTTAATTCCATAAATCCAATTACCCCAATATTGGGATACAACCATTCTGAAGTAAACACGAATGAAGGATCAGCATCTATCACTGGTGGATATGTCTATCGATCCAAGACTGATCCTTGCATGTATGGAAGGTAAACCAGCTTTTCTTTCCCTTCATGGCCTTCAACTCATTTTAAATTGAATAGTCTGTAGGGAAAACAGAAACTCTTTGGTTGAGGAATATATATCAAATTATAATTGAAGTGGAATTACTCATTTGATCTCTACACCAAGATGCCAAGATGAGCTGTAAGATCTGATATCATGTTAGAAACCAAGTGGCATGAAGTGAAGTTGTCCATCAGACACATAAGCTACACCCCCAAGAGTTGAGGCAGACGATTTGACACATCCTAACAATGAGTAATTAAACTTATACGGACTAGGGATATGACCTATAGCCTTTATAAGGTTTGGATATTCCCCTAACTTTATAAGAGAGTTTTGTAGAGTTGAATTAGATCTTTAGGTCCAAATTCTAATACCTATGGTACATAAACACACCCATGCATGCAATATTATCAGGCTATCAGCTGTTGCTAATTGAGCAGTACTACTTTTTCAGGTACTTGTATACTGATCTTTATGCAGGTGAAATATGGTCAGCCATTGAAGTGCCAGAAAACAGTGGAAATTTCAGCAGTAGCAAAATACATTTCCGTTGTGCAAATGATAACTCTCCTATCCAATGTGACTTTGTACCTGAAAGCTCCCTTCCAGCTCTAGGCTACATCTATTCATTTGGTGAAGACAACAACAAAGATGTTTACATTCTTTCAAGCACTGGTGTTTACCGAGTTGCTAGTCCAAGTCGCTGCAGTTACACTTGCTCACTGGAAAAGGAAAATGCAACAACAACCACTCCTCATCCTTTCCCTTCTCCATCTCATGCAGCAACTTGTAGTTGGAGTAACTTCTCTGTGCATCTTTCATCCTTTTTGTTGCTTTTGATAGGTTTTGCTAATAATATACTGTAGTGTTTGAACATTAATTACGTGTACATAAAAGAATATTTAATTAACTCGCCTGTTCTCCTTTCTTTTTATACTTTTCTATTATTTTGGATGATTAATTCATAAAAGAAAGGTGTTAGATTATGATTTTAAAAGATTATTTTTCCATAAAAAAATATATTGTGGATTTATAAGATTTTAAATAATTTTATGGATTTTTTTTATTAAGAGATATTAAAATATTAATCATTTGCTTAACTTGAAAAATATTTAAGTTTCTTGAAGAATATCCAAGTTTTGCAAATAATATATGAACAAACAAATCATTCTTTGCTTTAGTATTAAGCAAATCATCTAAATCTAAGATTTCTTTTATAGCATCTCAAACATTTCTATCTATTTTTTCTGTTAAGTTTGTGTATCTTTTCAAAATTGATTGCAATAGTTTTCAATAGATATTCTAAAACTTTGACTTTTTTGTTCTGGTTAAGACTTCCTCCATGCTTAGATATACTTCTCCTCTTATGAGGATTTATTTTTTCAATAGGAATTTTTTAACTTGAAAGGGAAATGAGATGTGGACTACATTGGTTAGGTGATATAGACAGGCTAGTAAGGTGATTCGTAGTGATTTGGAATATGAACGCATCACTATTATAATTATATAAAAAGTCTTACAAAAAAAAAAAAAAAAAAAGAGATTGGGTGGAAGATTATGTAATTGCATCCAAAAGAGATAATGAAATAAAGAAGTATGTAATGAAAAGAAAAAGTCTCGAGGTTAGATGAAATTGTTTGTTGTTTGTTGGGTTTGATATTTATATAATCAACTAAAAAGTTCATGAAATCCATTAAAATCTAATTAAGAATACAATCTTTTGAAATCTTTAAGATTTTGAATAACTAATGACTTTTTTTTTTAAATTATTTAAATTTCAATACAATACCATGAGATTTTACCCTAAAAAATATCATTAGATTTTTTTATTATTTAATTGATTAAATATTCCAATACATTTTCACACAAAAAAAAAAATCTTTTAAAATTTCAATAATTGTAATCCAATACACCTTACAAGAATGTCTCAGTGTCTATTTTCGTTTCTTTTCACTCCTCTCAATTAAAGGTATAGTAAAGGAGTTCTAGCATGATTGAATTATAATTTGCAAATTCTTTATCATCATTTTTTCTTTTTTTTTTCCACATCATATAAGTATTTTTTTTTTTTTTGAAATGTAGTCTTGATATCTCTTAATAGGGACAAAAGACATCCCAACTATGTTGGTACCCCTTAAGTCACCCTATCATCAAGACCAAGCTGTATATTATTAAATAAGCAAAATGAATACAAAGAAATGGGCAGACCAAACCAATCCCAAAGAATCATCAGTAAAAACGAAAGTTAGGCAGCCTACAACAATTACGAGCAAAGCTAACAGAAATAAAACTAGGTAAACTACATAAACTTTATACGCTCATTTACACCAAAATTAACTAGACTATCTGCACATTGATTACCCTTCCTAAAAATGTGTGAATAGATTATATGCATATTGTTAAAGGAAGAGAAAGCACGGTTCCAGCGAGCCTTGAGTTGCCAAGGAATAACCATAGGATGAGTAAAGTCCTTGATAGTCAACTGAGAGTCACATTCAATCCAGAGTCTCGGCCAACCAAGTCTAGTTGTCTGTTCAATCGCATAAAGAAGCACAAAGATTTTAGCATAGAGAGAGGTTTGGATGTCAATATAAACAGAAAAACCTCATCGGAAGAGGCCAAAATGATTCTGAAATATTCCACTAGCAATAGCATGACCAGGATGACCACAAGCTACGCCATATGTGTTACATTTGATGAATCCAGCAAGCAGAGGATGCCAGTCAACTTGGATGATTCGAGTAGAAGAGTGGAGCGGAACCCCAAAATGATGAAGACGAGAGAGATTTTCCAAGGGATTGGAAGCGCGAGCTCGAGTAACATGACCCAAGAAGGCAGCCAAGGATGCAACTAAGGCCTTAACATGATGAAGACGGAGTGCTGAGTTACGAAATCCGAGACTATTGCGAGCCCACCAAATCATCCAAAAGGTGTGAATAATTGCAAATTGTAGCAGATCATGAACTTGGCCTTTACAATGCTTAAGAGATTTCAAAATAGATAGGTAACTTAAAGAGTTAATATGAATTTGAAAGGAGGATTGCAGTCAATTCCATAACGAAAGAGCAAAGTCACAGTGTAGGAAAATATGTTCCGAAGATTCCGCAACTGCACTACAAAAATTGCACATAGATACAATGACATAACCTCAATGCCGCAAAACATCATCAGAGGGAATTTTATTATGTAACAAACGCCACAAAACAAAACTCCTAGAAAGGAGGATGGTCTTAGTCCAAACCTGCTTAGTCCAAGACAAATGAGAAGCTGCTGAAATAAGGAATTGAAGGCCTCTTTAAACGAGAGGGTTCCAGTTTGAGAAGCCTTCCAAACAACTTGGTCAGGGTTAAGGTCCATGACACGGGGAGCTACAGGGAATATCTAAAATATCCACCAAAGAAGAATCTGAGTACCAATTATCCATCCAGAAATTAATCTGACTACCATTATTAATAATCCATCCTGCATGCATAGCACAAGTATTCCAATGATGCCTCACCGAAGACCAAATGGAGCAAAGCTTATAGGTGGTAATGACATGCCCATTTCTCGTGAAGCGGGATCTCATTAAGACAGCCCATTGAGAGTCTGACTAGCGGAGGTGCCAACAAAGTTTCAAAACTGCAGTTGGATTAAGCTTCAAGAAAGATTTAACATCCAATCCCCCCTTTAAAACAGGTTTGCAGACAGTATGCCACACTACCGTAGATAGCTTACAAACATCAATGTTCCCAGACCAAAGAAAATTACACATCTGGATTCCACTTGTTTAAGAAAGTCAGCAGGCCAGACATATATCTGAAAGTTATAAAGAACCATGCCCGAAATTACCAAGTTCAAAAGTTAAACACAACCCATAAAAGATAGTAAATTACCTTTCCAAGATAAAAGTTTAGATTTAATACGATCAACAATGGGACGGAGATGTCTAAAACGAGGCTTACCCACAAAGATTGGCACTCCTAGATAAGTAAATGGGAGGGATCCAGAGTCAAAACTCAGCACATTCTTAATTGTTGCATGCTGGGAGAGAGATAAAGCGCTAGTATAATAACGACATTTCGCCAGATTGGTCCATTGACCTGAGGCTTTTCCATAGAACTTGAACAACAACTGAAGATTCAAAAGATCTTGAGGGACAACATCACAAAAAACCATAACATCATTTGCATAAAAAACATGAGAAGGAAGAGTACAACCATTTGTCCCCATAAAAGGTTGCAAATAACCATTAACCATGAGATGAGAGATTCCACAACTCAAAGCATCAGCCGCCAAACAAAAAAGTAAAGGAGAAAGGGGATTTCTTTGCCTTACCCCCCATTTGCAACCAATGTATCCAATTGATTCACCATTCACCAAGAAGGATAGTCTGTTGAAAATTTAGCAATTAGAAAGACATTAAACAAGGGAAAATCAAGGAACACAGTAACAAATCAATTTCTGATTATGTGATTGAACAGAATCATAAGAGAATACTTTAATAAAACATTCAATAAGCACAAAGAGAAAATAAATACAAAGGAAGAGTTTTAAGAGTAGCCTAGGTTGAAGCACGCTAGGCGTTATCCTTAGAGAAAAAATACCCCTACTACAATGGAGGTTTTGTATTTTCTGCACTCCTCTCCTAAACCCGTTGAACCGATCGAATATAGCGATAAGATCCCTGAACCTTCTGAACACCAATGCTCTTTCTCTTGTTTAGAAAATATAATAATATTTTATAACAATTGCTTTTTCCGTGTGTCATATCCCATGCCTCGAAGAAGTATATATAGGCAAAAATATATAGCCATTATGAAATAACTTAACCAAATAGCCGTTAAGAAAATAACTTTTCCAAATAGCCGATTAAGGAAATAAATTTCTTGAAAATTTTAAATTACAAAATAAAATAAAATAAATTAAAAAATATATATTAACATAGTCTAGCTGAATGTAAAATAATATGAATCCAATTATAGAAAGTGGAATTAAAGCCAAATTGGCAGAGCACTTCCAAGAGAAAGGACCAATCAAGAGTATCAAAAGCTTTTCGGATGTCAAACTTGATAGCCATATTAGCATTGGGGAGCTTGGTGTTGAGAACATTGATCGCTTCCGATGTAGTAGTAATGCATTCAAGGATCTAGCGGCCAAAAATAAATCCCTTTTGTTTCGGAAAAATAATCTTGTTAGCAATGGTTGCCAATCTATCAACAAGCACCTTAGTTATACTTTTAAACTGGAAATTTCCTATCACAATGGGCCGAAAATTATCAAGATTATCAGCATCAGGAATTTTTGGAATAAGCACCACAATGTTGGAGTTTAAACCTGGAAGGAGCCAACTTTGAGTGAAAAATTGTAGCGTGGCAGCATGGACATCTAGAGCAATGATGTCCCAGAATGCATGATAAAAATTACCTCCAAAACCATCCGGATCCGGAACACCCAAGTTACTAAGAGCAAAAACAGCTTGCTTTACTTCAGAGAGAAGAGGAACATTAGTCAACATAACATTATCTTCCGTAGTCACTAGAGAAGGAATGACAAAAGAAACAAGGGTATTCGAAATACAATGATTATCGACTCCATACATGTTTTCAAAATATTGGATCACTTGAGTAGTAATTGCGAAAGGGCAAGTGAGAAGTTTGTCATTAACTCTCAAGGATGTGAGCTGCTCGTGGAGTTTCTATGCTTTGCTAATTGATGAAAAAAGGTTGTGTTTCTATCTCCTGTAAATTCCACTTTATCAGAGATTTCTCTTTCCAAAAAGCCTCTTCAAAAGCGAGAACTTGCTGTAAAGCAGATTAAGCAATAGTTTCTTGTTGTAGCAACACCGAATCTAGCCCCTGATGATCAATTTCACCTTGTATTGCAGCCAAACAATTAGAACATTGTTGAATCTTTAATTGAATATTACCAAAAACCTCTTTGTTCCACACCTTAAGAGCAGCTTTGGTGTTTTTTTAACTTTTGTTTCAACACAAACATAGGGCAGCCAGAGACTGGAGTACTTCAAGTGTCACGCACTAATCTCCTACAATCTTCATGCTCCAGCCACATAGAAATGAATTTAAAGGAGCCCAGAGGTCTGGCCAAGCCCTTCTTCACATTCAATAATAGCAGGTGATAGTCCGACCTGCTTTTAGGAAGAACAATGCAAGTGACAGCATTACAATAATTCAAGAAATCAGTATTACAAATGGCTCTATCAAGTCTAAAAGCAATGTGATGAGATCCAATCCTTCCATTAGACCAAGTAAAATTATGACCCCTAGAAGGTAAATGAATAAGATTATTAGAATTAGTCCAATTCAAAAAATCATTACATGAGACCGAGGAAGGAAGAAGACCGCCTCTTTTTTCATGAACTCCCAAAATGGCATTAAAATCACCAATGAAGAACCAAGGGCCAGGGAATTTTACTTGTAACTGAGATAGCCCCTGCCAAGAAATCTTCTTTTGATATAACTAGTGGCACCATAAATTGCCACAACAAACAAGAGCTGATTAGCAATAGTAATCGAAAATGCAACAAATTGATCCCCAATTGCCAATATATAAAGGGATAAAACATCTCTACAATAGGACCAAATATTAGGGATAAGAGAGGGTCGAGAATTAACCATCAAGAGCTTTAACTGAAATTTGGAAAGAAAAGATTTAGGCATTTTATCAAGTAACACGATTGGTTCAGCCAGCATTAGTATATATGGTTTATGACCATGACACATTTGGTATAAAACACGCCTAATGTTAACATTAGCTAGGCCTCGTGCATTCCAATACAGTGCATTCATTGATCACTATGGCCCTTATCACCACAAAGGTAGTAAGTCTTTTGCAAGTTTTGCTTTTTCTTTAACTTCCTTTTTGCTGATTTAGAAATAACTGGCTAGAAAAGAGTTTGCTCTAAGTTTGTTTCATCAACAACTGAGTCTTCATCATCCACTTGGTCTGTCCAAAGTTTTGATACAATGCGCATATCTTTTTTCACAATAGAAGGGGTGTTATCATCAATCATAGGGATAACTATTTTAGCAATGAACTCCTCATCTGAGAAAAAATTCTCTTCCATTTGGTCATCCGAGTGTGCAATATTTGCAATAAAATGAAGGACATTTGCAGAAGGCTGTTTAGCTGCATTAGAAGATTGAGATCTTACAGAATTGGCTGCAATATTATCTGTTGGTTGGTGTTGAGTAGCATGATTAACTACTGCAAGGGAGAATTTGATTGGTTAGTATGTACTGCAATATTGATCGCTTGCATAAATAAGGTGCTCTGCACAATGACAACCTTATCTCGCAACGGGGAAGGCTAAGAATGATCGGGGATTAGCTTCAACATTGGTTGGCACAGGGGGACGTCTGTGGAACAGAATTGGTAGCAAAATTGGTTGCAACAGAGATTGGCTCAGGTGAGTTGAAGAATGGGCATTTGTATGAGTAGAATTAATTGCATTCGGAGCTATTGTAGTGGTTGCAGGTGGATAAGGCCGAATAGAATTATTCTCAGCTATAGGATTAGTGATAGGAACAGTAGCAGGTCCATTTTTTGGGACAAATGAAGGCTTTGTTTTAAACCGAGCCAAATTAGCTTTATGTGCAACATGCCTGCAATTAGCAATAGAATGATCAACAATCTTGCAATTATCACAGAATTTAGGCAATTTTTCATAAAAATCAACATAAAAAGCAAATCCTTGTCGTTCAACCATTATATACTCCCAAAGCTCTTCCTTCATGTCCAAATCAACGAGTACTCTCGCAAAGTGCCCAAAAGAGTGAAAAGATGTGGCTTCATCAATAGTCAATGGAGCACCAATAGCACGAACAATAGCAAAGAGGATTTTAGGACGCCAATATTCCTGAGGCAAGTCATATATACGCACCCAACATTGTGCATTTGTTTGTTTCACCAATCTAGGATTAAAATCGAGGGACCAAAAAATAAGCGAAGCACACCATGAGCAAAATTCCAAGACCCACTGGCTAGGACTTTACGCATGTCTTCTACTCGGGCAAACGAAAATTTGAAAAATTCTTTCCCTAAGGAAATCAATTTTCACGTACCTAAGAGGTGTCATATGCAATCCAATTTTTCTTTCAATTCGTAAGTTTTGGGAAGAGCATTCCCCTTGGAGAGGATCAAGCGTCCATGAAGGTGGTTCTTGCACATGTCTAAACAAGCACAATATTCCTCTTCAGCACATTATATCAACCACACATGGTATGAATAATTTAATTTATTTTTACAAATCTTCCTACTATATTTTATGAAAAGATTGGATGAAAAGTAAATGCATGCATTTAATGTCTTGGAAAAATAATTTTCTCATCATAAAAGTCATAAGATAATGGAGGAGAAGTATATTTTTTTTAATATGTTATTTATCATTATGATCAATAACTAATCTTTGTGAAGAACATGACTATCTTTAATGAGATTTTCTCCTCCCAATCACGTTTTTTACCTTATTTAAAAAGATCAAATCCAAATACCAACAGTTTTGTTGGTGGATAAGTATATAGTATTACTATTTACATTTTTCTCTATAGCCTATAGGTGTCAAATAGAGTGAGTGTCTATCTACCCATTATTTTTCCTACTTGAAACTATGATTCATGGTTTTAAAGAATAGTTGTCCTGATTGCAGCTATTAGATCACTATGGCGTGAAGTTCAGGATTCACAAAGGGTCTCAAAAGTTGTGTATTTTTGAAGAGCACAAGGAGAAATATAGTATTTCCATGCGATTGTAATACTTGAGTTGTGACCGCTACAAGTGAATTGATTCCACAATTGTGATGCCGTACGTTACAGATGCTGCTGTAATCATAATATTGTGACCACTGACCACATTGGTGATTCTGTCCCCAATTTAAAATCTTACTATGATTTGAAACTCAAAATCACCTTGAAAAATAATAATTATAATTTTGTCAAATATATTATTTGTGGATAAACTTGCGATTGTGCTATCTAAATTAAGGTTTGGAGTATGCAAAATATAATCTAAAGTCCAAACATGCACAATATAATTATGTTAGTACGATTAAGTGTGTGTTTGAATATCAATTGAAAAAAAAAATGGAATCAGTCTTCAATTTATTTCCCAACACACCTAGTTGATTTAAATGCAGCACACAAATTGCTACTAGAGGTTCCGCATTTGGCATTTGGCATTTGGCCATTTCCAATTTATAGATTATACTTTCATCAACATTCAATAATTATTATGAACTTTGTGGACTGCAACTCTAGAATCCTTGAAAGTTTTTTTGGTTATGCATGTCTTAGCTTTACCATTCGCCACAGTCCAACTTATTATGACTATTGTTGAAAAGATATCATTGAACTAAGACTGAGCAATAATTAATTTAACTGTTTGCAGCACCAAGGAAGAGTAAGGTACATTATTATTTGCCAGTTGGTGTGTCATGTGTGCAAGTGCAACCAAATAACCAACATTTTGACGATCTCATCCATATATATATATACATGTGTCAGTTTGGCGTGGCACAATAGTTTTTGGGACGTTTTTTAGGTACAGCTGTATTAGCAATTACTTACTTGTAGAGAGGTAAACTCAAGAATTGACAACCCACTGCAAAAGAAACCACACTGGTCAACCTGACACTGAGTTCCTTTGATCAATTGATGCATGTCCTTTTAAGCAGAGGGAAGAAGGAGGACATGTGAATCACTATCAACACTTCAATTCATACACATGCATACCATTGGAGAGCATAATCAGTTTAATCATCATGCATCAATCAATATGCTCTATCAAAGAAAAAAAGATATGCCATTTAAACAGAATAAACTAACTACCAAACTAGCCATTTAAACAAAGCATGAACTAACAGAATGGCAGAGATGTTGCGTAACGAGAGATCCTCTTGTTAGTGTCGAACTCCTTCATTCATCATAGACATCAGATACTAAAAAGACATTGTTACATCATTACTGTTTGCACTTTTATGTGAAAGAAAACTGAAAATAGATGAAATGAACAGTAATATGAAGTGGAGTATACACTTTTATATTGTATTTTACTTTAAAAAAAATTATTTTACTCAAACAAAGCTCAAACTCTCTTTTCAGGATGGTATTTGTATGCAGATCTCTCCATCAAAATCTCTGCTGGCTCAATACAAAATTGACACCATCCATGTATCATTAATTATTAATTAAATAGACGGTGATATATGAAAGCAGCACATACAACACCCATTATTTGGCTTTCAAGATTGCATGATAGTATTTATGTCTTGTTTTCACTAAATTAATGACATGTTTAAGGTGTTGCACCTGGACACAAAGAAGGGCTGAAATTTCAGGGGGTGTCTTTTTCAATAATACATTTAAGGCCTGCATAAGTTGTTAAAAAAAATTATAACTGCAGCTAAAGAATGATACATAAAAGTACACTTCATTAACATGCATTTAGTATATATTATTTTTTAATATCTTTATGTATTATTACAAAAAGTACATAAGAATAAGAATTTCTCCATTTAAGCCAGCCAAACATATATACTTTGAACTTATTTGTACGCAGTGTGACCCTACCAGAATCTTGGCAAGATCGACCCAGTCAAGTTCAAGTTCCATTACATGTCGAGAGTAGAATAATTGATCCAACTCATTGAGTAGCCTATAGTACCTTTGGCCATAGCTTTAATGAGTATTTCTTTTCCTGTTTTTGAATTTAGTTTCTCCTTTTATTCTTGTAATATCTTCCACACCTTTCAAAATATTCAGAAGAATGAATTACTTGCTTAGTAACCACTGTAGGAATTGCTAATAAGCTTATTGAAAATCAACCAAAAACTGGCTAACAAAATTCATCCATGCAATTTCATCATTTATATATTTGGCGCACTATAAACATACTGTTTCAATTTTTGAGTTTCACATTATTTCAATTTTTGTACTTTTTTATTTTTACTGTAATCATGTCAAAGCCAAATATAATTTTTTTTTATCGGGAAATTGCTACCAATTATAATTTATAACTGCTTAAAGGATTAAAGTTGATTGCTATAGTATGTGTCTGTGCATCAACGAGCAGAAGAGAGAGTATGTGAAAGCCAAACATAATCTTCTTTTTTTTTTTAGAGAAATTTTTTTTTATTTATCTTTTAAAATAACTTATCTCAAATTACTATAGCATCTCTAAAAAAATGTTTTTTAAAATAAGACATGGATGATTTTTTTTGTCCAAATTTTTTGGTGTTTCTTCTTAATAACTTGACATTCATTTGCTTTCATCATCACCCTTGTTAGCCAGGAAAATATAAGATTGTACGTGTCCATTGGCAAAGAAAATACAAGACTCAAGAAAATAGATCAGAATTAGAGAACACACATTTTTAAATACTACAAAAATATGGGGAAAAAATAAAAATAAAAATTAGGGGATGCCTACAAACAACAAGTTTCTTGGTAATTAACTGGCCATATTTTCCCTAAAAAAATAAACTTGCCATATTGTTGCTGTCTTTAGTTAGAGAGAGAAAGAGTAAACCTAATAATTAGGATAAAGCACATATGTTGCCAATTTACACTGACAATAAAAAAGATAGAAGCATAATATGAAATAGAAATGAAACTTGGTCTTCTCAAAATTACAGTTTTTTTTTATATATAAATTTATGCGGTTCTTTTCTCCAGTATTACGAGTAATGATTAACATAACACATTATAAGTGAATCTAGCTTTGTGTTCATGTGCATGATGATAAGCAGATTATGTCCCCACATGCACAGGAGAAAACCTACTAGTATTAAATTATAGTTCTGCAATTATTAAAAAGAACATTGATCGTAATTCTTTAAATACATACTTTTGGGGGGAAAACATTTACAATTAATAAGATAAATTTACTAAAACTGTAAAACAATTAGTGATAAACTTATGAATATATCTATCCACACATAGGAATCTACTACAATCTAATCTTATGTGCTTCTTTATTATTCCCTTCTCTTTCAGCAAAAAAACAAGGCAGTTTAACTTGTTTTCTTTATGAATCAAGCTTTAAACTTTTATTCCACTGATGAATTTGCAAAAAAAAATGCAACCTGTCTAATTACTTTTTAAGCCGAAAAGGGGAACAAAATCTGCAATGTTTAAATTCTTCAGTTTTAACAATTAGATTTTTTTATTAGATAAACTATAATAAGAAAAAGGTTTATATACTGTGGATGTAAAATTATTTTATAATATTGTTTAATCATAATTTTTTATTTATGATAAAACAGTTGATTTTTATAAAATTATTTCAAAAATTATTGTAATAACTTATAATTAATCAACTGTATAAAATAATTTTATGTTGATAATATAATGACATTTTACTCAACTTTAATATAATTTCTTGTTTGTAAACTTAACATGTGGTTTAGCTTATAAGTAGTTGAAATCATTGTTTTATCATATTGTAGTGTTTTTTTTTTTTTTTGGTCAAAACTATAACTTTATATGGTTTTGGTATAGCTAGGTTTTAGTATTCACATAAAAATCTCCCAAATAATACACAAACAATTAGAAATTGTTTCAAGCAGTTGAAGCACGTAAAAAATTAAATATGTGTGAGTAATTCACATAAAAATCTTTCAAATAACACATACAGTAATAGATAAGAATTGTGTTAAAGATTAACACACGTCAAACTGCTGTGTCATATGTCGCATAAGTTTAATGCTGATCTACTAAATACACGCTTAGTCTAAAAGGAGAAGAAGTACAACAGTAGAGGAGACAAGAAAATCCAAAGTAAACCTAGTCAACAGTTTAACCCAGGAGAAAACAAAATAGTAGATTTTGTTTTTCTTTTTTATTTTTACCCATCGATTGATGAGTGAAGAAGGTGAAAGCAAATCTAACCTCACACCATTCTATCAGTCTCACCACTCTCTCATTCATCACTTTGCTGCTTCAAAGCGTTTATATTTTTCCTATTTGCAGTGACATTGATTCGATTCACATAGAGTACACTCACCTTTGGATTGGACCCTTTGGTCCTTCTTCCTATCTCCCTCTCCCTTCTCTTCTGTTTTTTCTTTCTAGTTCTACAATCTAATGCTAACCCATGAATCATGATCCTCTACATGTAATCTCACAGTAACTTTTCTGAACCCTAATTCGATCTCCGTCGCCATGGCCAACGGATCCCCTCCTACGGTTCCCGGCGGCGGCGACCGATCCTCACCGGGACCCAACCATCTCTCCGATTTGAAGGAGGAAACCGCTGCTGCTGCCGCCGCCGCTCCTCCGCCTGCCACCAGGAGCACCCGTCCCTCCCGCGCGTGCACCAGGCGCGCCGCCTCTCGCCTCCATTCCTCGCCGCCTCCGGCGAAGAAGAAGGAGGCTACTGCGAAGAAGGAGGATTCGCCGCCGCAGCCGCTGTCGCAATGCAGCAAGATCGTGACTCCGCTGGTGGAGCCGCCGTCGACATCGCAGTTGCCGCGGTGGAATCTGCGGTCGATGTGGGAGTTCGCTGCCGTGCTGAATTTCTTGCATGTGAGTTGCAAAGTGTAATCTTTCTCTTTGGATTGCGTTTTTTGTGTTTTCTGTGTGTTGAAATGTTGTGCCTTGTTGCAGCTGTTTAGGCCTCTTTTGAATATCTCGCTGGAATTCTCTGCAGAAGAGTTCGAGACAGCTCTTCTTACCCCCAACGATAATTTGTTTCATATACATATGCCTTTACTGAAGGTTAGTTTTTTTTTTCCTTTGAGTTTATAGTTTGATGCTTTGTTCATGTTTATGGCATTTCAGCACTCTTCTGTGAATGTAGGTATTAATCATTTGTGGATTGAGTTTGTATAGAGCTTGTTGTTGTGGTGTGGTGTGGTCTTTACTCTGCACATGTTTAATATAATTAGTATTCTATGATTATGTTTCTTTGTGTTTTGTGCTGAATTTACTTATTTTCAATGCTTATACTCCAACTCTGCACCTTAAATTGAAGAATATTGTTTGTAACCTGGTTGAGTAGGGTGCTAACTGTAAAGAAATTTCAGAGTTATGAAGTGGAGTGTTTGTAATTATGGCATGCTCATAGGAAGGTGCTGTGTCTGGAAGAGAGTAGAGTGGATTAGACAGACACTTGCATTGCTTTTGTTTAGTCTTAGTGCAAGATCAAATGTAGCTATATGTTTTTGGAATGCTTTTATGACCAAGGTGAGAACTTGTGTAAAAGTGAATGAGTTGAACCCAGATCATAAACTCGAGGAATTCCCAGCAGTTGGGCTGAATCTTTTTTTGATGGGGTAGTTGGGCACGTGAGGGGGTTGTGATAAGCTGATTTAAAGGCCTATTTCCCTGCTGAAGCATGGGATGCAACCATGAAGTTTGTTTATTCCATGCAGTTGTTACTTTTAAGAACAAAAATGATAGTGTTTTCTGTATGAACTGGTTACAAGCTCCAAAACAATATGCATAAGTTTTAAAGCTTTGTGTGTGTTTATCCATGTGATTACTTCGGCCCCTTTCTTAATGTTCTGGATGCAAATCAATCTCAAAGTTGCTTTTGCAAGGAGTAATATATTTGGGGGTACAAAAGTCTTCTTCATAGTACCTAATTATAACTGGAAGTTTTCTGACTTGAACTATAATTTCCTACAAGATTCAAATACTGTGACTTGTGATAATAGTATACGCTGAAAAGTTTGATGATTTAACTCTTTATTGTGATGTTCATGTGCTTATAAATGTAAATTAAAGGCAGGATACTCAACCAGTCCCTAATCTAATGAGTCATGGACTGTGGTACTTGAATTTATGTTTATATAAATTATGTTTTTGACTTGAGTATTGTAAAAACATCAACCTTGCATTAGTCTCTATTAAATCAAGTGAGGGAAGTCAAGGCAGTTAATTGTAGGTAATCTTACAGTTTCAAATCTTATAAGAGGTGTTTGAACTTTAAAGTTGTGGATTCAGTTGTAATTCTTCTGCAAGGATCTTTCTCAAGGTCTATTCCTTTAGAAAATCAATACTTTCTTCTCCACCTGTTTGCAGAGCTGCTACTGGTTTGATAATAACATATATTAAACATTTTGACAGGCAATCCCTCCTATTACCCGAATGGCACTCACGCGTGATACTTGGATAACCGTATTATGCAGGAAATTGAGAGATTGGTGGCATTGGGTAATAAGTTACTTTTAATGAGCCAGCTGATATTATATTATAATAATGTATAATGTATATTTTACAATTTCTAGAGCTAATAAGAGAATGGAATTCAAATGTAGGTTGCCGATGGGGATCTTCCAGTTGTTGCCTCACATGGGTAAGTGTTCATGCAATTTTTGTAACCCTAGAATCTTAATATTCATATATCTCAAGTCTCAGGTTATGCTAATGTGACAGGGCGGAGATTGAAGTATATAAATCACTTGATCCAGGAGTCCGTATTGTCATATTAAAAGCATTATGTGATATTCGTGTTGAGGTATGTTTTGTTTTTTTAATATTCATCTATCTATATCTCTTTATCTTAAATGTGTGAACTTTGGTATGGTAGGATGAGGTCCCTCTCTGATGTTAGCTTGAATCTTAATGGATGATTATATACAAAGTCCATTCATACTGTGCACCGAGTTAAATGCGGTTTATGTTCTATGCATGGCATTGTCTCTTTATTTGGCTTATTTTGTCATGCTCCTCCTTCTATTGTTCACATAAATAAGTCTATTATGCTTGCGCTTCTAACAAGTTGTTATATTCAGCATCAATATATTGTCATGTCATATATTCCAATCCACACATATGCGTGGCTATGTTCAATTTTCTTTTTTTTGATGGCCAATGACTTCTGTCTCTTATTAGGCCTCCTAGAATTTTTTAAGGAGTCAGGGAAGCCAGCAATTCCCCATATGGTTTTACTCTGTTATCCCTTTTTGTATTGTATGAGTGATGTAATGATAAAATTTAAGTAATATTTTGCAGCAAGAAGACATCCGAAGTTATATTGACAACTCGATTAAACATGGTGTTCAACTTTCAACATTCCGTAAAGAGCGTATTGGAGGTGATTCACATGGAATTTCTTATTGGTAATAAACTTTTGTTTTTGTGACATCATGGTCAAGTTTTGAAATGTTATATTACAAAGTATTGTACATTTAGGTTGGGTTTTATTCATTTGAAATTTGACTAGTGCAGGTATGAAGATGACCCCATTATTGGTCATAGGTTGTATCGAGAAATAAAGAAAACTGAAGTGGTTCAAATGAAGAAAGGGAAACCAAGAGGTTCCCAGGTTCTTTCTAATACATCATACCAATGGGAAGCAGTTGCTACCAGTTTTGATGAATTTCTGGATGTTTCTGTAAGTTACTAAAGCTGGCTGATCTACGTTCATTTTAATGAGTTACTTATCCACTTCATCACTGAACAACTAGCATGCTTGTTGTAATTGTTGGATGGCTTGATTGGAGTTGGGACATTGGTGTTATAGATTTGTGATATTTGAAAGTAAATTACATAATAGTGTTGTTATGTTGGGAAACACAACAATTCTACTTTAATTATGATTAGAAAGTAGAAACCCAAATAAATATTATAAGTAGGGGTATTCACGGGTACGGATAACTTGTGAACACAAACCAACCTAACCTGGTTTAATCGAGATGATAGAATGTTTGAATCAGACCCAATTCAACCCAATCTTAACTTGATGACTTACGGGTTGGATAATGGGTTATGTGGTAGGAATCCATAACCCAACCTAAACTATATATACTAATAATAATAATAATAATAACAAAAAATCAAAAATAGAAAAACTATACTTACTCTGTCACCCACTCAGACACTCTTCATTCACAACAGTTTCACTTTCACACTTACTATATCACTCATTCTATCCCAATTTAACGAAAACTCTTCTCCAAAATAGAAAATAGAAACACTGAAACCCTACTTAGTAGTCTTGACTACTCTCACCCACTCAATTGTCACCGCCTTTGCTACCCCCCTCTGTTGTCCTCTGTTCAGTTTGCTGCCCTTCATTCAGTCTGCTACTACGTCGTTGCACCCTAAGCTACACCTACACCTTCTCTGTGTCACTTGCACCTCATCTCCTGATTCATTTTCTAACATTTGAAATTAACTTGTTTATTTTGTGCATTAATATATGATTATGTGTATTTGTGATTGAAAATGATTTTTGTTCTAAAAAAATAAACAAAATTTGGAAATCTATTATGATTTTTTAGCAAATTTTAATTAATTAATTTTTAAAAAAAATGTACAACTGACTCGATCACCCAAACCATTCATGATTGGGTTGGTTTGGAAATAAAATCACACAAACCCAACCCAACCCCCAACCCATTGAAAATTGATTGGGTTGGGTCAAGAATTTAGGCAAACCCAGTCCAACCCAACTCATGAACAGCCCTAATTATAAGCAAACTTTGTTAAGGTACAAAACATTAACTTTGGATTTACCCTTAATTTTCTTTTTTCATTTTCAGTAAGAACAAAACACAAAGAACCGTGTACCCCTTCCCCTGCTCCTATTTTCTTTATATTGAGCTGTATCATATATATGAATATAATCAATTCTTTCATCTGCTCACACAGGAGAAGCTTTTCTCGAGTAAAAACAGAACAGAGGCTTCTGTGGGGAAAAAGCTGAAGATAGACATGCTTCCTGAAATTGAGAAAGTTCATAAGGTACTCTAGGATTGAGAAATTTGAGAAGGTCTTTGTAAAACTAAATTCAAAATTTTCTCTTTTTTTTTTTTTAAAGAATCTTGATTTATGGTCCTTGAAGGATCTTAGGACCTTAATTGCATTTTGAAATGATATCAAATTGTTTTGTTGGACACAGAAAAAGGAGAAGTTGCTGAAAAAGCAACACAGACAAGCTCTTCTGCTTGATAATTACTTGGTTGCTGACGGGCTTGGTCCTGGCCGTTCTCTTCGTGACCGGAAACCTGTTACCTACACTTTTGGTAAGAGCATTAAAGTTTAATTATAACTGGAGCCAATGTTTTCATGTTATCAGTATTTTGTTACACGATTGCAAAACATATTGATGTAATAGAATAGTATTCTTTCCTCCTTTTCCTATCTACTACCAGTCAGCCTGTTTCAACATGATAATTTTTTTTTTTATAAAAATCTTGGGTTCTTTATTTCATACTCAATTCTTGGGTAATTTAAGAGGGTGGGTAATTTAAAAGGGTAGGCCCTCTGCGATGGTGGTGAGATTTCGACCTTGTGATATAGGCGGTCCTTGGTTTTTAGGCCTATGGAAGCAACTCTCACAAGGGTCAGAGCATACATGTAAGTGATGTAACCTTTCCCATTATCACAATGGTTGTATATTTTTCTTTTTCAAATCATGGTGGTTCAAGATCCAAAAAACAAGTCAGTGGTTGCATCTTCCCTTGTAGATTTTTCATTGTCACATTCTTTTGCAAGATGCCACTAGGAGGATGATGGTCTGAACCTATGACTTCCAAATTATCCAAAACACTCACATCTAACCCACTCCTAGTGGTTTTGTTCAAATTGTTATGCCTGAACTTCCTGATTTTCTTTTTGATTGGACTCAAATCAACTTACTCCCCTCAGAAAACCACTATGTACTTGTTTTACCCTAACCTATTTTGATATTACTGTTATTGCAGATGATTTTGATCGGTCAATCAATGAAGCAATTAAAGTAACCAAGTATGCGCTTATATCCTTTCCCTCTTTGTTGTGTATATGTGGGGAGGGGAGATGGGTTGGTCATATTCATTCAATTTTTCCGTGTACTCATGGCATATGTATCTGTTTCTTCCATTTTCAGGCAGAAACAGCCATCTCCAGAACATATGCCCAGGAGAGAATCGGTAGCAAAAGCTGAAGCTTTCAGTAATGGTAAATATGGTCCTCCACATGCCATACAAGATCGGAATTTTGGTATACCATCTCCAGAATCCTCTGATTCTGATGATGACAGAGAAGATAATGAAACTGACAACCTGGATCGAAGGTGTGTAGTTTTTGTTTCTTTCAAATATGTTCAGATGTTTTCTTCCAAATTTTCACTAATAATTTCATTTTAACATTAGCAATCGTCAAAGACGGAGACCTAAACGGTATTCAGAAAGAGAGTTTGTTGAAGCAGTATCAGATAATGAGGCAGACTTTGACAGTGATGATGATATTGTTGGAGAAGCCGTATATGATGAAGAATATCTCAAGAAACGCAAGCAGAAAAGGATGTCTTCTAGTAGCTCTGAAGGAGATGAAGAGGACCAGTGGGACGATTACAATGTTGAAGATGACGATGAAGAAGAAGATGACGATGATGAAGATTCCTTAAGCATCAGTGAGGATAGTGACAAACCCCGTAAGGCCAAACAGTTGCCAGGCCGTACTAGGAGAGAAACCAAAATCAGGTCTGTGGGTGAGATACAATCAGGTCTAAGACGCAGCAAGAGGGCAACTAAAAATCGTATAAATTACCAACAATATGCGGCGTCAGACTCAGAAACAGAGTTTATCAAATCTGAGAAGTCTAATTCATCAGCTGATCACTCAGAAGATCCCAGTGAGAATGGTGAATACATGATGGAAAGTGAAGATTCAGATGGCAGTGATAATGAAGAACAAGAAATGAAAGTAGATGAGCCTGTTACATATCCTGCAGTAGAAGAGAATGATGAACAAAACCAACCTCCTGAAAAATTAAGTAGCAGTCCTGGTCAGGAGGAAGTTGAGAGCAGTGCGGGAAAGAGACGCTTCCTTGATTTGAATGAGCTTGCCCCTAGCACTGGTTTTGATGATGGTCCAAACACAATAATGAAAGATGAAGATGATGATTACTGAAGCTTCCCATTATGCTTGAGAGCAGCATGGATTGTAGTTTCCAATCAGGGAAGCCAATATGTATGATAAATAGAACTATAAATTTTGTTATAAGCCCCAGAGGAAGAAGCTACTATCAGGTCTCTCTTCCTATGGCACAATCTAAGCAGCCCTTGGTGCATGCATGCATGATTTGCCACCAGAAGCAGCAGCGTGATACTCAGTTATGTAGATTAGGTAGTCATTTTTTAGTATTTTTACATTCAAAGGGTCCTCCAAATTTGAGAAAATTGTTGGGCGTTATTTAGCCCATCCAATCAGTGTACAATAGCTGTTCACAGGTACTGTAACTTCAAAAAAAAAAATTGTTGGGTTTTATTATATTTGAAATCGGAAGAAAAAAATTATTATTCAATTTTATAATGTTAATTTTAAAATAATTTCTAATTTATTTAAAATATAAAAATCATCACAATATATCCAAATTAAACTAAATGTTTACTTACATTACCAAAAAAAAATGTGCTTGTAGGTCGCTTTCAATTCTAATACACAATCGACAATGACGTGATACCAATATTCTCAAGTCTTAACAGATTATTGTCAAGTAGTCAAGTCTAATGTCAATTCTTTCTTTTAAATGGCAATGCGTGTGTTGTTTTTATCAAGGACACTGTTCGAATAGTTATATAAATAATATATACATGTATTAGAAATTTGTTGATTAACAATCGCTTTACACATTTCAATTCACGAGGGAATCTAATACTATATAAAAACAAAATTGAAATGTGAACTGTGAAATGACCATACAAGTTATTTTTAGGATTCTTATACTTGTCTTCTGAATATATTCCTAAGTCTTTTTTTTAGCAATATATTCCTAACTCTTAATTTTAAAGAATGGGGATATTTTCATATTATACTCCGTATTCTTTATTTTTGTTTCACCACTATTTGATATCATTTACTTTATAAAGTTTTTTTAAAATATTATTTATTTTTAAATTGTACATTAACTTCTTCTTTTTTAAAAACGTACTTTTCACTCTAAGCATTGAAAATAAAAAAGTGTTTTTTAGTTGACATGCAATAAAGATTTGATGTCACATCTATGTCATTCAAACGATTTAGTTTTAAATTTTTTTTATTTTTATAAACAAATTTTTTAATATTTAAAAATCAAAAAATGAAAATTACTTTTAAAAAATAGAAATAAATAAATAAATATATATATATATATATATATATATATATATATATAGTAAAACGAAACCAAACGTCACTTAATATTCCCTTTTTCACGTTAACTTGAGCTCTCTTTGTCTACTTTTTCCTCAATCATGGTTCCTGGTTTATACCGGAGCATAATAGAAACAATTATTCAGCTATAACCCCCACATAATATAAGGTTCCATTTCAACTATGTTCCTACAAAACATGAAACTAATTTTGAAGCCACAACTGCTATTTGTTTCAAGGGAAAAAAAGAACAGTTCCCAATAACAATAAATTTCATCAACTCTCTAATAGAAGTTCAAAATTAATCCCAAAAGTAGGAGGATACCAAAGATTTCAGACGCTAAAGTACAATCTGAACCAAAACCAGAGCGTTTTGAAGTATATAATCCCTCCCTTTTTAATCATCTCATGGATGGAGTTGACTAACATAGATACATAATAGTATAATGAGAAATGTGCCTCATGCCAGAATTTCTTGTACACAACAAACATTATGTATCATTCACAAGCCATATCTGGCATTGATTCATTGCCTTGTCACCATTTTCCTTAATGGACCCATTTTGTTGAAGAACCTCCTCATGTTCCTCCTTAATGTGACTACAACTATTACTCTGCTTCAGCTCCTCAAGTGCTTCAATCAAGTTTGAGAGACACTTGTGAGGATCATCCAATGGTGACTTAGGCATAAGGTTTTCAGCAACATCAGCTGGGGTGATCTTCACCTCCCCAATAAGCCTCTCAATAGTGTCAAACAATGGATGAGTCTCAAGCTTCAAGTAGTTATTAGCAAGCACTTTGAAGCCATCAAAAGTGCAATAAGACAGCTGAATATGCTTGTCCATTCTCCCCCTTCTAATCAAAGCAGGATCAAGCTTCTCCACATAGTTTGTCGTGAACACAATCAACCTCTCCCCTCCACATGCAGACCAAATCCCATCAATGAAATTCAACAGCCCTGAGAGTGTCACTTTGCTACTTCCACCACACCCTCCTCCTCCTCCTCCTTCCTCCTTAGCCTCTTTTCTTCCAACAACAGCTTCCTTATCGGCCTCGTCCTCCTCCGTCGTCGATGACAACTTATTCTTCTTCCTCTGCCCTGTAAGATCAAGAGAGCAATCAATGTCCTCAATCACAATCATAGACTTACTTGTTGTCTCAATCAGAAGCTTCCTCAGCTCGGTGTTGTCCTTCACTGCAGTGAGCTCCAAGTCATAGACATCATAGCCCAACAAATTCGCCATTGCAGCAATCATGGTGGATTTTCCTGTCCCGGGAGGACCATAAAGAAGATACCCTCTCTTCCACGCCTTCCCAATCCTTCCATAGAAATCCTTGCTCTTGCTGAAAGTCACCAAATCCTCAATGATCTCTTTTTTCTTCTCAGTCTCCATCGCCATTGTGTCAAAAGTTGCAGGGTGCTCAAACACAATGTGGCTCCACATCGTTTGCTTGTAACTCGGCCACTTGTAGCCAGGGCTATTAGTATACAACTTCCTCTGCCTATTCCTCAAGCGAATCTCTTTCCCTTCCCTCATCACATGCTTCAAATAGGACTCAGTTACTAAGTCCCTATTCTTCATGTGAAAACTCAGCTTGTAGAATCTTTTCTCTTGTTCTGGATAATAAGACATTGGAGACCTTGTTGGTGACATCACTTTGCTGGAGACCCACCAAACCTTAACACCTTCGTAATCATCCGTTACTCTCTCGTACTCATCCATGGTTAGAACCAAGTTGGTGCTGTCTTTTCCCATTTCAGCTTTGAGTCTTTTGGCACTCTTTGATGTGTTGGCACTGAGATATGCCTCCACAGCTGCATAGGCCTCACTTCGCTTGAGCCTGTCTCCCATGTACTCATGGAAGGAGATTCTGATGTAAGGGTAGAAGTAACTCGTGATCCTGTGTGTGTACTTCTCGAAGAAACGTTGAACACCGTAGGGGACAGTACTGCCTCATGATCGTCCACAAGAACATGAAGCTGGCTAAGGTTGACCCCATTGTTGTCCACATCTCACTCATCTTCATGGTGCTGATTTTGTTGATCAACTCTTTTGTGGGTGGTGTTAAAGTGAGTGAGTGAGTGGATGAGAATTGAGAATTGAGAAATGAGAAACAAGAAGTGTTTATAACCAAAATGAGTCAAATGACACTACTGAAGCAATGTGGAGTATTTTTAAAATGGGGGAAAAGGACAAGTGACATAGAATATTAGGTTCCACTAAGTGTTTTATGATTTGGTGGGACTATGTGGAAGGTGGTCCTAACCCCTAATAGCCTAAAAATATTATTAGCTGATTCATGGAATGTTGTGTCTTATTGGACACTCTGAAACTGAGCAAATACCATAATAATAACTAAAAACAAATGTGGTTGTGTTGTGGCCCCTCCTATCCATGAGTCCGTTCGCTTGCCACGAAAGATAACATAAAATGACTTAAATGAACAGTAAAATTAGATGAAATCCACATTTTTACACTTTATTTTAATTTACAACTTTTATCTCATTTAAGTGTTTAACCGAATGGAACTTGTGAGTAGTGAAATGAAAACCCTGTTCTCTTCTCTATTGAAGTTTTGCTACTTTACTTGTTGGCTGTCAATGGAGATGACGGTATTCTCAACATACCACATAACATAATGGGGTCCTTCTCATGCTCACAATACTTTAAACTTTCAAGTACTTGTGTCTCTTTCTCATTGTTTCATGCTCACACAGTTCTTGTCATTTTCCACAAGTTGATGAAACATAACACTAAATACAATCATAATTCGAGTTAATAAAGTTAAACCACTAATGTTTTCCAAATTAGATCCATGTTAGATGTTTGTTTCTTATCCACTTTTACAAACTTCCCACTAAGCCTTATTATTATTATAAAATTATTTTCATTGTTTAACCAGGGTCTGAAATGTGTGACAGATTATTCACTTATTATAATGATGCAAAGAACCTTGAGGTCATCAATTAGTGCCTCTGGAGTAATTCTTTTCGTAATTATGTTTCCTTTTATATATTTTCTGATCATATATATATATACATCTGGTCTGATCAGTTGCGTGAGTCAGATTCTCAGAGTTAAATTGGATAAGAAAGAGAATTAGATAATGTAACTGTAATTTTCTTGGGGGTGAAGAAATCTTTAAAATGGAAAAATATTTGTTATTTGGCGGAAAGAAAAAAATCAAATTGAACATTATTGTTCTATGTGGATATGTCTGTCCCTAACAATGTCAATTATTATACAGTTCAGCAGAATCTCTTCACACTTTACAGTAATACTTGTGCCGCCACCTTTGAAATTTTAACAGGCTGGGTTGACACTTGACACCCTTTGGTTTTATTTTACTTTAGCTAATGAATTGAATTGATGATAATAGATAATAAACCTTTTATTAGCTGAAAAAAAAAGTGAGGTTTTATTTCTAATTCAATTATCTAATTACATTGTCCATTATTATAGAGCTCCATTTGATAATGCATCCAAAAACTTACGTGGCAAGTGGGGATAGCCCTTTTGGGGTTATAATGACTTGTTTGAAAAGAAACTCTATGCATTACCAAAAAAAAACAGATGATGATGTGATAGAGAGATAGAAAAATATTATATGAATTGTTATGTAATTGTGCTGTATGTATAACCTTCCGCTTGTCTGAAAGAAAATGTTATTAATAAGGGCACTATCCAAAGTGGTATTCAAGTTTTTATTAAAACGCATATGCTGAAGCAGTGAACAGTAAACTGTTCATCATTATAAATATATTTTGTTACCTTTTATGTTATTATCATAAGATTTTCTTTTTGTTGAGGCTAATCTGGTATAGATACATGGGACGCGGAATTCAGTACGTGGAACATAAAATTGTTGAAAACACCCAATCATGCGTCAAACAAATCGGACACTTCATTAATTTATTTATTATTGTTTGTTTTTGTTTTCCTCGTAAATACCCTCTTAGGCAAATAATCTTGTTCTGGATAATTTGCTATGCTATGAAAAACTAACCCCTTCTACTAAATGATAAACACTTTTTTCTTCAGTCCTTATCAGAAATGAAATTCATGAGCTACAATCCGTAACATCAACTCTGTTACTGCTTTATGCAGTTTTCCACAGCTGTAGAACTGAAGTAGACAAAAGTCCAGTCATTATCACTCACTCGCGTGGTGAACTCGTACTTCAGTGAAGAAAAAGCCACATACACTGTTTTCAGAAGGTTGACATGTTACTTTTCCAAATTCTCCCAATTCTCGGAGGTATCTCAATTCCAGAGGAAAAGACTTTATCTTGAAAGAAGAAAATGATTGAAATGAAAGACAACTGTTGCAAACCCAGTCATTCTCAAAGTTATTGAATCCATACAACAAAACCTTTTGTAAACTATAATAATTAGAATCAGTAAATACATTTTATGAGGAAAATTCTAATTGTATTTTTAAGATTATTAATTACTATATTGGTAGTAATTTTATGAGGTAGTTTTCTGTATATAAGGATAAAGATTCAACTAATCTTATAGAAATAAGAGAAACTATAAAATGTCAAAGAGTAAGATATATAAAAATAAAAAATTACAGAACTTGTATACTATATTTAACAATATTTTCCTGCTCTCATAAAAGAAAAAAAAAAAAAATGTTCCCGCTACCTGTGGTCCTACTCCTACCCTCAAGTTGATCTTCCAATCCCATGCTGAAACAAAATCGAGTAACCTAAAAAATGGAACTCTCTTTCCAAATGAATAAACAATGCAATTTAACATTTACATTTAACTATCCAAGCTCCCACTATATATACAATATTGAAGCTAAGCTATGACTGCAAAACTTGTTGTTCCTCACTAAATTCAAAGATGGCAACCTACACACACCTCAACGCTATCTCATGTTGCAGCACTCAGGCCTTGTCTGCATCTGCACTTTATCCCAGAGGCACATCATCTGCCTAGGTGATTGGTAATGGGCTGTGTAATAGCCTTCTACACAACCATATTGGCAGAACTTGAAGCTATGCAAATAGTTTACCGGTTTCGTTCTGTTAAATTGCATTACCCACATTCCCATACTCACATCTTCCATCTTAAACAACTGCATAAAGAAAAGAAAAAAAAAACACACACACACACACACAACTTCAGACATGAAGATACTTGAGACATTACAGGACAAGAGAGAGAAGGAGCAATGATATAGTAGTACACTAACCCTTAATTTATGCATCTCAAATTCAGACACAATGTAGCGTGCAATATCAGAAGACAAAATGTATCCTGGTCCATTAGCATAGGGTGGGTAAACCAATTCTGGCCACTCCTGAAAGCAGAAGACAACAATAAAATAAACTATCGCCAGTAAGAAGTTAGATGTGACAACAGTAAGGAAGTAAGAACATTGTTAAATCAATCACAGCCCATTCTATACGAGTAAGTGCTCTGAATGCTGTGTATAGTAAATTCAGTTAGGGATCGTGGTCATAAAACTCACACAACACAATATGGTGCTGCATCTAGGTGCTAACATTAAACAATGGGGACCTGCTTCTGACTGATTGGAGAGAGGGAAGAATAGCAATTCTTGCATGGAGTAATTCTTGTATATGCAAAATGCTTAGAAGCACAACCAATCAAAAGCTTGCGAAGTCAAATCAGTACTGAAGTATTTTAATACCACAATATTGTATTGAGCTTTTGCTTAGTTGTTGTGCCTAGAGAAACTGTGCTCATGCACAGACCATACATTCTTTGGATCAAATATAGACACTTTGTTAGTGACATATTATAACAAATAAATGTTTTTCCCAAACAATGCTCACTACTAAACTATGGTTAAAAAGCATTACAGCAGCCAACAGGTTCTGATTACCTTATATGTCACAGCCCATTTACCATGCCGCAAGGGTTTGTGCCGGTAATTAATGTTCCCAATATAAAAGCTCATAGAACGTGGAACATTCCTTGCTTGATTCATAACAGCATCAACTTTTACAAAATTGTCATCATCACCCTTCATGATATAATCCGCAGATACTGTGCGAACCTGTGAACAGTACAGCACATCTCATATATGAACACAAAACTATTTCCTTTATCAAACTGAAAGAACTTTAAACAATAAACAACTTACCCCATATTCACATATAGCCACAGTTTTCAACACAACAAGGTCATAGTTATCCATGTAAGGAACTATAACAATATCACCAAAATATTCTGCTTCCTTCTTCAACTCCACATTAATTTCTTTCCTCAGGTGCTGTTAAAAACCATTCAACTATTAAGAACTAAGAAATCTACACAGGGAACAAACAAAATAACCATAAAATTGAGAAAGTTGTCCACATTACCAGTGCTACAAAGAAACGAGCCACCACTTCAGAAGATTTGATAAGGCTATGCTGCATCCATGACTTCCTCACAGCCATCCGCTCGGCAAAATGGTTTCCAGCTGAAAGGATTCCTACAAACAATTCCACACCATAGAGAGGAAGATTCGGGGCACGCCATCTGGTATTAAATTCAAGATGCTGCTGCGGGGAAATGTTGGGATGCACCGAAGGCAAAGAGGCAGCAAATACAGAATGGACATCAATGTCCCCACTCAAAGTAAGACCAGTGGCATCCTCAAGAATAAACCCCTGTTCAAATTAAAACATACAACATTATTTTCTTGTAGAACTCTCTACAAGCTGATAAGTTGAAGAATATTGATTGATTACCCACAGTGCGATAGGGAAAAGAGGTGACGTGCCTCCCATCAACATTAATATGGTAACCCTCCAATCCAGCACTAAGTGTGAGAACAAATAGCTTGTTCTCAGAAAATGGAAATGGCCAATCAACCGTTACTCGTTTCTTCCGCCCTATCAATCTCTTCAGCCACCACGCTGCCTTGGTCTCTACAGCATGCCTATCATGATCATCACCCCCAATCCACTTCTCACACTTTACCAACCCATCAACTGTATCAAACACAAGCAACAACTCAATTCAGCCCTATCACAACCTATGATCCACAAATACTATATATAAGATACAATACAACAATACGATTATTCTAAAAAATTATGAGTTCAAAGGTAGTGCACTAAAAGTAGAAACTAATTACCCTGTCAGGCAATCACATCCCTTTATTTTTATTATTTTTATTTATGACAAGTCAATTGACTCTTATAAAATTATTTTAAAAGTCATATACATGAAAGAAATGAAAGCTTGTGATTACCTGATAGTTAAAACTAGTTTCCACGTCATACCTTTAAACTCAAGAAATATATAGCATTCAACACATGTAAGATAAATATCTAAATATGTAACAATCTCATTTCTTTGTTGTAATCATTCATAAAGAGGACAATTTCCATTTTGAGTTCATCATGGACAATGATTCTATGTTTCTACACTATAGAAGCTCATATGTCTCATCTGTTGTTGTATTAGTTTTCATAACTTTTATTTGTTTCAAGACTTAGATACTTGCATATAAGAGTATGATGAGTTATGCAACATAAACTTAGGGTACTTCATACATCACAACATACATTTTCTTACCAGTATCTTCACCGGCTCTGGATTTCCAACCATCACAGCGCAATGAAGTACCCCAATGCATGCGGTAACACGTGTTGAGTTCAACCACAGGCTTCCCGCTCCAATCCCCTTTCAACCGAGGATTGAAATGCAGCACCTTAGGAGGTTCCTCACCCTCCACCGTCTTCAGCCCCTGCAGCTCCATCACGAACTGACGCGTCCTCCGCTGCGCCGTGATTGACGGCTTCGCGACCACCGTTACGTGGGACCCCAACGTGAGCCCGCACGGAATGACCATGACGCTCCCGCGGCCCAGAAACTCGGGCCCGGAAAGCAAGACGGAGCCCGGGCAGGGCCCAGATCGGTTATCGGGCTTGGAAACGGGGCCTGGCGGGGAGCCTGATTTGAGTTTGAGTTCCTCCCAGACTGTCTTCCCGGCGCGGCAGGCGGATTGGTAGAGCTCCGAATCGAATGCGGTGTCGTTTAGGATCAGGCTGGAGACGAGGCCGTTTGGGCGGCGAAGGAGTCGAAGAGGGATCATCGGAGTGGGTTGTTGGTCTTGGGTGATTGTGAAAACGAAGGGGATTTCGAGGGTGAAGAAGAGGACGTACAAGATCGCAATGGCGATCAGAATCTGAATGGATCGTTGTCTGCTCAATGCGACCAAACTGTCGAACTTGCCTGTTCTTCCTCCTCCTCTTTTCATCTCTGGTTTTTTTTTTTTTTGTGACCGTGACACAGTCGTTTAAACCTGGCGACGTCGTTGATTGATGGATGGTTTACCTAACGACAAAGGGTTCATTGGCGACGTGACGCATGATCATGATCACAAACCAACACGCGATGGAATTCGTGTTCATGAATCTTTCCTGCCACATTTTCAGGTAACTCACTTTCCATTCACCCTTTTTTTTATATTTCTTTTGTTACTACATACTTTCCATTCCAGTTTCAAACCGTGGGACTGAAATTTAAAAGCACAATTGCAATACCTTTATATTTTTTTTATTTCTATATATCTATATCTATACAATATATATATAAAGGAATATCTTTAAAAAAAATTGGCTTAATAATATAAAGGAAAATGTTTAATACTAATAGTAAGAAATTAGTAATAGATGAATATTTAATATTTTTTCAAATAATATCTTTTTTTATAGGTAAAAGTTTAGGAGAAAGGGATGATGCATTTACCTCATCTAAAAAGAACAAGTCCTAACTTTCAAAAAAAAAAATGTCGGAGCCCAAAGTTTTCAGTAATAATACCTTTTGAAAAAAAGTTGACGGGCCGAATTATCCACACTTTGGGCAGTTACTTTGCTTAAGAAAAGACATTGATCACGAAAGTTTCCTGTAGTTCTAAGTTGTGCTTTAATTTATTTTGATTAAATTAAAATATGTTTTAGGCCTTCCATATATACTTTAATTTTGTATTTATTTCTTAATAATTATATACATTAAAAAAAATTAAAATTAAAATATATATCAGGACAAAAACATATTATAACCTAGAAACTAAAACAAATTATTTTGATAAAAAAAAAAAAGACAGAAGATTCTTTTTTTACCAGAAAAATAAATAAAAATATTTTGCTAACAAAAAAAAATATTAAATCATGTTACAAGGTATTTGTTTGTGTTTGTAACTTTTGAACGATTTCTGACTTCTTATTATATAGTATATATCTTATTAAATTAATGATTTAATTTTTCAAAGCAATAAATTTAAGACATGAAATATTTACTGAGAGTGTACCGTGTACGTTATGCATTTACTAAGAGTTATCATAAAACTTAAAGAAACAGGTCCTTTGCTAATGTCAATTGTCAAGGATACAATCATGCAGATCTTGTATGATGCTTCTCTTTGTATCTGGTATCAAACTAAATTTTTAACTTAAACAATAAGTTATGCATTTCCGTGCTTCTATTGTCAGAACATTCATAGATGTAGTTTGAGAAAATTGAAAAGGAGAAATAGGGTGGGGAATGGTGTCGACCGAATTTGAGAACTCATTGAAATAGTATAAAAGATTCTGCTCTACTTTGCAATTATTTTGAACTTTTTTTTTATCTTTAGTTTTGTGTCTTTTATTGAAATACTTGAATGAATTTTCATATTTCCCCACAATTAACCATTTTGTTTCAACAAAATATTTCATATAATATTACAATATTTATAATATTTATTTTAATTTGTAATAAAATAATTTTTTCACAATTGTATAGAGAATCATATAAACATGTTTCAATTAAAATACTTCTAATAAGATTCAACTCACGTAAAATAAAAATAAATAATTTTATTTACAGTACTGCTATTCAGTACAAAAAGAAAATGCACGAAACTCACAACATACAACCAGACAGTTAATTTTCTTTTAAAATAACTCATTTTAAAAATTAAAAAATATATAAAATGTTTCACTCCCACTAAAAACAGTCGTCCGTGTAGTTAATTTTTTATTAATCAACATTATCCATTTATTCAGAGATTGTTATTCAATATGAAAAAAATTACACGAAACACACTTAATTTTCTTTTAAAATAACTCATATTAAAATAATTTTATTAAAATAACTCATTTTAAATTAAAAAAACATATAAATGCACAAAACACACGAAATTTTTAATATAATAACTCGTTAATTTAAAATAAATTACCCTCAGAAAGTGCTTTAATTTAAACTAACGATAAATAGATACTTATATTTTAAATATCTCCTTGTTATTAAATTTTAGAGGAGCCAACTATATAAATGTTCAAAGAATAATAAATTTCAATTAACGTGTACACGAACGTTGTTAAATTAAAAGTGGGGAAAGCAAATTTCCCTTCCAATATAATGACATGTAAAGCATCCAACCTTCTGCTCTGCCCTTAACTATCAAACACGAAACAACTCCATCATCGCCCACATGTGTGCTATGACTATGACTAGAATCTAGAAACACCATTACCATGAATATCAAACATTTGAATATACTATATTATACTTTAATTTTCCCACAAAATAAAGAAGGCTTAGGCTTACCTTACAGAAACGTACAAAATTTTAAAACATCATAACGTTAACAAGGCAACAACAAGAGCAGCAGCAAATAGCAATAAAACCATTTGTTAGCTTGAGAAAGTTCAAAATACCAATCAATAATAATCTATAATGTACCCATGGGCCTGACCTACCCTACTAATACTGTGCTCAATACCCATTCTCACACGTAAGATTAGAGTATCTAGTCAACGGTCAACAAATCCCCATCCCCGGTCCCACAATCCCCATGGCGCGTGAGGTGAGGGAATTAAACAGCACTTTGCTTGTTCGATCTCACCACACAAGTCCCCATCCAGTGCACACTGCACAGTAGTATTAGTAAGTGGCATGAAGACGCAAAGTGACCACCACCACCGTTGTTTTTGTTTTCTTCACTATAAGTTATTATTATTATTATTATTTCCCCAACAACAAGGCCTTGAACTAGTACAATACATACCAATCCAATACAACACCTCACTCACCTCCCACAAACAAAACAAAACTCTCAAAAAAGGTCCCTTTCCACCTTCTCCATTTCCCAACGCCCTTCCAGCAAGCATGGCACACCACCCCTCCCAACGTCGGAACATGGCAACTCCAGAACCAGAACCTGAACCTGAACCCAACCCTACAAACCCAGATCTCATCCAAACCTATAAACCCTCTTTCTTAGTAAAACAATTGTCAAGCCTAAACCTGAGTCAAACCCACAAAACACACAAACGCTCTCCTCTTATTGACACCTATTTGCAGGCCAAGCCCATGACAACCTCTGCGAAGAGAACCCACAAGGAGAAGCCCCAAAGGCCCTGTTTGGAATTGGAAAGGAGGAAACTTGGTGATCCTAATGATAAGGGAATGGTCGAGAATGCTGCTACTAAGGTTGAAAAAGGAAAACCTAGGAATCCTCATCTGGAGAAACAAGATGTTGCTGATAGAATGTCCGTGTCTGTGTCTCTGAGTGGGGGTAGAAGGAGATCCTTCTGTGGGTCACAGGCTGATTTAAGAGATGTGTTTGCAATCAATGGGGCGAAAATGGTTTCGGTTGATATGCCACCGTTTATGCAGATCCATGCTGTGGATTCTGCCAGAAAGGCTATAGATAGCATGGAGAAGTTCACTTCCAAAACCCTTGCACTCTCCCTCAAGAAGGTAATTGTGATTGGGATAATACTAATTTTGTTTTTCATTTGTTAGATTGATTAATTAATTAATTAAGCTTTATTGATGATTCAAAATTCGTCTGTGTGGTCAATGAAATTTAGTGGTTGTGATTTTGCAGGAATTTGATGGAGTGTATGGCCCGGCATGGCACTGTATTGTGGGGACTAGTTTTGGGTCTTTTGTGACCCATTCTGTTGGAGGCTTTCTTTATTTCTCCATGGATCAAAAATTACACATCCTCTTATTTAAGACCGCTGTACAAAAAGCAGCACCTTGAAGGACCTCAATTTATTTTCTGCATTGCTCAGAACAGAAGAAGATTTTTGGGATTAGAAAAAAAAAAAAAAAAAAAAGGCTTAGAGTAGCAGCAGCAGCAGCATCCTCTGTACAGAAAGGGATCACCCTTTTTGTTAACTAATGAATGCTGTGTAACAAATGGAGCTAATGGAAGAAATCAACTATACAAGCCCACGTGCATCGATTGTTGTTGTTGTGTATCTACATGTATCTATCTTTTTTGACTGAAATCAAATTCGATTGTACAATTATTAGAATTCTAATTTTTAAATTGCTTCATACTTCTAATTGTATCTAAAGTATGCGGACATTTTTTTATATTTTAAAGTTGAGTTTAACAACTGATTATTTCTGCCTAACAACTAATGATTAACATGTGATGTTGCCATATTGTGTTAGTTATACAGAAGAAAATTGGAAACAACTGATGAAGCATTTTGTTCGTAGTGATGAAAGGGCACAGAAGGAGCTGTTTGTATTCTCACGTCGCTCTCGCTCACTACTTCTTGCCTGCAAAAAATGTTCAATCATTCAACTTTCACATATATTTGGGGTCCATGCCATTAAATTTTAGGCATGAGTTCCCATTCTCATTCTTGTCCATTTCTTAGAGCTACAAGCTCTTAATCCTTTGATAGAGAATTTGAAAACCCGTCTTTCACTGCGTGGATTAACTAAAATTAATTCAAATTGTTGCATTGACCCGAATAACCAAGAAAACTGTTGGCACCAGTGGACAGTGGGTTTGGTATATTTGATGTTGTGTCTTCCAACTTTCACAAATATGGTTCTAAGACCTGAATTATATAGTTTCTGCTGGTTCTATTAATTAAAGAATTTAATAGCAAGGAGCTTAGAGGCAGGACGGAGCCGCTTGGTGGCTTGGGGTGCCAAGGCCCCCCGGATTTTTTTATTTTTATATATGTATATATAAAATAATATATATATATATATATAGATAAAATATTTGAATATAATTTATTTTAAATGCTATAAATAAATATATTTACAAGTCTTTGTTAATATGTTCAGTGACTAGAATGTGCATAAATTTAAATACTCCATATTTAAATTTTATAATTAGAAAATTAATGTTCCATTATAATCAATTAACTTTTATTTATTTTGTTATTATTATATAGTCACAACACAATATTATTCTTTAATTTCTAATAATTTGAAAATATATATAGTTTTTTTATTAATTATTGATTAATATCTTTCTATAACTAACCTAAGTCATTCTTCCCTTAAAAAAATATAATTCATTATATTTAAATAGATTTTAAGAACTTAATTAATAGGATATTTTTCAAAAAAATAAGATAAACGAAATTGCCATTATTTATTATAAATTGATAAAAAAAAAAAAAAAAACTCTATAATATACGAAACTAATAAATAATATTTGTAATATTCTTGAAACTTTTAAAATTAATGTTTAATTTAATTGATAATATATATATATATATATATATATATAATATTTTAATAAATTATTTTATAATTAATATATACAAATGAATTTTGTATATATATATGAATATAAATTTGACCCCTCCTACCCAATGTGCCTGCTCCTCCCTGCTTAGAGGGATTTTTCTATATAAAGAGCCGTGATAGTTTTGTTTCCTTTTATCTCCACATCTCATTAATTAATTTGATGAATAGTTTGAAGATCAAGTTTGATCTCACACTCACTTGTAGAAAAGTGATTCTTTTAAAACCAAGCAACAATTGTACTACTAGTACTGCGAGTGTTACAAATAGTTGACGTAGGTTTGGGAAAGAAATTGGATTATAAAGCATTGGGTGGTTGTATTTGTACCTTGCAGCTTAGTGGAAAGTGGAAACCCTGCCTCCTTATAATTATTTTTCTATGAGAGAGATTATCGAGAACAACGACAGTCTAAAAAGGATCTCTCAGATCTCCTAAATGTTTGTGTTCCTTGTTGCACTTCTGTTATCACCGTTTTGTTCACTACTCATTAATAAATAATATATTATGCATGGCACTTCCTCGAGGAGAGGACACCCTGTGGCCTACAAACCCCATGGTCATATCTATCATCGTTATAACATTGTTCAATATAGAATAGAATACGTTAAAATAATAAATAAATAAAAACAAACTAAATTAACCTGCATGTTCATCCAGTATTAAAAAAATTAAAATAGATTCTTATAGTTAGCTAACATATAAATTTAATCACAACTCATTATATTTATTAATTTTAAAATAGTTCTATAAAATTCAATCCATTTTTTATCCATATTATTCAAAAAGAGATATATACATAGTGGATCAACGAGAGTAATTTATATTAAAAAAAAGCTAACATAAAAATGTGATATTGAATTTAAATACATAGAAATAAAAGTATTCAATATAAAATTTTAAGATAAATATTTATAATTTTATTAAAATAAAAAATTGCATTTGTGTTAATCTCACAAAAGTATAGGAATTCAAACACATCAAATTAGGGTGCATTTTTTTTTAAAGATAAATACATGTAATTTTATAAAATGACGGGATGTATTTGTCCGCTATCATTACTTAATAGGTCCGCCACTGAATATAGATATATTATTATTTATACATTTTATTTAATCGATTCAACTAGATTTCATTAATTATGATGCTTGTATTTTGATACATAGTTAACTGTAAATATTTATTAATCAGATTAATTTTATACTTAGATAAGTACACAAATTGAAATAGAACATTTATTCAACAAATTACACCAATTTTTTTTTATTATGATATTAATAAAAAATAATATTAAACTAATATTGTTAGACTAATCTTCGTCAAAAATAAAGAATATATATAATGTAAATATTCTATTCTCACGTTAATATAAATGTGAATATTTTATTCTCAACCTAATCTATTGCATACTCGGTCAGATCCATCCAAACCTAAACCATTTTTATTTAATTTCTATTATCATGTTCGCAGCCATGGGCTCAAAGTCTTCGTGGCTATGTTCAGCCCATTTTATTTGTCCGGGTTTGGACAGTCAGTGGTTCGAGTGGACGGATTCATATGGGAAAGACCAAATTTAAACTTATTACTATTATGCCACTACATTATGAGACTAAGTTTAATAAGGTAAACAAATTAACTAGTCATAAAAATTTAGTTGTTTAGTTCGAATGAAACTGAGCTAATTAGGTGGATATAGTTGCTTTTATTAACGAGGACTTTTGGTATAATTATTTGTTAGATAATCATGTGATTGATATGAATTATTCATTAAAAAAATATATCTTATTATTTTTAATGAGATTTTCCTATCATAATCATATTTTTTGGGTTTAATGGTAATTTTCATCATTTTGATTTTTTGAAATAGTGATTTTCATTTATCAGTTTTAAAAGTGAACAATTAAATCTTTCTGGTTTCAAAAATGCACAAATTTAATCTCTCCGTCTATTTTAAAAAGTTGACCGTTAATTTTAACTATTGACTCTGTCTATGTAATTTTTTTGAATTAATAATAATAATCCATATTTTTTTGAATTAACAATAATGATCCAAGACTCATCTCCTACTATACTAGCGACCCCGACTCCCTTCTTAACTTCTCTTTTCTTCCGAAACCTAGTAACCCCACCTTCCTTCTCCTTTTCTTTTCTCCTCCGAGCAACTACTGCAAACCCTCTACGCAACCTTTGCGCGACTACTAGACGACCATCGCGTAACCTTCATGAGACTTTCTCGACATGCAATCTTGCCTCGTACGACCTCCGCAATGCCTTCTCCTTCAACCTCGATGGCTCACGCAGTCAACACTGAAAGGGAGGAGAAGGGAAATGAGATCATTGGATCTTAGAGGAGAAAAACAGAGGAGACTTCAGAATAATAAAAGGAAAAAAATTTAGAATTCTAAAGAAGGAGAAAAGTGTTGAACCATTATTATTAATTCAAAAATATGGATCATAATTCAAAAATATTAAATAAAGGAAGTTAACATTAAAATTAACAATCAACTCTTTAAAACATATGGAATACCAAATTTATACATTTTTGAAACCAACCCAATTGTTCACTATTAAAACTGAAAAATGAATATTGTCATTTCAAAAAATTATTAAATGGATGAAAATTATAATTAAACATTATTTTTTTATTAATAAAACTCAAATTTAAAATCTTATTTAAAGAGAATTAATCCATTATCACTAGTATAACACTTCGTAAGTAGGGATATAATCCCGTAAAAGAAAAAAAATACTTGGTATAATGGAAGGCCAAAAGAGGAGATATTTTTTGTTAAATACTTGAAGAATTTAAAAACCCGTGGTTTTAAAGATTTCGTTTTTGGCGGTGTTGTAGGTTTTGTAGCCGCTACTGCTATTGAATAATGAATATGTTGTTTAGTTGAAGCGGCGCAGCCTACCACTTCAAGTATACCCAAGACTAAGAGGCAGACACAATCATCAAATAGTTAAGTGGGTGATTTTTTAAAACGCATCGAAACTTTTCATGCAGATAAGATTAAAATAATTCTTGGAGTATATCGTCAAAGATTAAAAAAATATATACATTAAAAATTATGATAACTTTTTGATTATTGTCCTGAAAACACTTCTCTCTGAAATTTAAAAGTGAGCTACTATTTCTTTTGAACTTTCTAGTTCCTTTACTTGGCATGATAGAATTAAATCTCTATCCACATTTGGCAATCTTATCTTTGAGGAACATGTCCTCCTTTAGAAAGACACCATAGAATTTTCGATTAGGGCCACATGTTTGGACTAAGGTTACTCACATTCCTCATCGTGGTTTGGGACATTCACATAGAAATTGATACCAACTCAACATTTTCCGAGCATCATTCCCTGTTAATTGTCACGTATCAGAGACACGATTAACTTTCTTCTTACAATTTCGTTGTCTCCTCTCCATTGATTGAGTGTCGTCATAATCAAATTGATCAAATCCTCCTTTTCTGGGTCGGTTATAATGACAGACACTCAACTAATATTTGATTCAGCAGCAGGTTATGGTTATTTTTCATTACCATAAATAGATAATAATAATAATAATAATAATAATCTGAATCACCTAATAATTTTCCCATCTAAACAAATTAAAAAGCACTAACATCCTCTCATTTGATGGAACCGTGGAAAGTGGCATTAAGCACGGGTAGTAGTACATCACTTTTGGTGTTAAAGGCAAGTGCTATTAGAATGTGCTGGAAAAGCATCGACTTGTGACTTAGGGAGCTTGACGATCCAATCCAAACATGGCTTAGTTCCAAATCCAATCAAGTTTTGTGTAAAACTAAAACCCAATGAACACCACTAGCTAGCTAACTAGTTGATTTCCACAGGACAAAACTTTGAGGGCACATGAAATATTGAAATTGGAAAACTTTATTAATTTGGGCATGTAAAACAGAGTCTTTCGTGGCTTTATTTAATTTTGCTTGGCTGATTATCACTTTTGGGCTAAGCAAGTTAGGTAATGGGGAGTGATGGTTATGTAGGTGAAAAAAATTCATAATTGACTAGTTAGGCAATAATGCTATACTAAGCCTGGAAAGTTCTTCTGTTCAAGTGTTCAACTATGTGAAGTGCTTGACATTTGACAATGAGGGGTAGCATTTATCATGGGCACCAACTTGATTGAATTGTTCATAATATTGAGAAAAATCTAATTTACATGTCTAATGAAAATAAAATCAAGATAGAACATACAAGACCATTAACCAGTTTAAAGTTTAAACACTCTAGTTGTCAAAAAAAAAAAAAACTTTAAACATTCTATTTTAACTAATTATTCTCATGTTAATTGGTATCCCCAATGTCATTAAACCACCTATACATATTTTATTCCAATGATATAATTTTAAATAATTCATAAACGACTCTCCTTAAATGATCTTAACAACTCAAATGGAGAAAGAAAGGGAAAAAAATATATAAGATTTTGGTGTGCAGATTTTTTGTGATACATGGTGGAATTTTCCGTAAAGTAATGCGCGACAAAGTATATATAAGAAATTAAACTAGCTAGCTTTTAGCCTTTTAGCACTCTCTATCCCTGAGGTATTGTGCCGATATTCAACTGTGTTTTAATTTCATCGCCATTTGAATGGGAATTACTGGATATTTAACCAATTAATATGAAAATGGGAGTTCAAACACAAGCATAGCTGAATGATTTTGATGGTTAAAACAGAGCCAATCTAATGGTTGTTGGATTTTCGATTGGCTTTGTTTCAAATCATCTACAAAACGAAATACAAAGAATGAGATCTAAGATAAACGAAAACGACAAAGAAAATTTGTGATAGTGGCTGATGATTTGTGCAGCATAAAGAGGATACACATCATTCTAGTGTTTTTAATTTCTTTTTTGATTAATGAGATTTATCCCATCTTTTATATTGTAGAAGTTCCTCAACCTTAAGTATATATTTAGGCAACAGTTCAATTTTATTTTTTTTATTTGCAACGCAATCATAGTATATCTCTGAGAGAAAAAAAAAGAAGACATCCCACCATTTTTGTAAAAGTATTAAAACGTTTATTTTTATTTTTATTTTATTTTTGTCCGTTGATTTATATTAAAATACTTGTACAATATTTATAATTAATTTTTTTTATGCAGCACAATTAATTAAATAATTAATTATCTAATTAATTGTAAGGATGCAAATCCTATATTTTCTTGTTTGTCTTATTTTTAAGTTTTGTTAATGAATCATTGCGAGCTTTGCAAACTAATTAAAAGGGTCCTCATATTCTGTCGCAGCTCTCATGAATGTTGGCAGAGAGAAGAGTTATTTGAATTTTTTTTTATAGGGCCCGGTTTTTTTAATCATATTCAACATAAGACCTCAATTAAGCAATGTTAGGTAAAAGTTAGAAGCAGGATATTATTTATGGTTCTTTCAAATTGCAATGAAGGAAAGTACCCAACATCATTACAATTAGGATAACAATGATTTCATGCACACGTTAATCTTGGGTTGGTGCTCCTATGAGTATAATGTCGTCCAAAGTCAATTACCCAAATCTACTAATGTCGTATTTAGTTGGTTTTATGTATATGAAACCGCATATTTACAGGTAGATTATTGCGTGCTAATTTTTGTAATCATACCCCATCGAAGATATCACTCTACAAAGCAGGAATATGAATATAACAAGAAGAATCAAGTCTAGGGTCTATTCAATTTGAAAACTTGACGAAGCACAATTTGGAACCTTGGATCGAATAGTCCGTGAGTCCTTTGACAACTGGTATGGTTCGAACTGAATGAATGAAGGAAAATCAAGTCCAAAAGGAAAAGGGGATAAGCAAGGTCATTCCATTTGCGTTAGAATTTTTCTCAAACTAGGAAAAGAATGGTTATATTTCATTCTTTAGATGTTTGTTCTCCCCTTTGGTGTCTTGCCTCTTGTTATTTGACACGCTAGCTTCAGTCTCTTTTCTTAATTTGCTTATTTACAGCAACAATCTTCTTTGTTCTTATATGACTGTGCCTTGTAAAAAAACACATACACATATACACTGTATTTTTGTAATCTTCCTTTAGACAGGGTTTTTTTCTTTCACAGATTTCTTTATACTAAGACACCCGGGTTTCTAAAAAAAAAAGTATAATAACACAAGACTACATTTTTGTAAGAAAAAAAAGCACAAGACTAATTTTGGAGATATCTCAAGTAACGTAAATACGTAATAATGAAGACATTCATCATAACATTTAGTGATATAACACTAATCATACTACATAGAATTTAATAAGAAACATTGATTATATTTGTAACCCGTATAGAACATCTTAATAATTAGGAATACAAAGAAGGGAGTTAACAAAATCATATAATAGTTATTTATTTGAAATTGAAAAGAAAGGGGTAGAATATGACACGTTAAATAATCCTTTTTAAAAAGGTGGGATGGGAAGAGGAGATAGATAAGAAGCGCGGTAGGCGCAGTACGCCACGCCACACTCGCTTTGCCTTTGCTTTGCTTTGCTGTGCTGCTTCGACGACTGAGACCACTCCAGGCCGAGACAGAAAAGATCAGAAACTAACATTTCACTCTCACACTCACCGTGTGTCTCTTTCATCCATCCATCCATCCATCCATCCATCTGAATCTATTATTAAATCGTAACCAAATCCAATTGAATTTGAATGAATCTCAATGGAACTTCCTCTCATCAACGATTCCACATTCTCTTCCGCTAACCCTTCCTTGTCCGAGATTTGGCCCGACCACACTCCCAGGAACACTACCAAGAGACTCCTCCTCGAACAGACTCATTCTACTGCCACCAACAAACATATCAAATTATCAGCACCGGGATCTGAACTTGACGCCACTTCGCTTGCCGCCGCCGGTAACGGCTCACCTGACCAAACCGCCATACCTACTTCTTCCGACCAGCCACCTAAGCAAGACTACATACACGTGCGAGCCAGAAGAGGCCAAGCCACCGATAACCACAGTCTCGCTGAAAGAGTATTTCATTTTTCACAACTCTCTCTACTTCTCTTCATATCCTCAATAAATAACCGTTCAAATCACACTTGACTTGCTTCTTTCGCAGGCTAGAAGGGAAAAGATCAGTGAGAGGATGAAACTTCTTCAAGATTTAGTCCCCGGCTGCAACAAGGTACTAACTATTAAGTATTAACTAAATATTACTGCCAAATTATCATTTCTATTTTTATTTATTTTGTATAATTTTGCGTTTAGGTAATTGGTAAAGCACTTGTGCTGGATGAGATAATTAATTATGTCCAGTCACTGCAGCGTCAGGTCGAGGTGTGTATCTTCATCCATCTTTCTGTCTCTGTTTAATATAAGATCGATTTTTAATTTAATGCAAAAAAATTACTAAAAATTGTTTTAACTCAATATCAATTTCTTAATGTAAGACTGAATAATATGATTAGCTATTTAAAATTACGTTACTTAACTGGTATTTTAACGTGATTTACTTTGAATGATTTGATTTGATGCACTGATTCTATGCATAACATGACTTTTTTTTTTTCTTTTTTTTTTGCAGTTCCTTTCAATGAAGCTGGAGGCAGTTAATTCGAGATTGAGCTTGAGCCCTACTATTGAATGTTTTCCTTCAAAAGAAGTAAGTGTATTGACGTAAGTATGTTAATATAACGCCAAATCCATTCAGAAATTGGGAATGTTGTAAAGGAAGAATATAATGATGCAACAGCACCGGATCAATTTGAAATTGGGATTTTGAATGTCTGATTCCAGCAGGGGTGGCAGTTTATTGCAAGTTATTGAGACGTTGCAAACTTTTTTGGGTGTCTAAAAACCAAAGTAGAAGAGGCTTAAGCAAATGAGTTGAATCTTTTGGTGAATTCTGTGAACCCAGAATCCTTTGATCTTGTTGATTGCCATCCAGATTGGTTTCATGTAAATGTAAATCATCACTATGACTATACACTGATCTACATGTATCATTGTACAGTGATGCATGAATCCTCAGCTCAAGTGAATCCTGTTGTCAAGTATATGAGTATAGGGAATGTTTTGTACGCTTTCACAATCTTGCACTCAGATCTGCATCTTGGTTTACTAGTTAGTTACTAATTTCCTTGGGATTCATGTTTATCTGGTGCTGCTGCTCATGAGTTATATTATATCTTTGCCTTTTTTTTTTTTTTGTATGCTTGCTGCATAATTTTCTGCATCATTCATGAGATTGTTTTTAATGGACTGTTTATTTTCATAATACTGTGATTTTGATCAGCTGTTTTGTCGGTTCAGGTTGGGACTCAGCCATTTGATCTTGCCGGAATAATATTTGGATCACAACCGGTCAGGGGGTATGCTCAAGGATCACAACCTGGATGGATGCATATGCAGATAGCAGGTGGTTTTGAGAAAGCAACATAATTCGAGGGAGATTCATTGGGAATGACAGAACAATCAGCGTGGTTGGTTTTCCATTGAAAAGGAAAATGTCACTGGGGCTGGTTGGTTAGCATGCTCTACTAACAACCTAGTCAATTGATGCAAAATGTTGTAAGGTCTGCTTGTTCTCTGTCATAGAATGATATCAATTGTAAGAAATGCATCTCATCTGACTGGGCATGTAGTGCTTCACTATGTTAGCAATTGAAATAATTTTATTGTGGTTTGGTTTTCGTTTCAAAACTCTGCTGTGGTTGGTATTCTTCTCTCCTGGTATGCTCTATCACAATTCATATATTATATTAGCAAGATATTATTTGATCTGAAAGTAACAGATTAATTTCAAATGTTTGGGAATTGTCTATATCTGTTTTAAACTTTTAATAACCAATCATCTTGAATCGAAAATTTACTCGCTTTGCTCGAATCCAATCCTTTTGCCAATGAAATCGCACGCCACAATCAATATTCAATAACTGACACATAGATGGAAACAACAAGAACCTAATACTCTCATTAATGGATTGATCTGCTATGTTGCTGGTGAGTTACTCAATAGCCCTTGTGATGCACACATGGAGCCATTTTTTGCTTCACGTTGGGAATACCTGTTTTATTTGTGGAACCCAGTTACTAGGTTAAAAACCAAGCATGTGTCGTCTCTCTTAGTCTATGAACCGCATAAAACCGCCACTAGGTTTGGATTCGGCTATGATAACTTATCCAACATTTACAAGGTGGTAGTAGTAATTTTCAATTGGTATAGATAACATGTCAATTGAGGTGAAAGTTTGCAGCATAGGTGATGGTGACGATTGTTGGAGAAGTATTCAACATTTGTCTATTTTTCCCACCTCTCTATACTTCCTATTTGATGGTATACATTTGAAGGGTACTCTTAATTGGTTGACTTATCACCCCAGTGAAGACGACAAGGATCAAAGTCTGGTTGTTTCAATTGATCTTACTAACGAGACATCTATACAATATATGTTGCCTCGGAATGATGATGTTGACACATGATCATCTTCCAATCGAACTAAAATTGGGGGTTTTTAATGATTGTTTATCTTTCTCTTACAAATGTGAGGCCCATTTAGCTGTATGGCAAATGAAGGAGTATGGGATTTTGAGTACTTGGACTCAATTATTCAGAATTTGTTATCATCAAGTTCCTAATAATTGGTTGGAAAAATGTTTGTTTCCAAGGTTGCGCTTGATTGAAAATGGTGGCATCCTGATAATGTCAAGATATGGAAAGCATGCAATGTTGTACAGTCAAATAGATAATCAAGTGGAGCATTTTACAATTTCCAGCAACATAACATACATCTATGATCACGCTTACATACCAAGCCTAGCTTCACCCAATGCTTTTGTTTAACTGTTTTTATTGGATAGTTGAATTAAACTCTATGAATTGTTGAACTTATTTTGACTTTACATTTGTTTTTATTTATTCTAAATGGAAATTTATTACCTCTTGAATTTTCTATTATTATTGGGTCACACTCTTCATAAAACTTTGAAGTTCATAAAAAAAATATCGGTAATCTCATTCTCATTAAAAGATTGAATTGAAACTGAGTTTATCGACTATTGAGTATTAGCATTCTCACCATTACGAATAAGGAAACCAAAATATTTGTGTTTGTTGAAAGTTTTCTAGAGATTTTTCAGTGGCTTGAATTCTTTGGAAAACCTTTTTAATTTTGATTTGATAATGCTGGTATGTATGACCAAATGATAAGTTAAGATGAGACGATATAAGGTATATATTCAATTTCAAAAACTTAAATTATATAACTAAATGTTTTTCTTGTTAAGTTTTTTACGTTCAGACGTGATTTTTTTATTTCTATTATAATATAAATTATATATTTAAAAAAGATATTTATTAAAATTTGTAATTTTATAAAAAAACTGTTAATTATTGAAACTAAATTACCAATTAAACTCCAATTTAAAATATATAAAAAAGAAAGTGACACTGATCAAACTCGTCTCATGGACTCTGTGAGCTTGAAACAATTTTTTGAGTTCAATATTTTTTGAAAAAAAATTTGAAACAAAATGTGAAAAAAAAATCAACCGCAGTTCAGGCGTCGTCGTCCTAGGAGGATTAACACGTTGACGGTCTGTAAAATGGGGTCCAAAGCCTCGAACCTAAATGATGACCGCCACGTGTCCAGATCATACGCGTTCTATCGCATTTTAGCCCCTTCTGCCAAAAGCGCAAGACACATAAAGTTGACCTATCGTCAATCGATCGAACGGCTGAGAGAGTGTCTCCGTCCACGATCGCTTATTAACCAACGTCCATCAAACCCCTCCAACCCTTTCTCACCGGGCGCCAAAAACCCCTTTCGTCGCTTTATCAACAAACCTCTCTCACTCTCTCATTTCAAACGCAACAGCGCAGTGACCGAAACCAGAACACCGAAATTGAAAAGCTGCAGATAATAATAATAAATTACACGAACCAGATTGAGCTTCGCTTTCGTCTTCTTCGTATATCGCTGCTGCGATTCGATTCGTTAGTTTCGCTTCGATTTGAGCATGGACCTTCAGAACACTGTGAAGGAAGCCCTAAATGCACTGTACCATCACCCCGATGATGCGGTGCGCATGCAAGCCGATCGCTATCTCCAGGATTTCCAGCGTACTTTGGATGCGTGGCAGGTTCTTCCTTCAATCCGTTCTCTGCTCACTCGATTCGTTTCCGATTTCTCTCTCTTCGCTGCGCGCCGATTTGATTTTCGCTGAATGACTAGATAATTCTGTTGTTTTTTCGATGCTGTCTTTTTTTCTCGTGCTTGATTTGACGGTTGCCGTTGGTTCTGGGGCTGCGAGCTTCGCTGAGAGTTATCTAGCTGTGTTTTGTGACTGTTTCTATTTCCGTGTCTTCTGGATTTCAAGGAGACTTAGGGCTTTTTTGTTTTTCCTTTTGAATTGTGAGCTCCGTAATTCGGCGCAGAAACAAAATTTCAAACTGCTTGCGCCTACCGTCGTCACAAATGTTTTTTACTTTGTTTTCTGCAGGTGGCTGATAATTTACTTCATGATCCCAGTAGCAATCTAGAAACCTTGATATTTTGTTCTCAGACCTTGAGAAGCAAGGTAACTCTGCTGTTCTTCTACTTCCGGTTGATGTGTAGTTAATGCCTATGTGTGTTTAAGAATGTTGGATGTTGGTTTCTGAGGGCTGCTTCTTCTTCTTGGTTTTTGAGTACTTGTTTTTGGTATCATTTAGGTACAAAGGGACTTTGAGGAGCTCCCTTCCACAGCTTTTCGGCCATTGCGTGACTCATTGAATGTGAGTGAGGGTCTACGTATTATTCCTAGGGTATTTATTTAAGTTTGGAATGTGTAATTTTATTCCGTCTTAAAAGGATTGCATATATACTCCTGTTTGCTCACCTGCTCCGTGTAAAATTGTTTGGTTTATGGACTCCCAGCCATGACCATGCAGATGTTTAAGTAGAAACTGTACTTTATATGCTTTTTACTTTCGTAGTTGTTTTTGAATGCAGACCTTACTGAAAAAGTTCCACAAGGGTCCTCCAAAAGTCAGAACACAGGTGTCATATAGAAGCCCCTTGCAACCTTCTGTCTTATTTTTAGTTTGTTTTATCGGTTAGTATTGTGCTTTTTATATGGAAATTTAATGTAACCAAATGTTTTGTTCAAAATTGTTGGCACCTGTAGATTAGCATTGCAGTGGCTGCCCTGGCTGTGCACGTGCCTGCAGAAGACTGGGGGGATGGTGGTATAGTTAAATGGCTTAGGGATGAAATGGATTCCCATCCGGAATATATACCGGGATTCTTGGAGTTACTTACAGTTCTACCGGAGGTATATAAGCTGACATCAGTAGTGTGTGAGGAACACGCGTCATCTTTTCATATTATTAATTATTAATTAGGCAAATGTCTGAACATTGAATGACTAAATGCCAAGTTGTTATAATTCACAGAGTTCTTGCCTTGTTGGACTTGGATATTGTTGTTTATGTAGTGCTTAGCTTAACATCATACAACTCAAATTCTTATATCAATGGTTGTAAAAAAATGTTTTAAAAATTAAAGTAAATTTATTAACAATTGGCATGCTTGTGTTGCATATTATGTCTTTTACATACTTTATCTTTATACACAGGAAGTATTAAATTATAAGATAGCAGCTCGCCCAGAAAGGCGACGTCAATTTGAAAAAGAGCTTACATCTCAAATGGAAGTTGCTCTTAATATATTGACTGCGTGTTTGAGTATTTCTGAACTTAAGGAGCAGGTGAGCAGTGGAATTTGTCTATTTACTCACTGTCCATTATGTGGTTCTTGTGAGGTATTTTCAACTTAGGTTTATTAAGTGGTCTTATTGCAATGTTTTCATGTTAAAATGTCAGGTTCTTGAGGCATTTGCTTCATGGCTTCGCCTAAAGCATGGGTACGAAATTTCTGTTTGTTTAGGCCTGTATCTAAATTTTGTTCATCACATGGTGCATTACTGATAATTGTAACATGTTATTCTTCCTCAATGTTATTTTCTTTTAAAAACTTTTTGGGCATCAAAGACTCATTTAAACCATTCAATGAATGACCTTAAGCGTTTGTTAAAATCACATAAGTGCTCTGTTGTCCCCAATTTAAGAATTGAAAGTCTTTCTTTTTCGTTGTGTGTCTTAATGAACATTAAAATTTAGCTTTCATGTGAAAGAATGTTAGGAGTGGATAATTTATCTGAGTTCTACATATATAGACTGCTTTTGTTAAGTCAAAGTGATAGAAGGTGTGGGAAGCGTATCTAAAAATGCTAGTTTTAGTTTAGCATTTATAAAGTTGAATGAAGAGGCTTGGGGTTTTGCAACTGTTTATTACAACTTGATGAAACTTAGATGGACTATTTAAGTTATATATCTTCTTTATAAACTTATTCAGGTCTGTTCTTCTCTCAATCTTCTAGTGGGGGAAAAGTATTTGATTCTATTGGCCGGTGAATTTTTTTTGTTCTCCAGGATTCCTGGATCTGTTCTTAGTTCTCATCCACTAGTTCTCACGGCATTGTCAAGCTTGAATTCTGAGTTACTTTCAGAGGCATCTGTAAATGGTATGACAAGTTGACAACTGGGAAAACATGAATCTTGCATTCTGTTTGTTGTCATATGAAGTTTCAACTGTGTATTTAATACTTTATACTGCATTTTTACCCACCCCACCCTCGTGAAAAAATAATCCTAGTGCATGTCAAATTGTTGTTGTTGGTTGTTATAATCTAATATCTATATACACTTTATGCAGCCTGGGAAAATGTTGACTTTTGATCAATTCAAATGAATTCATTATTATTTTTTTAAATGTTTAAATCTCATTTTCCTCCTTAATTTAAAATAATTATAGTTTAAGCAACTCAAACTTCAACTCCTCTGTGTGTGATGTGCAAGTAGTGGACCCCTTACACTGGTGGTCAAATTGCCAGTTTTTGCCAACTAGTTCTGGTTCCCACCTTTTCTCCATGTGTGTGTGTATATATATATATATATATATTTTTTTTTAATATATTTATGAATCACAAACTCAAGAGCTATTAGAAAATAGAGTAATGATTAATGTACTATTGGGATTCTCCACCCAATGTGCACCCATCACAAAATATGGTTAACCACATGTAAATATGGTTAACTTTGTCTCATGAGTGGTTAAGAGTAAATGAATATCATTTGCTTATAGGTTATCGTTTATAAACATGTATAGTTCAGTGCTTTTATAGAACCATATCATAACATTAATAATATTTTCTCTAGTCTTCTCTTTTTCATCATTTGCTGAAAATCATCAACTATAATAAAGTATTTCCAAGATAATGGGTTTTTTAGCGATTTATTTTTTCACTCAAGTCCAAATAAGTAATAATAAAAAATATGATGTTACCCCTTGGAAATTGGAATATTATCAGAGAAGGAAAAGAACTAGTGCAAAAATGAATCTGCACAATGCGTATTAAAGTAAAATCTTTTGAATATAAACTTGTTTGTATGATAAAATTGTGTTTGCATGACATCCAAATAAAGTTCCATGTGTCCCACTAACTTCCTTCAGCAGCACTGCAGTAGTAGCTGTGCTGTCTGTGCTTGTTTGCTTAAAAAATGGATATTTTTAATGATTGATGTTGCTTTCACTTTCAGCATTTGTTATTATTACCACCATTTGTTTATTGCTTTTGGCAACATAATATTCTTTTTTGTGTATGTGTGTGCTCTCTTTACAGTGATTTCCGAGTTAATACACTACACAGCAGCAGGAAACATTGATGGTGTTTCTGCAAATATGCCCTTAATTCAAGTCATTGTACCTCAAGTTATGAATCTAAAAGCCCAGCTTAGTGATTCTACAAAGGTAAACACTTTTTAGTACTCAATCTGCATGCTCTGGGGCATAAGATATTGCCTACTTGATTATTCCAAAGCATACTGGAACAATTTTTGTTTGTGATATTACTGATTCTGTTCTCTCTGCTGGCATTTACTCGATGGTTATAGTCAACAGTAATGTAAAATTTAATCTGCTAGTTTTTTGTTTGTGATGTATTAAATGGTTGATTGGGAGTAGCAGCTATGGTTTTAGGGGGACTGCAAATACTACTTGATTGGCATGCTGTGAATACCAAATCTTTAGTGATTCATGCCAGCCTTTGATCATTTCTCTATTGTAATTAGTGGGCAGCTAACAGCTAGCAACTTAAATGTTATGCTCTCTTCTGGTTGACAATTTCACTCAGAATTGAAGGTAGAAATATAATGTGTTCACTCTATATTATAGTACTCAATCTTGAAATCAGTGCTGAGCAGCGGACCCTAAGAAACCTATAGTAGCCATGATACCAAAGAAAGTACATAGAATGCAAATAATTTATACTACACATATATAAATGCTCAAAAATATAAATTACTTGAAATTGAAGTCATATTCAGCATTAATAATCATGAATCATGTAAAAAGCCAATCATAATTAATCTAACCAATAAATTAGTAACAAGAAGCATGGCAAAATAAAATCTACAGTAGTGGGTGAGGTTGGTAGGGGGACTGCAAAATGCAAATATTACTTCATGCTGAAACCTCGGCGGGCTTTGCTGGAAAATTGGTTGGCTGCTGCCTGCTGGAGTGCTGGGATTCAACTGGGAAATGCATCATGTGAGAAGTCTATTGGTGGGACATTCAAAGCAGAATGGCTTGGTTGGAAAACCACTGGATTGCACCTGCAGATACCCTTCTGTAAGATACTGGTTTAAGAAAGGAAAAAAAACTGAAAAGAGAACACAGAGGAGGAGACTTCTATTTGGATACCCAATCTCCCAGGATGAAGCTTCAGTCAGAAGATGGGAAAGAATGTTTGATACAATTCAAGGAATTTGAGAGACATCTGAACTACTACCCAAAACTCTTCCCCCCTCTCCCCTTTGCTATTTACTTCCCTCTTACTATCATAACTAACTTTATGTTTCATCTCATTATCATAGCTAATGATCCTATCATTAACAGGATGGGCTCTTCTAATATGGACCTCTTATTCCTTCTCCTATAGACCTTGTTAATTGGGGCCTAACACCTTCGTACTTCCAGCTGCCTAGGCCATTTTCCAGTAACCCAGTGATTCTTTGGCCAAGCCCCCTTGTTTGCCAGACATTGTGTTCACAGTAAAAAACTGTTAATGAGGACAGGCTCGTGAGTATGATCAAAGTGTGTATGTCTGTTGTTGTCATGCTAAAGTTTGAAGGAACAGAGCAGTAGCCAAACAATCTAGGTCGTCATTCTTTGAAAAATAAGGGATTTTCAATCCTATTTTCATACCTCATAGGAGAAAAGGGATGGAATTTCAAAAATTGCCTTTTTTGATTTGACTGTAAAGACAGCTGTTATTTCTGCTTCCCAAAAGCATGACTTGGTGAACACACCATAGCAGCCAGGCTGTGTGAGGTGAGGCAACACTGATATAAGAGCAAGGTCAACTACTATAAACTGTATAATTTTTATGATGTATGATGTTACTAAAGTTCGCAAGTTCCAGTTGTAATATTTTGGAAGTTTACCCTATAATTCCTTTTTTAATTTAGGCTGCAAGTGTTTCAAAATCAATGGTCAATTATGTTGAGTTTTCTTTTTTCTTTTTTTTTTACATGCATTTCTTTTGCTATGTTTTTCTGGCTAATGGATAAATAGGCATATTTAAATTACTTTGCTATGTTATTGTTTTTCTTTCTTTCTTTGTGTGTGTGTACCTGTCACAGTTGTTAGTGTGTGTCTTCGAGATTTTCTGAAAAAAGTAATATCATCAGTATTAAGCTAAATTTAAGGATTTCAGTTGTAAACTGTATGATTATGTTAATGACCATGGATATAGAAAATGATTAGTTTATCTTCCAATCATATCTATGTTTTGTCCATTTATGATATTGACATTCTTAGTTTAGAGACAGTTGCTTGCTATACCTATAAGTCTTCTTTTCATGATTCTCTTACCTGTCTTCAGGACGAGGAAGATGTGAAGGCGATTGCCAGGTTATTTGCAGACATGGGTGATTCATATGTGGAACTGATTGCAACTGGTACTTTTACATAGATATAAACTTTGTTGGTTTCTCTTTGAGAAGAATTGATGCTTTCTCATGCACTGGGTTGTGTTGGACTTATTGGGTCTGCATCATAACTGAATTTTCCAGGTTCAGATGAATCAATGTTAATAGTACATGCATTATTGGAAGTTGCTTCACACCCTGAATATGATATTGCTTCTATGACTTTTAACTTTTGGCATAGTCTCCAGTTAAACTTGACTAAAAGGTGATTTTTCTTTTCACTCTAGAATGTACTGTTTTTACTTGGCATTGCTTTAACAAGAAATATGATTATTACATAATCTGACAGGGAGTCCTATATTTCATATGGCAATGAAGCATGCATTGAAGCTGAGAGAAATAGAAGGCTGCAGGTTTTTCGTCCTGCATATGAGTCACTTGTATCACTGGTGAGTCTTCCTGTTGTGAAACTGGAAGTTGGAACTAAAATTTTCCTCTGAAAACACCCTTGAAAGCACCCTTGTAGTGCATGGTTTCCAGCTTTCTTGTGTGCTACCTTAAAATCAGTACCCATGAAAAGTTACATAACTATTCTCTACATTCTTGTTGCATTATGAAATATGTTTAATGTCTGTGTTGTTACTCACGCATAGCACTTCTTATTTTCAGTCATGACTCATGACTGGATTTTGTACCTGTCATTATTTTTATGCTATTTTTTTTATGGATGTTTTATAGGTTATCTTTCGTGTTCAGTATCCTGAAGATTATCAAGACCTTTCATATGAGGATCTTAAGGAATTTAAGCAGACTAAATATGGTAATGGGTTGGTGGTGTTGTGATTCACTTGTTTGTTTTATTCTTTTTATGTATCATATATCCTATATTATTGTGCATTAGATTGATTCTATTCAGGGGTACATTAGATTGATAATTGATTTCACATTTAAGCTGTTTTGGAGAGAAGCTAGTTTGTTTGACAATTGAGATGAAAAAAACTCAATAAAGCTGTTCATGGTTAAAAAATGCTGTTGGACCTCCATCTCTCAGCTGATCATTTTGATTCATTTTTTTTTATTATATTCTCTCTCAAATGTCAAATCTCCTTTTTCACTCATTTATCCTGACTGTTGCATTTATTGTATGGTACACTCAGGGTAAATTGGATGAGATAATTGTATTGGTTATTTTGACTTTTGAGTGAAGGTGAAGGTAGGGCATAGTTTTGATGTTGAAGGCAAAGTGAGAATTCTTTTGCTTGGAAGTTATGGATGTTCATTGCATCTGTTGGCTCTGTTTCTTAACTCTACGAATATTTAAGTTAGTGATGGTCTTGTTTGTGTGTGGAGGTCGCCCTCTCCATCCCTGAAATACTGTGTTCTACAACTTTTATGAATTAATTGTAGCTAAATTATGGTTTGCAGATTGCTAAATCTCTCTTAACATTTTTATTTCAACCAGAATTAGATGATATTTCTAATAGGCTAACCACAAATTGTTGTTTCAGCTGTTGCGGATGTATTAACAGATGCATCATCAGTTCTTGGCGGTGATGCCACACTAAAAATTCTATACATGAAACTGCTTGAGGTGTGGATTACATCTTGAAGTGATTTAATTTAAATATTCTTTGCCTATTATTAATATAAGGTTATTGTAATGGTGAGATATAGTTTATCTGTTTAATCAAATTTTAGTGCATAAGTTTCATTCTGAACTTGTGGATCTCTAGTGTTTAGTCTTCTGTGTTAACCCTAATATCAGTAAGTAGATTGTAGATGTTGGCTATGTTTTTTCTGCTTATATATGCTTAAATTATGTGAATGTTATTTCCTAATCCTCTCACTGTTTCTGAACTTCCTTGTCTCCCTGTCTAGGCTGTATCTGGCCATGGTAATAATGAACACAAGGAATGGCGTCCAGCAGAGGCTGCTTTATTTTGTATTCGGGCTATATCAAATTATGTGTCGATTGTTGAAGTGGAAGTAATGCCTCAGGTATGGTTACATTTACACCTTTTAAATTTGTAAGAATAATTATTATATAGTTCTTCTCTACAGTATAGCCAAATGACTAGAATCTCCTGCTGATTTTGAAATATTACAATTCATCTTTTGCTTTTAATACAACATTATAAAACCCTTCCTTGATATTATACACTTTGTCTACAAAGATGAACTTCTATCTCTATTTAAGCCCTTTTGTAGATATTTAGATGCAAAGAACCTGATTCCCTTGTTTCAGTGGCTACTAAATGACACTATCCAAGTCCATTCTTTTGAAAGCTTATAAGAAATCGTTTTACATTTGTGTTTATTTTTTTGCCTTCTTACAGATCATGTCTTTGCTTCCGAAACTCCCTCATCAACCCCAACTACTTCAGACAGGTAATGTTTATACAGCATTTTTTTAAAGAAAAAAATACTATGTTATTCTCTTCCCAATCAACTTTTTAGTTCTTGCTTCCCCACCTTGTAATTTTATATCTAACGTAAATTGTAGCTTTCTATTTCAATTTGTATGGTACCTGACTAATAGAATGCTTGTTATGTATTTTCAGTGTGTTTAACTATTGGAGCCTATTCAAAATGGCTTGATTCTGCATCTTGTGGACTATCTGTACTGCCATCAGTTTTAGATATCCTAATGAATGGCATGGGTACATCTGAAGAATGTGCAGCTGCTGCTGCTTTGGCATTTAGACACATCTGTGATGGTATAGTCAACTTCTGTTTGAGTATATTTTTGCACTTTCTTTTTATCCCTTGGAATGTTGAAGAATTAGCTTGGTGAGTTACAACAGTATTCAGTTCAAACATGGCGAAGATGAGTGACTCTACTTTAAATGATAACAAATAAACTTCTGATTTCTGAACTTTGTGGTTTTGATTATGAAGTGTTACATGGAGCAGTTGTTTTGGTCATTTTCATACACGGTGATGAAATCACTTGTGTTTTTATGAGATGAACTTGTTTAAGTAAGCTTTTCTTGTTTTTCAAGAAAGTATTGCAGCAATCTAATTATCCAACAAATGGGTGAAAGAAAGCTAATTTTACTTGGGAAGTGCTGGCAACACACTCTAATACCAAAATTTGAGATTTTCAAAAATTCCCACCAAAGGAAGATAGTATGTTCAAAAGAGTGCAATAGAGAGTGTGTTATTAGCATTTCTCATTTTACTTTTATATCTGCTTTTACCGAATAAAATCTTTAATGATTCTTAGAAATTTTCGGAAGATGAATAAGTAGAATATTGGATGGGAGAACAGGGAATATGTTGTTTTAATTTATTTCCTTTATTTGTGCTAGGGCCTGTTAATTCATATAGAATATTTGATGGATCAAAATTTTAAATTTTATATGATTTTTGATAGATATAAAGCCATTAGTAAGCCTTCACCCCCTACTGCATAAATTTTTGGGGGATAGTTGGTTCTTGACCATGTGATTAAGAATTCAGTCGTTGCTGTTCTTATTCTTTTAAATAGAAGCGCCTCCAGCCCAAAGGGCTCTTGCTTGAGTAGGCAAGTTGCAGATTGACAGTTTTTATTATTTGATATGTGAATCATTACTCAATATGATTTTGTTCTGATTTCAGACTGCCGAAAAAAGCTTTGTGGATGCTTAGAGGGTTTATTCCACATCTACAACAAAACAGTTAATGGAGAAGATAGTTTCAAAGTTCCAGCTGATGACTCTTTGCATCTGGTTGAAGCGTTGAGGTAGTTTGGTTCCTTTAAATATTTGCATCTAGGATTGTTTGCTGTTGTTGCTATCTTGAATGGTAGCTATTGAATTGAACATCTTCAATTTCTGTGCAGTATGGTTGTTACTGAACTTCCTCCAGATGATGCTAGGAGAGCTCTTGAGGCATTATGCATACCAGTCATAGCTCCTTTACAGGTCAGTGTCCAATCTGTGGAGATTTTTTTAGTTATACATTTTCTTTTGATGGTTTTGCTTTCTATATTTTGCTCCATCAGGAAGCTATCAATCAAGGTCCAGAAAGCTTGAGTAAAAGACCCTCTCGTCAGTTAACGGTTCATATTGATCGATTTGCTTACATCTTTAGGTGTGTTGCATAATTAATATTGTCATGTCTATGCACCCTGAACACTACCTTTTTTTTCCCCCTGTTAACTCAATTTTGTCACAATCCTGAACACATGAATGAATCTGCTTCTAGATTTGTAAATCATCCTCAAGTTGTGGCAGATGCTATTCAACGGCTATGGCCAATTTTTAAGGCTATTTTTGATGTGTAAGTAGTCTCTAATTGCTCATGTGATGTCTATCGTTTCTTCTTTTGTTTTCTTCTATCTTTTGAAGCTTGCTTGTCTAAGACATGTTTATGATGATATTGATGCCAGTCGTGCTTGGGACATGAGAACAATGGAATCTCTCTGCCGAGCATGTAAATATGCAGTAAGCTAAACCATTAACTCTGCTCCATTTGCACATTTACAATGTGAAGAAAATAATTAATAATGACAAGACATGAGTTGGTATTGAGTCATTCAATTTGGATTAGGCATTTATCTTAAATTTCTTATTACTGCAAGTTTTGTTTGTGGTTTCAACTTTCAACCCAGGCTTATTATTTGTGTTAATCTTTCATATGACCTTACATTATTTTCATGGGGTTGCAACACACTGTTTATGATTTTTTTTTTATCTGGCATGTAATATAAGCCATGTTTTCAGTTGGCTGTTTGTCAGCCATGTCCGTGATACAAATTTAAAATTTAATGTCAGTTCCCAGGTGGTTTCTTCCTCCTAAAGAGTCTGTACAAGCTCAACTCTGGTTCTATGCATTATCAACGTTGAAAAGATTAGTTTGTATTATTGAATGCTATGTGGCAATATTCTATCGCATGTTTCTAGGTGAGAACTTCTGGAAGGTTCATGGGGCTCACAATTGGTGCCATGCTGGAAGAAATTCAGAGTCTATATAGGCAGCACCACCAACCATGCTTTCTTTATCTCTCCAGTGAAGTTATAAAGGTATTCATATCTTGCTACACCACTGGCCATTCCTAATAACCAAATGTTGCCAAAGTTATATATGGTTTTAGCTCAATTGATACCTTTATTGTGCAAGTTAGTAAATATGTTTTATTATATGAATGAGTCTGCATGCAAAGGTGGTAATATTCTTTTTATGTGCAGTACATAGTGGGTTAAATAGAAAATGAGTTGTTGCGATTGCGATACATAGATTAGACCACAGTAGTAGACTCTATCTTATGTGTTCTCAGTTCTCACTCAAACTAGTAGCTATATATTCCCACACATATTTTATAGAGGGGTCCCTTTGATAGATAGATATCAGGAGAAATCAGCTTTACTTATTTTATCTGTCTCTCCCTTTCTTTATACATGTATGTTCTTGCTTCTTTGAGGATGTCATATTCTTGCCCAATTTATTCCTCTTCAGTTTCTTTTCCTAATAAATTTTCTTATTCTAAATTTTTTTTTTTTTTTTATGGATATGCTTCTCATTACCCCCCAGTTTCTTATTCTACTTGTATGCTGTTTCTCTATGATTGAGATATCAATAAAAACGAGCTTTACCTATTTCCATCTCTCCCCTTCTACTTGTATATTCTTGCTTCTTTTTGGACTTTGTTTCCTCAACTAATTTACTCCCCTAATTTTTTCCTAACAAAATTTCTTACTGTAAAAAGAAATTGTCATCAACTATAGGTTCTACAAATTGCTTCCCCTTCCCCTTTGTGGTGTGGTCAATGAACTAGTTTGCCATAACTTTGATGGTTGGTGTCTTGGATTTCAGATATTTGGTTCTGATCCATCTTGTGCTGACTACCTGAAAAATTTGATTGAGGCGCTCTTCCAGCACACCACACGCCTTCTCACAAATATTCAGGTGTGGTTTAAGTGACTTTGCTGTAGCTCTTCCTTTCAGATCTGTTGATAGAGTTTGGATGTTTGATTATATTTCTTGCTGCAGGAATTCACAGCTCGGCCTGATATAGCAGATGATTGTTTTTTGTTGGCCTCAAGGTGTATTCGCTACTGTCCTCAACTGTTTATTCCCTCATCTGTTTTTCCTTCATTAGTTGATTGCTCTATGATTGGCATAACAGTACAGCATAGGTACATTCTCTCTCTCTCTCTCTCTCTCTCTCACACACACACACACACACACACACACAACAAAAAGAAAAACCTTGAAAGCATCCTCCATTCTATAGACAGGGTGTTACATGTTTTCTTTATAGTTTTGTTTACTATCTATTGTTGACGCAAGAAATCCTGTAGTAACAAACTTTCCTGCTGCTCCATGGGTTGCTTCCTCTATGTAGTGTGGTTGTTTACCCTTAATGTTTTCCTCCTCTGCAGGGAGGCTTCCAATTCCATATTGCATTTCTTGGCTGACATTTTTGATCTTGCGAATTCCTCTGCTGGGGAGCAATTTATACCAATAAGAGATAGTGTAATTATTCCTCGAGGTGCCAGCATCACCAGAATTTTGGTTGCTTCATTAACGGGAGCACTTCCAAAATCTCGAGTGGATGTGGTAATTTCTCGAAGTCAACATTGATTGTCGTTCATTCACAATTTTGACAGGATGAAGTCCAACTAACTTTTTAATTTGTGTCCACCTGCACCTCCCTCAGGTATCTTATACACTCCTGGCATTAACTCGGTCATATGGGATGCAAGCGCTAGAATGGGCAAAAAAGAGTGTTTTGTTAATTCCATCAACAGCTGTTACTGATGTAGAGCGATCAAGATTCTTAAAAGCTCTTTCTGATGCAGCATCTGGAGGGGATACTAATGGGCTTACTGTTCCCATTGAAGAGCTGTCAGATGTTTGCCGACGTAACAGAGCAGTTCAGGAAATAGTTCAAGAAGCATTGAGACCGCTTGAGTTGAATATGGTGAATGTATCATAGAGGGATTGGTAAATGCCTGTGATAGAGAGGACCATTTTGTTTAGGTTCTGTCTGTTGGCTAGGCTAGTTGGTTGTGTATTATCTATCTGTTATATTCATTTTTTTTTTTATCCATTAGCATTCTCCAATTTTTTAGGAGAATTTGCCCCTGCATGCTCTGTTGTGTTGGCCGGAAGAAATTAAATGGGGTGTTGTATCTTTTTATTCTTCTTGAGATGTGGGATTGGTGAGTGATGTTTGTCCCGGTTGTCATTTTTGGGGGGCGGAGGTTACTACATGGTATACAATTGTAATTTAATGGAAACAGAAAAAAGTGGGGGAAAATAGAGTACATTGATAAGTTGCTGCAACTTTTTCAAGTTTGGACTGAATATCGATTTTGGAATCTGTGACTCATTGTGTTCAGTTCGTCGGGACTATAATCTCTTAAAATGAATGAAGGCGGATCCAGTTTGGATCATAACATGATTCAATTGTACCGACTCAGTTTGGATCCGATATTTACTTATTTGTTATTGATGCAACAAAAGTACAATTTATTTTTTTGATCGGCCATGAAAGTACAATTTTTGGCTCTTCTGGAGGCTCTCCAGCCTTAAAAATTTAGAGTGGATAAGCCATCCCTGACAATTTATTTTTTCACAAGAAAAACTTCCGCACAGGTTCTTAAAATTGGCAATACTCTTGTGCAAGGGTGAACTTGGATTACCACAGGCTTGCGATTTGTGTCAAATTCAGAAAGGTTTTGGTGTGTCCTAACTTTATAGTAAGTGTAATCAAATTCGTGGATAATGATCGAAAGTTTTATTAATAAATTTGTTGACATGTCTCGGATTGGTCTTGTCAGTACTTCCAATAGATGGATCCTTTAGTGCATATGCGTCATCATGCATGGGCAATGCAATAGAGAACAATAGACAATGAAAATTCACTCAAGGGTATACAAGATTATCACCATAATCGTCTTGTTGGTAGTAACAGTGTTCTTTGCCAAGAATAACACTAGAGGAAGGGTGATGAGCCAAATATCATAAAAAAATAATAATATGAAGAGCATAAATGTAGTAAAACTATAAGGACAAATACTATATAGAAAAAGTGAGACCCAATTGTCCAATTCCATGGTTTGGTATTATTATTTAGAAGGAGTAGGTTAGCGAGCATTGTGATAAAAAAAAAAAGAGAAGAAAAACCTAATTTTGATTTATAAAATCATTTATTGGTCGAGAACCCGAAGCAGTAAGTAAACATGAATTATTGATGCGATGAACAGCGCGTGGCCATTGCTCGTCAAATCCAATCAATCATTCAGTGCAAAGTGCAAAGTGCAATGTAACCAATCTGGCACCGTCATCTTCTCTTCTCTCCCCACATAACCAACCAACTAAACAGAAAAAAAATAAAATAAAAAATGGTGTCGACGTTCGACAAAAAGAAGAACTTGAGCAATCTGACAATCCCTTCTTCTTCTTCCTCCCCGAATTCATCTCCATCAAGCCCCCACGTCATCCACAGTAGGTCCCACTCCTTCGTGGGCCCCTCTCCTCGCTTCGCTCCTCCCTCTACCCCTCTCTTCTTCCTCGACGACCTCGAAGAAGAAGTAGCAGAACCTCTTGGTCCCGATTCCCCTAATAAGATATGTCCTTCCGATTTCCATATACTGCGTGTTGTAGGACAGGGTGCCTTTGGAAAGGTCTTTCTCGTCCGAAAAAAAGGTGACGATTGCGATGGCGATGGTGTCTTCGCCATGAAGGTGATGAGGAAGGACACCATCATTAAAAAAAACCACGTCGATTACATGAAAGCCGAGAGGGATATTCTCACCAAAATCCTTCACCCTTTCATCGTTCAGCTTCGTTACTCTTTCCAGGTCGATTACTAACTACTAATAACCTTATTCAAATTCATAATAAAACACACTTAGTGAGTATTGTGTTTATGTTGTGCAGACCAATTCTAAGTTATATTTGGTGTTGGACTTCATAAATGGAGGGCATCTCTTCTTTCATTTGTATCGCCAGGGTTTATTCAGGTTTCTTTTTCTTATTCTTCCTTATTAGCCTTCAAGTATTGCAAACCTTACATATTTAACGTTTTTTTAATTTTGGCTCTTTGGTTTGGCTTGGTTTATGTGTTGAGTAGTGAGGATCATGCAAGGCTTTACGCTGCTGAGATAGTGTCTGCTGTTTCACACCTTCACAACAATGGCATCGTGCATCGCGATCTTAAACCTGAAAACATTCTTATGGATTCTGATGGGCATGTAATAATGCTTTGTTTGTTTGCAGGAACCTTGCTTGCCAACTTTATGTTTTATTATCTTCTTGATGAGAAATGCTAGCAATATACCGTTTGCCAAAATTTATTGAAAATCATGACTTTTTGTGGATCCCACATCTTATTCACTGAGTTTCATTTCATCCATGGTTTTGTGATTTTTCAATAAATTTTAACCAATGCTTAAAAGTGTGTTAGAAAGCATATTGCTAACACTTCTCTCTTCCTGATATATTATTGAGTTTGTCAAGTTCACTGTTAGAATATCTTGAATGACTGAGGTGTATTGTTCAACTTTGATATTTGCCCTGCCCGTGTATAGGTCATGCTAACTGATTTTGGACTGTCAAAAGAGATTGATGAATTGGGAAGATCCAACTCTTTTTGTGGGACTGTTGAATATATGGCTCCTGAAATCCTACTGGGTAAAGGCCATAACAAGGATGCAGATTGGTGGAGTGTTGGTATTCTGTTGTATGAAATGCTAACAGGGAAGGTAATGTCATATCTTGCTTCATTTATCTGCATTTATGTGTGGGTTGTACGTGCATGTGTGAAGGTATCCAAAGTTATATGTGGGTATACGATGACAATATGCACGGTTAGAAGTTAGAATCCATTATGTTTTCAATAGACAGCATTAGGAGTCAGATAGGTAAGTCTTGGCCAAGGCAAAGTTGCATATACAATAGGGAAAAGGTGAAAAGATAGTAGAGTCAGCAGATGCACGTCTCTAAATTTTACCGTACAGGAATGAGGGTTATTTAAGGTCAAATTATATGGGAATGGAAAGTTGTGAAATTTGAGCTGCATTATCTCAATATGGACCTTGTAGAGGATCAATTTTTTTATTTTTTCAAAACTGATATCTAAATGAATGTGTTTTTTTGCTGTTTAGGAATCTTTTCTACACTAGGACACCTACTTTTTGTATGTCATACGCCTTAATCGCACTCCTCTGCAGAATCTCTCTTAAGCAATGCAAAGGGCTTTTGCTATGTTACAAAGTGTTTGCTTTCTTCTTTCCTTGATTGTTGAGTTTTATTTGGCAGGCACCTTTTACACACAATAACAGAAAGAAACTTCAGGAGAAAATTATTAAAGAGAAAGTTAAACTTCCACCATTCCTTACCAGTGAGGCTCACTCTTTGCTCAAAGGAGTAAGTAGACGATGGTATTTTCTTTTTTTTGTTTCTCTATATCCTCTCCTCTCCTGCTATAGTATACTTGCACGTATAATATACTTAAATTTGACATTTTTCTGTGTTGGCTTGTTGAATGGCGGCTTCGTATGTATAAAGAAACTAAATATATTTCAAACAAATACCATATTCAGAGGCATATTGCCATTTGTATCTTTCTTAAAACCATTTTAAGTTCATTATCAAAGAATTCATCAATTTGCCCTTTCAAAATTACAAATCCTATAAATTGTAAACGCATTGTATTTATCAAAATGTTTTTGAACCTAAACACAAATCTGTTTTTTTCATTTCATGTGTTTGTAAATGAACCCTGATGTCTATTTTTAATTTACTTAGTTTTCACTTAAGTTTTTCTAAACAGAACTCATAACTTTCCAATGATATTAATATTCTAATAAAAATTAGTGGAAAAAATGTCCCACGATTTCCCTGCAACTGTTTGTAAATCGGTGATTTTTTTATACTTTTCAAAAAAGTAATTCTTTAAGTACAAAATTGAGGGTAGTAAAAGCATCTGCACAGTGAATAAGTATAACCGCTTTTCCTAACATAATGAAAAACTTCTAGAAAATGAAAAACATTGATGACCTCATTTTTATAGATGTTATTTTGCTACAAAGCGTGAACATTCAAAGGATAACTTTGAAAAATAATATAAGAAAAAAAACTGGAGGGAGAGGTCCAATGCTAAAAACTGCACATTTGTGTTTATTTGTTACAGTTGCTGCACAAGGATCCATCAACAAGGTTAGGCAATGGGCCAAATGGAGATGACCAAATCAAAAATCATAAATGGTTTAGGTCAATCAATTGGAAAAAATTAGAGGCAAGAGAACTGGAACCAAAGTTTAAACCAGATGTGGTGGGAAAAGATTGTACAGCTAATTTTGACCAATGCTGGACAGCAATGCCTGCTGATGACTCGCCAGCACCCACACCTACCGCAGGTGACCATTTCCAGGGCTATACTTATGTGGCACCCAACCCTTGGCTTTCATCTCGCTCACTAGAATGAAGAAGAAAATCTCTACATGGATGAATGAATCAAAATATGACCTGAGTAACCAAAATCTTCTCTTAGCTTTCAAGTAACCCAAATCTTCTCTCACAAAGGTGCCACCCAATCTGTTTTTCAACGTTAACTCTTATATGTAAATTGCAAAGGCAAATTGCGCAAAATACAGAATGTTTAGTGGCTAAGATATGGCCTTTTATGTTTGTGCAGCTTGGTTTAGTTCTTGTTTTAAGTTTAAGGTAAAATATTCGAATTGCTTTGCCTTCCATTCAGATCAACATTAACATATTTGAATAGCCAGTGCCCAGAAGTGGGTGAGGGAGTATAGCATATTTGACTTATTATTCATCAGAAGAGTTGCATGTATCAAATTGTGTTGTGTCCTTTTTTTTGCAGCAACGCAACTGAAAGGTTGATGCATTTTATCATTGCTCCTTCATGTATATGTAAATATTGAACACACAGCTATCAAATGTTCTATTTATAAGATCTAGAAAGATGGACAGTTGTCAGCACCAGTGTCTTCGGTTGTGTTTTAGTAAGTAGGAGCACATTAAATAATACACTATCTATTATGTGTGGTTGTTTGAGATGGGCCTACTTCCATCACTGCATTTTTGACAAGTAGAGTCAGATACACAGGATATGATATGATGATTCCATAATAATCGTTATTTAAAATGTAAAGACAACCATTAAGAAACAAACAGTGAGGAAGCATTCTGAAAAACACAAATAGGAGACTAGCAGTATCAAAGAATCTTATACCTCCACAACTTTAGACTATGCGTAACACGAATATAATAAATTAATAAAATATCAACCCTTCATATAACATGTGAAATACGTGAATGATTGAAGATCAGGGTAAATTCTTTGTTACATCTCCCCCATCACTAAAATCTACTCTTTTTTTTTCATTTTAGTTTTATAAAGCCAAGAATCTTAACGGTTTACAAATGGTGCAACCAAGGACCAAACTCACCAAACCAATTATTAATGTTGTATGTGCTACTACTACATGCTTTCACTCATCATAGAGACAAGAAATGCAACAAGATTCTGTCTATATTACGTGGGCTCTACTCTTTGCAAAAGAACCTTCATTTAACTGAACGAGCAAGGGATCTACCCACTAAAGAAAGAAGCTAGATTAGGATATATTTGGATGAGTTTTTACACGAAACCAGAAATAGTCCAAAAAGACCAATTGACCCTTCTACATCCTATCCTTTGCTTATAAATAGACCTTGCTTGCCTTCTATGTTGTGTTAAGCCAAAAATATGGATAGCATAAAGTCCAAGAATGAGATGTCTCTTTGTGAGAAATCGATGAAGGTTGTAGTAAATGTCATTAGGCTATCCTCTTTCTCTATTGCACAGAAGACTCTTGGAACTACCAGTACAAAAAAGGCTGGTCCATGGTCTGATATAGAAGACCCTCATGATGAGCAAGCACTGGTTCCTGTTCCTGTTCTTGATCAATTCCCTGCAGCAACCAAAAGGTCACAACAGCCACAAAGCCGTGCAAACCCCACATACGTGGTCAAGTCAGCTGTGAGCAATGGATCAACCCAACATCTGATTTATCAAGAGAGAGTCCCTGCTGATGTTATTGTTAACCCAAAGAAAGAGCAGTGTGTTGATGGATTGGCTTCTGACTATATCAGTAAGATACGTAATAAGCTCGGGCGTGGCGTATAAGGAGAAATTATAACATGGTCTTGGACCATGTAATAATTTCTCATGTATAAAAGACTTGAAATTAGAAGTCTTCACTTATATGCTCCTATTAAAACTATTGTCTTCATAGTTTTACGTGTTCCATGTATTATACTCTACTTACATAAGCAACCATTTTGGTTTGCATTAACCAACTGTAATAAAATTAGTAGTTGTTGGGGTTTCTAGCTAAAAGAAATGATGTGGCTGTTGCTGTTGCTGATGAGACCCAACTCAACTTTTTCCTTGATGCTTTCTTTAATATTCCTTGCTGGATGGACAAGTATTACATGTAGACTAGTTTAAATAGGTTATGTTGTATCCTAATCATTTCTTTAGTCATTCGCTGATATTATTCATTGGGAAAATTGAATAAAATATCAATAATATATTAGTATATAATAATGAACTAATAATGTGTGTTGCAGTCATAGTAGTCATAGTGGTGGTCCAACATACATGTGTGGATAAAAAGATAAAGTACAAGAAACCGTGAACAAGTGGTTCAAGAATATATTGTTGCTAAACACCCTGATGGAAGGTCCCCAACATTTAAGCTTCTGAATTTTTATTAACCAGAATTTTAACATTCAAATTCAAATGGGTCATGTAAGATATATAGAGAGAGAAACAGAGAACTTAAGACTCTTATGCTCTGCAAAAGTCATTGCAGCAACCAATTATGTTTAGGAGGCGATTAGAATAGCTTCTATAAACCTTGTTTTGTGTTTATATATAAAAATACCTTCACATAAACTCTGTAAGTTTTTTTGCATAATAAACTAACTAAAACAAACCCTATTTAACTTATTTCAACAATTTTCTAGTCAAACTTATGAATATATGCTTTATGCGATAATTAAGCTGGTTTAATGCTTTCAAGTTAACATAAGCGACATTGATCAATAAAAGTTGCTGAGCATAACTTAAATACCAGCAAAGAGATTTCAACTTTTTTTTTGGTAAAGAAAGAGATTTCAACTTTATTTTCCTTATGCTTCACCGGCCAAGCGTATAGGTTTCAGCATCTTTTCTCTTTTTTTTTTTTTTTGACTTTCTGATTTATTTATATTTTTGAAATAATTTTACTTTACCTTGCCCATTAAGAAACCCGTGAGTTATGCTCCCTCAAGACCTCAATTTGATTAGAATCACTATCTCACCTCACTCAAGCTATATATATTTTCTTCATTTGTTATGAGTTTGTGAGAAGCAATACACTGTGATGTGAATGTTACCAACACATAGCATGAATTGAAGTTGTGTGTTGATGCAATGCAAGCGACAATCTTCTGTTCAAAGCATTGAATAATCAAACGTTCGATCGGCACAACACTGCACAAGGAACTTATGCCTTTAAAGGGAATGGCTGTAGCTAAATGGGAATCCAAGTTTGATGAACCAAATCTTCCACAACCAGTGTGAACAAAACATTAATTACATCAGCATATGATGTCTGTTGATGATCATGTCATTGCCTCGTCAAGTATAGTAGTATATAAAAACATATCACTAGCATGCTGCGAAGACTCTCTTATTAATTTTCAATGTTCAAAGTGGGCTCGGATATAGAAGCTAAAGCCCAGTGTTTATCCAACGTGTTGTTCTTTTGGGCCTCATTTTCATTCAAACCTAACCATGTCGAATGCGAGTTTAACTAAACATTTTTAACTTTTCTAATATCATATCATTACTTAATGCACATGTATAATAAATTAAAAATATGTTTCTAAATATTATTTTCACAATTATACACTTTGAAATGAATTTCTTAAAACCATAATATTCATTGACTAATGAATGTACATATTCAACTACAACCAAATGAAATAGTGAGCAATGAAATACTAGTCTAGTCATTTGAGCTACAACCAAATGAACAGAAAACTGTGGCCAGGGCCCAGGGCTGAAACAAGAAGTAAAAAGATTCGCCCTGCCTCCATAATAATTATTACCATTTTTTTCTCTTATTTTTTTCATACAGCTTTTCACCCGATAATATTGGACATTGTCCTCTAACGTAGTACTACTAAATTTGACAACCAGACAGAGAAAGTTTATTTGCCCAGGTACGAATTAAAGATGACTTGAGGTATTGAGCTAATAAGTTTTATAAATTTATTGTGAATTTCAATGTTACATTAACCAAATTAAATTTAGAATCAAATAGATTATTTTTCTCCTTAAAATCAATTCAACTCTCCGACAACCCCTGCCAAACACGTCACAGGAGTACATATAGTAAATTATGTGATTCTTAATAACCATTGAAATAGAAATTAATAGAGTAAAATAGACTTTATCACTAGCCACTGAAATTACTGGTTTGGGGTGGTTGAAACTTGAAAGAAAGAAATATCTAGTCAGAATCTCCCTCCCCTTTGGTAAAATAAAGACACGAGAACGTTGTGTTGTGTTAAAGAGAGAAAATATCCATACTTTTTAATTAATGCGACTAATACTACTAGATCCCATCGCTAATCCGGGAGTATTATTCTAAAAACGTGGTTCTCGTTAAACAATCAATGCTATTGCAGTTGGAGTATTCGGAAAGGCAGCATTAGCTGCCAATCACTACCAACGGACGAATAAAATTCAGTGTACTGTTGGCTGTTGCTCACTAAATAAAACTATAAAAGGTCAAACATAATTTATTCAATCAAATTTAAATAAACCTCATCTAAAATTATTAGAAAAAGAATTTACCTTAATAATATAAAAAATTATACGGTCAACTAATTAGAAATCACTTTAAATGTTATTTTTATTATAATTATTATAAAAACATTATTAATTTTATTATTATTTAGTTATTATATGTTATAAGGGAAACGTATCTACAAATTTTTTAATAACTTGTCATTACCAAAAAGTTGGGTATGGATTTCGCTGGTGACATTTCTCTCATACGAAATCTTAACTTTTAATTAAAAATATGAGAGGAAGAGTTTGAACATTAAAAAAATGAGCACATGAGATTTCAATGGTAAAATCTTCACATGAAGATATCCGAGTGAAAATTACATATGAGAAGATCAACTTACCAAAAAGTCTAACGCTTTTTTTTTCTTTTTTCTTTTTTATGAGATATCCATTTGGAAATCTTACTTAAAGAATTAAACTCTAAATCTATTCAAACTAACATGGTACTAGTTTTTTTTTTTAACCAAGCTAAAATAATATTAGTAATTTTATCATATATATAATAGTTTAAATTAAATAATACTACAAAGCACCATTGTTCTAGAGTATTAAGGTGTTAATGTTCATGGTTTAATGTTCATTATTTTTTCTATAAATTAGGGTTTGTGGTTCAATTCTTGGTATCTAGGGTTTATGGTTTATGGCCAGGTTCATGATTGAAGGTTTATAGGTTATGGTTTCAATTAATGGTGTATGATTCATTGTTTAAAATTTATAATTTAGTATTTAAGGTTAAGATTTTAGTGTTATAGGGTATATGTTTCGGTGTTTATGGTTTGGGGTTTAAGGTTTTAGAGTGTATAGTTCATGATTTTAGAGTTTATATTTTAAGGTTTCATAATTTACAGTTTAAGGTTTATATGTTATAGTTTTAAGGTTTTAGGTTTATGGTATATTTATCGTGTCTAGTTTAGAGTTTTATGGTTTATGATTCACGGTTTTATGGTGCAAGGTTTATGGGATAGGGTTCAAGGGATTCAAGTTCTGGTGTTTATGGTTTCATGGTTTAGGGTTACATGATTTGAATTTTAAGGTTTCATGGTTTAGTCTTTTGTGTTCATTGGTTTATGGTTTTAGGGCTTAATGTTTATTGTTTTATTCATGATTAAGGGTTGTGTATAGGGTTTATGATTTAGGATTTTATGGTTTATAGTTTTAGGATTTAAGGTTTTCTGATTTAAAGTTTAGGGTTTTAAGGTTTATGGTTGTAGGGTTTAAAGTTGTAGGGTTCAATGTTTTAAGATTTAATGCTTAAGGTTTAAGGTTTGTGCTTTAAGATTTTAAGGTTTCGTATTGTATGGTTTAAGATTTAGAGTTTCATGGGTTGGGATTAAGGGTTTCATGATTTAGAATTTAGGATTTCATTTCATAATTTATGATTTAAGGTTTCATGTAATATTTAGGATAATGATTTCATGGTTTATAATTTTGGGTTTTAGGTTTCATGATTTAAGGTTTCATTTATGAAATCATAAATATTTAAAGGTTTCATATGTGAAACCCTAAATACTTATAGTTTCATTAATGAAATCCTACATTATGATTTAGGGTTTCATTCATGAATTCCTATATTTTGATTTAAGGTTTCATTTATGAAATCCTAAATTAGGCTTTTATGGTTTCATTTATGAAACCTTAAATACTTAAGGTTTCATTTATGAAAACCTAAATTATGATTTAGGATTTCATTCTTAAAACCCTAATCTTTAGACTTTCGTTCTTGAAATTCTAAATACTCAAGGTTTTCCCTAAATTAGGATTTAGTGTTTCATTTGTGAAATCCTAAATAAGGATTTTAGGTTTTCGTTTATGAAACATAAAATACTTAAGGTTTCATTTATGTAATGAAACCCTAAACACTTAGGATTTCCATTATGAAACTCTAAAATAAGATTTAAGGTTTCATTTATGAAATACTAAAGTAGAATTTAGGGTTTCATTCATAAAACACTCAATTAGGATTTTAAGGTATCATTTATAAATCCCTAATAAATGAAACTATAAATCCTTAGGGTTTCGTTTATGAAACAGTTAATTAGGATTTTAGGGTTCATTTATGAAACCCTTAATGCTTAGAGTTTCATAAATAAAACTTTAATTTAGGGTTTCATTTAAGAAATCTTAAATTGAGATTTGGGGTTTCATTCATGAAACACAAAATCTTTAAGGTTTCATTCAAGATATAGAATTTCATTTATGAAACTCCAAATACTTAGGGTTTCAAAATGAAACCCTAAATTAGTATTTATAGTTTCATTCATGATATAGGGTTTCATTTGTAAAACTATAAATTATGATTTAAGGTTTCATTCATGATATAGGAATTCAATTATGAAATCTTAAATATTTAAGGTTTCATTAATATATATATATATATATATATATATATATATATATATATATATGGTTTCATTTATGAAACCCTAAATTAGAATTTGGGTTTTCATTTGTGAAACCTTAGATTAAGATTTTAGGGTTTCATATGAAAATTGATGCCTTGCCTCTTCATTTAGATTTTTGATATCTTCATATCTTAAGTCTTCTTCGTTCTCTTAGTCTAATATTTTTCTTTTAAGCCATAACATGTATGGATGATAGCATTGTATTGTTTGTTATAGGCTGAGCTATATCATTCTTGTTTAATGTTTTGATTTGCCTTATTTTCTTTTATCTCTAGCATCACTAGATGATTTACTTCTTAGGAACTAATTCTGAGTGATTGCAATCTATTACAAGTTGTAGGAATCGATTACCAGATGGCCTAATCAGTATTGAAACCATCTCTGGTATCGGGTTAATTGATTACCAACCATTGCAATCGATTACAATGTTAGTTTCAGAGTTCAGATATTGCCTTGTATCCATTGCAATCGATTACCATCGAATTGCAATCGACTACAAGACAATTTCTGAGATTCAGAAATTACTCTGTTTCATTTGCAATCGATTACCATCCTGTGACAATCGATTACCAAATAATCTCTGATATTCAGAATTGGCTCTGTCTTGTTTGCAATCGATTACAAGTCTTTTGCAATTGATTACAACAGCTATCAGTAAGTATAAATCATATTCTGATACACGAGATAATCGATTACACCTTGATTGCAATCGATTATATTTGATATAACGGTCATTTTTAAAGATCTCCAAGACTCATTCTTTGTCTAACTAACTCCAAATCTTTTTGACCCATGCCATATATTTGAACCTATATCATTATGTGCAGAATAACAAAAACAAATTGTAACAATATCTTTTCATTTCTTCATTTGTCAAAATCCAAATCTTTGATTTGTTTTTCAGATTTGATATTGTTTTGATCACTCTCTTCTTTCTTCTACACATTCTCTAATCTCTCTTGAGTTTCAGAAAACTCAATATTGCTTTTACTGCTATACCTATTTGAGATTGAACCTCTGAGCATATACAACTATATCTCTCTCTTGTTCCTTCATGAACTGAGATGATTCAACATTAGTTCTTGACGGCTAAATCTGCTCATATTGGAGTTTCTTGATCTGATCTCATATCTATTATATTAGCACATCAAGGTGTTTTCGTTCTTTAATCTTTTTCATTGATCTTATTTGATTAGCATTGTGGGAATTTCGTTCCTAAATGTTGTGTTGAAATTAACTAATATTTATAATTTTATGTGTAGTATTGTGTTTAGAAATTGGATGGTGAATGGTGTCTTCACATTCAATCTTCTAGGTTCCTATTTCAGGTTGTGAAATCAGGATTTGCTGTGAATTGTGTGTGCATGGTGTATGTAATCAAATTTATAGTGGAACCCCTTGGTGAAAAGGAGAACTGGATGTAGATCAGTGGTTGATCGAACTAGTATAAATCAACAGGCCCTATCTCTCTATTCCTTGATCTATTTCAATTTAGCATTTGATCTTTATCAAGATAATTTGTTCTAAATCATTTCTATCTTAAGCTAAGGTTGTTTTTCTGGTTTATTCAATCAATATAACATTCTTTGAAAAACGTTTTTATTAAAACCTCAAGAGCGGTGGTGAAAATTCTTTTTTAGGAAAAGAATCTGTCACTTTACGTTAAATCAATTCACCCCCCCCCTTGATTGATTACCCGGCTGATCCTAACATCATATACGAAACCTAAAATACTTAAGGTTTCCTTTATGAAACCTAAAATTATGATTTAAGGTTTCTTTTTTCAAACCCTAAATTAAGATTTTAGAGTTTCATTCATGAAACCCTAAATCTTTAAAGTTTCATACATGATATAAGGTTTCATTTATGAAACCCTAAATACTTTGGGTTTCATTTATCAAACCTGAAACCCTAACTTATGATTTTAGGTTTTCAATTAAGAAATGCTAAATTAGGATTTGAAGTTTCATTCATAAAACCCCAAATCTTTAGGTTCATGATATATAGTTTCATTTATGAAACCTTAAATACTTTGGATTTCATTTTTAAAACTCTAAATTAGGATTTTGGGTTTCATTTGTGAAAACTTGAATTAGGATTTAAATTTTCATTCGTGATATAGGGTTTTACTTATGAAACCCTAAATACTCAAGATTTCATTTGTGATACCTTAAACTATAATTTAAGATTTCATTCATGATATAAAGTTTCATTTATGAAACCCTAAATACTTAAGGTTTCATCTATAAAATCATAAATTATGATTTAAGGTTTAATTCCTAAATTCCTAAATTTGGATTTAGGGTGTCATTCATGAAATTCTAAATTTAGATTTTAGGGTTTTATAAATGAAACTCTAAGTATTTAAAGTTTCATTTATGAAACCCTAAATTAGGATTAAATATTTCATTTGTGAAACCTTAAATTTGGATTTAGGATTTCATCAATGATATCTGGTTTTATTTATAAAATCCTAAATTAGGATTTGGGGTTTCATTTGTGAAACCCTAAATTAGGGTTTAGGGTTTCATTCATCAAATCCTAAATTAGGATTTTAAGGTTTTATTTACGAAACCTTAATTACTTAGGGTTTCCTTTATGAAACCTTAAATTATGTTTAGGATTTCATTCTTGAAACCTTAAATATTTAAGATTCCTTTTTTGAAACCTTAAATTAAGATTTTAGATTTTTATTCATGAAATCCTAAATCTTTAAAGTTTCATTTATGATATAGGGTTTCATAAAAGAAACCCTAAATACTGAGGGTTTCATTTATGAAACCTGAAACCCTAAATTATGATTTAGATTTTCAATTAAGCTATCCTAAATTAGGATTTGGGGTTTCATTCATGATATATGGTTTCATTTGTGATATACAGTTTCATTTATGAAACCCTAAGTACTTACAATTTCATTTCTGAAACCTCAAATTAGGATTTTGGATTTTATTTGTGATAACTTAAATTAGGATTTAAGATTCCATTCGTGATATAAGGTTTCACTTACGAAACCCTAAATACTTGAAGTTTCATATAGGAAAACCTATATTGGGATTTAAAGATTCATTTGTGAAACCCTAAATTATGGTTTAAGGTTTCTTCACGATATAAGGTTTCATTTATGAAAACCTAAATATTTAGGGTTTCATATAAGAAACCCTAAATACCAAGATTACATATATGAAACCCCATATACTTCAGGTTTCATCTATGAAACTATAAATTAAGATTTGGGATTTCATTCATAAATTCGTAAACTTGGATTTAAGGTTTCATTTATGAAATCCTAAATTTAAATTTTAGGATTTCATTTACAAAACCCTAAATTAGGATTTAAGGTTTCATTTGTCAAATCCTAAATTAGGATTTAGGGTTTCATTTATGAAATCCTAAATACTTAAGGTTTCATCTAAGAAACCCTAAATTAGGACTTAGGGTTTCATTCATAAATTCTTGAATTTACATTTAAGGTTTCATTCATGAAATTCTAAAATTAGATTTTAGGGTTTCATTTATGAAATCCTAAATTAGGATTAAATGTTTCATTTTTGAAACCTTAAATTAGGATTTTAGGGTTTCCTTTACGAAAACTTAAATTTTGATTTAGGATTTCAATCTTGAAACCCTAAATCTGTAGAATTTATTTTTTGAAACCCTACATTAGGATTTTATGGTTTCATTTATGAAACCCTAAATCTTTAAAGTTTCATTCATAATATAGGGATTCATTTATGAAACCTGAAACCTTAAATTATGATTAAGGTTTTCAATTAAGCTATCCTAAATTAGGATTTCGGGTTTCATTCATCAAACTTCAAATCTTTAAGATTTCATTCATGATATATAGTTTCATTTATAAAACCTTAAATACTTAGAGTTTCATTTATGAAACCATAAATTAGGATTGTGGATTTCATTTGTGAAAACTTAATTTAGGATTTAATGGTCCATTCATGATATAGGGTTTGAAACCCTAAATTATGATGTAGGGTTTCATTTATGATATATGGTCTCATTTATGAAACCTTAAATGCATATGGTTTCATATAAGAAACCCTAAATACATAAGGATTCATATATGAAACCCTAAATACTTAAGGTTTTATCTATGAAATCCTAAATTAGGATTTGGGGTTTCATTGATAAATTCCTAAATTTGGATTAAGGATTTCGTAAGATTTCATTTATGAAACCTTAAATTAGTATTTGGGATTTCATTTATTAAACCCTAAATTTGGATTTCATTAATGAAACCCTAAATACTTAGGGTTTCATCTATGAAACCCTATATTAGGATTTGAGGTTTCATTCATAAAACCCTAAATTATGATTAAGGGTTTTATTCATTATATAAGGTTTCATTTATGAAACCCTAAATTAGGATTTGTTGTTTCATTCATAAATTCCTAAATTTATATTTAAGGTTTCATTCATGAAATCCTAAATTTAGATTTTAAGATTTCATTCATGAAACACTCAATTAGGTATTCATATGCGAAACCTTTAATGCATAAGGTTTAATAAATGAAACTCTAATTTAAGGTTTCATTTAAGAAATCCTAGATTAAGATTTGAGGTTTCATTAGTAAAATCTCAAATATTTAGGGTTTCATTTGTGAAACCCTAAATTATGATTTAGGATTTCATTCATGATATAATGTTTCATATATGAAACCTTAAATTAGGATTTATGACTTCATTTATGATATAAGGTTTGATTTATGAAACCTTAAATACTTAGGGTTTCATATGAAACCCTAATAATTTAGGATTTCATTTATAAAACCCTAAATTAGGATTCAATGTTTCATTCATGATATAGGGTATCATTTATAAAACCTTAAATGATTAGGGTTTCATATAAATACTTAGAGTTTCACATATGAAACCCAAAATAGTTAAGGTTTAATTTATGAAACCCCAAATTTGAATTTATGATTTCATTTGTGAAACTTTGAATTAGGATTTAGAGTTTCATTTGTGAAATCTTAAATTAGTATTTAAGGTTTCATTTGTGAAACACTAATTTAGGATTTCAAGGTTTCATTTATGAGACCTTAAATACTTAAGGTTTAATTTAGGAAACCCTAAATTATGATTTATGGTTTCATTCTTGAAAGCCTAAATACTTTAGGGTTCCCCTAAATTAGGATTTTAGGATTTCTTTTATGATACCTTAAATACTTTGGGTTTCATTTATCATATGAAACCCTAATCACTTAGGGTTTCCTTTATGAAACCTTAAAATAGGATTTAGGGTTTCATTCATGAAACACTCAATTAGGATTTTAGGTTATTATTTATGAAACCATAAATACTTAAGGTATAAAACCCCAAATTCTAAATCATGAAACCCTAAGTCATAAATGAAAGTTTAAATCCTAATTTAGGGTTTCCTAAATGACACCCTAAATATTTAATCATGAAATGAAACCATAAATCCTAAACCATGGAATGAAATCCTAAAACTTTAAATTTTAAATCATGAAATCCTAAATCATATATCATAAAACCATAAATCATAAACCTTTAACCATGAATCATGAACCATGAACCATGAACCATGCACCCTAGACCATACAACCATAAATGATTGACCATAAACCTTAAATCTTAAATCTTTAAAACCTTAATTTATAAACCATGAAACCCCAAACCCTACGATATAAAATATAAACTCTAAATCTCCGACAATAAAACCATTAGACCACCCTTAACGACCCAAAACACTAAATCCTAAATCCTGGAACCTTAAAACAATAAACATGAAACCCTAAATCATGAAGCCATAAACCCTTAACCATGAACTAAAAATACTAAATCTTAAAATAATGAACCTGTAACATTAAATCATGAAACATCAAAACTTAAAACCTAAGTCATGAAACCATAAACATTGAAACTTAGAACCCTAAAATCATAAACCTCAAACCTTGAATTGTAAATAGTAAACATTAAACCCTAAAATTATGAATCTTAAACCATAAAACTTTAAGCCATGTAAGATAGACTTTTAACGCTAAACCATGTAAACTTAAAACCTAAACATTAAACCCTAAACACTCAATCATGAACTTTAAATCATGAACTATAAACCTAAAACCTTAAAATCATAACATATGAACCATAAACAATGAATCTCTAAATCATAAAACCTTAAATCATGAATAGTAAGCATACACCCTAAACCATAAAACCAAAAATCATAAATCATGCAACCAAAAACCCTAAATTGTAAAATTATAAATCATAAAACTTTAAACTGTGAATCCTAAATCCTAAAATCCTAATTCATAAATTGTGTGCGTTTAAAACCATCGACCCTCAACTCTAAATCCTAAAATCATGAAACTATAACCTTAATTCCTTGAACTTTAAATCATGAAATTATAAATTTTAAAATCTTAAAATCGTGAACTCTAAACACTGACAAACATACATTATGACTTACTTTTACTAATATTTACTTATATTAAATTTAAAAATAATTGACAAATATATTAAAAAATATAATAATATGAAAATTATAGATTTTTAACTTATTAATACTTGTACAAGACACTGGTTATTATACTAGTTTGTTAAATAAGAAGGATAAAGACTCTTTTAAAAATTTATTTAGCTAAAAAAGTCAAACTTCAAATTATATGAAAAGTTTTTTAAAGTTTAACACACTGACTAATTAAAATAAATACAAATAATAATAATTAAACTTATAACTATTTTAAGAGGTATGTAATCGTATTTAATAAATCTGACTATAAAATAAATTTGTATTTTAAAAATGGTATAATAACTTTTTTGACCAGATATAACTTTTAAAATACTCAAATTTAAGTTTAAAATAAGAAATATCAGTTAAAAAAAATACAGAAGACTCAATGACTGGTTATATTAATTTTTAATAAATTTAATTTCAGATTGTTAATCATAATTTAAATAAGTTAATCATAAATTTTTCGAATGAAAAGTGCATCACGAGTTAAATTAATTTCACTTGTAAATTAAACGAAGACTTCGGTGTAGGTGTAGTAGATAAGATGATCCATTTTAGTGAGCAGGAGTAAATACGCAAATTCATGAGAAAAGAAAAACGAGTCCAACTGCTATCACCAAACAAGAATGACACAGACTACCAAACCTTCAAAGACCACTCATCTGTGAAGTTCATATCTGACGTTAATACATTATCATCAGCAAAGAACAGAGAGAGAGAGAGAGAGAGTACTTTGTTATTTTCAGTTACATCAACTACTACAAACATAAACGGCCAAATAAACAATAATCTAAAGTCATGACATCAATTAATTAACATAAGCAAACAAGAAGAAACAGGACAGGACCTTTCCGGGGTCTGTACAAGGAACAGAAGGATCAAATTCAGTCTCTTTTAAACTTTCCTTCTCTAATCCATCGCCCTTTTTCTCTTTCTCTTTCTCCCACCAAAAAGACAGGAAACTAGAAATTAATATATGTAATTAATCTGTGAATCCAAGATAATCTCAAGCAACACTAATGATGCTTTCTCCATTGCTGAAACATTGTATGGCATGTAAAGCTGAATGTCTTGATGATGTTTGCCTTTGGTCAGATGAGAAGGATAGCCCCAGGGACAGTGTCGGTGGGTCAACGGCAGAACTAGAAGAACTAGGGGTGATGATATCAGACACATTCTGTTTTTCCACGTTTCCTTGTCCCAGAGTGAGTTCTTCTATTGGGTTTCCACCTTGGACTGAAATCACTCCAGGACTAACCCCAAACTGATGATACACTGGCATCATCATTGGAAACCCAGCTTGTGAATGAGACACGGTATCTTCATTCTGGACCTGTTCTTCCTCCATTGGAATTGCAGACACCTGGCACAAAATTTGATAAAATCATGAAACTTTGTTAGTTACCCCAAATTCCAATCCATGTTTTAAATAGTTTTAATAACTCTTGGCAAGTCAGCTTTTCCAATTGAAGGGAACAAAATCCCTAAACCTTTTTTTTTTTTGCAATGGCCGACTCAAACACACACTTCAACTACCAAAGGAATTTCATAACAGTACTACACAAGAGGGCAGAAGCTTTGTTTTTGTTTTTTTTTATAATCCCTAAAATGGTAAGAGTAATGATATTCATTCAAGGCTTGACTATTGAGTAGACCATAGAGAAAATCCATGTCATTTTGTAAGACCGCTCTATTGATTAGGAATATAACTAATTGAACATGAATTAACACCAACAAATATATCTCAATATTTTCTATATAGAAACTGTTGGAGAAATTAACTTATACGAATATTTTAAAAAGTAAGGCGCGTGAGAGAATATATAATTACCGTGTCGGTGGTGATATCGAAGAGGCTGGATCTACGGCGACGGCGATTGAGGTTGCTTCGGCGGAGAAAGTACTTCTGAGCATGGCTCGCAACCTGAGTCGGAGTTCGCGTTTTGACGTAGTTTTTGGAGATTCCTCTCCAATCACCTTTTCCTACCTTCTGCAATCCAACCAAAAACAGCTTGTGCTCTTCCTCCGTCCACGGAACACCTAATCCATCAAACCACTCAATCAATGCAAAATCGACAATTGCGTTTCACAGTTTCGATTAATTCAACAATTATGAGATTAATTAAACACGAGAAACAACAACTTTACTGATATTAGAAATAATTAAATAAAATGATGATCGATCGGAGATACGGGTCGAACCTCGCTTTCGCTCGCGCTCACGTTGACGGCCGGAGTTGTGAGGAGCGGCGTCGTCGGCGGAGGCGTATCCGGCGGCGAGAGCGTCTTTATTGTTGTTGTTGTTGTTGGCGTCTTGAGTTTGCTCGTACTGTGAGAGGTTGTTCATGCTGACGCTCTTCCTCATCGAATCGACTACGACTCTGACTCCGAACAGCATGATCTCGCCGGAGGAAGCGGAGTCAGCGGCGGCGCAGGCACGAGACATCGTCGGATCGTGGGGTGGTGCTGGTTGAGTGTGACTCGGGGAGAATCGGAGTTCGTACGAGTCCAAGCGAATGCGTGACTCGGTGAGAGGAAGAGAGAAGAATGAAGGAGAGACAGACAGATAGACAAGGAAGGGTAGAAGATGAGTGCGTGGTGGTTAATATAACATACCCTCAGACGGCAATGAGGTGGCAACCATGTGGAGCATATTTTTTAGAGAAAAAAAAAAGAAGCAAAAACAATATTTTAATAAAATTGAATATAATATATAAATAAATAAAATTACACTAATATACATCTGTAAATGATGAATTTATTATCATACTGATTGGTTGGTAAAGATATTTTTACACTACTGATTAATTAAAAGATATTTTATTTAAAAATTTAAAAATAAATATTATAAAAATCAGCGATCATATCATTATCATGTATTAGAAACTAAATTAAATAACAGTGTTATATATTATCAGTATATTTAAATTAAATTTATAAATTATTATTATATAATAACATATCTAAAACTGAACTCTTTAAAGATGTACTCTATATTTGTTAATGTACCGATATGTAATCCAATTTACCTTTCTAAGACTAACATAATTCACATTAATGAGATGTTTGGTGTGAAAGATAAAAATTATTCTGTAGAATTAAAGGATAAGATATGATTTATCTACTCAAATTTATAATTTCTTATAAATTTCAATTAATCACACCTATAATATAGGAATATCAAAAATTGATAATAATTTTTTTTATTTAATTAAATATAATTTATATTATATTTATTCGTTATTAGATTTATTATCCAACATTAAATAATAAATATAATTAAAATTTATTATATTCTTATCGTATTTTATTTTTATCATATCTTATCATACTTACATATTTTATCTTATCATATTCACCCAATAAACTATAATTATATGTGTAATTCAAAGAAGAAATGAAGAGAAAAAACGGCAGTAAAATAAAATAGGGAGAAAATTATATTATTTTATAGGTTGGTTGGTTGTATATGAATTGAAAAAAATAAAATAATAAACTCTCTAATTTCTAATTTTACTTTTAATTTTTAATGAATTTTATCCATAATAAATTAATTTGACACATTTTATCTTAATTATTTAAAATTTGACAAATTTTATCCCTTTACGATTTATCCATTAATAAACTTAAAAGTTATGGGTAAAAAAAATAAAATTATAGATAAAATTGGCCAAAAATATATAAATTTGGTGTAGAAGTTGTAAAAAAAAAATAAAAATTAAGATAAAATATACCATCATATATGAGAAATAAAATTATAGATAAAAAAAATTTACAAAATTTTATAATAAAATACGTTAAATTAATTTATTACGAGTAAAATTTGTTAAAAATTAACAAATTGAAACTGAAAAGTGTGATTAAGCATTTGATATATATAACAAATAACATATTTTTAGCTTTGTACTCTTATAAACCTCTATTTTTTTTTTTCCTTCCTTCTAAAATGGGATGGAAGAATAATTTGGTAAGACTCGCTTTGTTTTTTTTTTTTTTTCCTTATTTATACTCCACCAAATAAAGAGAAGATTATTTTCTTGCATTTTTTTTCATCAACATTTCTTCCTCTCCTTTCCATGATACTAAAAGGATCCTAACTCAATGTTCTCAATGTTTTTGTTAAGAGAACCTATTTAAAAGTTTTTGATTTAGATTTTATTTAAAATTTGATTCTAACGTATGTATAAGTTAATTTCAATTAATAAGAAAAATTTATACTTTAACTTCTGTTTTTGTTGTCGCAGCGAAGGGGGTAAGATTTTAATTTTATCCATTATTCAAAGACATGCAATCTATTTTGCCTAGCTGAGGTGATTTTCAGTAGCTGGAGGATATGATTAACCCAGTACGTGAATGGAGGGGCCATTGTCCCTTGAATTTATGGTAAAAGCACCCTACCCTGATCATGAAACTTTCCTTTTCTTATCATTCATTGATGTAGATCAAACTTTCCCTCACATATTTTTTACGCTCCAAACATTATCCACACATCAAAATCCTCCACTCATGGCCAAAGATATTAAGATAGTGTTACCCTCTTCATATGCTCCCTCTCTAATTTCTCTCTCCCCTCCTCAACCTTCAAAACATTATATACTTGTTAAACCTAAAAAAAAAAAAAAAAAAATGACATGGCAACTTGTGATTGGGAAGACAAGTCGGGGAGAAAAAATTTTGATTTTTCAAACATGTTCACTTATTCAAAGCTGAACACATGATATTTGGTGGTTCCGCACCTTTCACTTTTCTCCATCTTTTTCTTCTAGCAGGTCTTATGTAAAATTTCAGGTGTCCAAATATGTATTTAATGATTCAATCAAAATTGATATCTCTTTAAATAATCCACTTAGTTTAAAGCACCCATATGAAGTTTAGTAAACCTATTGATCCCAAAAATAACATTCCTTAGAAAGGAAGAGAACTAAAGATAGGATGGGTTAAGAAAGTAATAACTATTAAAAAAATATGGGAAAAAATTGATTGAAATTAAATATTAACAGAGTTTTGAGGGATAAAATTGTTTTAATAGAAATAAAAATCAAAGACAAATGAGTTATTTCATTTATATATATTAGTGGGAGAAATGCACTCTGTGATTCTATATATTTTTAATTTTAAATAAAAAAAAGTAAATAATAAAAAGTAATTTTTTTTGTGAAAATGATAAAAGATAGTTGGTAGTTATATAAAAAAAATAATTGTTAAAAAGATAAAATTATTCATAAAAATATAGATGCACTCAACCTCTCTATATTTTTAAATAGTGGTAATTAAAATAAAAAAGTTACTTAAAATATACCAATAAAAATAAAGTTAAAATATAAATAATTATTATATATTTATATTCTTGAAGGACGTAAAAGTCTATAAAAAATTGAGAACAAAATAATTTTTTTAAATATATTCCATTTATATATTGTATCGATATTGGAATAGATTGTGAAAATTCTCTTAGAAAAAATCAAATTTTTTATTCCAAAAAACTTAAATACCTAAAGTTCTAAAATTAATCAGAAAAAAAAATAACAATATATATATATATATATAAAGTTCTAAAATTAATAAAAATAACAATATATCAATAAATTATATATATATATATATATATATATATATATATATATTTATTATGTAAAATGTAATAGAACTGATGATATTTTTACATATAATATAACTCAATGAATGTGAATGGAAATTATAAATATTCAAATGGTTTCATTTTATACTTGAAGTTAGTTTCATTATTTTAAAGATAAAAAAAAAAGTAATTGATTATATCGTAATCTTTTATTTAATATAAATCAATTAAATTTTATGAAATTATTAAAAATAAGATTGATTGATGGTTATAATAAAGATTAAATTCTATTTTAATTTTTAATTTTTTACGGTTTAAATTTTAATTAACAAGAGGATAAAGGTCCAACTACCACGCTACAAAACAACAATAAACAGTATTTAAATTTTTAAATTCACAATATAACTTTTTAAACTTTATAAGTACAACTGTAATTTTTTAATACATGTACAGTACAATAATTCTAGTTTTTGAGCTGTGTACCAATTTGTTTAGTGTTCAGTTATTTTAAACGTGAATAAAATTATTTTTAATCACAAATGTCATTAAAATTAAAATATCACAAGTAGAAAAAAAAATTGTGGTTATTATTATTATTACGAGTGGGAGAGAGGTAGGAGTGCCTCTCTCTAATTTAAATAAAAATAAATAAATCAATAATAAAAGGTAATAAATAATTATAAAAAATATAATTATTAGAAAGATAAAATTATTTTATGAAGATTAAAAAATAATTATCAAAATAATATTCCCTATATAAAGATTTGGTGTACGATGTTGGTAATGAAATTTAAAATTAAGATGTCGTACAAATAAGATAATACAAATAAAAGATGAGAGCTTGGTCAAAAATAAAAAATAAAAGATGAGAGTACACTTTACAGCCAATTCTGGCCTGTTATTAGGCATCGATTCTATGAAAAGAAACGACAATGTAAATTGTGGGTTCGATTCTCAAGTACATTTGTCGTAAAATCATTGGATATCAAAGATAGTAAAACAAATTACAAAGTCGTAAACATGACCCAATCAAAAAATAAAACCATTCGTCAACTATAGATAGGTTCTTACAAAGATCCGCAAGTTATGCTACACATAACCTAGGATCAAGAATTTTGTATTTAATGGATTTTTGTTTTTTTTTTACTAAAAAGCTACACGTTGGTTATGAAAAAAAAAAATTATAAAGCTACACGTTAGGCAGCGTATGGAGTAACTACGAAGTTATATGACTAATGACAGATTAAGTCCTTCAAGCACAAACAATTGTGTCAATCTAAATCAAACATTGAAGTGTTAGTCGGTGTAAATCAATATCGTAGTTAATTAACGAAACGTGTATATTAAGGCTAGCAACAAAAGGAACGATATGAAATTGAATTGAAATCCTATATCAATGTTGTTAGCATTTCCTTCTTTTTTTCTCTGCGGCATATTAATAATAACCTTTTTTTTCTTTCCCGTTTGACCGTTTCTAATTAAGAACCGAAGTAAACAATGCATCTGACTTTTATCTAGATATTAATTAATATTAATATTTTTTTTTGACGGATAATATTAATATATTTTAAACTTTTAGTACTTAATAATTTCCTTTTTTTATGGTTCTTGTAATCTTACTTAATGTTACTATCAAGTATCTTATTTTGGTCAATGTTTATATAACTCATTTTATTATATATATATTGGCCAAGAAGTTAATGAGATATGTAAAGTAATAATTATATAAAAGAGTAAATATTAAGTAATAAATAATTTACCATTAAAAAACAAAAATTCAAAATTTATATGAATAGATAATAACTGAAGATGAAAACTTTAAAAATAAAAAAAAACAACCATTTACTTTTTTATGATAATACGATGACCCGAATCAAACTCACTTGATCTTAATCATATTATTTAATCTGATATATTTATATTATAATAAATTTTATAAATATTGTAATCCTTTTTTTACAGATAAATATTATTATAATCCTCATTATTCTTATAAATATTGTAAATTTTAGGTTATCCAACATGCTTAATTACTAGCTAGTTATACTTAAATCCAAACTTACATGCATAACAATTCTTAGTTAATCACATAATAATAAAAGCTTTCAAAGAATCTACCAATTTATACATATATTTAACCTTGCTATTTTATAAAACTAAATACAACAATTGAATAAAATGTTTAAATTCAAAAAGCTAACACAGTATGTATTACCGTGTATAGAGAGACGGATTTTTGGGAGGCAAGCAAGGGCTTCAGCTAGGAATGACAATATGAATCCAGACCCTATGGACACCTGCAAAAATACCCATATGCGAGTAGGGTAATAACCTGCATATTTGGGGATGGGGATGGGGATGGAGCGGGTATTTATCTGCAAAATTTCACGAGGATAGGTGCGGGTACAGGTACGAGTACTATAGTACCCACCCCGCCCCGCACCTTATGTATATACATATTAATTAATATATTATAATTTTATTATTTAAATTATTCAATTAAAATTATTTAATTATTCTTTTTATATGTTAATTTTGATATTCTATTATGATTTAATTTTTATTTGTATTAGTAGTTCAAGAAACTATGGAAATAAGTATTTGCAAAATATGGATAAATTAATTCGGATGATGAAGTTAAAATATTATATCTATTTGTGTTTTATTTTTAATATATAATTATAAACTAATTAATTTTAAAAATATATTAATTTTTCTCGTTTAATTAGAGTTTTTGTTTAGATTTATGTTAGAATGATTATTTTTATAATGTTATTTATTTATATAAATCAATATTCGTTTGATTTTAATATTATATAAGGGCATATTGGATTAGGATTTTAAAAGACTTTTTTGGCATAAAAAAGTTTTAAGATTTTGTAGGAAACTAAAAATTGTTAAGATTTTTTTAAGAAGACTTTTGTGATTAGGATTTTATAATTTGGATTTAATGGATTTAGAATATAGAATTTGAAAAGATTTCACGTATTTATAAGATAAGATTTGAAAAGACTTTATGGATTTCTAGAAAAAAAAAATATATTTAAAACTACTAAACACAAACCAACAAGAGTGTGTTTGAAAATATTATTGAACACAGACTAATAACAAATTATCATAAGTTGAACTATCTCACCTACTAATAATGTATATGAATTTAAAATCAAAGTTACAAGTCATTAATGCATTTTGATATATATTTTTCACAAATTTTCATATAAAGTAATAGTGAAAAATAATAACAAAATATTAGTCAAAAATATAAAATGTTTCATTTAACTCATTAAATCAATAATTTCATCAAAATATAAATCAAATAATTCAACAAAAAATACATGATGATCAAAACATTAATTATCTGCCTAACTTGAAAAATATCCAAAGTTGTTTATGTTTTATAACATCCCAAATATTACTCTTTGTTTTCTATGTTAAATTGTATATTTTTTCAAAATTGACTGCAATAGTTTAGAAAGGTCTTTTAAAACTTTAACTTGATTGTTTACCCCAAATTAAAACTTCCTCTTGACTCAGATCTACTTCTCTTATGAAAATTTTCATTTCATTAAGAATTTATGAACTTAAAATGAATGAGACAGTGAACTACATTGTAGGCTTGTAAATTGATTCATAGTGATTTGGAGGTATGAACATATCACTATTAAAATCATATGAAAAGTCTCACCTTGAAACCAAAAAAATGTGTGAGTGAAAGATTATGTCATTGCCTCCAAAGCAAAGAGAATGAAATAAATAAAAAAGTTTGTGATGAGAAAGAAAAGTCTCTCTTAATTGAATGTGATTGTTTATTGGGTTTGTTATTTATATAATCAACTAAAAAATTCATAAAATCTACCAAAATCCAATTAAAAAAAAAATTCAATTGAATACCACAAGATTTCGTTAACCTCTGAAAAAAAATCTTGATAATCTTAATTGAATACCGTTAGATTATTTTTTATCATTTAACAATCTTGATTGAATACCCCAAGACATTTAAAAAAAAAAAAAAAAGTCATTCAAATCTTAAATAATCCTAATCCAATACATCCCCTAATTTTTATTTTTATTTTTAATTTTATATATATGGAAAGTGCAGGTCGCGGGTGCGGGTATGGGTATATAGGTACCCAGAGGATATGGGGATGAGGATTGAAATTGTTACCCACACGGATATGGGGCCGGGGACGGGTATTTTTTTTAAATATAGGTATGGGGACAGATACTATAGTACCCTACCTATTGTCATCCCTAGCTTCAGCCCCCCCCCATCTTTAATATATTAATATATATATATATATATATATATATATATATATATAAAATAAAAAAATAAAAAAATATTAATAAAAAAATAGATTTTACTTTCAATTTTTTAAAAATTGACAAATTTGATACCTATTTTTTGTCATTTTTTTATATAAATTTTACATTGAATATATATATATATATATATATATATATATATATATTTTAATTTTATCTTCAATTTTTGTAAAAAAAAAATTTAACCGCTCTCTACTTAAGTTCCTAAATCCGTCCCTGCATGTATATATAGGTATTACATGCATTGCACATTTCTATTAATGAATTTTTTTATTATTATTAATATTATTATCATCGATAAATTTTGATAAATTTTAGTAAATTTTAATTGTTAGTATTGTTAGTTGAGCCAAGAAGGAATAAAATCTACAACGTCTCCCTCTTTTCCTTTAACTTTCATCACTAAACTGTACTTATGTCTCCTCCATTAACGAATGTACACATATACTAGATATTTTTTTACGTAAAAAAGACATTTACGAGCGCACATTCCTAGTTAATAATCACCAACCAATGTGTCAGTCTACCTTACATTAGATAATATTTCAGTATGCATTAAGATATATGCAACTAACAATCCCAAACAGGAATCCTAAGAGTGAAGAAATGAGATATATATATATATATCTATATATATATATATATATATATATATATATATATATATTGCAGCTACCAGACAAATTAAACAGTAGCAACGATATCTCTAATCTCCACTAATGTAACTGGCTCCGACACTTGGGCTCCTCCCTTATCTTTATTCAAAACTGAAGCCACAAAACAAAGGATTTCAGGGCCACATGCAATGCATGTATATATATAAATCTCAAATCAGATCAATGGTCAACCTTACACTATTCTCCAGCAACTTGGCGTTTAACTATATTATTACTACTGTATATACCCATTAACTAGATATTAATTAAATTAATTAACCCCACCTGATCACCACCATAATTGTTTTTTAGATTAATTAGTACACTACTGGCAGTTACTCTTAAAAAATATATATACAATAACAGTTGCCCCTAGTTTTATATTTCACAATGTTGGATGTTTAATTTAATCATAGAATTTGGGGTAAGGGGGGCATTTTTTAAAGTTGTGATGGTAATGATAATGAATGGAATTGCATTATTGTTTATGCGAAAAGGGGATGGAAGATGCTGCGTGCACCGGTGGCTTTTTAAACAATTCGTCATCAATATTATTGGTGTAAAATAAAGGGGATCAAGGAAGATTTTTTTTGGTTATCTCTGGACGCAGGCAGGTACACACCTTTTTCTTTATATAATATAAAAGATGATATTATTATGATATGGTGATTGAATCACCTTTGGTGGTGGGGTGCAACTGCAACTGGGAATGGAGGATAAGCCCAGGATAAGCCTTTGTGGGGCTCCACTATCCCATTTTGCCCATGCCACCAGTCTCAATCTAACAAATCAGTCACAGTTCTTGACTCTTATATAATAATAGTTATAGTTATTTATGAGTAGTTGGTTTGAGTGATATTAATTTATTTAATTTTTAAATAAAGTTTCAAATTTAAATATTTATAGTCAAATTTTTTAACGGTGATTGTTGGATAAATATTTCATACTAATAATAACGGATTAATAAAAACAAATATAACATATATTTACAGTTGCAAACTTTGTTGAACATCCTAAAGAGCCTTAAATTCCCTTCTCTATATGGAATTCCATTCTTCTAATTTTATTTTATTCTGTCTCTCTTCATCATATTTGACAAGGTCCTACAGTGTTACCTACAAAAATCTAGAATCCATGATATATGATGCAAACGTACGCAGCAGTAGTGCAATAATAGACTCTAATTTTAAAACTACAGGATAAGAAAAATGTATAATTTTGTGATAAAACTACGGGATAAGAAAAATGTATATTGTTTTATTTTGTGTTTAAATAAAAGTTTTGATGAATCCATCTTTTAATGAGATATACGAGTTTTATACAAGGTATAAAAAATCGAATTGATTTTTGGTTGGCTCGATCCGGGTCACTTGAGAAAAAAAAAATCAAGGCTTGAAACAGCGTCATTTTGTGCATAATTCCCAAAACCCAAATTAGCAAGAAGTTCCTTTGACGACAACAGGTCGACCTTCTTCTTCATTTCGCAAGCCATACTGTGTAGATCGCCTCTTCTTCGTTTCATACTCACTGGTCGTTGCTTACCACCTGTAACAATCCAACTTCGTTACTTAAATACTATACTAAATTTTTTTCTATATATATAATTATATACAAGCCTTCACATCATATACGTTATGATAACATAAAGGTTTCAATAGTAACTTTACAAAACTTAGGTACATAAGTTCATACAATATCAAAATGGTCCTCTACTAAAGGACATCCCCAACGACATCAGTAATTACACACACATCTTAAGCTAATCCCCCTACTATACACATATACATAAGAACACAACAAAATGGGATCTTGTCCCCGCACGAATCATCTAAATCCACTTCATTTAGAAGATGCCTGAGATCTTACAACTGTATTACTGTCTGCTCACATGTCAACCACACGATCATCGCAGTCAAACAACACAAATACAAACACAAAGCGCAAGGATAAGCTTATTTATATAAAATAAACATAATTATATGAAGATTTAAACTAAAGATAGATTTAGTTTAACAGAGAATTGAATAAATTAATTATCATAAGTCATGTAACTAAATTAAACAAAACTATCTCAACTTACCCTTTAGTTTTTAATTCACATTTAAATCTTAACTCGTAATTATATCATTTATGCCATGCTGACTCAACTCCAAGGAGATTTCAACAACTTTTGGGTAGTCTCCATAAGCCCCATCCCCTACCATGGTCTTACTCTCTGACCATTCGAGGAGTCCCTTGAGCTACCTTGTGAAGGATTTGTGGTTTTATCGAATATAGACAAATGTTGGTATCGGCTTACTTCAGTAAGGTTTGCATAACTATACATCTATAGGGATTCACTCACTTGTCTATTCTATAGGCTCATTCTCGTTAGCCACCACGAAAACCCCAGCACTAGGTTGAGAGCCCATTTGACACTCTCAACTTACGTGTCTACCCATATGCATTACCATTTAGGCATGATTATATGCATAACCAACTACATAATACATTTTAGGTATGCAAGCATTCATAAAATTTATTACCACAAGTTCACAATGTTATAAATTCACCATTCATATACCTTCACACATAAAGAACCCATCTAACAGTTCTATGAGCATGGTGAGACATTCAACACCATGAATTCTCATAATAATTACACCAACAATCCTTATGAATGATGAATTTCACAACATTAATAGAAAATTATACTTCTTTATTATAATACATAAAGCACTTATATATACACACACTTTGGATTGATCATAAAACCCTTGAGAAAGCATTTAGGATAAAATAAAACATTTGAATTAACTTAGCTTAAGCTAGAAAATTTAGTCTTAGTTAAAAATATAGCTCAAGCTAGAAATCGTAGCTCTAGCTAAATTTATACAAATCGAATCATTATCGAAATTCAACTCAGCTAGAAAATTTAGCTTCAACCAAATATTTAGCTCAAGCTAAACTTTTTAGCTTAGCTAAAACAACAAATCTTGCATCACAAGTTCTTCACGAAAAACTGAGTTTTAAGTCTATTAATGATTACCCAAACATCCAATTTCACAATAAACATGTCAATAATAAACTCTTAAGTTTCTAAACCCTAAACCCCAACAAAAGAACCCAAGATTTAAACCAAACAACTTAAAATCATCTTCAAACAAAGAAAAGGGGTAAGCTTCTCTTACCCTAGGAAGTGATTCAAAATCTTGAAGAAGAAGCTATGGAGGGGACTTGATGATCCAAGAATAAAACCAACTAGAGGAAACCTAGATCAACACCGAAACAAGTTTTCATCTAACCCTCAAAATTTTAAACAATACCCATTTGGGAACCTCTTGATGGGAGATGAGAAAGGAACAAACGGATCAAGAAGAAGGAAGATACGAGTTTACCAACACCACAACAATTTAGAAAACTTCAAGGAAACATGCTCAAGTTTCCAATAATGAGAAAGCTCCAATTCTTCACCATGGGAGAAGGGATGAATAAAAACAAAGGAAAAATGAAGGAGATAAAGGAAAAGAAAGAAACTTCCCACATAAGTTTAAGAAAAATTCAAACTTTGCTCTTTGCACCCCTTCTAACCTCTAACTACACCCCCATGTTCTATAATCAATATGAAATATGAGGCTCTAAGAACTTAGCCCAAAATAATCTAAACCCACCAAAACATATATACCAAAAACATAGAACTAACTAAACATCTAACAAAACACCTAATCACACATCAATAAATCACTTTATTTTATTTATTAGATAATTAAATAACAATTTAAATTTACTTTCTGTCACATTTTAAATCAATCACTTTCTCATGAAATTAAAAAACCACGACATTACACCACCTGTCGCCTTTTGCTTGTCACCCGCTGCTCGCTCCCACACGCCCTTGCTGCCCGCCTCTAGCTCGCTCGCACTCACCCTCCGTGCTCTACTGCTCGCCCTCCACGGCTCGACAACCCTCTTGCCTCTACCACGCCTCAAGTAATTAATTTGAAGTTGTGTATCTATGTATCTCATCTTTATTCCTTTATTAAAATGTATCTTTGTTCTGTTGTTCTCTAATCTTCATCTTGATGAGTGATTGAGTTTGCTACTGTTATCTATTTGATCTGGTTAAGTGATTGAGTTGATCTTGTTAAGTGATTGAGTCTGTTGTTATTTGTTTGATCTTGTTCTGTTGTTCTCAGTGAATTTGGTGTTCTCTATTTAATATGAGTATTGTTGAGTCTGGTGTTCTCTGTGAGTGAATCTGGTGTTCCTTGTTTAATATGAGATTATGAGTAGTTATTATTATCTTGTTTGTGATTGTTATATAGAATTAAATATGACATCTAATGAACACCATCATCCCAAGAAGCCTCAACTCAAAATTCAGGATCCAACATTAGAGTAAAAACTTTTGATGATTAAGTTTAAATTCATTTGAAATTTATGTTATGAGATTTTGTGGACTTATATAAATTTCTAATGAAGTATTTTTTTTAAAAACATTTTTAAATCCTAAAAGTCGAAACAAGTATAAAAATTATATTTTTTTTAATACAGATCAGGTCATGCGGTTCAACCAATGATCCACTGGTTCGACCATTAACCCATTGATCCAGTACCTTGATCGGTTCGATCAACGGTTTGATTTTTAAAACCTTGGTCTTATATTTATCAATTGGATTAACCTACTTATTTATACACGTAATATATTTAATACATTTTTTTCTTTTTCTTTGTTATTAATTAATTATTATTATGGCTGGACCATATCAATTTATATATAAGCATTTATATTAAAGGAGAGGTAGAGCCAAGTGCCTCGTCTCAATACTGATAGGTCATCATATGACAAACGGTTTATTAATAAAAAAAAATATTTAGTATTTAAAAAGGTAAAACGTCATAGATATATTTATCATATAAAAAAATAAGAAGATTAATAGTAGAATATTATATGATTTAAACTTTTATTTTAATGGCTAGTTTTCCTTTCGGCCGAAAAGTATGAGTGTGAAGTTAATTTTCGATCATGACGTTGAAGTTATTCTACATTACAAGTTATTCTACCTAAAATCATGTTTATATTAGTATATATTTCATATTTGGTTCATTTATTTGTATTAATCTAATTTCATTAAAAAAAAAAAAAACAGAGCCAACAAAAGTAGGTGTCTCATTCTCTCATCTCATGCTGTCAAGTGTTTTTTTTTTTTTTCTGAATCATGCTGTGAAGTGGTAGTGCATGTATAATAATTGTTAGTAAATCCCGAATTCATTTTCTAAATTTATTCGTATTAACAATTAAATTATGAAATTAATTTCTTAAGGATCCAAAAAAATTTATTTTACTAATTTAGGACCAACCCAGTGTGTTTTTAGACCTAAAACGAACTTTGAGATTATGCCTTTTTAGAACTAATAATATTATTTGTTTGAATTTTTTTTTATTAACATTATTATATTTTTATTGAAAGTTTATCTGTTGGATTTTTTATATTAAAATCATTTATTAAACTATTGTTGATTTTCTTTAATGTTTCTTTTTCGGTGGACATTAAAGCTAATCCATTTAATCTTTATTAAAATATTGTGGATCATAAATAAGATTTTATTAATTTTAGTTTTGAATTTTTTTTTCTTTTTGCCAAAGCAATTGAGGAATTGAGATGTTAGATATGTGCCAACAGCGAATTGAAAATGCAAAAAGTGAGTAACTTTTGATATAAATATAAATAAATAAAAGAATATGATGTGAAAGTTTTATTTGACATTAATGATTTAATGTCATTTGATCCGTTTAGAAGCAGGAAAACATGAGTTATTTTTAACTTCATTTAGTTTATTAGTTATAGTTATAAATATTGTTGAATCACCTTCCTTATTCTCCAAGGAAAATTCTGCTTGATACGGAGTAATTTTGCAGAAAGATGGTATTATATTAGCAGTTTCATAATTTGAATATAAAAAATAATATTTTTAAACAAAAAAAAAATATTATATATAATACAGTAGCATATATATGAGTATTTTCATTACTCGTTTCTCTATGCACGTAGCCTTAATCACATTGTTTCCCTTTTAAGTTGTCTGAATCAAATAAACTAGTTGAAGAAAAGCTAAAGCCTAATTAAAGCGGGTCAATGACAGCTACGATCTCAGTTCCTCACTCTCTAAAGTCTAATTAACTGTTTTTAAAGCGTTCTACACGTTCACGACGACAATTTTACTTTGCAGCATTAACTTTTAGTTGGGTAAAAGTAAAATAAAATGTTTAATAATATAGATTATGATGTTACTTTTATTTGGTTAGAAAGAAAGTCAGGGTGATTTCGCAATTGAGTCACTTAACTAAAGTATGAGATTCAATCACACACGTAAACTTGTGACTAGAAGTACTATTTTGTTTGCGGAAAGAAAATTAGTTGGATGTCAAATAGAAGTCTTAAATACTTCTTAGTTTCCCTGATAAAATAAAAAATAAAAATTCTAAGTCATGAGATCAAAACTCAAAATTTTCCTTTATTTTTTTCACTCTTCCTTCAATTTTAATTTTGTTTCTTTTGTTTTACATTTACTCAATCAAATAAACCTAATTTGGGAAAAGGGAAATAAGACGAAATAGAAACAATAAAAGAGAAAATTAAAAAGGTGTGAGACTCATTAATATTTTATTATATTTATTACTCATTTTTTATTTATCTAAAAATAAATTAAAAGAAAGGAAGTGGAAATATAATTTATTCATTTTTTTACTATCTTTTCCATTCATCTAAATAAATATAGAAAAAAATATTTATTTATTTCCAACTTATTTTTGTCAATGTAAATAATATATTTTTCTATTATCCCTCTTTGTTTTTCTTTTTTTCTAAATTTTTATTCATTTTTACTCCTGATCAAAAGAAGTGGAAATGTCTTAATCGGCTCAATGGATTTCACATGGTTTCACACAAGCAACACCCACCCATTGGCTATTTGACACCCTTGGCCTCCACCACAAAATAAACGTGCTTAATGTAAGACATTAATAGAACAATATCTATCTATCTACGTAAATAAACAATCAAACTATATTAACTATTTTTTTTTATGTACAAATATTAGTGGTTACAAATGTTACTGGGATTCAGTGACACTTTTTCTTCTTCTCATTTTGTTATATTCTTTATCACATGTACTACCTTTTCTATTTGATTTCTTTCTTTCACTAAAAGACTATTTTGAAAGAACATTATCTACTTAGAAATCAAGCATGGGCGAAGTTAAAAGTCTGCCATGGGACCATCCAATCCTACTTTCACAGAATATATCGTATTGTGCAAATGAAAATTGGAAAAAGTAATGAATTTGTCCCAACATTTTCCTACAATCCAACGTATGATAAATTTACTTCTCCCGAGGATTTTGCCATTGACAGAAACATGTTATCGGATGCTTTATAAAAAAATACAATGATAAATCTCATGTCCATATTAATTATTTAATTAGCGAATAACATTTCTGTAAAATAAATATATATCTGCAGTATGTAAATACAATGTATTTATCATTAATTTAATTTAAGCCATATTATAATTTAAGAATGATTGTACATTTACTTGCTTTAAAAAAAACTCAATTTATTCAACAAAAAAAAAAACTCAATTTAAATACAAATACTTTCCAAAGTAACCATTTCATTCCATGTCAAGATCTCTCTCGCTGGTGTGGTGTACATGAAACCCATAGAAAAAAAAAAAAAAGAAACTTAAATTTTTATATGGAAGATTATGAGAAGGTCTAACTCAATTATCAAGTTGAATTTCTATTGATAAAAAAAAAAAAAAGATTATGAGAAGGTTTAAACGAATTTCTTTAAACTTTATTTTTGAATTATGAAAATAAATTAATATTTTAATTATATAATGCCAAAGTGCAGTTCTCACAAAGTTACAAGTCTTTGGATTTATCATGTGTTGAAGCAGGTCTGATGTCACTCTCAAGCAAATTGTATATTGGATTTGGATGTGCCAGACAAACTTACAAAGTTTCGTTGATCATGCTGCCCGAAATTAGCTTAAAATATTCAGGCTGGTTTGAAAAGAAATTCATGAGTCCTATATCGACAATGTGATCATTCTCATCAGAATTTGTTATGAAGAAAATTGTAAATATTTTGATGCGTTCTTAATGTTAAAAATTAAATTGTTGCCTGTAAAAATACAAATAGGTCAGGCCCACAACAAAAAAATAATGGTGACGAACTAACGATATATACACCAAAATTTTGGCGACCTGAAAGCCAGCCTACTTGGGAATATGTCGTGGAAGTGTAACAAATACGTGCCCCAAAACAGGGCATGGGAAAGGGATGAATGTAAATTCTATACTTTCTAATATAATCTAATCTAAACTGCACTCGTTAGAAGCTCTGTTCTCGTACTATCGGTTCTAGAATCAACACCATTAGCTTTGGATGTTATAGCGCCTGCAGTAGTCAATGGGGTATTACTTAAAGATATCATTAATTCATCAATTTTTTTTCTACTAGAAGATGATTCAGTGCCCGACAGGATTCGTCGCAGGTGTGACTGCTGACAAACAATGCGACCTTTGTTCCATCCTGGGAAAGTAAAGGATGATAGGGCATTATCCTGCAAGAATGAAATGGCAGCCTTTGCGATAGGGAAATCTTGGGCATCTCTGCTTTTCTCCATGTGACCCCGGCTGCTTAATTGGGAAAACATATCCATGTTAGAAGAAACCACTAACATTTCAAGTACAACTTACAAGGATCAAGTTTTTAGAGACAAACAAAACCAACTTACACTACAACAACCGTTGCAAGCTCAGGAAGATCCTCGCCAATCATCACCATTTCCTGCATATTGTTCAGCCAAACTGATAGTGCTGTTAATGCACCACCTTCCGACATCCTGCAAGACAATCAAGTCTTAGATTTTACATGATTCACATTCAAGATAAAAATGCATAAAATAGAGTTCTCAACTTTCAATTTCAATGACTCTGTCCCATTTACCCATCTTGTTAGTCATTTCAACTGCATAGTCATTCTCACGCTTAAATTTCTTCAACTACCAATTAGTCTATTGGATCTTTAGAGAAAATCATAATTAAGTACTAAAAGCTCCAAATATTGATCATTCTACATGAACATAAATTAGCTATGGATTCTACTCGTCAATGCCTCAATAGAGGGGGTTTTATGTATGTTTTCCTTCATTAAATAATAAATGTTTTTAAAAAAATTGATTGCCACTATACCTGTGTACATCCACGGACCACACAAGTTTACTTTTACGAAAAAGTTCAGGGAACAACCCTCGCTTTGATGCTTCATTGAGCACTCTGGCAGCCCTTTCTCTCTGGAACATCCACCAAAGAGCTTCTAACAGTGCATTGTAGAACCTCATACCCAATCCACACCCTTCAGAATTGAGTTTGTCAAAGACATACTCCACAATCTGCCAATTAGATTCATCATCAAAATCTCCCTTGATCATTTGTCCAATTATCTGATGAATATCCGACACCCTCATTGTGATCATCTCATCAATCAAATTATAGGCATCACTTAACCTGAAACCAACAAATCAGGTAGGTAAGCTCAAATATAGAACATAAATAAAGCATTAAAAGTAAAATGAAATTAATAGGTGATTAAAATTAAGAAAATAAATAAATAAAAAAGAATTTCCCCCATTTAAAATAAAGTGAGAAAGTACTGTCGTATCATCATGATCATACAAATGAGTACTGTCTGTATCATCATAAGCACTTTATAGGTTTTTCATTAAGCTTATAAAAATGACTTGCAACATTCCGTTAAAAGTTTTTTATAGCTTCTTTCGATAAGCTTCACCATGAAGTCTATCAAAATAAGTTTATTATATAAGTGATTAATTGACATTAGTTCAGTGATACAATCACACTAGATAATGATGTCATAACATGTACCAATTGAATTTTCAAATGCAAAACCATATTTTCCATGAAGTTTTCCAGTACTGTCATTTTCAGGGGACCAGCTGCCACAATCTAATTTCAAAATTGCCGATTGTTAAATCACATTACCAATACTAAGCTAAGTGAAATTCAGTATACAATTAACATCACACTAACAGAATAATGCATGAAATTCCCTGACCAAAAAGGTGAAAAATGTAAAGATGCTGAATATAATGTACAAATCACTGCAGAAACCTTCAGAGTTTGCTATACATAAGTCATAACAAAGCAAAAAGTTAATTGTAGAGGTAGACTTTATGGGGATGTGGAGGAGGAAGAAGTTACTAAGATGATAGGTAACCCCCATAGTTAGAAGAATAATTAGTTAGCTGCAAGGACAATTGGATAAATAAGGCATGTTGCCTATAAATAAGAAAATGGGTTGAGAGGGATATTTTATCTTGTGATTTAAGAAGAAATTCATATTGTTGTGGTAGAGACCAGGCCTCTTGAAAGTCCTGGGAATCATTTGTACTCTTCTCCATTATTAGAAACTTTTCTTTCTATGATTCTGATCCAGTTTATATCAACTGGTATCAAAGCTATCTCAATCCAGAGGGAGCAGTATGGTATGGCCAAGAATGGAAGCAAGAATGGCATTGTTGGAAGCAAGACTGGCAATCAGTTTATATCATAAATGCAGGACCTTTGATGCATGATGACAAAAGGGAAGATGAAATCTTGAAGGAAGGGGGAGGTACCAAACTAGAGAAAAAAAATGGAAGAGGCCAATGGGCTAATTAATGGAGACAAGAATGGAAGGGAAAACAATCCAAGTGGGTGGCTGCATAAACAAGCAGAGTTGGGAAGAACAAGTGAAGAACAAGCTGGTATATTAATATTGTCAACCCATCATCACTGATAGAGCCACAACATTCAGGTTCTTCCATGGAGAGAGATGGGTCATCAACAATGGCTAAATTTTGAAACTCATGCATCTGAGCTTCCCCTGACAGAACCACCATACCTTGATGCTTGGACAGTGGCTGATGTTATGTAGGAGTTAGAGACGAGAATGAAAATCGATATTGCAACTCAATTCCAGAACTGCAACGAGCATAGGGAAAAGTCAAGATGTAGAGATAAGGTAGAACTACTGGGCCCAACACCAAGGCAGATCGGGCTAGCTGTGAAAGGAAAGAGAGACCAGGATTTGCATCTTCAAATTAGAAACATTGTGAGCGAGAACCAAGAGGAAAGGGCTTCAAATTGACCAGTCCAGGACCAATAAAGTTGTTGGAGATCCCACATTGACTAGTGATATGACTAAATTAAAGTATATAAGTGGGGTACAACCTTCACCTTACAAGTCGGTTTTGTAGGGTTGTGTTAGCCCCAAACCCGGAATTCTAAAATGGTATTAGAGTCTATCCTAACGATTGTTATTTGACCTATCATGCCACTCACTATCGGGCTGTAGCAAATTCTCTCCCACCACTAATGGGATAGGCCCAAGGAGAAGAGACAAGGAAATGGGTGATGGAGATGGAGGCAAAGAGAAATTGGAAAAGGCTAAATACTTCTAACCCAACATAAGGAAAAGGAGGAGGACACTAATAATCAGCTGCTAGCCTGCTACAACTTACAATCGTACAATTTGCAATGGGGCCATGGGATCTCATCACAGTTTCAGAGGCATAAACACAGTTTCAAGGTCAAAAGGGCAGCAGAAAACAGTGCACCTAAAGAGAACAAGCGCGTTTACATATTTGTGTTTGATCCAAGAGGAATCAGAGCTATTTTCAGTATTTTGGGACTACAACGGTAGAATAAACACACTTACATATTGTGTTTGATCCAGAAGGAATCAAAGCTATTTTGGGACTACAATGGCGGGGTTGGTTTGGTCATCATGCTTCCAACAGTTGGGACCCCAATGGCACATGGTTTTCAGCTGCCAAAGTCTATTCACCTTGAGGACAAGGTAAAACTTTAGGGGAAAGTGTGTATTCATAGGTAATACCCATAGTTAGTAGAATAATTAGTTAGAGTTAGTATTGGGGGACTGGGATTATTAAAGAAATAAGTAATGTTGTCTATAAATAAGTAAAGGGGTTGAGAGGGAAAATCAGATTACAGTGGGAGAGTCCAGGTCGCTCGAAACTCCTGGCAATCACTTGTAATCAGAATACTGGGAAAGTGGGAATCATTAATGGAAACTTGTATTCCAGTTTGGCATTTCTATCAGACAAGATGCAAATTGTAGCTAAGTAAAAATCTATAAAGAGTGTGTATAAATGAACCATATTAAAAAATTGTAAGCAACTTCAAGATCCAAAGTTCATAATTTAGCAAAGGTTAATACTATCCAAACGTGTGATTTTATGTTAGTTGCATCTGGTATTGGTCACATGGGCCTATTCAACATTCCTATGAGAAAAAGGAGTCATGCTTCAATGCTGATGTTGAGCCAAAAAAACTCCTTGCACTTGCACTGATAATTTGTTTCTTTTTAGTCCAATCTCAGTTTCACAGACAAATAACACAATGTACTGGAGTTGGTGTCACTATTACTCAGTTGTTATTTTATCCAATATTGAATTCAGGTATTTTCACAATCCTATTAGTGTAAAATGCTTGAGATCATTGATTGGTATTTTAAAGTACCCAATTATTATAACTTCAAACTTAGATCAGAATGTAACAGCAATAATTTTAAAAAACAGAAAAAACATTGCAATATAATAAAATAATGCTGACCTGTCATTCTTTGCGTAAAGAGCTAGCATCATGCAGTAGCACATGACACTGGGCAGTATTCCCGAAGCTTTGATTTCTTGGAACTGCTCCTCACTCTCATCAACAAGACCAGTGGAGCAGTATACACTTAACACCGCTTCAAGTGTCAGCTCATTAGGTTCACAATTTGCTTTTTCCATTTCAACATAAGATTTTACAGCCTCTTCATACTGACCTCCTTGCCTAAAAGCTTCAATCACACCATTGAACGAATGTGCATCCCATTTTAAATCAGACTCGTTCATCCTGGATAAAATTGTTTCCGCTTCTTTGTACAGTCCCCCCCTTGCAAATGCATGAATGAAGGAATTGTAGGTCTCAGCAGTTGGGTTGCTTCCAACTTCAGTCATAGTGTTAAACACAACAAGAGCCTCTTCATACAGTGCAGCCTGCCCAAGCGCTTCAATCACCCCAGTATAAGCCTTGGAACTCGGCACTACTCCTTTCTCATTCATATGCAGTAAAATTTTCTTGGCATCTTCATAGAGCCCTCCCTTCCCACAAGCAAATATCAAGCCCTCATAAGTCTCCATGTTTGGCTCAATATTCTCCTCCACCATGTCATGAAACAAAGTGACCACCTCCTTAAAGTACCCACCCTCCCCAAAGACCTGTATGAGAATGTTATAAGTCCCAGCATCAGGGTCAGTGTTGCTAACTTTCATCTCAAGAAAAAGATCGCGAACTTCGTCATACCTCCCATGCTTCCCATACAAATTCAACAAAACACTATATGTGGTCGCATTCGGTACACACCCCGCAGCCTGCATCTGTCTAAACACGCCAATAGCCTCTTTGATAGACCCCAACTCAGCATAAGCCTCTAACAACACATTATAAGAAGTAGTATCCGGCAAATTACCCCCGGACTCCATCTCCCTAAGAAGCTCCGAAACCTTATCTAACCTATTCAGCTTCCCAAACGTCTGAACAATATAACTATAAGTATTGATATCAGGAACAATCCCACTCTCATTCATAGTCCTAAACACCATTTCAGCCTCATCACCTAACCCCCTATGAGCACAAGCACCAAGCAAGGTATTGTAAGTAATAACATCAGGCTGAATCCCTTCATGCCTCATTTCAGCAAACAACCCTAACAACCCTTCCCAATCCAACCCGCCCCTAGCACATGCATTAATGACAGTGTTATAAGTCAAAATATTGGGCGAAACCCTCTCCTGCTTCATTCCATTGAGGAGTTCAAGCGAGGCTTGGAATTGGCCGTTGCGGCCGTAGGCGTTGATGACGGCGGTGTAGGCATAGACGGTGCGAACGACGCCGTTGGATGGCATTTCGTCGAACACCTCGCGGCATTTGTCGAGAAGGGCCTCTCGGCCCAAGAGCGTGATCATGATGGTGTAGATGTGTTCGTTTGGCTTGCACCATATCTGGCGCTGCATGTACTTGAAGAGGCGCAGCGAGCGCTGCCAATCGCCGCGCTGAGCGAACTCCTTGAAGACGAGGGCGAAGTCGTTGAGGGAGAGCTTGTTCTTGAAGGGGTCGAGACACCGCGCGATGCTGCCACGTGGCGGGAGCGCGGTGAGGCGGTTGATTAGGGTTTCAACATCGTAGCTGTACTTTCCTTTCTCTACTGTCACCGAGGGGTTTATGGGAATGAGGTCCTTGGGCTTTGCTGCACGTGCTTGCAATTGGAGCCTCAGCCTCCGTTTCGGAAACGATTTGAAGTCAGTGAAGAAGAGTTGGCGGAGGGTGGTGGTTGGGGTGAGGAGCGTGGAGGAGAACGGTGAAGGATTGTGTACGGAGAGAGAGGATGAGAGGGTAAGTGTCATTTTCTGCGACGCGGTAGTTTTTGGAAGTTAGTTGAGGAAATGGTTACGCTGTGCCATGTTTTTGTTGAATGCAGATTTGGATTGGTAAGAGAGGAAGTGAATTGAAGAAGCGTTGTGGACTGTGTCACTGTGAAGTGAATGTGATGGAAGATTGAAGAAGATGAAGTGTGGACTCTGGAGACTGGAGTGTAGTGAGGTTGGTAATAGAATTGAGGAAAGGACACGTGGTGTTCCTTGTGGATAACGGTCAGGGGAGGGTGAAAAATAAAAAATGGGAAAGTCAAGTAATCGGGTTATTTGACCCGCACAAGCCCAAATACATTTGGCGTTGGAGCCCGGGTTGCGGGTTTAAGTGTAATCCGTTATGAACCGGGCCTGGTAACGGATTTTTAAACGATCTTCAAGCGGGAGAAATGTGCTGAAGCTTTCTTTTCATATGCCAATATTGCTGTGATATTTTTAATTTGTCTAATTTAAGATTTCTAAGAAGATGTATGAATTTAATGGGTGTTATTACTATTTATAACTATTAAATAATTTTATAATAATTTATTGATATTGATTTATTATGAATAATTAATTTTTTTATCCTGTTTATATATGATCATTAAACTCACAATGTATATAATGTATATGATACACTTTTTTTCTTTTTCTACCAAGTCATTTCAATCATTATTAGATTTATCTATTATCTATTAATAGATATTATAAAATAATTGATGAAAAAAAATAAGTTGAGATTTTAAGAAAGATACTTAAAATATGAATTAATAAAAAAGATACTTAAATTTATCAAGCTGATCATTGATCATTGTATTAAATTAATCGTAAATAAAAATAGTTATTGAGTCAAATTATTCATTATAATTAGGGATGAGAAATTGGATAGATGGAAATGATTTGATTTGTTAAATCAATGATAAAAAATGGATTGCACTATTATGTCTATGGTTTGATGATTCGTCCACTAGTTTATATTCACTTATATTATTTATTTAATCTATCTTTATATAAATTAAAAAAAAAAAAAAAAAAAAACAGACCAAAATTGAGAAATTGAATTCGAGTTCACATTGTTTGGATTTTAACTGCATCAATATTTTTTTAGTTCAATATGGCGTTCCCGATTCTTTTACCATATCTAATTGTACCCTTTACTCTTAATAATACTTACAACTCGAATCATATTATTATTTCATTTGTTTGTGTTTAAATTTTTAATTTACGGAAGAACGAATGTCGTTGAAAAATGTGACTTTGTATTTATATTTTTGTAATAACAATATATATATATAAAAGAGAGATGGGACGAAGAGAAGGAAAAATAATGTGATGAAAAATTGATGTATTGAAAAAATATAGAGAAAAACAATATTACAGAGAATTTTGAACTTTGAAACTATGAATGGTAAATTTCTTGTAAAGTAGTAATTTAATTTTGTCTTTCTTACAATATCTTTTTATTAATTGGTATTTAATCAATAAAAGAAAAATATATATTAAATTATCTATACAATTTAATATATTAAATATTATTTAATAATTAAAAGTAATATGTTGTAAGAAGAAGATATAAAAGTATTTAAATTTCTCATCAGTTTAGTTAGTTGTAATTTAATTAAAACACTAACAAATAGGAAAGTGTTATTAAAATTCACAGAAAGATAGTATGTTGATAAAATTAAATATTTATTTATTTATTTATAATAAAATTCCATTTGTTATTTTTATGCCTTGAGAGCAATTAATAGTTAGGAAAATCTATTTATTTTTTTTATGTATTCAACAAAGATCTTTGACATTTGGCTCGAAGTGATAACAACATCATCCAGAGTTAGCCACAACAACTACTAGGAATTGATTATTCATTCAAATAAAGTGTCAACCAAAAAATGTAGCAATTTATGATTTATCATAGCCCATGTAATTTGGAGCGTAAAAAAACAAAAACAACATGTGTAAAAAATAATAATTCTACGCCACTTGGATTGAATGTAAACATTTCCCGCGTGGATTGAAAGAGATGACTAAGGTATTGCAGTTGTAGCATGGACGATGGACCACACTTTTTTCTGTTTGTGAAACGAAAATAATTTTTTCAGACAGAAAAAGAGAGGTTTCCCTCCGTGGGCCCCCCAAATTCCACCGCCCAACTGTCAATTACACATCCCAAGGCACAACTTCACTACCCAAATGAACATAATATCATATTCATGCTATCTTTTTATTAAGGGAGTGGTTGCTTCACAAAATCATATTCATATTATCTTACATCCTCACAAAATGTTTTTCTTTGGCATGTATCAAAATGAGTTTACTTAACTTAATATTTTTAGGAATGTTTTTATAGTTTGAAAATGATAGTAGAGTTGGAAACTATTTTTCTCAATCCCATGGGAATGTAAATGAGTGTTTGGTTTCAAAAAATATTTTAAAAGTTGTTTTCATTTTCAATTGTTTTTTATTTAGAAAATATGTTTGATTTATTTATTGTTTTGTTTTTTCAAAAAAAATGAGAATATTAAAAATTTAAAATCGTGTTTGATTAGCCTTTTTCAACAAAAGTTAGTTAAATATGCAATTTAACCTTTAAATTATAATTAATCCATAAACTATTTAAAATGCGTTAACTTTATTCTTGATTCTCTCCATTTTGGTGGTTTTTTTTTTTTTTTTAAATCTGTCAAAGATTTTACTACTTAAATGCTGTTTTTATTAAGTACACTCTTTTTTTTCAATGGGGTGTATTTTCTATTATTTTATTGAAAAATATTTTATATTCTCATTTTCAATAATGGAAAATTATTATTTTTCACTTTTTACATTACTTTCTCACTTCAAAATTTGTATTGTTTTTCCACTTTGGCGACGAAAAATAAACATTCAAAAAAATTTATTTGATAAAATCTTCTTCCAGATCTTTCATAAAATAACTTTAATATTTATTTATTTATTTGAAGTGTTTTAGACACATTACATCTAAATAAATTTTACAATTACCTGAATAATATAACTATATGTATCATTGTTATAATTTTATAAATATTATGTAAGGAAAAGGGAATAATCTCTCCTTGAATTGTGGATTCCAAAGTTTCTTCGGTTAAATTTTTTCTGTTGAATACAATATAAACAACGAGATAAAAAAAATAAAGAAGAGGATAAAATGATAATGAGATAATAAGATTTTTGTCTATTATCTTTCAAAGGATTTACCTATTTACATGTAAAAAAGATAATGGGAAATACTAAAGGATGAATAGTAATAAGAAAATATTATAAACACTAAACTATTTTCTCTCAAAACTTACATTAAAAAAGTAATTGAAATTAAAAATTAAAATAAATGAATAATATTTTAAAAAATTATTATTAAAATAAGATAAAATTAATTAAGATTTTATCTTTAAGTAGATATTAATGCTCTAAAAAAGTGAGATTATTCATTTTAATCACTTTTTTTTCATTATTATAATGCTCAAAACCTAAAACATTATTTAAGAAAATCAAATTTAGTTATACTCATATCAACATGTTGATAGTCTAAAGAGACATTTGTGTTCACAATATTATATTGCATTTTGTATTGTACGAGATTCGATACTACTCGAACAAACAATACCATATAATTTTCATGTTCATAACTGAGGGTTTGAGTCAGAACATATAATTTCAAGGTTCGTGGAGAGTTCGACAATTATTCCCCAATAACTGTCATCATCCGTATACACTAATAATATTATAATCATCTATTAAACATTCACCTATTATTGAGTTAGACCTAAGCATCAAAGTATGATTGTAGATGCTATATACTCTCAGCACCACATTCATCATCCAATATGAAACTAAACTGGAAAAAGAAACAACAATTCTAACTTATCCAAAATTAAATAAGAACAAATCTGAAAAATTACACTCAAAATATAATGATGGAAGTGATATTTCCAACTATTTTAAGAAAACATTTTTAGTTAACAATTAAAATTTGTTGGGCACTTTTTGATATTTTTTAAGAACAATACGGGGTAATGGTACTAGTCTACTAGACGGTGAGGACATATTAGACTTAGAATGTTCACAATAAAACTTATCCCCACTGCATGAGAATCTAACTTTCTTATCCTTTGTTCACAAGAATAAAATGTTAGTTGAAATGTTGAATACAAAAATGTGACTTTCTCAAAACTAAAATTGTTTTTTCATAACCGACTGATAAATATTTCCACCCTATACATCACAGTAAGTGAGAGGGCTTTTATTACAACAACTCAATTCGAGTCAAATAGAAAAAACGTTTCGATAAGATAAACATGGAATTTGCATTGAAGAGGAGCCTAAAACCGAAAACCAAAAACGTGGGCGTTTAATCTGAGTTGGAGCAGAGGCAGAGCAAGGGGTCCACTGTGGAAAATATAGAACGGAAGAAGCGAAGCAAACAACGGGCCCCGCTCCCGTGTTACGGTTTATGATTGCGACGTGGTAAAATGTAATGTTATTACGCGGAGGGCAATCTGGTCATTTAATCCCTCACTTCCTAACAGACACACACAGCTCCCACTGTGAGAAGAGGAAGAAAGAAAAAGAAAAAAGAAAAAAACAGAAACAAACTCCCTTCACTTGCTTCGGTTGTTGTTGCTGTTGCTGTTGTTCTTGTCCGTGTTATTCTCGTTGGTCTCTCAACCGAAACCACCCAACAGTAACACCCACTCTCGGATGCATTAGACAACAATGGAGGATTCCGAGGTAAACTGTTCCCGTTCCGTTCCTTTTCAACTGCTTCTCCCGCCGCCAACCGCGGTTTTTTCTTTTTTCTGTTTTTGTTTTGTGCGAGGAGAATCGGTCCTGTTTCTTATCTCCGGGGAATGGGGATGGGATGTCTGTGATTTGTGGCTCGTTTGGTGTTCTGGGTTTTCATTCGGTGTTTTTTGCGTTTTGATCAGAAATTGACGGCGTTGAAGAAGGCTTACGCGGATATCATTCTCAACACGGCGAAGGAGGCCGCGGCGCGTATCATGGTGTCGGAGCGGAAAGCCACGCGCTTTCAGCAGGAACTTGTTTCCACCAAGGATGAGGCGCTGAGGATGCTTCTCAGACTCAAACAAATGTTCGATTCTAAGGTTTGACAATCAATCACTGTCTCCCAAAGGGGTCTTTTTTTATTTTTAAAACAAAAAAAAATATTTTTTTGCCCTTTTTCGCTTCGTTTTTTGTTTTTCCTGAAATTGGTGTGTGTTTTATTCGGAGTTTATTACTTGAAATACCTAACACTTGCTTAAATGTGGGTTGCCTTTGTAATGGTTAAGCTTGAATGACAGCATTGTTTAAGTTTAGCTTGTGATTCCGTTGATATCGTCAGTGTTTGGCATTTTGAATATCACTGGTCAAAGAGTTCCTCAGAATTGTCACACTGTTGTTGTCTCTTAAGTTTTCCAATCATTTATTCTTACAGTATTTTTCATCTTTGAAACAAAGGGTTGTTTAATTCTGGCTAAGAATTTAAAGGATTGACTATATTTTTTATGCGACATTTGTTGTGGTCATAAATGAATGCAATGCAATCAATATACATTTGATGAAGTATGTGATATATTTGTGACTTGGTGTAGAGGGATCAACTGGCATTTTTGCAATTGCCTAGCTCTCCAATTTACATGTACATCGGGTTTGAGAATGAAGCTTAGTTGTTTGTGACTGTAGGCAAAAGATTATTGCTGGATACTTTTCATGTTTGCATATTTTTGCATGCTAAACTTGTTCCATAGCTGTAGAATCATGTATAGAAATATACATTGTATTATTATTTTTGCATGCTAAACTTTGTTCCATACCATCATGGCACATGTCACATGCTCACACATAACAGTTATTAACATGTCATCGTAGCAACTTCTATAACTGAAGCCAATCAATGGAGTCCGCTAAGTTAAATCATTTGTCTTGTCTCTTCTCTCCTATTGTGTCTGATTAATCACAATTTTACAGGTCAGTGAAGCGGAGCTGACGTCATTGAATCAGCAGAAGAAGATTGAGGAGCTTGAAGCTCAGCTCCAGGAAGCTGAGGAAATAGTTAGAGACCTAAGGGAAGAGTTGAGGGAAACTCAGTCTGAGCTAGAGAATGTGATAAAACACCAAATGCATCCCCCAGTTGAACAAAACACAGAGGCTGAAGTTGCAGCTCAGGAAAGTTTTCTGCAAGAGACCAGACTTGATCCTTATGATGGATCTATACATTCTGTACCTGGTTTACAGTTTGCATCTGTCTCTATTTCTGACAATAGGAATCCAATTGTAAATGGATCACATGATAGCAGTAAGTTCTGTGGGTCACATGATCATACAAACAACTGCTACATTCACAATCCAGATTTTGCATCCATAGTCATTAGGAGGAAAGAGCCCAAGCTCTACAGAAATGGATGCACTCAGAGAATACATGCATTTGAAAGGAGCCTTTTTGATGGAAATATGTCAGTTTCAGGAAACATAGATAATGTACAGAATGAAACGTTAGTCAGTGTACACGAGGAAGGTAAAGCAATGACTGTATCAACTAATGCCAAAGCTGATATTATTTCTGAAAAGGAGAAACCAGATGAAGGTAAAGTGGTGAAAGCAGATGCTGACCTTGTCAAAGTTTCAGTTCAAAGAAAGAAGAGAAAATTTGGGAAAAGGAACTTAAGGAAGGCTAAATCTAGATTTCATTCGAACCAGGTTAAGGAAACAAATAAAGAATCACATCTGTCTTGTGCGAAAGATTCTACACTTGTATTGGGTAACGATGACCCCTCAAGGGTGAGTTCTTCCATGGCATGTGAAAATGAAGCCCAGAAGGATCTAATGTCTCCTCTTGCTGATGTACCGACAGACACAACTGCAATGAATGAGCAATCAGGACCTCATAGCAATACTGAAAATGGGGAAGTATTTCTTAAAGCCTGCAGTGCCTGGAACATAACTAAGGATGACAATGAACCGTTGGATAAATCAGATTTAACAAGACAAGAGAGTTTGTCTGCTGAAAGTGTGGAGGTTCCAGCTTGTAAAGATGTTGAGGCATCTAATGGGTCACTAGATAAAATAGATCCAAAAGCATCTGATTTAGATGAGAAAATTTCTAATCGATCTACAGGTGATAAGTTTAAGTACACATTCTGTAGAAAGCGTAAGAAAGAGGCTGTTAGCTGTGATGATGTAGATTGCTCTCAAGAAAATACCAGTTCTAAGAAAAAGTGTGGAGAGAAGCAAGACAGTCATGTGGAACTTCAAGAATCTTGCACTATGACTGAATCATCTCGGGACAGCCGACGTCTAGCACAGGTTGCTCGTCAGGTTGGTGATTTGTAAATGCTTGTTTCTATCTTTCACTGTTTTGAGTATGCATGTTTCTCTTTACCTATCCATGCATGTACAAACTATTTGGTTGTGTATCAGTGTTAAATAAACTACTACTCTTTTTCAAACATGGTCATAGAATTGTAGAAGTTATGTTCTTAGTTGCTAACAAGGGTGATTGATTACCTTGACTGATCTTTAGTAAATTTTGGAATACCTAATTAGAAATATACACAGTTTTTATAAGTGGTAATTTTGTAAGACTCTTATCATACTTGATACTCCTATGTTTGGTGAAGAAAACTCTTGAGCTGATGATTGATGATCGTAACTTTATTCAAGTTCATTTTGAACTACTGTTGATGGTCGAATTCCCCAGTTATTCTTCAAGTCCTTCCCATTCTCCCTTTCACCAGCCACTGATCTCATTTTTTACGATTAGTGTGGCATTCCAATACACAGGCCAAGAATCTTCTTATGAAGATCAGTGAATTATGGTAGTATGTATAACTATAATTTTTTTAAAATATCATGGTTGAATCACTTGAACCTAGCTGTATACAAATCTCATTGCAATGTTGTGCTGCTCATCATGTCATATTTTGTTGGAGTGGCCATTGCAGCCTGCTGTTGCTGCAAATCACAGCTGCAACTCCAATGAGGGTACCCCCCACCTCAATGGTACACCTTCTACCAAAATTATTTGCCTCCCCATTTGGTTTAAGGTTCAAAAACTGTCAAACCCCTTTTACCACAGAAAATTGCCTAGATTGTTGCATTCTATCGTTAACTCTCCTTTTTTTATTTTGGCTGTGTTGTCTACCTCTCACTTCACAGCCCATTTTTTTTTTCTGTTCTTATTAAGTTTCCTATGTTTTCTATTAATTCCATGGCATCATCTTCCTTTTCTTTTGACTTCATTCCTCAGTTCTCATTACTCTTTCTCAGCCATGGCATCATCTTGAAAGTTTAGTTACTTTAAGCTTTAGGGCTTATGCTTATTTAAGATACGGTCCTTTACTTCTTTTTACCTTATCTTCCTTGACATTTGTTGTTATTGACTTGTCAATTATGCCTTAGATTGGTGGTGATTGTGTGTCTAGAGTCTAGACTATGACTTTTTGGACTGAGTAGTTCACTTAACTTTTTTGTGTTGTTCTGCCAGTGACCTTTTCAGGAGGTGTCTTTGGTGGATATACAGAGTTTGGCGTGCTGTGTTACATGTTTTGTTTCCCCCGTTTCATTCTTTGTTTTGTTTTTGAGGATTTCTTATCCTCTAGCATTTGTATCTCTCCTTTTTTTTTATTACAAAAAAAATTCTGTCCACCATTTTGCTTTAAATTCCTAGGATTTTCTTAAATGAAATGCTACCAATGATTTGGGTTCATTCTATGTTTCTAGCTATATCTTCATTTTTAATATTACTTTTGTGTGAAGTATATATGGACCTCCAAATGCACTAACCTTCTTTATTGTTAAAGTAGTCGTAGATTCTCTAGAGTAGCATTGAAATTTCCACTTTATGTAATTTTGCATTTTCTTCCCAAAAAAAAAAAAGACTTTGGCACTTGGTTCTTCATTATATTCCCTTCCCATATAATAGCAATTAAAATAGAAACTCTTGTATCAGGCTAGAGATTGTTATTCTGCTAGCAATCTTTCATATCAAATATCAAATACCTGCCTCTGGTTCTGACATATCTGATTGGTGTAATTTTTATAATGGGTCCCTTATTTTGTGGAATTAAGTTAATCTAACTTCTAAAGGATGAATTGGAGACATATTTGAACTGGTTATTTATATTTGTTTGTTTATTTTATTGGAAATGCACTTGTTTTGCGCTTCAAATGGCATCACAGAGCAAGGTTTGCTTCTCATCTAAAAAAACTATAGGGATGAAGCTAATAACATATTTCTTCAATTTTGTTGCAGCTCATATCTTTGTCTGAGAAGAAATGGTGGAAGTAAAGAGTTGGTTGGATGGGAAGAGACTCAAAGCACAGTCCAATGCGCTATTGTTTCCGAATGTGGCGTTTTTTAAGGATGTTTTAAGTTAATAGAGCTGTGGAATGTGTTCATAGTATATTATAACTTTAATATATATCAACTTCTCGTTCATCCTTGGCTTAGAATTTGTAACATTATATTATATAAAACAAATTATATTTACTATTTTATTGCTACCCTTTTCTGGGGGTCCTGTTTGCAATACAAAATTTGCTGATGATAGATAGTATTTGATTTTATATTGCCGTCAATGATGCTTGCTTTTTCATTATTTTTTGCCTTACAAGAGTAGGTGCCATTTCATTTTCCTTCTCTCTTTGTTGGGCTATTTTGCTGCTTTATAAGTAGTAGTACTGTACAACAAGGCAGAGAACAGGGTCTGAAATATTTACTAGAGTTGGGGTGAGATTTCAGCAGGTTTGAATCCTGTTCATTTTTCTATTTTAATGAAAGTAATTGTGATGATGATGACACGCGTGAGAGAAAGTAGAAAAAGAATCGTGTAACTCCTGTAAAATTGTACACTCTTGCACGTAAGCTCTTGAAATATCAGACAATTTAATCTTTGAAATTACAAAGAAAAAATCATTTTGTTTTGTAAAATTAATAAATGTTGGTCATTTTAATTTTAATCTTTATTTTTGTAATTTAGGTATTAAACTTCATTGGCTAAAATTATGTCATTTTAAAAAATTAAATTTATCATTACTCAAACTATAAATTTACTCTTGAAGGGGGTGACTTTCACGACCAATTAAGATTTTAGAAAGGAGCCTATTTCCTTGTAGGTCCTACTATAAATTCCCTATTTTCTTTTCATTTCGGACGTAAACAAATAAAAAGAGTTTAATAACTTTTATCTTACTTCCACCTTTCCTAATTCTTTTCATCCTAATTTTGTTCAAACAAAGTGTCTGAAGTGTAAAGAAAATTGTGGATGACTTGCAAATCAAAAACCTCTGTCAACCAACTTTGATCATTGTAGCTAAACAATTCCCTTTGGGCTCACCTCGTTTTAAAGTTACTGCTAATCTTGTCCAACAATTTGGGATGACTTTTATTATGGATAGAAAAAGATTGGTTACTAAACCAAACATAAAAAAGAAAAAAAAAATGCTGTTAAACTTAAACGCTTGATCACTTTTGCTGGAGTGGTTTTGATTTGCCTCCAGTATTTCTTTTCAGTTTAAATTTTCAACTATATGAATCAAGAATCTCAATACTTATTAAAATACAGATGTAAGGCCATAAATTTATTATAAATAACAAGATGATTTGTGATTAAATAATAATAATATAATAATTTTTATCATATAAATAATAATATAAAAAGTAGATCATGAACTATATTTAAAAATATAGAAATAAGCATCGAATAAAAAAAAGTATTTGAGGCAGGGTCTAGAAAAAGCATAGAGGGAGATTTGCGGAAACTCTAGTGAGAAGTGAGAATGGGAATAGCGGGTAAGATTGGGGATTATGCTTTCAAGGCATTCACCGCCACTCTGGGAGTCACCACCGTTTACCTCACTGGAACCTTCTCCTTCAACGTTTACAGAGGCCTCTCTTGGCACAATGCTCAAACCGTACGTACTTCTCTCATCTTTTCCTTTTTCGTTTTTTATTTGATCTAATTTGCTACTGTTTCTGTTTGTTGAATGCCTTTCAATTCAATCCATCATTCTGTCCAATCAATGCGTTGCTTCCTATAACCTAGCATCGCCTTGTGCTCGCTTTTCCTCGATCCTTTCTGTTTGGAGGATATCATGAAGCATAAATTATTTGTTGCTTCGTATTGTATAATGCTCTTCAGATTAGGACCTGTTTGGATAAGAGTGTCGGAAAAGAAGAAAGTAATGAAATGAGTTTTTCTCAGTTAAAATTAGTTTTTACCTTAGCTAATTTGTTAAAGTTTCTCGAAGTTCATTTGATTTTTTTCTTCTTATTTTCTAATTAGTTTCTCGAAGCTTACCCAAACATTTGTACATTTCTCTCTGAAATGCATTGTGTAATGGTTGAAATCTTGAATCTCGTGTCAAGTCTGCGCTATTTTGCTTGGTTTGGATGTGTTCTTTTCAAATGTTGGCATTGGGAAAGTGTAGAATAATGCATTGTGTTAGGCATGGCAATCAAATCCGTACCTGCAGGTACCGCCCCGTCCCCGTCCCGATATTGACGAGTAATCCTGCTTTGACGACATGACGATACGGGTACTCGTCTTGTATCCGTACCCAATACGTATATTTATTAAATTATTTTTATTATATATTTTACTTAATAATTTTTAAGTATTTACACTTGTTTTATGATTTACAATTTATATTTACTAAATTATTATTCTAGGTTGTTTCAATTTGTTTTTATATAGTTTAGACAAAAATTATATAATTTTATTAGATAATAAATAATTATACAGTTGTTATTAACATATTATTGATTTGTTATGAAGTTCTTTTTTGTTGTGAGACTTTTAACTTATTATTAGCTTGTTATGACTTTAAGTAATTATAAAAATTGAATTTTTTTAAAGCTTATTATGACTTAAAATTATTTATTTTTATGTTTTTTTTTTTTTAAATTATAAACGGGTATACTCGATACTTGATACTCGATACTCGATAGGGATGGGGATGAGGATAAAAATTCATACCCGGTGGGGACGGGGAACCACAAACCCGTCCCTGCCCTGCCCCGTTGCCATGCCTAATTGTGTAGTATTTATATTGTGGATTTTGTTATGATGCCGTGATCATATTGTCAAATGTACTCGGGCAGAGATATCTTTACGACTTCACCTAATGTTTGGTCACTTTGGTGCTTTTGTGCAGAAACTTGACAAACAAAATGCTGATGAACAAGCACCTTGACTTGATCTCATGAGTCCACCACCTTAAATTTCAAATCATGTTGTGTAGAAATATAATGTGAGTTTCTTTCTTACAATTTTTCACTTGATTGGCCAATAGAATGGCAAATCATGAGTAATAACCTACTTATTCAACAAAAGTAGATAGTGGGTTTTTGATAGATTGTACGTATACATTATTATTTGTTTACATGTTATATGGACTTCCTAGAATCTACTTCTGGTCATATTTGACATACGATGCAATGGTAGACAATGGAGTTATATTGAGTAGGGGGGGTGTAAATCTAAATCACCTTAGTTATTGGTGAACTATTTGGGTTCAGCTCATTTATATTCATTATAAACAAATAGACTATTAGATCATTTTTGAATGACGAAAATTAAAAGAAAAACGTAAATGACTTTCTTAAGTGGTTATCTCATCGCTAATTAACTTTTAATCTCTACTGTTCATTATGTTTGTATGACACAGATGTATAATTCTCGTTTCGAACAATAGGAGTTCTCACTTAATAATGGTGTGACGTGTGAAAACTGAAAACAACGAAAAAGAAAAAGAAGCTTATGAGTTGCGAATACGACTAACAAATAGTTACTTTGGTTCGTAATCATGCTCATGCAGTTTGAAGATGGCCTGCAAAGAATCCTATCGTTTGAAATTTGAAGCATCTTTTTGCAGTTCATGCTTTGTTGCTTGTGTAAAATAAAATCAAAACCAGTTAGATCAGAGAATCCAACAAGTTGCAGTTAAGCTAGTTTAGTTTTTGGTGAATCCAACAATGCTTGCTGGATCCATTGCTACAACAAGGAGGAGGATATCAACTTTTCCTCCTTTCTCTCAGAGATTAAGACAAACAGGTTCTACTCACTCACTCAACTTTAATTTTGTTTTTGATTATGATGATTTTAATTATATAATATTATTTTTGTGTATGAAGTGACACCTTGATTGTGTGTGGTTTGAATTGAACTTGCAGAAAATGAGATTGTCCAAATGTTTCGCTTGCCTGATTCCCATGAAGGAAACCATCATAATATTCCCATGAAAGGAGGACATGTGTTGAGGAGGGAGCCTTATTCTCGGACATTGGATGAGAGATTCATTAGAATTTTGAAAATATTTAAATGGGGACCTGATGCAGAAAAGGCCTTGGAAGTGCTGAAGCTGAAGGTTGATGCTCGCTTGGTTCGTGAGATTCTAAAGATAGATGTTGAGGTCGGTGTTAAGGTTCAGTTTTTTAAGTGGGCTGGGAAGAGGAGGAATTTTGAACATGACTCAACCACTTATATGGCCTTGATTCACTGCTTGGATGAACATAGGATGTTTGGTGAAGTGTGGAAGACAATACAAGACATGGTTAAAGGTTCATGTGCAATGGGTCCTGCTGAATTGTCTGAAATTGTGAAGATCTTGGGCAAGGCCAAGATGGTCAACAGGGCTTTATCTGTGTTTTACCAGGTCAAGGGTCGCAAGTGTCGACCCACAGCAACCACTTACAACTCTGTCATTTTGATGCTGATGCAAGAGGGGCATCATGAAAAGGTCGATGAGCTGTATAATGAAATGTGCACTGAAGCCCATTGTTTCCCTGACACTGTTACATATAGCGCACTTATATCAGCATTTGGGAAACTGAACCGCGATGACTCGGCCATTAGATTATTTGATGAGATGAAGGAGAATGGATTGCAGCCCACTGCTAAAATTTATACAACCTTAATGGGAATATACTTTAAGCTGGGTAGGGATGAAGAAGCTTTGGGCCTAATCAAGGAGATGAGAGCGCGGCGGTGTCTCCCAACTGTCTTCACTTATACAGAATTGATAAGGGGGCTGGGGAAATCTGGGAGGGTTGAAGAAGCATACATGACATACAAGAATATGCTGAAAGATGGCTGTAAACCAGATGTCGTTCTGATGAATAATTTGATTAACATTTTGGGAAGATCAGATCGCTTAAGAGATGCTATTAAGCTTTTTGATGAAATGAAATTGTTGAATTGTGCACCTAATGTTGTGACATATAATACCATTATCAAATCTTTATTTGAGGCCAAAACTCCTCATTTGGAAGCTTCTTCATGGTTTGAGAGGATGAAAAAAGATGGAATAGTCCCCAGCTCATTTACTTATTCAATTCTCATTGATGGTTACTGCAAAACAAATCGAGTTGAGAAAGCTTTGTTGCTTCTTGAGGAGATGGATGAAAAAGGCTTTCCACCTTGTCCTGCTGCCTACTGCAGCCTGATCAACACCCTAGGAGTAGCAAAACGTTATGATGTTGCAAATGAGCTATTCCAGGAATTGAGAGAGAACTGTGGTTGTTCAAGTGCTCGTGTGTATGCTGTAATGATTAAGCATTTTGGAAAATGTGGGCGACTCAATGAAGCTATCAATTTGTTTAATGAGATGAAGAAACTGGGTTGCACCCCTGATGTTTATGCTTATAATGCTCTCATGACTGGAATGGTAAGGGCAGAAAGGGTGGATGAAGCATTCTCCTTGTTTAGAATCATGGAAGAAAATGGCTGCACCCCAGATATAAATTCTCATAATATTATCCTAAGTGGCTTGGCTAGGACAGGTGGACCAAAGCGTGCTTTGGAAATGTTTACAAAAATGAAGAACTCTGCAATTAAGCCAGATGCGGCTTCTTACAACACAATTCTTGGTTGTCTTAGCCGAGCAGGTCTGTTTGAAGAGGCTGCAAAACTTATGCAAGAAATGAGTTCAAAAGGATTCCAATATGACCTCATCACCTATTCTTCAATACTTGAGGCAGTCGGTAAGGTTGATGATTGTAAATTGGTGGAGTCATGAGAGCAATCCAGTTTTACCTTTTGTACTTCATTGATTCATTATTTATTAATCAATACCTTGAATATATAAAGTGTTAAGGAAATTTTTGTATGGACAGTATAACTTTTTTTTTTTTTTTTGAGTAATGATACATGTAGATGCAGATTTTATTAGCCCAAAATTTGAGTGTTTTTTTTTAAGGAAAGAATAAGTAGTTAGTTAATTTTTCTAATTTTGTTATATTTGTATTTGTTAAGTTTTAATTATTTGTCATCAAATATTTATTTTTACAAAATAGTTATTTAATTAAGTTTATTAGTTTTTATAAATTTTGGAACAATATTATTTAAAATAAAAAAATTCAAGACAAAATTATCATTTACTTGCATATGTAAGATTAATAAATTTATTATAAATAATTCATGAATTGTAATTAAATAATAATAATAATATAAAAAGTACATCATAATTTTTATCATATAAATAACAATATAAAAAGTACATCATGAACTGTCCAAGAAGAGCCGTATTATTGTATATTTAAAAATATAGAAATAACTCAAATAAGCATGCAATAAAAAAAAGTATCTGAGGCAGGGTATAGAAAAAAGCATAGAGGGAGATTTGCGGAAACCCTAGTGTGGGTGAGAATGGGAATAGCGGGTAAGATTGGGGATTATGCTTTCAAGGCATTCACCGCCACTCTGGGAGTCACCACCGTTTACCTCACTGGAACCTTCTCCTTCAACGTTTACAGAGGCCTCTCTTGGCACAATGCTCAAACCGTACGTACTTCTCTCATCTTTTCCTTTTTCGTTTTTTATTTGATCAATCTAATTTGCTACTGTTTCTGTTTGTTGAATGCCTTTCAATTCAATCCATCATTCTGTCCAATCAATGCGTTGCTTCCTATAACCTAGCATCGCCTTGTGCTCGCTTTTCCTCGATCCTTTCTGTTTGGAGGATATAATGACGCATAAATTATTTGTTGCTTCGTATTGTATAATGCTCTTCAGATTAGGACCTGTTTGGATAAGAGTGTCGGAAAAGAGGAAAGTAATGAAATGAGTTTTTCTGAGTTAAAATTAGTTTTTACCTTAGCTAATTTGTTAAAGTTTCTCGAAGTTCATTTGATTTTTTTCTTCTTATTTTCTAATTAGTTTCTCGAAGCTTACCCAAACACTTGCACATTTCTCTCTGAAATGCATTGTGTAATGGTTGAAATCTTGAATCTCGTGTCAAGTCTGCGCTATTTTGCTTGGTTTGGATGTATTCTTTTCAAATGTTGGCATTGGCAAAGTGTAGAATAATGCATTGTGGATTTTGTTATGATGCCGTGATCATACTGTCAAATGTACTCGAGCAGAGATATCTTTACGACTTCACCTAATGTTTGGTCACTTTGGTGCTTTTGTGCAGAAACTTGACAAACAAAATGCTGATGAGCAAGCACCTTGACTTGATCTCATAAGTCCACCACCTTAAATTTCAAATCATGTTGTGTAGAAATATAATGTGAGTTTCTTCCTTACAATTTTTCACTTGATTGGCCAATAGAATGGCAAATCATGAGTAATAACCTACTTATTCAACAAAAGTAGATAGTGGGTTTTTGATAGATTGTACTTCCACATTATTATTTGTTTGCGTATTATATGGACTTCCTAGAATCTACTTCTGGTCATATACGACATACGATACGATGGTAGACAATGGAGTTATATTGAGTCGGGGGGTGTAAATCTAAATCACCTTAGTTATTGAACTATTTGGGTTCAGCTCATTAATACTCGTTATAAACAAATAGACTATTAGATCATTTTTGAATGACCAGAATTAAAAGAAAAAGGTAAATGACTTTCTTAAGTGGTTTTCTCATCGCTAATTAACTTTTAATCTCGACTGTTCATTATGTTTGTATGTCACAGATGTATAATTGTCATTTCGAACAATAAGAGTTCTCACTTAATATGCTCCTTATACCAAAAGTAAATTTGTCACCTATATAGTTGTATTTTTATATATTATATTTACTTCAGTTATATTTAATTCTTATTATCATGTAAGATATATATACCATTTACTTAATGTTAATTTAATAAGTAATTTATAAAATACGTAATTTATATATGGTGCACCTTTGGATAAGTAATTTTTCTCTTTCTAAGTTCAGCCCAAATATTTTTCTTTTGAAATCACGTATTTACTCTGTAAAAAAAAAAAACAGAAATCAAGCTAAAAGGCGCAAACAGAGTAACTATAGCAATGTAAGAAGTGTGGAAAGGGTCAGGTCGTCAGGATGTTATTATTTTCTTGGGGTTGGAGCAAGGATCAACATTCGGATCATATCGCTTGTTCCTGCCTTGATATGCAAAATTCCATCATGGAAGCAACATCGTCATTATCTTTTAATTTAAGAGTTGGTATTATATTAGTAGTCCACCTATGGAAGCGAAAACCTAGAAAGTGCATTGAATGGGGTTTTGCACATGAGAACCTTATTAAATTCTTTCCCTTCGAATTATTTTAGAGGTCTAATCTTAGGGGTGTTAAAATGAGCCCGAGTCTGTCGGGCTGGCCCGTTAGCCTACAAAAATGCTGGGACGAGGTGGAGATGTCAGCCCGTTAGTTCGCTTGGCTCATCCCACCATTAGCTCGTGGCCTGAGCGAGTTAGCCTGCTAGCCCATCGGGCTAGCTTGCAGCCTGCCAAATGAAGACATCAGTTTTGTTTTTTTTTAACCCCAAAAAAAACAAAAACGTCCAAAAACACTCTTCTTCCTCATGTTTTCCTCTTCATCACAAACCTCGTCACCAAATCGCCGCGACCTCGTTTGATCTGCTTCTCCCTTGCGTGCGACACCGCCATGATCACGCCATGACCTTGCCCACGCCGTCGCGACACTCACGCGCTCTTCCTTGCGCGCGACGCCGCCACGACCTCACAATCAAGCCACCACGATCTCACCTCAATCTCACCAAGACCTCGTTGCAACCTTGTTAGGACCTCGCCTACGCCGCTGCGACACTCGCATGTGATGCTTGTCCTGATCTGGCACATCTTCTTAGCTTCTCCCTCGCGGTCTCTTAGCTTCTCTGCTCATTCTCGTTCTTATCTGTTTTCTTTTTCTTTTTTTTCAATTTTGACGAGTTGACCCACCAACCCACCGTTGGAGGGGCGGGCCAGGGGATCCAGCCCCGTGCCGGCCATGGGAGGGCCAACTCGGCTTGACCTATTTTTGGCAAGTCAATGACGAGGTGGGCCCAAATAAGCTGGACTGACCTGCTTTGACATCCCTATCTAATCTTGACTTAAACGAAAAGAAGCTAAACAAAATACAAAAAATGAGGGCACGGGAAGAATAATAGACTAGAAGAATTGTTATCCAATGATGAAATGCCAAAGTGCATGCCCGTGTGGAGAACCTTTAACATAACTCGAATACATTATACAACGCAATGCTTAATCATAAAATCAAAAATATGAGCAGCCTCTCACTCCTCTGTACATATAAAAACTCACTCCAATGTGCTGTTCTTGCCCTAAGATTTATCATGAATGTGCAAATGAAGTTCTGCGTTGAGACGTAGAATGTATGGTCTAGCCCGCATCATGTGTTCTGATTGAATCGTGTAATCCCCATCAAGGGGGGTCCTTCCTTCAAAGCTGATTGAGAATCAAAAATCAAACTTGCATTCTAAATTGTGCAGCACATCTGCTAAACATTAAGAATTAAGGGTATACGAGTTAGAGTTGCATCAATTGGTATCATTAGTCTAAAATTGCATCCATCCATTGTTTAGAAAGCTAATAATTAACCTGGTTTTAAGCTAGCTCCGAAGTCCTTGAATTCGTATGAATCTCTGCCAGCGGATTAGTGATGAAGCCTCCTCCATCAGGCCTGAATCTGTGGCTTGTTGTGAACTTGGTTTCAGCATTTCTGTCAGCTTGGTGGTGCATAGCAGCAAGTGATGGCCGTGGATAGCGGCTGTGTGTTTTCCTCCAGAATTTGTAGCTCAAAAATTCTGCTCCAGGTAGCATGCAACATGTGCTACCATGAGCAGCATCCGATTTAGTCATCCTTCCACTTGATATAGCCAAATCATAAGAGATCTCATCCAATGCCAACTCAAGGCCATGCACACGAGTCTCTAACGAACGCATTCCGTTTTGTGAGCTTCCCATGAATTTCTGTGACAACATGGAGGAGCATGTTGAAGATGTTTGTCATTAAAAAGAGAGAAAGTCGAACACAATGATAGTATTAGAAACAAACCTGCAGAAGATCAAGTAGACTTGACTGCTGCTTCTCGATCTGATGTAACTGATCACGAATCAGTGATAAATCTTCACTCTCTTTGTCACTCCTATGGAGATCTTTAGAGACAATACTGACAGGAACCGAGTCTTGACTCTCTTCATGATATGGAACCACACGAGCTCCACCATACTTTTGTATTTTGTCCTCAGAACTTTTATGCAGCAGTGCCCGTTTCATTTCTGGCTTTGAAAATCTGCCTTTATCCAAAACAATTCCATCCCTCTCCTGAAGATCTCCCTGATCCCAATTCTTGTGGTTTAATTTTCGGGAAACAAATGAACTCATTCTCTTGTTACTACTTGCAGCACTCGTGTTCTTAGTATTGCTAGCAGAAGAACTATCTGCTGGACTGAATCTGCTAAAAGGAGTAGATTTCCTCCGCAAATTGGCCATCATTGAACGAGGACTACATGAATTTTGAGATACTTGGGGATATCGCCCATCACTTGCATTCTCTGAGCCAATAACACAAATCAAACACTAAACAACCAAAAGTGACAAAATCAAATAAACAATACCTTTCGAAGAAGATTGCGATTTAGGAGGTGGCGAAACTTCATCCGAAACATCAGGAATCTGCTTCCACGCTTCCAACATCTGATTCATAACGTCCCGAACTAACTTCACCTAAACAAAATTACACCACACACTCTCAATTCACTTACAAATTATCATAAATAAACATCACCCAAAATAATTAAAAACTGCAATTACAAATATCTTCAGACTTCACACGAACCTTATCAAACCGTCGATTCTCGAAAACTCTCATACACTCAACCTTGAACTCCGACAAAAACTCCCTCTCCACGTCAGCAACCACCACGAGCGTCTCCGCCGTGGCCTTACGCGTGGCCCAGTCATCGCTGCTCAACGTCTCCACCAAGCAAGGAACCAAACTCCTCAACGGCGCGTGGCCGGACGCGCCGCCGCTGGCGACTACGCTTCCGACGAGCGTCAACAGCGCGGGCTTCGCCTTGAATCCTTCGCGCTTCAGAAGCTTCTCGAACCTCGGCAGAAGCTTCGCTAGCCTGGCCGGGTCCGGATCCGGAGCTCCGTCTATCGCGGAGGCGAGACACAGCGCCGCGCCGGCCTGCGCGTTCTGATCCTGCTCCGTGAACAGCGCCTCCGCCAACGGCTTCAGAAACGAATTCAACGGCTGCTTGCTGACGTGGCGCGACAATGCCGCAACGGAATTCACGCACGCGGATCGCACCGACGAGTCCGCGTCGCGGAGCCGCCGCACGACGCTGCCGAGAATTTTCGACAAGTACGGCGCGAGCATGTTGCCGTGCGTCTCCGCGAGGAGTCCTAGGAGCAGCACGCATTGCTTCCGAACCGGTGGCTTGTCAGAGGCATCGGTGGAGTACATGCACGAGAGAAACGCCGGCACGGTGGTTCCGTCGAGGTTCCGAGCGATGGACTCGAGTTCCGTAGCGGCGAGGGACTGCGTATCGCGGTCGGAGAGTTTGGTCAGGCATGTGAAGACTCTCTGCTTTACGCTCTGCGGTGACGACGACGACGACATTGTGGCTACGGTGATGGTTCCGACGAAGGATCGGCTACGGTTGCAGTGGTGGAGCCGGAGATATTTCCGGCAACATCGCCGGTGAGTTTAGTTCGTTTGGCGTGGGAGTGAGGAATGGGAAGAACAAACGGTTTTATCAATGTTCAGTTGCGGAGAGTGAAGGTGAAGGTGAAGACAGAAACGGCGTGTCGTTTTCGAGTTACTTAAGCGAGAACAGCTGCTGAACTACGGTGTCGTTTAGTTGATGTAGACGGGGTTTGGTTTGGGAAATGTTTTTTTGCTTCTTTTGTCTTTTTTTTAATTTCTTTTATTATTAAGTTCTCCATTTTTTCACGCTACTCAAGAGCTGGTCGGATTTGTTTGTTTGTATCCAATGGTGCTGACTTCTGATTTCTAAATAAGATAATGAATACGACGTAACTGGAAATTCCTAATTTGTTGGTTAAGTGATGATATTATTAAAATTAGTAATAAGATCCCTGGTCATAACTCGTATGTGATGTGTGGGACTCCATTAATTATTTTATATCAGATAAAAAAGTCTATGAAACTCGCGTTTTCCCTCAAAATGTAGCTTTTTCAACGTTAAGTTTAAATGAATCTAGTTTAATTTGTTTCATTTAACATGATAATAAATTAAGTGATTTTTTTAAGTTGACATCTTTAGTTTTTATAAATGCATATTTTTGGTCAATGATATTGAAAATGTCGACCTTCTTAATTAATTGTACTTTTTTATATACAAATTTTAACTCGTAATATTAATAATTCTTCCTTTAATTAATTTGAACTTACATATCAGTTGAATTTTACTTGTTTCATTAAACATGCCAATAAATTAAGAGATTTTTTAAGTTGACATTTTTTGTTTTTTTAATGCTAAGTTTGGTTAATGATATATTGAAATGTCAACCTTCTTTTTAAGTTCTTTTTTACAAATTTTAACTCCTTATATATTGAAAATTCTTCTTTTAATTAAATGTATGTATTACTAATGGATGGAGAGAGCTTGGTGATAGTTATAAAAAATAGTTATTTATATTTATTGGATAGTTATTTTGGTAGTGGATTAACTTTTTATGTATATATATATTTTTTATTTTATCCTTTGATAAAAATACTAAATGAAAAGAATTGATTAATATTATTTAAAAATAAAATTATCTAATAAAAATAAAGACAAAAAAACAACTATAGAAAATGATATCGCATTTATGTGATGTTATAGGTTATTGAAATCTAAAAAATTCTATTATAATAAAAATTACAGTATGATATTAATTTTATAATAGTATAAAAAATATATACGTTAGCACTTAACAATTAATCAAATATTCAAATTTGATTAAACTCTTATGAGCTCATATTCAATGAATATTTATATATCCATATATCCAATTTTATTAATCATATTTTCAATTTTCATTATATGTATAGAACATTTCAAAATATATATTTTGTATATGAATATGCGACGAGTACTTACACACGTTTAATGAATAAAAATTCTACTTATTTTTCAGTTTTTCACATTTCATTTGTCTTAAGGGTTTTTTTTGTAATAAAAAAAAGTATATACATCGCTTGTCATAATTAAAATGTGCTTGATAGCTAATGTAGTGTTAAAGACATCCGAATTTTACTCAACCATTAAAAAAAAGGCACTTGATAAAGGCGTCGACGTGTACATCTTAAACGTTCACACAATGATTATAGTGACCTAACACCACACTCCATAGTCCATACACAATTAAATGGAAATGGAGTCATGCACACTAAAAACGTCAATGGCGTAAAGGGACTGTTGTGATTTATCAGCATTGTGTATTGCCGCAGAAAAGCCACATTGTGAGGAAATTAATGAGACACATAGAAGAAGGACTCTCTGGTCCTATAATTATGTGTTGCAGGGAATAATCAATCATGGGAGATGAGTGTTGACGTTCAGCTCCAACATTGTTATAATTAATTTAAGGTGCGTGTCAGATTGACATATGAAGGTGCCAGGCCATTATCATTCAACAGTTACTATATATATATATGCTCAAAGTTTTTACTCCATATGGTTGCTTTTTTCAACACTAATTTTTCTTGATGACACTAGGAGATTGAATTACTTTCATCCAACAGATTCAACGGTTTTAGCATATGGTGCTTAATTACTATAACACTACATACTTCTTGAGTCATACATGACTGAGAATAATACACAAACATATATATAGTTAAATTAATGATTGAGTTTTGTTATTTTTTGTTCTGGTTATATGCTATATAGTCTCAATAGAGATTCGAGATGACAAAATTGATGGTATATATAATATATGAGTATCATGTGGTTGTATATGACAATTGAGTTATAGCTCAATAGTAAAAATCAGATAGGGTTAACGATCTTAATGAATTAGTTTCAGTATCATTAATCAAACATGTAATTAGTTGTAAGGTATATGTACGTACATATGATGAATTTGTATCACAACTAAAACACACACCAGTTTAACTAATTTAGATAGTTATGATGGTCATGGACATTACTGATTTGGTACGTTGCTGTCGTTGAAGGTGTGTGAGAAGTTGCAGTAGGTAGGACCCATGTCCTTTATTTGCATAACAAATGCCATAAGTAATAACCATATCTAATCATAATAATCGCATGGAAATGTTTTACTACTATATATATATATATCGATTTTGTACTTAATTAAACATTACATAGTGTTATGAAGGGGAAAATTAGATGATTTAATGTTGAACCTACTCACAGCGTGGGTCTCAACCTCCACACCTACCTTTCTTCTATGTACATACAAGAGTCGTAAATAGCTTAGCCTTTCGTTGACAGAAAAAGCAGTCCCATCAAGATTAACCCAGTTTGCGTTAGTTGGAACTAATCATTTCATTATATATTCAGAATTATTCAGATCATAATATTCAACTGCGCGTGGCAGCATGCATATGCAAATTCTTCATCTAAGGATTGAATATTAGTAGCTAGCACTAGCTTAAAAATGATCGCGTAGTTAGATGATCTAGACCAATCTCTTTGACTCGAGACAAAATTGACTTAGTGCATTATTGACAATGAACATGGAAGCAATAACTTGTAGCTATACTCGGTTAAAACTTAAAACCAAATACAGACTAAGGTTGATATTTTTCAGATATCTAGACTTAGATGGACATTACTTACAGAATTATGAGCCCGAGGTCCCAAAGAATAATGAAGTGCACCACACCTCTATATAATCACAACTCTCGTCTTTAATTTCATCTAACTAGGTCAATTTCCTCATCATCATTTTTGGAACTATATATATATTCCCCAACTCTATCATACTTTCATTATAAGGGTGGTTATGCGTTGTTGAATAGTAATTAAAATCATTATAATTTGATGATATTATTATAGCAAACTAGACCGCCATGAGATTCTTATAGACATGCAAGTATATATGAGACCTACCTCCTTCACATGTATGCATGTGTGAGACATTTCCCTTATTATTACTCTGCTACTAATTAAAATAGCATCAAGTTCTCAGCGAGTAGTTAATGGCACCATCAAACCCCCCACATGTATTCAGATAAGAAAATTCAATTACCAGAATCAACGTTGTTGGTGAATTATATAATATATAAATTAAATTAGACTCCTAGTTTTAATTAATTTAGGTATGATGGTCAAATTAATAAATAGTAACAGGTTAACACTAATTAAAAAAACAGTAATATGATATATTCTTCGTCATATATTTAGTGGCGTAAGAACTTAACTTGATAATTAATCATATCATTAGAAGTTAGAGCAAACCTTGTGATTTTCAAAGCAATATTTGATAATTTTTGTTTTCTTCCCTGAAAGCAATGTTGTACCGTATGATGGAAACGCACGTCTAACTTTCAAATAAAAGAACGTATTAAGGTCCATTCGCAGCAAAGATCTTGGTACGAGCAATCTTTGGCTAGGTTATATATACTTGACGCTGTTTATTTAAAATCATGCATATAATTAGATCATTGAAGGAAAAGGACCAGTCTCTCTTGAATTGGTGAGGATTCATGGTTTGCATTATTGACTGTACAGATACAACTATATATTATATCCCCTTCGTATAAAAACACTAGAAAATTATTTTGTCGATTTTTGTCTTTATAATTGCGCCTATAATTTTTTGTTATGTATAATTGTGCCTATAATAATTGATCTATATTTTAACAAACCACGTCCTTTTTGTTTCTTAACAACCGGGAAAATGAGAGATTTGCTAACTATTTCGTATATTTAAAACTGGACACTCTTAAGAACAATTATGTATATATAGAATACACTTAAAAAAATTTGAAATATATTTTATATATGGACCGCTTTGTGGTGTTTTGACGATATATATTTCATTATAATAAAAAAAAACCCTATATTAACGTATTAACTTTTGTTAGACATGACCATATTAATTAGACAAATCTAGTGAGCAATGACCAATTTTTCAATAAATGCAATATCATTTTTACTAATCGTTTTATAGTTTTCACTTTATTATTATTAGATGGTCTTATTTCTAAATAATATTAAATTTTTTTCTTTTGATATTTTTACCAAATGATAAAATAGAAAAAAAAAAATACATACACAAAAAATTAATCCACTAACAAAATAACTACCACTAAATATAAATAACTATTTTTATAACTATCAACTATCTAGTAATACATAGAGGCCTCTTCACCCACTAGTATAGATAATGAAGTCTTTTCATAAACAATTACAAAATTGAACCTTAAAATGTTTGTTAATTATCTACTAATTATATTAAATTAATAGGTTACGTTGCAATGAATATGGAATAAAGCTTACAGGTCAGCTAAGAAATTGAATTTATCCTGGTTAATTAAATGTAGAAAATACACCAAAACCTCCACGTTATGCTTCATCAACAAGAAATTAAATAAGCTGCATTTTCATCGTAGAAAAGGCAACTTATCCACTATTGCACCGATAACACATATATTTATTTAATAGTATAAAATGATACTAATATATATGTAGCTTTTCAGATTTTAATCTGCACAATTTGGAATAACAACATTGATGTAGCAATGAGTCACGTTTAATCTTATACCTTGTACAATGAGTATGTTGATCCCAAAAACCACCGCCGAAGAAATTAATTGAACCAAAGCAAAGCAATATTGCCCCACTCACATGGGAATGAAATAAATAACTGAAGATTTAAACCCCTATAAGAAACAAACAAAAAGTGATAAACCCCTATCCGTCTATTTCCATCCCCCTTTCTTAAATGTGTGAGTGTATATATTCTCAAAATCATGCTTGTTGCAATCTTGAACCCGTCATGCCACGTGCAAATTCCCAAGAAGCAAGAGGACATAGTAACATGAAGTGGGAGCCAAAATCTGCATATACATAATATCATTTAATTGAGTTAGACATTATTCTTCATGTCAGTAATGTATTTGTCTCCTTTGGGAATTGGGACCAAGAATGTGATCGAAGCAGCATATATTGCATTCATGGGTTATACGTTCAGAAGAACTCAAGAAAATTAAAATAAATTAGTTTATATGATTTATCTGACTATTTTGCAACGTTGTTTAATTAAAAAAAAAAAAAAAGGATCTGGTCAATGAAATTTTTTTCAAACATTTTTTCACGTCACTTAAATTAACATTTGACTTTATGGTTAATATGTTTTTTTTTTATTTACCTTCATTTAAATATTAACAGTGTAAATATTTTGATACGAAGAAAACAGAAAAAAAAGGTTTTAGATGTTACTTTTTAGAGTTTTTATATCTCATTCTCTATTCAAAATCCAAAACCCACTATTAAAATAAAAATTACATGAAATGGTTTAACATGAAATCCTGATACTAAATAAATCGTTCCACTCCTAAACAAATTGATGTCTTAAAACACCCCCTCCCCCCACTTTTTTATTAAATTAAATTATTCAAAAGTAAGTTTACAAATGCTATCATCTCTATCTCTATTGAATGAGCCCTTTTTATTGAATTAGCTTGCACGTGCAGCCTACACTCATTCGGGTTTAGGTCAAAAGGTCTCAAACTGAAGCACTACTAATTCACACCATTGGGCCATGCTTCTCGTGTTTACCAGCCCAATGATCTCATTCAGCCCAATGGCCTCTTTCCACTTACACCAGGCCTATGAATAAGGTCTATTTGAGATGGATACATAAGTGGACTGGTTTCATTAGCAACGTGGCTGTTTCTACCAACACCTCATAATTTTCCTTATGCATCTCCATAATATTCAATAACCCAGAATTACCCTTCACTCCCTATCTACGTGTCTGTTAGCATTTTTTCGTTCGTGAGTGATTCGTGTTTTGTCTAAGTAGCTAATATACAAAATTACAAAGTAGCTGAAGGTGTAGAAGTCGTCGCACACCCTTATATCTGATTCATTTCAAGATAGATTAGTGTTTGAGGTAAGCTTGTATTTTTAGTTCTTTTTTTTTAATATGCTTTTATTTCTTAATTGACGAATCCATATAATAAAAAAAATGTGTCCCTTTTACAGAGTAGCAAATAAATTTATTCTTACATAATAAGGAATGCATATTGTTTTCTGAAAAGCTTAATCCGAAAAAATATAAGAATGATTTTGGATTCATTAATCCGGAAATACATTATGGATTTGGTGTTTAACTCCCGAACTATTCCGGACAACACAAAAATAAAGTACAAATTTACTAATCTGGAAGGAAACAATAGGCATCTACTTGAATTATGGATTGATGAATCCGTATCTCATCATATTCCAATTGAGGAACTTTTTTCCGGTATCAACTTGCAAGCTCTCATGTCGCTGTTTTTAATGCAAAACACAATACACCTATTGGAATTGTAGCAATTGTGTCGGTGACTTATATTTGTTGGTGCAGTTATATTGTGTTTGGCCTTTGTTTTTTTATCCAAGGACATTACTGCTTGATGATTGCTATAAGTGAGGGTTTAATTTTAAAAGTCACATGGGGTGCAGGTGGAAAAAAATTATCTGCAGCAAGAACGGGCATATGAACTTTGTTGTTTGAGACTTTGGGTTGATGATGGGATATGACTGAGGATTAAGAGATATTTTTTGTTTTTGTTTTTTTTTTGCATGTACAGATATTTTGTTCTCACTTAGATGTGCACTTTACACATTTTTTTTCGTATCTAGACAATACATTTTTTCTTCTAATTATGTTAAATTGACTTTTTAAATATTTATTTTTAAATTAAATTTTAATATTTTTGTTTGAGAAATTACCAATTAAATTATAAGTAAAATGATTTATTATAAATTTAAATTATTATATTAAAAATAATTATTTATTACTACAATATTTTTTTAATTATATTAATAATTATTTATTTATTATAAAACAATGACTATATATATTTATTTTATTTTTTGGAGGAACAAACAAGTCAAAATTTGTTGTTGTAATTAATTTTATTATTTTTTGAAAAACTATCACTTATATTATAATTTAAATTAATTTTATATAATAGTTTTGTTTTCATAAAATTTCATTACAATATAATTAGTATATGAAAAAGTAACTATTTATTGTAAACTTTAATTATAGAAACTAAATATTTTTTTACCAAATATAAAAAAAAATGATTTAATTTAAACAATAAATATATTTATTAATTTGATGTTTGAAGAACAAAAGTCAAAATTGTTGTTATAGTAATTAATTAAAGCGACAGTTTAGTTTAATGACAAATATTGGGAAAATATATGCTTACGTAAATGTAAACGACGTCGTGTTGTATCGCCCGTATTGATTCTTATGCATATAACCTTGTTTGCTTTCAAATCTCCACAAAATGTCACGCGAAGTCGCAAGAATTTAATAAAAGACAAGGGGTAGCGAGGTAATTGAGCATGCTATAAAAATTCAAACCTGGACCTCTTCTGATGCAAAAAAGGGCAAGAGGATCAGAGGAGTTACCGTGATCCATTGTTGTTCTCTCTCTGGAATTTTCTATCCGCTCATCCCCCTCACAAATTAGGGTTTTTGCGAATCTTTTTATTGTCTGAAAATCGAATCAAGTTTCAGCCATGGCTTCCGATTCAATCGCCGCCATGCCGATTCCCTCTGCCGCAAACACCAAGAACCCGGGGAAGAAGAAGAGGGTTCGATTTCTATTTCGATTTTCATCTTCGTTTTCAGTTCCATTTCTGACATGCATTCGGTTATTCTTTCTTGTTAATATCATCTCAATCTTCTTGGTATTTCAGACCAACAGGACCGCAAAATTGAAGCAATACAAAATCGATGCCCGCCGCGAGCAATGGTTATCTCAAGGTAAACGGCGTTTGCACTATTGATTCCGTTGATCCGTCCATTCATTCGCAAATTCGGTTTCGTTCCGTTTTCCGATTTGTGTCGGTGAGTTTCAGGTGCGGTGAAGAGCAAGGGGTGCAAGAACGGAGTGGACGATGACGGCCACGCGCCGCCTTTGCCGGCGGTGAAACACGGCAAGCACTCGTTGGAGCCGTTGAACACGAGGGGAAGAGGCGAAGAGGACGATGGACTGATCCATCACGACAGCGATTCGGAGTCTCCCACCAACTGTGCCGCCAGCGTGTTGTGCGGCACCGATTCGGGGACAAATTTCACCGGAAGCAGCAGCAGCGGCGGTAGCAGCAGCAGCAGTAGCAGCAGTTCCAGCAGCGGCGGGTGCTGTTCCGGGAACGTCACCGAGGCGGAGGAAGAAGAAGAAGAAGATGATGATGGATGCTTGGATGATTGGGAGGCTATGGCAGATGCTTTAGCGGCCGATGACAAGCGTGAAAACCCTTGTCCGGATTCGCCCCCGGTGGTTTCGCCTTCAGAGGGTTTGAATTCGCAAGCCGAGAGTGGTCGAATGGTTCCTTGGGGCTCTGGTAATACCCGAGCGTGGAGGGCCGATGACGCCTTTCGCCCTCAGAGTTTGCCCAATTTATCTAAGCAGCACAGTATGCCAAACCCTGATCGGCGTGGGGTCCCTTGGGGCCGCATCCCCACTCCATCCTCGTGTCCAATTTGTTGCGAGGATCTCGATTTGACGGACACAAGTTTCATGCCCTGTCTCTGTGGGTTTAGGCTTTGCCTCTTTTGCCACAAGAGGATTCTCGAGGAGGATGGGCGTTGCCCCGGGTGTAGGAAGTGCTATGAGTGTGAGCCTGTTGAGACAGAGGCGAGTGTGCTTGGAGGCAGCCTCACTCTTCGGTTGCCACGTTCATGCAGCATGATCGAGAGGTCTTGAGCCTGCGATCTGTCCTTTTTTTTTTGTTGCGTTGTTGCATAATCGTCTGTATTTTAGGGGATATCTAATTTTCATAGGTTTAGTTGGCCTAGTGTTGTGAGTTTTTGAGCACCTTGAAATTAAGTTGTTGCTGATTTGATCCTATGGTGCATGTGGTAATGTAGAGTACTCATGTTGGTATGTGAATACATAAGGTGGTATAGAAATTCAATACATTGAAAATCGTTAAATCATGCAGCTTATTTCTTTTCCTTTATGCTTCTACTGTTCTAATTACTATGTTTTGCATACAGTTTCTCTACTCCAAAATTCTAATACCCCTGTTTTGAATATCATGTTTAATTGAACATGCTCATATTTCTGATTTCTGATTATGCAAATTCACTTTTTGGTGGTGTTGCAATGTGCTTTGTTTATCTGAATGTGTCTCTCTCCTACAATTGCATTTATTGGACTCTCTGGCTACTTAAGAAGCTATCCTGTTTCCTCATCTCTCTTCATTTAAGGTATTTGTAACTGTATATTAATGAATTGAAGATATATGCTAATAATGATCATTAGTCAAATCATTGCATTTCCCTAGTCTCCATTCCTTGCTAACCAAACAGAACATTAATGTTTCATTGTTTCTACTCATAGGTGACTGAAGTTTTTTCAAAAGCTAATATTTTTAATCATTCAACTGACCTGTGGGTTGTTTCTGTCCATCAAGGATGGTACAAAAATTCTGTTAGTTTGTTTTGTTTGCTTCTAGCCTTCCATTAAATTTGACAAAATTTCATTTATGCAAAAATTAGAATTTGTTTAACATGGATGCATCTTTTCGTTGCTGAACCATCTTGCATAATCAGATTACATGCCATTGTTAAAGCTTGGCTCTTCTTTGCCCTATAACTGATACTCCTCGTATTTGAAAGGGATCTGGGGTATCATGCTCTAATGTGAGTTAACATTGTAAATGCAGCTTCTTTCATGACATTTGAACATTGTTTTTTGTTTCCCATTGATTCTCTTTTAGGAACCAATATACTGGATTTAAGTGTAAATATGAAGACAGGTCAATAGGGTTTTCAAGTTTTTCAAGGTATGGGAATATCTTTATGGCATTTTTGTGCATGAATCTTATAGGTTTGGTTCAGTCTTGGTTAAAGAATAATTTGTCCTTCCTGATTCCTTGGGGTTCTGATAATTGGCACTTGACTGGTTACCTTTGATTCCTTGTATTCTTTCAAATTGGTACTTATTTTTGTTTGTATGAGTAATAGTTCTTCTGCAAAACAGTCATTTATTATGTATAGAACTGGAACTGATATGATTCTTTTTTTTTTTTTTGCTCCTTTATCTGTTTCCACCCATGATCAAGAAACCCACAGAATAAGTGAGCCCAACTCTAATCTCAACATAAAACAGGGAGATTGAAGTGACTTGCTTTGAAAAATTCTTTCTACAGGAGTATTTTGGTTCTATAATATGAAAAATGCGAGTTATTAGTTACGTAAAACAATAATTTTTTGATAGATCAGTAGCCTACTTTTATGAAAACGAATGATAGATACTCTAGTCTTGGGATCAGCTTGATTGAGAAGATGGAAATTTTGAAATGGAAATCATTTTCACTTGCTTGGTATAATGAAAGTATGAGAAGTCTGGAGTTTTAATTGGTTGATAGTTTCATATTTTGTGCTTCTCTCAGTTTGTTTATCATATTCTCATATGTGGTCATTTTCCATCCTTGGTAGGATGCTCTTTACAACATTTTCTTTGTCTCTTCTGCAGTTACTGATTTGGGGTTTGTTGTAGTGTAGACAATGGAACTGATCACATGAAAGGTACTAATAATTATTTTCCATTGCTTTGTTAGCTTTGGGTTATAGTCTTATAGAATCTGTACTTGCATTATGTTAATGCTCATTTGAAGATAATTTGGTCTTAATGAGATATATAAACCTTTTACTCTCCTCTCAGAAAAAAACTAACGTACCCTAGTAGTGTAGTGCCAGTCCTCGTATGTGAAAATATGGGGGAGGGTCATTGTATGCAGCCTTACTATTGCATATGCAAAGAGACTATTTTTGGATTTGAACCCATGACCAATCAATCACCAAGACACAACTTTACCACTTCGTCAAGGCTCATCCTCACTTCTATCCTCTTAAGAAAAGATACAAAAAACATTATTATTAGTTTTTTTCTCTAATTTATGGGCTACATGTACACCCTGTTGTGTTTTCCCAACAAATTTGATGCCAAACAGATGAGACACTATTGTTCAAGTATTTGAGATATTGGACTGTGGTGAGGCATCCGAATACATATACCATAATCAGGTCCCTCTCCTAGTAGTAGGTCTATCATTTTTTGTTTGATGATGTTTCAAAGTGAGCTAAAGAGTGAGAATCACATTTGGATACTAATATTTTTGTGTTCGAACATTACTGATGATTATTTAATCAGTGTGTGATAAAGTAACAGCAGTTTCTGGAATGTCACTTTGCAAATAGAAGACCTTTGGGCTATTGGGAGTCAAAACATGTACAAGAAATTAGCTCTTGGCAATGTAATTGAACATGCTGTCCATGGGAGTAAATTAGATATGAGAAGAACCCCTTTATAACGTTTCTGTTGTTTTGTTTTAATAAACTTGTTGATGTGTAAAGGAAATGACACGAGATCTTTATCTCCTAAAATGTGCATGTTGTACACATCAAGAAACCAATAAACACTATCCTTTTTATTGTTGTTGGTATTAGTTGTTGTGGTAAGCAGTTTTGGAAATAGGAAGGTGGGTAAGACTTGATGAACGTATGCTTATGGCAAAAGACAGGTTTTTAAATTGAAGATTATTATATTATGGACGTCCAACTAATAATATCTTGAGAGATAGTTTTCTGCTGTCTTTAGCCATTGTGTTTTTCTTGTGCTAGGGTTTCGTGTGAAATCAAGGTTTGGCAATTGGCACAATAGTAAAGTAATTATTTTTACAATTCTTTTTCAAGCAATGATTTGTGGAACCCAAAATCATGTATGAACGCAACTCATCCATGGTTTTTCAAACAAGATATTTATTATGGATAAAATTCCGCTTACATTGTCCACGTTAAAAGTTTGGGTGGTGTCAGGTGTGAAAGCTATAATTCTAACATGCATTTAATAGTTGAATTAACATTGTGCATTTAATTCCCTTAATCATAGAATAAATATTTTTGCTTGTTTTTCAATATTATATTCATGGTTGCTTTCTTTCTTTCAGTAATATTTTCTGTTGCCGACTTGCTGTAATTGACAATCAATTTTGTTGTTTATTTACCAATTGACCAGTATACTGTAAATGGTCATGTTGAAATTTAATTTCACGGCAACCAATCTTTCGTAACGCTTCTGTTCGTTGTTGGGTCCTGTGTCTCTTTTAGGATAAGATTCAACTCAAGTGCTGCAAGTAACTGCGTTGATATTCCTTGTTTATTTTAAATTGTAATGCCTTTCTCGTCTGTCAAATGAATGTACTTCATTTCCTGGCTAGTCTCTGTTAGGCGCATCTTACCCCCTTTGAGTATTAAAAGAAAGGGACTATTTTAGCTATCAATCAAAATTATTAATTAATTAACTTAACTTTTAGGATACGTTACGCTTTAAAACGAATCGAATCTTTCAATTTTGTTAAATGAAGCTGGGCTGACCTTTTAAGCAGGTTTGTGCTTACATAGAAAATTTAGTATTATGAGTAAAAAACGTTTATATGGATGAATTTAATTCAATATTTTTTTCCCTTGTCATTTCATCTAACTTTAGTGCACTAACCGTTTTAAAGACTTTCAATAAAAAAAAAATATTATCCTATCTAAGAAAAATAAAATATTGACTTTTAACTTTTATAATATCTGTATTAAAAGTCATCTTTATCATATTTATTTCTAATTGATAGGAGTAAGTTTTAAGGGGATCAGTGAAGGACGTAACTAACTTATTTGTAAAATGAATGGAACGTCTAGTGAAAGTGGATTTGTGGAAGTGCATGTACGTACGTATGCTAACTGGACACGAGTGTCTTGGAAAACAAACGTAAACAATGGTTACTAGCCCTGGATTGATGCGTTTATTGAGGAAGTTAGTTTCAAGCTTTTGACGGTTACCGGTAACGATTTCTCTTTTTTTTTTTTCATAATTACCGTAATTTATTATCACATTTTTAAATATGTTATCAATATTTTTAAAATAGTAACACTTTAAATATCAATGAGGATAAATGATAATGACGAGGTGATGATAATATAGGTGACAATAGTGACAATAATCAAAATTTTAAATTTTATCGATTAGTCCAAAAATTTTTAATTTTTTAAAATTATATTTACAAAATATTAAAATTATAAATTATAAAAATAAATACACATGTCATATTATTAGTAATGTATTCCATACAAATATTAAAAATCGTTCGAATAAAAAATACACAATGCAATTTACCTTTTGACTTATTCTCTGCGTCCATGCATGCACGTATACATACATACATTTGTCACTTTCCTTCACTTCCAACAGAAAACAAAACATGGCTAATAGTTGCAGATCCCAGAAAGGTGCAAGATGTTTGTATCCCCACAGTAGTTGCATTTTCCGCTTGGCCACCCGCCACAAGCGTGTGGCTCCCCAACACCGACGTGCTTTTTTCTTCTCTCGCTCTCTATGGGACTGGATGCTCACCTCTCTTCACCAGCCTTGGTCCAGTGTTCAAAATGATGATAATAATAATAAGAACGACGCTGTTTTGTTCTCTAGCTGATGATTATGGCAGAGTTGTTGAGGTGGAAGTGGAACATTCTGCTCCTACCACTTCTCTTGTGCGCTATGTTTCCTTTGTGTTTCTTCTGGAACCAACCACCTTCGCACCTTCACTTGCGCTCGCTCGTGGCAGATACTTCAAATGTCGTGTCTCCCAAGTTGTAGATTCTTTGTTTTTTTTTTTATCACAAGCACAAAATAAATAAAAATCAATGATGGTAGTACAACTATGAGCAGACAGTCCAGCACAAACAAATAAGATAAAATAAGTTCAAGATGTTACTTTCTTTTGTTTCTTCTCACTCTTAAAATTTTCATTTTGACTGAAAGCCGGAGATAACAAAAGCTCACATTCAAATCAAACTGTTAAAATTCCATGCTTATTGTGATTTATATATAAGAAACTGTGTTAGCCGTTGGATATAGAATTACGCCACTAATGATTAATCTGACAACCTTTCACAATCACATTTGTTTTTTTCTTCTAATCGTTAATCATCTGGTTACTGGCTGTAAATAAAAGACAGATGACAAAACATTCAGTTACGTTCACTGTTCATCAAAGTGTAAGTTCTTATAAGCCAAACTTTAGATTCAAGATGTTGGAAAGTAATAGATAGTAGCCACGAAAGAGATAGCAACAAGATTTATATTAAAACAATAATTAAATAATAATTAATAGACAACAAATATAAATTTAAGGAATGAGTTAAAAAAGTCTGAGTTGAAGTAAGCAAACCACTATCCTTACGAAAAAAAAAACGTCTCACTGTTGATGGGATAATGTAATGTCCTTCTCTCCTAAGATACGCAATACTTCGTAGTATTATGTTTTACAATGATAATAAAGGAGAGAGAAATAATAAGGGAGAGAGAAAGTGAGAGTATAATAAAAGGATAAGGTAGGAGCATTTTACAATAGACCACCACCATTAGCAAAATAAAACCGTTAAATAACAAATCATAAAAATAAGGAAATGCAAATGGTGGAGTGTAAGTAGTTAGTAACAACTTACTAACAAATAAAACAATACCTATTTTATTGTTGAATTTTAAATTATAAAGTAAATATTACTAATAATCCCCCACTAATTTAAAATTGAGCAATTAAAATAATGAATATTTTAGAAGAAAAAAAAACTATAATAGTAATATTTGGAGCATAGGATATTGTATTATTTGATACAAGGAATCTTCTGGATTTGAGCCTTATACCTAGTGTTATGAATTTCTACATGAGGAAATATAGAAACTAGATTGTCTTGAGCTATATCCCTTTAATTAGGCTTTAAAACACATCACAATATAATAAAGGTGTTCATCTAAGTTTTAATTAGTGGTTGTGTATTACATAACTTTGCGCATGTATCTTGTTTCGTGAGTGTCAATTAGAGATTTGTTCATATCTCACAGTAGCGGTCCCACCACCACACACTTACGTGAACTCTCCGGGTGGTTTGTGACACACATCCCTACAACCATTGTATCGAGTTCATTAAGAGATATTTTAATTTAAGCACAATAATTATGTGTAAATACGTCAACCTTTATTATTGTCACAATTTATAGTATATATCGCCATAGGAATGAGACATAAATTTACAAAGTAAATAAGTGTACTTTAGTCAACAACAATTTCGTTGTTACCCATTGAACTCCATTCATGGGATCGCCATTCCTTTGGAGTTAGGTGTCCATTGTTGCAACTATATGTAATAGGCTTAAGTCTCATTCCCCTCGACATTTCAAGTACTTGTTGATGTGTCAACCCTTTTGTGAGCGGATATGTAATATTATTTTCTGACCTGACAAAATCAAGAGAAATAACACCATTAAAAATCAAATTTCTAATAGACTTATGTCTAACTCTCAAGTGCCTTCTTTTTTCATTGAAGTTCTTGCTAAATACTTTAGCAATAGCAACTTGATTATTGCAATGCATAGAAATAGGAGGTATAGGATTACTAAACATTGACAAATCACATAATATATTTTAAAGAAATTCAGCTTCAGTACTACCTGTATCCAAAGCAATCATTTCAGCTTCCATAGTAGAACAAGAAATAAGAGATTGTTTGGTAGATTTTCAAGATATGGCACCTCCTCTTAAAGTAAAAACAAAACCAATAGTTGATTTTGTTTCTTCAGAATCAGAAATTTAATTGCATCACTATATCCTTCAATTACAACAGGAAAACATGTATAATGAATGCCATAATTAATGGTTCCTTTCAAATATCTAAATACTCTCTCTAAAGCATTCCAATGAGACTGATTAGGATTATGAGTGTATCTTCCCAATCTACCAACTGCATATGCAATGTCAGGTCTAAAGTAATTTGTCAAATGTAACAAATAACCAATAATCTGAGAGTATTTAAGAGAAGAAATACCTTCACTTGTATTTTTTCTTAACTTGATAGAAAAGTCATAAGGTGTAGAGACATATTTCAAATCAAAATAATTAAACTTCTTTAATAATTTTTCAACATAATGTGACTGAGTCAAGACATTGCCGTCACTATTTTTTATCAATTTAATGCCCAATATAACAAGACTAAGATCCTTCATTTCAAATTTCTTAGACAAGAAAGATCTCACATCATTTATAACATGCAAATTACTACCAAAGATCAAAATATCATCCACATAGAGACATGGAATAACACATGAATTATTATCGCATTGTTTCACATAAACACACTTATCACTATTATTAAATTGAAAGCCATATGACAAAATAACTTGATCAAATTTATCATGTCATTGTTTAGGTGCTTGTTTCAAACCATACAACGACTTAACAAGCTTGCAAACTTTATTTTCCATACTAGGTTCAACAAAACCTTCAGGTTCACTCATATAAATCTCTTCCTTTAAATCACCATTCAAAAAAGCAGTTTTTACATCCATTTGGTGAATTTTTAAATTATAAACACAAGCAAGTGCAATTAAAGTTCTAATAGTAGTAATTTTAGAAACAGGAGAATAAGTGTCAAAGAAATCTACACCTTCAACTTGTCTAGAACCAATCACAACAAGCCTTGCCTTAAATTTCTCAATAAAACCATCAGTTCTAAGTTTTTTCCGAAAAACCCATTTACAACCTATACTTTTACAACTAGGAGAAAGATCAAATAAAAACCAAGTTTTGTTGTTTCTATGAGAATCCATTTCGTCATTGATAACTTCTTTCCAAAAAGGTGCATCAACAGATCTCATTGCCTCACAATAAGACTTAGGATCATCTTTAAGCAAGAAAGAACAAAATTCAGATCCAAAATCCTTAGCCTTTCTAAATTTTTTACTCTTTCTAGGTTCATGCTCAACATTACTATTAGAGGGTAAAACAAAACTAGAAGCATCACTAATAAATTTGAACACTTTAATTTTCAAAGGAAAAATATGTTCAAAGAAAACAACATTTCTAGATTCCATAATAGTGTTATTAGAAATATCAGCAATCTTAGAATTAATAACTAAAAATCTAAGTAGTACTATGGAGAGAGTACCCAAGAAATATACAATCAATAGTATTAGGTCCAATTTTTCTCTTCTTAGTAATAGGAATACTCACCTTAGCAAGACACCCTCACACTTTGAGATATTTCAAATTTGGCTTTTTGTTTTTCCACAATTCATAAGGGATTTTATTAGAATTTTTATAAGGTATCCTTTTAAGGATATGACATGCAGTAAAAAGAGCTTCACCCCATAAATTGTTGGGCAAACTAGAACTAATAAGCATAGAAGTATAAGGTGGAGTAACTTAATGAATTATACCATGTGACTCAAAGAAATCACCCATTTCATTAGAAATATATTCTCCACCTCTATTAGAACGAAGGATTTTAACCTTCTTTTCTAATTGATTTTCCACCTCAGCTTTATAAATTTTTAATTTATCGAATAACTAATTTTTATGAATAATTAAATACACATAACAGTACTTTGAAAAATCATCATAAAAGTGATGAAATACCTTTTTCCTCCACAAGTTGAAACACTATTGCTATCACAAATGTCATTATGAATAAGTTCAAGCAAACATGTATCTTTTTGTATAGAGTTTTGAAAAGGTTTTCTAGGTTGTTTAGCTTGAACACACACTTTGCAACTTTGTTTCAATTCAATAGAAGATTTAGGAATAAGATTAAGAGTCGTCATACGTCTAATAGAATTCAAATTAACATGTCCAAGTCTACTATGTCATGCATCACAACATTCAACATTTGAAATAGATGAAGAAGAAAGTGTAACATCTTTATTAATAGTAGAAGACATGAGATTAAGTTTGAACAAACCATCACAAATATAACTTTTGCCAATAAAAGAACCATGTCTAGAAATTACAACTCTATTAGACTCAAAAATAACTTTAAAACCTTGTTGGACTAACAAGGCAGTATTAATCAAATTTTTTATAATCTCAAAAACATGAAAAACTTCATTTAAAACGAGATTGTTCCCTAATGACAACTCTAGCTTTACTTAGCCTAGACCATGAACTTGTGCTAAGCTCCCATTCCCCATGCTTACAATACATGTGCTTGATTCCTAATATGAAAAAAAGAATTTTCTATCAGCACACACATGTACATTAGCTCTAGAGTCAATCCACCAATCATTTGAATTATAAACAATATTTAACTCTAGGCTAGTTACATGATACCGATTAGATGGAGAATTTGAGCAAGCATTAGCTATAACAACATTAGCCTGAGGCTGAGTAGATGGCTTAAAACCAGAATTGGATGGTTCTCCCACAAACTAGGCAAAAAGACTCATTTTCTTGAATTTTACCCTTTGGCTTAAAATTGTTATTAAAAGCTATGTTTTTATTTTTAGAGAAATGGGAGGATTGACCAAACTTGTTTTTGTTATAACCGAATTTTTTAAAAGACTTGGGTTTAGGCTTACTAGAATTCTTTACTAGATGAGCCTTGGCTTGAAAGGGAGTTTTTTGAAAATCCTTTTAAGAAATATGGTGTTTATCTTCAATACGCAAGGAAATTAACAAATCATCCAAGGTAGTATTATCAGGCTTATGCTTTAGACCTCTAGCAAAATCAGACCAAGAATGAGGCAATTTAGAGATCAATAAACTCACAAGCATGATGTCTGGCAAGACAATATTTTTCATCTTCATGTCATAAATGATATTCTCAAACTCATGAATTTGGTCTGAAAAAGGTTTTTCATTTTTCATTTGAAAATGAATCATATTCTCACAAGAATACCGATGCAAACCCTTTTCAGCCAAACCATATTTGAGTTCAAAAACCTCCCATAATTCAAAAGCGTTTTTAGTATGACAGAAAATTTTATAAACATTATTAGACAAAACACTTAAAATACGACCATGACACAAAATATTTTTATCACTAGAGTCATTATCAGGAGAAACAGTAAACTTTCCATTATGACAGACCTCTCTTCATTGGAATTATCAAGAGGTTTTGCACCTTTTATTGATATTCCATCAAGAATCACAAAGAATAAACCCAATTCATAAGCCAAAATTTCATTTGTTATTGCTAACAAAGGAAATTTTCACTAGTGAATTTCTCAGGCTTACTAGACAAAGATTTCAGAACATCCATTACAGACATATTGCTACTAGAAATAAATAAAAAATTCTCTCTAAGACTGTTGGAAAATAATAACAATAATAGCAACGAAAGCGAAAAAGAAACAAAGAGACAGCAACAAGACTTATATTAAAACAATAATTAAATAACAATTAATAGACAACGAATATAAATTCAAGAAATGAGTTAAAGAAGCCTGAGTTGAAGCCCGCAAAGCCCTATCCTTAAAGAAAAAACGTCCCACTACACTGTAGGATAATGTAATAAGCTTCTCTCCCAAGAAATGTCAACATCTAACGTGTGTAGCGAGAGATCTCTGAACCAACAAACACTAATGCTCCAAATATACTTAATAACAATAGAGAAATAATAAGGGAGAGAGAAAGTGAGAGTATAATATGTGTTATGTTTTATAATGTTGTAATAATGTGAAAGGTGATATTTATAGAATAACAAAAGGATAAAGTAATAGCATTTTACAACAGACCATTATTATAGTAACTATCCATAAAAAGAAGCAATATTATAAAACCATTAACTTTAACTCAACAGAATAAAACAAGAATAAAACAATATTTATTTTATTGTTAAATTTTAAATTATAAAATAAATATTACTAACACAAGAACCAAGAGACCCTCCAATCAACAAATAATATGCATAAAATATGCTTAATTCGTTTGAATCTTTGGACCATTATATCTGTTCCCTTTTCTTCATCATCTTCATAACTAGGATTATTTCTTCTATTTGCGAATCTAGTTTTGAATTGCCTACCTTCTCTTTTCCATCATATACAGAATATCAATCCCATTTTCTTCAACAAGTAATCCTTTCATATTGCCACCAACTTGCTGCAACTATGTGCCTATGGTGGTTTCGAGCAAGAACAAATTTTTGGAACAAGAAAAAAATGTCACAGCAAAAAGTAACATAGCTGCTGCAGTAGCTGCCACTGCTATTGCAATTGTTTTTGACTTAGGGACGACATTAGAGACACAGCAACAATTGATAGTAGGTTGAAACATTATAGAGAAAGAACAAAGTAGTACGAAAATAGAATAAGAACGGTTGGATGACAAAAAAGCACATGATGGTAGTAAAATTTAAAAGAAATGAACAGTATGTTGTAAAATTTTGTAAAACATATTTTATCTCAATGTGTCTAACTAGTAACTAGGGAGAAATTGTCATAGGTAAGCTTTGTATTAATCTTTTTTTCCTGAGGGCCTATGCCATGTCAATAGGGGGGGCATAAATTGCCATCACAAATGTCAATTCATAATTGATGCCAAATGAGATCATAGACAATTTTTTGGTGGTGGAGTATAATTGTTCCTTTGTTTGTTTATGGTGGGTGCGGGTGTGATGGTTGAACTGTACCACCTCTAGTACTAATATAATGCTTACTAATACTTGTTGTGCTTTGTTGGTCACAATGATGCCGATTCTGAAAATTATAACTTGGAAGCCAACAACAATATTGCAGCTGCTGCTGCATTGGGTAATAAAGAAAGTTACTTATTTGTTGTACTGACAGAGAATCGATTGAAAACGCGCATCTTTAGGGTATTGTCCTGAGTCCTTTTTGGTAGGTTGCAAAATATTAATGGGAATTCATTGATAATGTCTTTCAATTTGGACTCACTTGGGAGCTTCTGAGCGGCAAGATTATTTAAATTAGGTTGCAAAGTATTAATGGGAATTCATTGATAACTCAGGAGTCAGGCCTAGTAGCTCTTCTGCTATTGTATGCAATGAAAAGTTTTGGCCTTTTAAGAATAGGAAACAACAAAAAGTAAAAAATACAAGGAAAATTTCTCTACTACCCCTTAAATAAATCAAAGGATTAAATAAGAATAAAAAACCGGAAGGAGAAATGAAGGTGGAAGAAGAGCGTTGATGAAGTCTTTCCATTTATACCTTAGTCTTTCCTCTAAAAGTCTTTCCATTTATTCAAGATTGTACCATCTTGGGATTTTTTTTCTAAACTTTCAACTTTCAAAAGTGACTCCATTGTTGTTCAAAAATTTTAAATGTTGAGCATGGCAAGCTCTTTTAGTGTATCATTCAATTTTTTTATATTTTAGAGACTTGAGAGAGTTAAAATAAAACCAAAATCAGTGAAGAACCAATAAAACAAAATGAGGTATTTATGTAAACAAAATTGTTGGTCAACATAACGCCCTATTTTATAAACTTTGATGAATTTCTCTGTACATAAGCAAGATCAGGAAACAAACAAGAGGCCAAAAAATTAGTGATTCTGACATTAGCTTTTCTCATTCCTAAGGTATAGATTGGTGAACAAATGCAAAATACATGCTTTGATATGAACACTGGTGTAGGCAAAATTGGAGACATGTTGGCAGCACACTACTTAATCTCTGATCACAATCTAGCCTTCTTTGAGGATAATGGTGAGAGTAATGATGGTGATGGATCGCATGGAAGAGACATTGGTGAGCATGTTGAGCATGTTGCAGATAGAGGTTGACTGCAATCAATTGACCGCATTCTTTTGTGTGATATTATTTTCTCCCCTTCCTTCACTTTCCCTTTCATGATGAAATCTGTTAAGCGCCTTACATCTGACAATGTTACTGGCTTCAACAGAAACTCCTCTGCTCCTTCCTCCAGGCACCTGGCAATCAGTAGAAATCAACTGTTTAGAAACATGCCTACAAGAAATACACATCATTGCTAGGTGTAGAAAATGATGTAATAGTTGAATAAAAATCAATAAATTACCAATAGGTTTATATCACCAAAAGTCCTTTATACAACAACAATACAAATGCATATAATTTTTTGGGAGAATGGCAAGTCAAGAATGCATGTTCCCCAAGGATTGAAATTCAAAAGCCTATATAACACTGACAATACCATATCAATATTGTTACGCTTACACATGATTGGCAACGAAACAAAGAACATCAAAGAAATTTATGACACAAACAAACCTCCTATCTTAAGGTAAAGGATTTTGGCTATGTTTTGTTGAGGGAAGGGGACTTATTTAGGAAATTTTGATAAGAACTTTGGTTACTATTTAACATTTGAAAAGCACAATAATACACAAACACTCCACGCTTGTCTCCCTAATCCATAAATGATTTACGATGGGTTAGTGGCTTCCTGCATAATTAGTATTAATCATGGCGTACCCAATCACGGTGCCAGCCTATGCCCGAGTGGCTATCAAAGATTTCTAAGGAACTTAATAGTCTTGCATCCATATTATTATTATGATCCTTTCAATATTTTGGATCTACACAGGAGTTAATTTTCGGATTTGGTAACGGATAGGTACACGTTTAGTTGTAACTATTTCGGGTAGAATAAGGCTTAAATTAGTAGAAGAACAATTGGAATTTAGCTTTTGGAGAGGATTCATCAATCATGTCCAAATTCACATATTGTATGCAATATGATGGTAGATCTAGGCCTTCACGAGACATTCAATGCTTTATCCAGTCAGTTAACAAACACCATCCAAACTGTAAATGTTACCAACAGGTCCAAAACTAAGAAATTCTTTCAAGAGTTCGAAAAAGAAAAAGAAAAAAAAAACCAATGTTCTTTCCTAAAATTCCATTAGATCTCAAAAGTGTAAACTAATCAAGAGCATACCTATCAATTCGGGTCAAAACATTCTCCGAGGACATGATCACCACCGGAATCTCTCTAAACACAGAAGACTCCTGCTGAAATTAACACAAGGAAGTATAATTAAGAATCAACTTCTTCCATGTACACAATTTAAAAAGCAACTTCAAACCCAACCCAATGAATCTCTCTTGCCCAACTAATTAATTCAAGAAGCTCAACAACACACATAAAACCAAACACTAGCAGTTATCAATTCTCACCAAAAAAAAGTATCCTAATATCACTAACACCCTTAAAAGGTAAAAAAAAAAAAAAAAAAACAGTACACAGTACTACACACCTTGATTTTCTTGAGTAATTCATATCCTGTCATCCCCGGCATGGAATAATCCGTCATTATGAGATTAACCTTAGCACTCTGTCACCAAAAACAAACAACATAAGCACCAATTTCAACAACCAACAACCCCAAAAAAGCATAATTCACTTACATCAAACCCGAGAGAACCGTTATCTCCGTCCAACCCCAAATACTGAAGAGCGCGCGTTCCACTATCCACAACCGTCACTGAAAAAGTTTCAACACACAACACAGAGTTCAGAATGAATCTCAATTCCCCAAACAAAATTCACATACACAATATGTGCAACGCTGGCGGCTTACCTTTGCAGGAATTAATCTTCAGCAAGCGCTCAATCACCTTGCGATCAACGAGACTGTCATCGACGGCGAGAACGTGAAGCTCCGTCGCACCGGAAGGGGACTCCTGAAGCATTTCCCGGAAAATCTCGCCGGTAATAGCCATGACTTTGAGAATGAGAATACGAACTCTCTCTCTCTCTCTCTCTACACAATTAGTAAGTGAGTCTTGTTCTGAGAATAGAAATAGAAAGTGGCAAAGTACACGGAAATGGTGGGTTTTATTTACATGGGGTGAAAGGAGAGAGAGAAAGAAAGAGGGAGGCGTAATAAATAAATGGAAAAGAAAAATAATAAAGGCGATAGATTCGGAGGATCCAAATCTGAGAGATCTTTGCAAATCCATGACAAGCGATTATGCCACCTCCACTTGTCCCTTCTCTTCTCACGTCAATATCAAAATCCTACTTTTACTATTACCAATACCAGTATTATTATTTTCATTTAATTAATAGTAACCTTGGTCACTCTCATAGGAGGCCAAACGTATCTCGCTCGGGGCCATTGTCTCTGTTGTTGCCGCCTTTTGACTTGCATCACCAAATTCATCATATCAATTACATTACACGATTATGATTAAATATACTGTAAAACTATTCTTTTTAAACATAATTATATATTCATTTAAAATTCAAACTTCAAATCACTTAAATTAGAACAATCAATAAATAGTTAATGCCACTTGTTTGAAAGTTCAGCGATTCTAGAAAAAAATAGAAAAGAGGTTGAACGGTCTTTTTCGATCTTCAATTTCTTGGTTTGATTTTGGGTGGGGCTTCTTAATTGCACTGTTAGGATGGAAACGGATAAACGAAGGACGCTCAGAATATTTTGTGATCTTGCTTAGTCAATGCATGTTAAATGTTAAACGCTACATTTTTTTCCTTTTTTCTTTTTCGTACTCGGAGTCTTTAGGAAAGTGATGAGAAGAGGAGAAAAAAAAAATTAAAGCATTTCATAAATCGAATCACGCGTGTTTTACTCTTGACATACCGGTTGAATTTTTCAATATGAAAAATGAATTTTAGAATTTTTTTTTACCGATTTTTTAGTATAAGTTAAATAATGCTTTTAATATCATGAGATGTGGTATGTTGTATATTTCATTAAACAAGTAAGTATAGGGTAGCACCTAAACTATAAGGCCTGCAAAATTCTCTGGTATAGCCTTTCTAGTTTGGTTTTCATAACATTAGCTAAAGTTCTCATACTTTTTCCTCTAAAATTAACTCTGGATTTTGAGAGAAACAATCACCTTTAAAAAAACAAATTATCGACTTTGACTTATAGTTAGGAAAAAAAGAGTAAGATTTTTATTGTTTATAATAAAAAATCATATATTTACAGATCAATAGTTTTAATTTTATCATTATAAGTCTAACAAAAATAAATATATAAGAAGTAAAATTAAAAGGAATTTTGTAAGCCATTAGTGCTAGCTGAATTAGATTACCGTTCAGCTGTTCTCGTAAAGAATAACGTCAGTAAATCTTCTTTAGTGCAAGAGAGTTAGATTTATTTATTTTTTAAAGGAGCAAAAGAGTTAGATATTTGATTTGAATCCTCTTTACACGTAGACTTTCTTAGCAGGTTTCTTGTTTTATAACTGGTAAGACTGTAATAAATTATATCATAATGACTTATGAATATTCAGCGGTTATAACGTTTATGTTAATATATACTATATTGTAGTATTAATGGTTTGTTTGGATAATAATTGGCATACACAAATTCTTCAGCGTCATACTTAAAAGATAACAATATCATATCAGAAAATAATATAATATTTTGAATTATCTGAAACACATTATATATTTAATTTAATAGTGTATGATTTTCAGAAGCTAACCAATTGAGCGAGCTAGCTAGGTATTTGTTATGAAATGAAGGCGGCGCAGCGGTATGGGAAAGAGCTATGGGCGTTAGTTAAGTTATATGACCGTACAGGATCATATCTAATCTTAGGATGATACGATTTCAGGTGGGACCCACACATGATATTCTCCTTCTACGTCAAAACGCAATCTACATTGAATAATCAACACAACACATGAGAGAGAGATCCATGACCAATTCTTCATGGGATTCGTTCTGCTTTCTTTACGCACCCCCGTATCCACCTGCCTTTTCATGCTCCATTTTACTATTTTATTATTGCCTCTTAAAGCACCCACCTATTTTTTTTATACTTACAAGATTTCAATTTCTTAAGATTTTGGATTTTTTTTTTATTAAAACAGTGATATGATTCTCTTCTCTTACACTATGTTTGAGATGATTTTTATTTTAGTTATTTAAAAAAAATTATGTCTTAGAAGAAAAGAGTGATACATCTACCAATTATAAAATTATTTTAGACAATAAGAAATTCATCTTTTAGTCACTTCGAGATAATAAAAAAAATGAAATATTTTTTTTGTTTTTTCTGTTTAATTTTTTTTTTAAATTATGTAAACATTTATAAATAAATAATTGAATGTGCAAATATAATACTGTATTAGGAAATATTTTTTTCGTCTTTTCAATTTAGTGTTTGTCTTATTTTTTAGCTTTATTTTGCTTGGGAGAGAAAGTGAGAAAAGATATGTCCCCGGTCATCGAACATAGGCATGACCTTTTGTGGGTTATACATTGATCATGAAGGATTCTTTTAAACAAAAAAATCGTTCTATTTTGTTATTTTCTCTTTCTGTTGAATCAAACAGCTTCTTTTTAAATTGGATAGAAAACCTTATTAATGTGAAATCCATCAAATAAAAAGCTTTTTTTTTTTTTTCTCTCTAATGCGTTTACGGTGTTCAGCACTACCTTTAGATTAATTATTTATTTTTATATTTTATATTTGATTTAGTTTGGATTGATTAAAATATTTCATAAGCCTAATTAAATCCATTATACATCTTTGTACCAAAAAAAAAAAATCCATCCCACACCTGAATAGATTTGAACTTTAATAATAGAAAGGAACATTATCTTAATCTCGTAGAAATCTACCATAGTACCACACAGAGAAAAAGAAACATAATTTAATGTGTTGATTGTGAATGTTTTGGTTTAGTTTGTGATAAATGTTTTAGCCGCTTATTTTTTATTTTACCTCTACATTAATTTCATTTAGGAGCGTTAGGGAGGAGGAAAAAAAAATAGTTTTTTGAGAATTTTTTTTTTTTACAAAAGTTTTTTGAGAATCTTAAATCCGGAATTTTGGTTCTTATGAGAAGCTGATTTTTTTTTTTCAGTTAATTTTTTACTGTGGACAAAATATAATATTATTTTGATTATATTATTTAGTATGTAAATAACTAAAATAACTTATAAAAATACAAAGTTATTATTTGACTAGCAGAAAACTCATGATCTAAACGATACTTATGACCAACCATTCAAATTTTATTCATCTATACATGATTTTTGGACGCGAAAAAACTTTTTTATAATATCAAACTTTTCCCTAAAACATCCAAAGCGTGCATACTGGTTTACACAAGTAATGTCATGTTTGGATTCTCATTACGATTAATTTGCCCAATTTTCGATGTGCCATTTTTCAAGAGTTTTAGCATTTTGTTACTTTGTTATGTATGTTAGATGAAACTTTTGGAAATGCTAATATTAAAACAAACACACACTTTTAAATTATTCCTATTATCGAGTATTATTGAGTACTAGTGGGGAGGGAGAGAGGAATAAAATTTATCTTTGGTTTGAGTATTTTGGCTGAAATCAATAAAAAAATAAAATAAAAAATGAAAGAGAGACAAATTTTGTGACTCTATATTATTAGAGAGTGAATAATGTATAATTATAAAAAAAAATCTTACTTACTTATAAAGCACCTATAAAAATAGTAAAAATATGAATAATTATTTATATATTTACATTATTTCAGGATATAATAATCATAAAAAAATAAGATTAAAAATAATTATTTTGAATAATATAAATTTTATTATTGTTATATATTATAGATTATTGAATACATAAAAAAAAAACTATTACTATTGAATATTGAATAGGAAAAATTGTTTTCCAACCTAGAACTTATTTCCATTATCCTTCTAATTAATTGATTTACCATAAATATTATAATGTAAAATTATGTTATATGTATTATTTTATTTTATTTTTACCTTAGAAAAAATTGCATTATGTGAATAGTTATTTTAAAAAATAAACAAAATAATTATATATAATAAATTATAATTTCTCCACAATGTATTTTTCTATACACGTATATAATTTATTCTTATAAATTCTGCAAGAATATATATATATATATATATATATATATATATATATATACTCTTTTTTTTTTTTTTTTTTAGAGTAAGCAGCTTAAAAATTTCCTTTCCCCCTTCCTATTTACCTTAACTATTTTGTTTGTTTGACCTAAAAAAACAGCTCTATTCCCCTTTCCTTACATTTCTCTGAATTTGTAGCAGAGTGAAGGTTGGATCCACCGAGGGAGATGGATGAAGAATGAAAAGTGGAGAGTAGAATAGAGATGGAAGAAGAAAAAGCAGCGGCATACTACGACGAGTTGACCCGCAAGGGCGAGGGAGCCGCGAGGTTCAAACAAGGTCTCGGTTTTTCCTCTTCCGCGCAAAACGACGACGTTCCCAAACCCGGCTCAGCTCTCGCTTCCTCCTCCTCCTTCCTCTCCAAATTCGTGAAAGCCTCATCCACCACCACCCCTTCCGACTCAGGGAACCAAGCGCAAGTCAAAGCCTCCATCCCCTCCGAGTCGGAGAAGCAAGCGCAGCTCCAATCCATCCACAACAAGCTCAAGAAAAAGCCCTCTTCCGACTCTAGGGTTTCGAGCAGGGACAGGGACAGCGATAGAAGTAGAAGACGAAGCAGAAGCAGGGAAAGAAGCAGAAGCAGAGATAGACACAGGGAATCACGGAGGCGAAGTAGGAGTAGAGATAGGTATAGAGATTCAGATAGGGATAGGGAGAGAGGGAGACGGAGGAGTAGAAGCGTTTCTCCTCGTAAAAAACGCAGGTCGGAGAAAGACGCGAATGATAGAGGGAAAGTCAGTGAAACGAAGAAGGGGAAGAATGCTGAGATTGATTATTCCAAACTAATTCAAGGTTATGATCGCTTGGTACGTTCAAACCTTCTAATTTCCTTACTCTTCTTTTTTTTATTCCCGCGATTTGGAATTGGACTGATTAAGATTATGTTTTAACGTTATGGCATAGGGCTAGTTAGTTGGTGCATGATTGGTATAAGATTGAGGTGATTGGTTTAGATTTTAGAGGAATAAAATGAAACAGAATGGTTTGTGCTGAAGCTGCATTCTCTAGGGAACCACCATGATACTTTGATTTTTTATGTTTCAATTTGAATGATTATACCATGCCAAGCTAATTGTCTGAGCAAGGCAAGTAGACAGTTGTAGTGTCTTCAAAGTTGAAACCCTCTATAGGATCTCTAACATGGTAACTTTAGGATATGTTAGTAAGGATTTGGAAGGAAAGGGATGAAAGGATCAAGTTTTAGTTTCTAATGAATGAATATTCTCTATTCTCTATTTTGATAATATTTTTAAAAAGAAATGTCAGCAGCACACTGTTTACTATTGGCTGAAATTTGTGTGTCGCGATTCATGGACATCTGTTGTTGCTATTGTCTACAGTCATCTGTTGAGAGAGTCAAAGCCAAGATGAAGCTTCAGCTTTCTGAAACTGGTAAGCCAATAGGGCAGGAACTTGTTCATACTTCATAAATACATTTTGAAATACATTACTTTTCTTGCTGTATGTAACACTGATATTCAATGTTCTGAAAATCTTTTCTCCAGTGAACTGGTTTAAGAATGATTTTCAATAAATTATCATATTAATCTACATGGAAAACATAGTTTTTGGCATGAATGGTTCCTTGCCTTCTCTGATCTTATTGTAGTATATGATCATTTGATATTAGAAGCTGGTTTAGTTTGCTATTATCTAGTGATATATATGAATGAAACTAGGTATTATGAACCAAAATTATAATACATGAAGTATTGATATAAATTATAAATATTTGGTTTCTAGTTCTAGCTTGCAAAATGAGATTGTTTAGACATACAGTAGTATTTTCTTTTCTCAGATTCTTAATACTTTTAAATGCAGCTGCACAGGATTCAGAAAAGGGTGTGGGCTGGGAGCGATTTGAGTTTAACAAGGACGCCCCTCTTGATGATGAAGAAGTTGTAGGTCAGACTTGTTTCTTAATACTGTTATTCTAAACAATAAACATATTTGTGAGATTTCTTTCCGGTGTGTACCTACGTATTCTTCAATTTAATACTCTTTGTTTTTAATTCTTTTTTATGTCTGTAAGTACAATTTGCTTGATTGATGGTTGTTCTCCATTCTCCATTTTTTTGGGTCTCCCTGTGCTTCTCCTCAGTTTGCCTGTTAATGTAATTAGCATGGTTTTAATATAGTGTGAACGTTTAATGCTTTTGTTTGTGGAAATTAAAGTAACGCCTTTCTCAATATTGATTACTCAATTGTATGCTTGTCAATCATTTTAGTTCTAAATTATTTATTTGTGTTTTTAACAGTTTATACTTTTGCATCATTGAATGATGGTCTTTCCAGTTATATTTGCTTGTAATTGACAGTAAGTAGTGATGGATTTGGGTTGAACTTAATAGAAATGATTGTACATGCCTTCCATCTGCAGTTGGTGAAGATGATGCATCCTTAGTTAAGCGCATTGGCCAAAGTTTCAGATTTTCTGCAGTTGAGGTATCTTCTTCATCTCTTAGGCTCAAGTAGCCAATTTAGCTCCTTTTTGATATACATGCCTGAACTATGTTTGGAAGACTGAATCTCATATTGTTATGTAGGCAAGAAGGGAGGAACAAATACAAGCTGCTCACGAGGAAGCTATGTTTGGTGCTACATCACTTCCGCCTCCCAGCAGCACAGACAGTGAGCCTGAAAGGGAGAACGAGAAGGAGGCTGATAAAAAAGAACTGGTTACAAGCCTCTTAAGTGAAACAGTAAGCAATATTGTATGCCACAGTGCACATGGATATTATCATAAAAATAATTGAAGTAATCCCATTATATTTGGTTCCAGGTGCTGGCCAAGCAAAAGGGGTCTTGGCGTGATCGGGTTCGTCAAGCTTAGTATTTGCACCCTTAAAGTTAATGCTGATGTTAGAAAAGTTGGCTGAATGTTGCATGGAGTTGAGCTTTAATCATGTCTAAAGCATTCAATTTTGCATTGCTCGGTCTCTATATGGTGTTAGATGGGCTTTAACCATGTATACAACTTGTATTAGTTGCCTATGCAACTGGCAACTGCCATTATTTTCAAGCCTGTAATATCACTAGTGACTAGTGAGGTAGGCTGTGTGTTACTGTTTATCATTTCAGAGAGGGAAGCAGGATGATGTGTGAAACGCCATTTGTCTTTTGTGTAATGCCAGATTCGTAGTAAATATTTAGAGGGAAAGCTTGCAAATAGAATTATGTTATTCATCTCTGATCTTCACAGTTTTTATCATCTGATTACAGTTGTTTTATTTTAATATTAAAATGAAAGATATATCTATTATTGATCTGAATTATATTACTTTTTAAATTAATAGCACTATACTTTTTATTTTCTTATTTTACACATTTGTTCACTCTAGACGAGTTAATTTATCTCTTTATATTGCGAAACATGGATTCATTCTTGAATTAAAGGACAGAGGATGAGGATATAATTGCATAATTTTTTGTGGAAAAAATTAGGGTAGAAGTCGCTTGAGTTGAGTTTTGTTTATTTTTTAACTTAATTTAATTGGATTGGATTAAATTGAGTTTAACCCCCTTTTTTTTTCAACCCAGTCTAACTTTAATTTGATTGGATAATTGGATTAGGTTGATTTTTGGATTGAATCATTAAAAAAAAGTTTCTTTTTAAATCATGAAAAAATTATAAAAATATTCAAACTAATAAATAATAAAAGATAATTTTAAAAGTCAATTTTCATAAAATATTGTACTATTAATAATAATAAAAAGCCAATATCCAACGCATAAATTTAATTGGATTGGATTAAATAAAACCGATTTGTGAATTGGGTTTGATTAGCTTACATCACTAGAAGAAATAACCTGCCCATAACATCTTAATGCATACTACAATACACAACTTTCTCTATTGTTTTCAAGCGTGTTATATTAGTTAGTTTAATTTCAAAATAAATCTCTAGTAAAGAATATAATTTCTTTTCCCCAAGCCCTCCAAGATTCGTAAGAAGTTCTACAAAATTATCGAACACATTTTTATCCAAAAAGATATTTTGTTATAGCAACACAAGGTTCTGAAGATGAACAACATATGATTTCCTGATTTTGAAATGCAACCTTGTATTTTTCATTGTTGACCGAAAAAATGTGACTTAAGTTGTGCAGCTGTGGTTGGAGGATTGGTTTTAGGTGAAAAGTATACAGCACATGCAATAAAGCTATGTGCGGAAAAGAAACCATGTCCACCAACCCTTGGGCTTTGCATTTAATAACAGTAATTTTCCGAAGTTGTCACAGCTGGTTCACGTAAAGTTGGTGCTTGCCGCTGAGTCTACTCTTCCTCCATTGCAATTTGCAAGCTCTTTCATTTGCAACTCTACTGCCTACTATAGATGGCCAATCGATGGCTTAGGCCCGAGGTACGTTTCCAGTTGATATTAATTTCATAATTTTCCATATCCCTTTGTGCCATTTACTAGTTTATGATGCATGGCATTAGCATGGATGCATTGTAGGTATACCCATTGTTTGGTGCTGTTGGAGTTGCTATTGGGATATGTGGTTTTCAGTTGGTTCGCAATATCTGCATCAACCCTGATGTGAGGATGAGCAAGGAAAAGAGAAGCTCAGGAGTGCTGGAGAACTCTGCTGAGGGAGAAAAGTACGCCGAGCATGTCCTCAGGAAGTATGTGCGCAACAAAGAACCACAAATCATGCCCTCCATCAACAACTTCTTCGCCGACAAAACTGACAATTAACTTTAAGTTGCTTTAAATAATCATAAGCCAATTTCAGAACCAGACATCTTGCTCTCTTATTTTAGGACTTAGGACAAGTTTTTTGTGCTTCACCGTCTTTCTATTGTTGCATAATCTCATATTTTTATGTTAGAATGATAATGTTCTCAATTGTTATGTTAAGATGGAATTTTTTTATTAATAATATTTTAATTTTAAATTAAAATTCTATTTGACAATAAAATATCTTAAAGATGACAGTAATAGGTGATAATAATAGATTTTAGATATTTTATGACCTAATAAATTAAAATTTAAAATAATTTAATATTTTTTTGAGATTTTATGTATAAGAGATTTTAATTTATAATATTTGTAATCTCATTTCTATTTTAGTCTAACGATTGATATGGATTATTTTCATTCTCATTTTTCATATAGTCATTTTTGTATTATTATTTTTTTGAAAGATGGTCATTTTTGTAATAGTCATCATTTCTTTCTATATTTATATTTGACTCTTATAATGTATATTTTTGTATTGTTTTTGTCTTTATCAAATTATTATTTTAAAATGATTAATATAATATTTATTTTTTATTGTAGTCCTTATAATATTTTGTTTATCTTGGGTTAGTTCCTATGAAAAATAAACACTATGAACTAAAATCAAAATATTCATATAATACAAGAATAAAAATGAAAAAAATAAGTATATTATTTATAAAGATTACAACTGAATATATATATATATATATATATATAAAATAAAATAAAATATTTGAGGGTCAAGACCTCTATATCCAAACCATGGTTAAATAGTAAGTTGTCCGAAAAAAACAAAACAAAAATATCGATCGGTAATGAGGACACATAATGAGACGCGGGGTGAGTGATCTAAGTTGTCTAAAAAACTTACAAAAATGCGGATAGGATAGATTACATAGGTAATAACTAATAACAAATAAATTCCTTAAAAAACACAAAAAACAAATTATTTCTGTAAAAAAATAAAAAATAATAACAAAGGTAGTATAGTGGGACAGGGGCGCGTGGGCAGTAAATCGTAAATAAATGTGTTGATGCGTTGTGGTTGATAAACAAAGAGATTCCCGCTTAATTGTTTGTTTTAATTTGAAAAAAGAACAGAAAAGAAAACATCCCTCCGAATCCCACAGTTTGGATCCAAAGGCCAATTTTCAAAATTTAGAACCCGCCAAAGTGCCTTTCTCCTCCCTCCCTCCCTCTTCACTCCTTATTATTTAACTGTTCGGTTATCTCTCTGATTTCCCTCTCCTTTCATTCTATCTTATCTATGGCTTCTTCAGATCCTATATCTTCCAGGCACTACGCTTACAACCGCAAACAAAAATCACTTGGCCTTCTATGCACCAAGTATTTAACCTCTTCTTATCTTTTTATTTTTCAATTCAATTCCCGAATTCATTTCCTTTTTTTTTTTTTTTCTACGAAGTTTCCTGAGCTTGTATAATCGAGAAACTGTCCACTTGATTGGCCTTGACGATGCCGCCACCCGATTAGGTCTTTTTCTTCTCTTCGATTTGCTTCTTCGTTTCTTTTTTTCTTTTTCTTTTTTTTCAGATCTAACACTTTCTTCATTCTCAGGTGTTGAGAGAAGGCGGATCTACGACATTGTTAACGTTCTCGAGAGTATTGGGGTCTGCACTTTTCTCCTCTTCTTATTTTGTAAGGTTTTACCTCAATTTATTCTTTCTGATCTGTGTGCGTGATTCAGGTGCTCTCAAGGAAGGCGAAAAATCAATATACGTGGAAGGGATTTGCCGCTATTCCTCTCACTCTTCAGGAGCTCAAGGTAGTTATCGTTGTTGTCGACTCGTGATTCGCAAACTTCAAACTTTAGGTTGTAATCTTCATCTTCTTATTGTTTACTAGGAGGATGGTTTTAAAGAGGGTTCCAATTCCCTGCGTGGTTCTGTAAACGACAACGACAAGGTGAGTTGTTGTGTGCTAAATTCTCAAGCTCACTCGTTTTATATTACGTTCGGAGTATTTAGTTGAATATTTAGTTTGTGAAGTTAATTGGTTGTTGATTGTATGTTTAAGGTGTCCGACGATGAAGATGATGATGAAACACAGTCCAATCCCGCTACTGGGAGTCAGAGTGACAAGCTAAACCCTAATTCTACTCTTCCCAAACCTCTGAAAAATGGTAAATATATCATGAACCAAAAACTAAGATAAAAATTTAAGCTTTATTTATTGATATCTGAAAATGCTTAATTTTAGTTATGCGTTTGTTTCATATTGTTTTCAATAAAGGATTTTTCGTTTCTATTAATTTTCAATATTTTGGAAAATCAATGTTAAATTCTTCTGTCTTTATCTCGTGTGTTGGGAAATTGCATAAACATGGGAAAGCAATTTTGTTTTAGATATAACTTACAACCCTGGTTTATTAGGGGAGATATAAGGTTGACTTGGTGGTTGAAAAATTGGAGCTTAAGGATGAATGGATAGGTTGTGGACTCAATATCTCCCATGACATTTCTAACAAAGTAATATTTGTTGATAAAAAAAATGTTTACCAATTGTAGTTTATGCAAATGTGGTTTATAGTGCTTCTACCATGTTTTGCAGAAAATCGAAGGGAAAAATCTTTGGCTCTGCTTACCCAGAATTTTGTCAAGCTCTTTGTCTGCTCTAATGTGAGAGTCACCATCAGTTTTTTGGACATTGCAATTTGCTGTATCTTTTATTGCATGTGTAATAAGCTGATGTGTTGCTCAACATTAACAATGATGTCTCTACTGTATAGGTGGAATTGATCTCCCTTGACGAGGCTGCAAAATTGTTACTTGGGGATGCCCATAATACTTCTATAATGAGAAGTAAGTGATACAATGATTAATGTAGCTTGTTCTTTATCTGTTGACAGAGGTAAAAACATATTTCCACTTACACTCTGATTTGGCCTTGCAGCGAAAGTTAGACGCCTATATGACATTGCAAATGTGCTATCCTCTATGAACCTTATTGAGAAGGTGATGCTTGCCGATCTTTTAATTTTTATTTGTGTTTGTTTATGTGCACATATCCTCGTTTTTGTTAATGTTTAATATAAGTGTGACTACTAACTAAGCATGTTGGTGTGATTTTACAAACTGACAGACCCATACGACAGATACAAGAAAACCAGCATTCAGGTGGCTAGGTCCCGAAGGGAAGACATGGAATGAGTCGTTTCACAAATCAAATATCAACGAGTCTAGGAAAAGGGCGTTTGGAAGTGATATCACAAACATCAGTTTTGAGAGGAATAAAGTGGAATTGTTCACGAATGGGGACTCAAATCCGAATCCTAAGAAGCCAAGGATGGAAAATGATAGTGGGCTGGGTCAGGCAGATGAAAACAGTTTAAAAGAAAGCACGAAACAAACTTCAAAGAGCTATCAGTTTGGTCCTTTCGCTCCAGCTTGCGTGCCCAAAGTTGGAGCCTCTGAGAATAACAATGTGAAGCAGGTGCATGACTGGGACAGTCTTGCAACTGCACATGGCCCCCAGTATCAAAATGAAGGTAATAAATGTTAAACCTCCCACAGCATAGGCAGATATAAAATGTTTGGCATTGGTTGTTAATCCTAGTTTCCATTTTATTTTATATAAAATGATTGTTTGCAAGTTTTTAGGATTTTGTTTATTATGAATAAGGCATTTCAACATACCAAAGCATACCTGTCTTTTACTTTAGGGGGAGTGGGAGGTAACTTAATATATATACACACAGAAATGAGAAACCGAAAATATACCTGTCCTTCACTAACAACAGGGCCTAGTCTGCAACCTTTTTCCGAGGGATCAGAATATTTTATGTTTTTGATCCATTTCAGTCAATGAGAGTATCGTAGTTTATCAGTTTCTGCAGATAAATGACAAGAGTTTCTATCAAGGTGTCTAAAAAAATTCAACCACAATTAAAGTTAATATGACAAGATAAAGAAACAGAAAAAAAAAACAAAAAAAAACAGAAGTTACAAATACTTATTTTTGAGCATGCACGTGTTGAGGAAGGAGTAGGATCTATCCATTAAATTTACTTGTACAATAAGGTGAGGAGTTGCGCTGAATATCTGACTATTTGTCCAGAAGAAACCAAACATGGTCCATTCAACAGTTGTTTAAATCATGGAGAAAGGATCTAAATCATGCAATAATTAATTGCTATTGTTTTTTTAATAATCTTCACTCAGTATTTAAGGGAATGCAATTCCATGATACAAGTATATAAAGGCTGTCTGTTGATAACTAAATCGCTATACTTGGGAAGGCACTTACCCTAAGTCAAGGTCAACATCCTCAAAAACAATGATTAGGCTTTTTCCACGAAGCTCTAGTGAAACCGGCTGCCAAGAAACCATAAATTTGATATTGATGAATTCATAAAGAAACACAATTAAAACAAGGAAAAAAGGGTTCATAACTCTTTTTTTGCCTGTGTCCTAGGAAAGCCATAGCTGGAAAATGATAGTGTGCCGGGTCAGGCAGATGAAAACAGTTTAAAACAAGGCACAAACAAACCAAAGAGCTATCAGTTGGTCTTTTTGCTCCAGCTTGCGTGCCCAAAGTTGGAGCCTCAGAGAATAACAATGTGGAGCAGGTGCATGACTGGGACAGTCTTGCAACTGCACATAGCCCTCAGTATCAAAATGAAGGTAATAATAATAAATATTACCTTTCCACAGCACAGGCAGATATTAAAATATTTGGCATTGGTTGTTAATCCGTGTTTCCATTTTATTTTACATAAAATGATTGTTTGCAAGTTTAGGAATTTGTTAATTATGATAATGATTTACATTCTTAGGATGTTATTTTGTTGAGATAAAAAATAAGGATTTGGTTCTTATCATTCTTCACCCATCTTTCAATTCCATACTACACATTAACCTTCTTATTTTCCATCCTTTCTTCACCTCCGTTGTGTAAGCACTGGCGTTGAAGGTGCCCTAAGCCTCATTTAATTTTACTCTTGTGACACACAGCTTTGAGAGAACTCTTCTCCCATTACATGGAAGCTTGGAAATCATGGTACTCTGAAATTGCTGGGAAGAGGCCATTGCAAATTTTGTAACTTGTTTCTGCCAAATTCAAACAAATGGTATAAGTTTCATCACAAGAGAAAATCTGTTGTATGCATTATCTCTTCATGCGTTCGCAGAGCATCCGTTTACGGTTTTTTCAACCGTGATGCTTGATCCATATCAGCTTAGGCAGTTCTTGCAAATTATTTATCAAATTTGTTTGTTGTATAGTTTCAACCCTATATGTATGTAGCGCCAAATCTTGTGCGCTTCTCCTGTACTGCAGCTGCTAATTTAAGGAAAATAAAATTCAGGTGTTGTTTCAAAAGGTTTTGTTGTTTTTATATATGTAGAGAGGACATATCTTTAGTGTATTTTGTATGAAAATTAGATGACTAGTATCGGGTCGTGTATAACCATTCGTGGTGATTAAAATTTAATGTTATTTAATCACTTAAAAAAAAATATATATATATATATATATATATATTTTTATTTTTTTTTACAAGTATTTATTCCAAGAATAAGAATAAGTATAATAGACTTATTTTTTTTCTGAGGATTAATATTAGTTATTTATTATAATAATTAGATTTTAAGAAAATAAATATAATTATGAAAAGTCTAAGATAATTATTCTTTATCTTGATAAATTATTTTTTAAAAATCTAATGATTGTAATGATTAAATGTTAAAAAGTAATTAATATTAAGCTTTGTAGGTGGATTCTTTTTCCGGAATTACAAAGGCCATGGAAATAACGGTTTCCAAAGGTTTAAACAAGTTATGGACGGAGAGTGATTCTTTAACTATCACTTTGGTGTTCCATAACATTGAATTGGTTTTTTTACGGTTATTGAGCCTTGGTACAATTGGCTTGCTCTCATCAGCTGTATGGATTTTTTTTTTCAGGGAGGATAATACTTGTGCTTAAGCTAAGTGAGATCTTTTTTTTTTTAGAGAAATTGCACGGTTTTAGTTTTTGCGAATTTTAAGATAGAATGAAAGTGGCAGTGACACATGAATCTTGTTTCGGTGTCAATTTAATTGAAATGTTGATATTGACTAACTTATTTTATATTAAAAAAATAAATGATTAAAATATTAATCATTAGGTGACATTTGGTTTGCAAAAATAGTGTTTTCATTTTTTATTTGCATTTTTTAAAATAGTTTTCATTTTAAGATTTGGAGAATATGTTTAGTTTGCTAAATGAAAAAAATGTTACAATTATGTTATTGGACACTTTCAAATAAAACAAAAAACACTCAAACCAATGCTACCTTAGATTTCAAAAAATAAATGATAAAGATGAATAGCAACTAATATATAGTTTTTAATAAGATTAAGGTTCATTGTTTGTATTGAAAAATAAACAATGGAAGAGAATGAGATGTTTGCAATGGAACCCATTCCATCCCATCATTTTTAGCTTTTTTTCTTTTAAAAAAAGTCAACTGGGTTTTCTGGAGGTGAGATCAGCAAGAGATACATGTTTTTTTAAAATATTTTTCTTTTTATTTTTAACCTTGATAAAAAAAAAAAAAAACTATTTCTTTTTGTCATTTTGGTCTGTACACAAATCAATTTTAACTACGGGATCTATCGATGCGCGATTCTTAACTTAAGCGCAAGAAATGTGTCAATATGTAATGTAATGATGGAAGTTTGTCATGATGAGATTCAAATATTGGAAGCATGTGGTGGGGCCAACCAAATCAAATAAAAACACTACGAGCATAATTTTGACAGAAAACCATGTCTGCTTGTTATACATAAACATCATGTCTTGTCGACTTTTGGGATCATAACACCTTATTCATGTCAGCTTTTAGATGCCTATCATAGTCTTGAAGGAGACTGATACCATCCCCACGGTTCATCTGAGATATACTGAGTTACTTGCTTCACACTCAAGTAATTATCAAGTCCCCTGAAAATGTTAATAAAAAAATTACTCAGAAGCTCAAATAAAACTTGAAACGTTTTCACTTTCCACTCCGTATCTGAGAAAAATTGAGGTGAAGGTATGTTTTCTCTTGTGCAACCCTAAATTTTTTTATGCTAGCTTCAAACCGATGGAACATGACAAACTAGGATAAAGTCAAACCAGCAAGCCACTGTCAAGACATCATGATCCCTATGATTTAAAATTACTCTAATTGTACAGTGCAAAGGCTGCACCAGTGCCACAATATGGTAAACAGCTTAATTGACCTAGATTGATTTTGGTTGTACAGAATTAGATGGTAAAAAAACAGACAACAGTGTATGTTACTGGAGCATTCAACAACCCATGGAGTTCAACTTACAATTGTCGGTTTCTTTTGCATGTTAAGATATTGTATCCAGTAAAAAGAAGAAAGGCGTTTCGGGTTAGTTGCATTTGTTAATTTAGGAAATAAGATCATACCATTCTCCTAATTCACGACCAAAACCACTGCGTTTGATGCCTCCCCATGGGGCTTGAGTGAAGCATGGCTGAGAGCAATTAATCCACACAATCCCAGCCTTAAAAGCCTGCATGGAAGCAAGATGAACTATTTAGCTGCAGAAACAATCCAACTATTTTGTTGTTTTCTGTGATAACTGGGATCAGTCTCACCTTAGTAATGCGCTCACATCTTTCTAGATCATTGGATATTACAGCAGCACCCAAGCCATATCTGTGGAAGGTCAAATTATATAACTTAGATATCAAACCAAAAATGAAGAAAAACAAAGTTTACAGAGGAAGTTAATGTCAGTTCACAGAAAACCATCAACTCACACAGTGTCATTTGCTAGATCAATAGCTTCTTCCTCAGTGCTAAATGTTTTTACACAGAGAACAGGTCCAAATACTTCTTCTCTCCAAATTTGCATGGAGGTAGTCACATCAGTTATGACAGCTGGTTCAACAAAGAATCCCTTCTTTAGATGCTGCCATTGAATTTGAGGAGAAAAAAAAATCATTTCTCACAACAATTGCAGAAGCACATAACCAAAACACACCTTCAAAGAAAGTATAATCATACCTCTGGGCGAGACCCACCAGTCAAAATGGTTGCACCCTCACTCTTAGCATTTGAAACAAACTTCAATATCTTTTCATACTGAACCATATAATACAAATATTAGATAACCTTTGTTCAAGAAAAATATGCTTATATCAATAAGATATTTTAACTTTTAAGTTACAAGAACAGAGAAAAAGCTAAATCATGGGAACATATATAATGACCAGGACAAGGTTCCTTCTTCTCTGACTCTCTCTCACCCTCTCATAATATATATAGCTGGCCAATAAATAATTCTTCTAAGGAAGCTTTTGCATTATTCCGTACTACATTCAGCTTGATCATTTATTCATAATTAATGATGATATCATACTATCAATATATTCTCATTTTGAATATTGAATAAGGCATTTGAACATACCAAAGCATACCTGTCTTTTACTTTAGAAAGAGAAAGAGAGTAAAACGTAAATGCATTCCATATACAGAAATGAGAAACAGAAAGTATACCTGTCCTTCACTAACAACAGGGCCTAGTCTGCAACCTTCTTCCAAGGGATCAGAAATTTTGATGTTTTTGATCCATTTCACCATCCTATTCAAAAATTCTGTTGCTATACTCTCCTGAAAAATGAGAGTATCTTAGTTTATCAGTTTTTGCAGATAAATGCCAAAAGAACTTTTATCAAGGTGTCTGAAAAAATTAAACCACAATTGAAGTTAATATGATCATTCCCATATATGAAGACAAGGAAGAAGGAAAATAACAAACAGAAGTTGCAAGTACTTGTTTTTAAGCATGCACATATGTTGAGGAAGGAGTAGGGTCTATCCATTAAACTTACATGTACAATAAGGCGGGATGTTGCACTGCATATCTGACCATTTGTCCAGAAACAGCCAAAGATGGCCCATTCAACAGCTGTTTAAATCATGGAGAAAGGATCTAAATCATACAATAGGTAATAGAGAAAAAAAATCACTCATCCTCACTCAGTATTTAAGGAAATGTGATTCCGTGATGCAAGTAGACAAGTGCTGTCCATAACTAAATTGTTAGCTATAGTTGAGAAGTCACTGACCCTTGTCAAGGTCAACATCCTCAAAAACAATGATCGGGCTTTTCCCACCAAGCTCTAGTGAAACAGGCTGCCAAGAAACCACAAATTGTTAGAGTGATTTATGAAGAAAACACAATTAAAACATGTAAGTGGAAAAAGTGTTCCTATCTCTTCCTGAGCATGTCTTAATGTTCATCGTTCTATCAAAACAAATGGAAACACGAACTGTTCATAACTTACGGATAACTGCTTAAAAATAAAAATACCTTGACCAGCTGAGCTGCAGCTGCCATAATCTTGCTCCCAGTTGCAGAGCTTCCAGTGAAGGCAATCTGTTGGAAAAATTACGGCGACAATGTCACACTAGCATTGCAAACTCAAAGAAATCCCAGTAACAAACTAACAATACACGCATGCAACCAAGGTTTTTTCATCTTTCTGTGACCACATGAGCTGCATTTGTTTGTAATGTCAAGAATAAATAAAACTTTGACACAACTATGTGAGGCATAAAAACAAGATATAATCCCATAGAGGTTCAACTGTTTTAAAAATGGAACCTTGTCTACATCAGGATGGGTCGCTAAAGGAGCACCGGCTTCAGGCCCTAATCCAGTGAGAATGTTCAACACACCGGGAGGAAGTCCCACTTCTTTGCAAATCTCAGCCAGCTCCAAACAAGTCCTAAAAATTGCACACAACATAGCATGAGAATTGAGAAGAAACCAACCAACGTAACAAAGAGGCAAGACTGCAACAATCATTGAGAACAGACATACAGAGATGCCAATTCAGAAGGCTTCAAAATTGCAGCACAGCCCGCAGCCAGAGCAGGAGCAACCTTCCACGTAGCCATCAACATAGGATAATTCCTAAAACGGAAGCATGAAGAAAAACACTGAATTACTGACTCAACCATCAAGCATTGAGCAACGAAGAAGAAGGAAGTACCTACCAAGGAGTTATTAATGCAACAACCCCAATAGGCTCCCTAAGAACATAACTCTTGAATGTGTCCATGGGAAGAGACACAGGAGCCTTTTGCTTCGCGTCCAATTTTTCAGCCAGGTCAGCATAGAACTCAAAGCAACCAGCAACATCGTCCTACACAAACACAAGTTTAATTAGTTTTATTTTTTTGTTTCTAATATAGGGATGCGAGAGATTACGATGTCCCAAGCGGCTTCATCGAGCGGCTTTCCAGAGTCAATAGCTTCGAGTTTCGCCAGCTGAGGCTTCTTCTCGGTGACCTTAGCAGCGATGGCGCGGAGATAGCGGGCCCGAACGGAGCCCGAGGCGGAGGCCCAATCGGCGCCCTTGTTGCGGGAGAGGGCGGCTTTGGCGGCAGCGACGGCGAGGTCGACGTCTTCCTTAGTAGCGGCGGGGATATCCCCTGCGTGAATGAGAGTGAGATCTGATGAGAGAGAGTGAAGAAAGAAAGAAGTAGAGAAGAGAAGAGAAGAAAACCGATGATCTGTTGAGTGGAAGGGTTGATGATGGGAATCCGTTTGTTGAGAACGGGGACTTTCCAGTCTCCGTCTATGAATAACTGACGATGAGGAATTGGGATGCTCATCTTCTCTGTCTGTCAAACTGCCACTGTCACTACACTCAGCTCAGCTACACCTACTAACTAGTATTCCTTCATCTCTTAATTATAAATATATCACTTATCATCGCCACAAATAAATTATTACATAAATCTATGTTTTATTCGGAAAATATTTTTTATTTTAAATAAATTTAATAGTAAATTAAGAATATAAAATATAAAAAAAATTATTCAAAAAAATGTCTTTATTTCTTTTAAAAAAAAATTAAAGTGTTAATTTATATATAAATATAAGACATTATATATGACAGAGGAGGTAATAACTATTACTACTAGTACGGAACGATTAATCCATTTCCTATAACTTTTTTTTATATTTTATATTTTTAATATAATAAGTTTAATTAATTTTTAAACAAAAGAAAGAAACTATTTTCATTTAATAATGAGTCTATTTATTTAAAATTCTAATAAATATTTATAAAATAAATAATTATCAGATGATTAATTATTTTATAAATAATTAAAATTTATTTATTTAAATAAATAAATAATAATTTTTTTAAAATTAAAACAATTTAAATAAACATAATAAAAATATAAATAATTATTCTATCAAATAAATTTAAATAAACAGTAATTTGGGGATGATAATCCATCCTTACATTCTTTTTCTTCTGAATTATTATATTGACCAGTAAGATGAACAGTGTATGTTTGTTTTTTGCCGAAAAGAGAAAGAAGGGTCGGGTATTTAGCCCAAATTTGTCATGATTCATTTATGAGGAGAAATAGATTATTTTCTTGAATCCCAGATATTTCTGTTGAACTAATTATTTCTTAGGATATGCTGATATTTATTTAAAGAAGCGTGGCATATATACGGAACCCGAGTAGAAATGGACATATGAACTATATGTTCAAATTTCAATTTCTTTTGAGAAAAAAGATATATAAGACCATTTTAGAGCAAGTTGTTCTGTTTTTGAGTTTAATAACTGTATTTTTTAAGAATCTTACTATATAGCTTCTCAAGTTATTCACGTAGGGAACAGTTATTCTGTTAAAAAAAATTTAATAATTAAAGCAAAATAAACATATTAAATTTTAAAATGTGAATATGTGTGACCTACAAATATAAAATTCAAAATGAATTCTACTATTAAAATAAATTAAGAGCGGGATTCTTATAGTTTAAGTGATAAATATTGTACCACTAAATATGCTCTAAACACACATCTTTCCGTGACTGAGCGCAATGTGTCTGGTTTTAAACGTTGAACCTATAGCGACATGATTCTGACGTTTCCTTAGCACATCATAGGCTATGCGGATATGTGATAAGTTCATGATTCTGACTTTTCTCACACATTAGTATATCAACTAGCTCATGTACTGTAAAGTGTAAACTCACCTCACCGTAGTGTAATTTTTAACTGAATTGAATACTATATATATAGTTTTGTTTGGCACAAGCACATGGTGGACGGAATCTTTTTTCCAGAACGTGAAAGAGAGTAATGGCCCAGGCCCGCCCACCATTGTTGCTTGCTAATATTAGAAGTTCATCCACAATTCATAAATTCCAAAAGAGACAGAGGACACGGGGCTTTTCCTTTTTCATGATAGTTGTTTATTCATTGAGATGGACTGACTATCCACTTTCACTGCAACCACTTCATTTATTAATTAGCAATTACGAAATTAGGCAATATGTAATACTCCTGGGGACTATTTTTCATTAATTATGGAGGTGAAATGATGTTATAATGAGCTAGTTTGTTTAAAGTTTAATGCATAGTAAAATTTGTGTTATGCACGAAGTTTGTGCATATTAAGTGACGTTGTTTAAGAAATTTATTTATTAATAAATTATAAAATTTTCAAATATTTAACTTATTTAATTGTATTTTTTTATTTTTTAATGTGGATATTAGACATAATAGATAGAATTTTACCAAAGGATTAATATATCACATTTTTTTACATATTTAGTGACTAAATTTTAATTTTTCATATTTCAGGAATAAATTTATCAACCATATTATATTTTTAACGACAAATTTTACTAGTTATCCTTGTTTAAACTTATTTGATAAAATAAACACTTATTTTAATAAAATAAGTAATTTTTTACTTATTTAAATAAATAAATCTTATTGAAATAATCATTTATTCAATAATTATTTACTTTATAAATATTTATATTAATTTTAATCAATTTGGTCAAATATGATCAAGCTTATGATGCTTCATATTACCCCTGGCCCAATGTTTGGTATTGAGCATATTGGGCTCTATGGGTATTTGGGCACATGATTGGACTTGGAGCATACCTCCTATTTGATTTAAAATAAAATAGAAGGTCCACATGAGTTTTGTTAAAACGAGAATTTCTCTCAAAAGCATATTTTTCTTCATATACAATACACATAAGAATCATAAGATATATACACACCCGTAGAAAATGTACACGTGAACATATATGTGATTAACATAACAAACATGGAAACTATATGATACAGAAGCAGCATATATATATATATGGATCATACATACATAATTAATTATACACACTCTAGCTACCAAGAATAAACGAATTCAAAGGTTAAGACGAAGACACATAGACAGCAATAAAGTAAAACAGTTTAATGTTTGTGGGTGGCTTTGGAATACTTGGTCTTGATCCAGTGGAGGCCAACGGAGGTACCATCCTTCAATTTTTTCACACCGGTGGAGGCCACTGCTTTGGTCTTGCCAAAACCCTCTCCGAGCTTTTGCTTATATTTGGTCGTGGTGCTGTTGCTGTTATTGTTATTGGAATTACTACCAACCATAACAGGGTCTGGCCCATCATCCCACTGATCAGCCCAGGAAGTGTAGTTGTTCTTCCCATCCATATTGATGAGTTCCTAGCTCCGAATTCAATCGAGGGAAAGGAAGTGTTGATCGATATAATGGGTGTTTAGGACTAGTTCAATGCTTTTTTATAGTGATAGAGGTTATTACTGTATATATAGTAGTTGATCAAGAAATCAACTATCTAAACGGCTTAATTAGTTAAGGTTAGGTATCGTGTGCATACGTGGAATCGCCTTTATATTTGTTATATATGTTATATTAATATTTCGAAAATTAACAAATAGTTTATGATCCATCATAATTAAGGATAACAGGGAGAAATTCACGCGGTCATGTTCAGGTTCAACAATCAACACTGACGTCTGGATGGAACCTTCTCTTATTTGACCAAATTAAAAAAAAAAAATCTGGAAGTTTAGGATCAATCCGTCCACGCCAGCGCTTACGTTGCAAATTCTTTGTTTTAACTACGGTCAAATTCAACAACAGAAGTCAAATAGCACCACCCAAATTCAATTAAGCAAATAAAAAAAATGGATATTAATGAAGCTCGTCCCTTTACTTGGGAGGTAATTCGATTGCCACAAGCCCACAACTCATGGTCTCTCTAGAAGAAGCTTTAAAGACAAACGTGGACTGTAATATGAAGTTATTGTTTTTCGCACCCTCTTTCTTGTTATCGGCACAACCTTCTTTTAGATAAAGGAAAATACTGTTTTATCCCCTACCCTTTCTTCCATCCCCTTTTTCTGCTCTCATTTTCCCCCACCCTCTTCAGCACCGTAACACTACCGCGCCACGCTCTCCACCTAAACCGAAGGCAATTTATCTTATAGGCTTATGATAGTGCAATTTTGGTTTTCAAAAACTATAGGAACCAAAATGGATTAAACCTTTATATTCTTTATTAATTTTGAATTTTGTTATATTCTTTATTAAATTTTAAAAAATATAATGTAGCGTATTTTTGTTTTCAATTAATTTCACTGTACATACACGGGTGATATACAAGTATTGTATGAAGAACAAAATCAAATATAACACACCGACACACATTTCTTCCCAATTTTTTGTCTGAAAATCATTGGACCCCTAGGGTGTGTATGCAGTGGTGTAATTAGGACAAATCAAGCACAGGAGTTACATAGAAGTTGCAAGAAAGATTCAACGTGTCAGACGAAAAATCGACCCTTCACTTATAAATGGTGGGACATATACAAATTGAATGAACACATTGTATCGATAAAAAATGAACGACCCAGATGAATATTAGTTGGATCTGTTCCAATGGGAACAAAGGGCGTGGAAAACGGAAACATCTAGCAGCAGGGTCCAAATTAAACGAGTGTCCAGTGGTTATGACTTATGATTTATGAAGAAATGGACCTTAAACTGCAAAGGATATGGGGGCAAGAAAATTTAATGACGAGTTGATTAATAGGGTCCATGGGTTGGGTTCCATCAGAGGCCACTATTATTAGACATACAAATGGTAATCCATGATTAAAATATCACTTAAGAAATAATAAAAGTCATTGTATCAAGAAAGTTTTATTGATATATTTTCATTATAATTAATGTCTTGTCTTATGCATCTCAACCACAAAGTACTGGCCAAGTAAGATACTTACTATTATTACGGCATCACATGTTCTTAAGAAAGTAGAACGTGCACATATTTTTCTCTCAAGAAAAGTTACATATTAACGAGTGAGTGAGACATAAATGAAGACAACCAGACAAGGTGAGCATGCACGGATACATATGGGACCAACTGGGCTAGTTAGTCCAAGCCAAATGGGCCGAGTTGACCTGTCCCGGCTAGGGTTCTGATTATGAAATTTTTAGATCCTTCTGTTCTCTTTCTGCGCTATATCATTGTCTCTTTTCTTCTTCTTTTTTTCGATAACACTGTCTCTTTTTCTTCTATGAAAATATAAAATACATGCCAACGCTTTTTCTTTGGGGTGTGCTGCTAGAGAATTTACAGAGTCAACTGTGTACATCACCCCATCAACCAAGAAACAAATACACGCATGTATATGACTTCAAATTTTAAGTATGACTGTATATTTAACTGAAATTGATTTTGTTAATTAATATTATTTTTGTTTAGATGATTTATTTAAAATTTAAGCTCAACAGTAAAATCTAAATTAGAATTTTAGATCCAACATGAAAAAATTACCTATATATTTTTTTTAAATTAATAAGTTGTTGGTAAACCTAATTCAATCATTATTATAAATAAAGTTTTGAATTCGAATTCTAATACGATAAATCATTAAAAATAAAGTAAGTAGTTCTTATTGATGGTAATATTTTTTTAATAAAGATTAATTGATGCATGTTTGAGTTTAAAATATTTTTACTTTTTAAATTCAATGGATAAAAATAAACAACTTGATGCTTTCACAAAATAATTTTATCTCAAACATAAGTTTAGTGATTAACAAAGGTGACTTGTAGATATTCTGCATAAATATGTTGCTTGATAAAGAAAAATACTATTAGTTGAAAAACCTAATTCAAATCTCTAATGAATTATGATTTTGTGCAAACTACTCAAATCTCTAATCACTAGGCTTATCTTAATTAGTAGATGGTAATCCAATATGATGATTTGAAAAGGGTGCATGGCGTATGTTACTCATGTTGCCCAAAATGTAGGGGACTGGAGCATGAGTAAAATAAATATGGTGTAATACTGGAAGAGACACAGAGACAAAGCAGCTACACTGGAATTCCTCCACTTTTGGTGCAGCCATCACAAACCTGATGTCTATGCTGTTCTTTCCCCCCATCTTTTCCGCTACAGGCTCTGCTTTATTTCTTTGTTTTTAACTTACTCTATCAGTTTTTCCGTGGCATCATTAAGCCAAGTCTTATATAGATAAAAATGCTTAATAAATAATAAATCTATGTACTTCCAAACCAGTGACTGCTTAGCTTGGGGCATATCAAGAAATAATTATCAAAGGGTGTGGTTTCATATAGCTTTCTTCTAGTTTTTTTATTTTTTTTCTCATTATATATGTATGGGTTTCTCTATACATCGATCGAGGAGTCTCTATCTATAATAACCGACAAGTTTATTTAATTTCGCTGTCATATGTTTCTTTCAATATTCACAGAGACTACATGGTTTGGTTTGCCAGCACCAGTAGCTGCTGCTAGAAAAGATGATAGTAACTGCCACCAGATGCTGGAGCACAATCTATCCATATACTCACTGACACATTATTTTATGCGGTTTGTTGCCAACTAAGCTGAATTTTAACTGGATGGGAGGACGTTGGAAAATAACACAACCTGATTCTGAAGAGATTAGGCACAGCACAAACAAACAAAGGTTAACATAAGATAGTTGAATGTTTTAGTTAACTTAATTGAAAAAGGGTTTGTTATATCATCTTTACACGTGACGATCCTTTATTATTATATGTGGGTGAACAAAAATCTATTAAGGATTGACCCCAGCTTTTAATGACGATGGACAGATAGGCATTCCTTCCTTACCTAACAATTAGAGCCCGTTATTAACTGGCCTCATGTTTCTCCACTTTCTTGTTTAACAATTTTTTTTTTTTCCTATCACCATAATCCTCCATCTCATTTAATTAAAGAATAAACTTACTTGTAATATTATGATTGTTACTGATCACCCGTTCCAAGAATTTTCACACAAAAAAAAATTCGAACACAAAATTTCTTATCAAACCCTTTAGGTTACGATTATTATATATACATGCATGATGGAGCTTCAAACACAACCAAAGGTATTGATATTTGAATGAGGTTAAAGTTAAACCCCACTGTAAATATATAATTAGTGCAATTAATATATTATATATATGTATATGTAATTAACCATCTGTATCTTGAAGTACATAAGAGAATTAACCAATCATATATATACCTCCATGCCCCACTGAACAAGCTGTGACGTTGGAGGGAGGAATCTCTCTACGTATAACATCAAATACCGCCAAATCAATTATCTTCACCACTTCTATAAAGTCTTTTCGCCACACCCACTTCAACTCACTTTCCATTCCTCGCCATGGAACGCACCACATCCTTCAACGACTCCTCCAACAACAGCAGCAGCATCTCTTCACAACGCAGCTTAGCCTCAGTCCCTTCCCTAAACTCACACGCTCACCTCCTCTTCACTCCTTCCAGTTCAGCCTCGCACACGTGCCTCACCACTCTCAAATCCCAAACCTACATCTCCTCCCTCACCCTCGCCGGCAAGTTCCTCTACGCCGGCTCCTCCGACAGACAAATCACATCCTGGAACCACACCCATCTAACCAACAACAACAACGACGACGAAAGCAACGTTGTAATAATCGCAGGAAAAGGCGCTGTGAAGTCTATAGTAGTCCACTCCGACAAACTCTTCACCGCCCACCAAGACAACAAAATCCGCGTCTGGAAACTCGTGCATCAAAAGTACACACGTGTGACCACACTCCCCACGCTCGCCGACCGCGTCGCCAAAATCTTCATCCCGAAAAACCACGTGCAGATTCGCCGCCACAAAAAGTGCACGTGGGTCCACCACGTCGACACCGTCTCCTCCCTCGCCCTGTCCCAAGACGGAAACTTCTTATACTCCGTTTCATGGGACAGAACAATTAAAATTTGGCGCACCAAAGACTACGCGTGCTTGGAGTCCGTGCGCGACGCACACAACGATGCGATCAACGCGGTCGCGGTTTCTTACGATGGGCACGTCTACACCGGATCCGCGGACAAGAGAATCAAGGTTTGGAAAAAACACCAAGGCGACAAGAAACACTCCCTAGTCGACACGTTGGAGAAACACAACTCTGGGATTAACGCGTTGGCGCTCAGCGCCGATGGCTCTGTGTTATATTCTGGTGCATGCGATAGGTCAATACTGGTTTCGGAGAAGGGTCAAAATGGTAAATTATTAGTGGTTGGTGCTTTGAGAGGGCACACTAGGTCTATTCTGTGTTTGGCGGTGGTTTCGGATTTGGTATGCAGTGGTTCGGAGGACAAAACGGTGCGTATTTGGAGAGGGGTTCAGAAGGAGTATTCGTGTTTAGCTGTTTTGGAAGGGCATAAGAGTCCGATTAAGAGCTTAACTGCAGCGGTTGATCGTAGTAGTGAAGACCCTTCGGAAGCATCTTTTCTTGTCTATAGCGCCAGTTTGGACTGTGATGTTAAAGTTTGGCAGGTTTTTCTTCCTCTTCTTTCAACTTAATTAATTATTTTTCCCTCTCCACCCTCTTTACTTTAATACCATATTTTTTACATGTAAGTGAAAGATATAGGAAGATTAGAGAGAAAGGATAAGATAACATAAATGATAGAGATGCATGTAATTGTAAAGAAAAAAGAGTGTGATATATGTTGTATAAATATAATAATTTTATTGAGAATTTCTTCCTCTAATGCTCTCTTATTACTTCTTATGTGAATAATCTTGAATTGATATTATTTGTACGTGCTATATATTTCTTCATTGTGAATGAAGGTGCATTATTTCTATAAGGGTTAACGTGTAATTTTGTTCAACACTAGCTTCTTAATTTAAGAGAAAGAAGTGATAAGATATTTTATGGAGAGATCCATTAATGTAGTAAGAAGTAGGACTCCGTGGGCGCACGGAGGAGAAAGGGACAAGGTCATCTCATCTGTCGACTGTAGAGCATTTTTCTTCACTTTTTATTTCTTTAATTAATTAAGCAAAAAGAAAAGAAGAAAAATCTTTATTTCATTCAAATATAATGTACAAACCAACCCCACTTATGTTTCCTAAGGAAGGGGAAACAAACGCACATAACACGTGAACTAATTATGCGGTTATATTATTGTTTATTATATAATAAAGTGCTTCCAATAAATTATTATATGTTATAATTATATATATATATTTTTTTTTATGAATAAAGAAATTAAAAAATGACATTAAGGCCTGGAGTGTTTGAAACATTAGTAATTAAGTAATTTGAAGCTCAAATTTGACAAGAATTTAATAAAATAAACGGGTAGAAAGATTTGATTCTGACTTAGTAAGAATGTCTGTCACAGTATTTCCTTGCCTAAGCGTATACTTGAAGCTAATATTTCAAAATAGTTGTGCGTAATCACGAATGGCCGAAACCACACCTGCATGAAGATGAACAGCGTTGATGGTGTCCGTCTCACAAATAATATTGGAGAAACATTTTGTGTAGACAAGTTTAATGCCATAAAAAATGGCACACAGTTCAGTGGTGATGTTTAAAATAAAACTACAATTGTCTATATAACCCGTAATCTAATTGCCTACAAAATCTTGTAGAATGCTACCAAAACCTAACAAGTCAGAATTACCAAAAGAATTACCGATCTTGATGTAGTTTTGGCCAAAAACTATATGTTAAAATCCACCTTAAGTTGTGCAAGAAAATTTCCTTGAAAATTATACATTACTTTAATTATACATCGATTGTTATACTTCTTCTCTCTTCTCAAAAACAACACGTCATTGGTGAAGTGAATATGAGTTTGGTCTCTTAAACCAATCCAAATCCATCCCGTCTGTGCCATGGTCACCTCCACTACCAGCTTCTTCGATGCCTCTTTGTGTCCGCACTGCTGCAACCCTCCCTCCCCGCGCCACCAACATCTCCACCGTGTGCCCTCATTCCCTCCCCAATCTGCCGAAACAGCTTCAACCATGGAGGCTCTTTTCTGCGTTTTTAACCCCACCATATCAATTCGTTGTAAATTTCTCTCTAACTCCGCAACATCAATTCGTCATTCATCTTTTTAGAGTTCAAAATCAAAATCTTATTTGTGCATTTTGATGTTCTGAATAACAATCAAAACTTAATAGTGAATGGGAAGGATGAGTAAGAGTTGAGAGATGCAACAAGTCTTGATTAATTGTTGATGTTCTCAATGGCAGAGTGCGAGCTGCAAGAACCTAATAGAGAAAGGAAAGGGATTGAGTCGTAGGAACAGAGGCACACAATTACTTGACTCTTGAAATTCCACAAAAAAATTAATAAAAATAAATCAAAAGGGTTTAAAGTTCACTGAGGAAGTGCCAGTTACCGGTTGAAGATTTTAAAAAATGGAATACGTTGCACAATACCTGATTATAGTATTCCGTTAGAGTATTATAGTATTCCTCAAGCTAGTATTATATCAAAGCTAATATTCTTTTACATTATATCAAAATTTTATGTGATTAAATAATTAATAAACCCATATCTTGTACATTTTCCATAATTTTTCATCTCTAGAATGGATTGTTTTTTCTCTTCCCCTCTTTCAATGACACACATTCGCTTTGTGAGGCAGCCATACAACAATCATTTCCTTATTATTAAAAGTGTCCTTTCAAGTTAAGGATAAGTAGACAATACCAGATTTCCAAAAAGAGACACAAAGCATTCAATTTGCCTTACCTGAATAAGGCATCAACCATGCAAGTTGCAAGTTCCAACTAAGAAATCATCATTTGTTTTCCTATTTTATTTCTTTCGAAACTTAATTTTGTTTATTGAGAAAAATAATGATAGTATAAAACTAATCACAATTTTTCATTTATGATATGTCAGTTAATTTTCATAAAATTATTTTAATACAACAGTAAGTTATACTTGATCGATTAAAATCCTCTTCCTTAATTTATAGGTGCAAGACAAGCAGCATTTTTCAAACTAAAGTGTAGAGAAATAAATAGTTGATTTGATCCATTTGTCACAAAGCTTAAAAAAGTGGTATACAAACTTTACCTTGGTTACAAGTTTAGTGCTTCATTATCGTGTGTAAGACATTAATGAGTGTAAAGATCTTTCAAAAAAAAAAAGTTTTGTACAATGTCAACGTGACAAGAGCAGGGTCTCAATCCAGAATCTCATAAATTACTTTTTATTGGATTTTTTAAGAATTTTCCCAATTTAAATGCAGAAGAGGCTAAGGTACTATTAGGTAACATCATAGCAGTCATTTTTCAAATGCCAAGATTTCCAATTCCAACCTATAAGTCCTTTCTGAACACTTAGGATGTAGCATTTCTACTTCCAAACTGTTGTTTGATGTTTCCAATTCCAACCTACGTCGTGTGTCAACATCAAACAACAGTTTGGAAGTAGAAATGCTACATACTAAAAACATTCGACACTTTATGTTATACGCGGCATCTGTAAACCATCAGTTATGCTGTTTATTAGTATAAAATCTTTGACAATAGATGTGCGCAAACCATTTGCCTCCTGATTCCAATCATAGAGCAAATGTGCAATGAATAATAAGACAAGCGAGATGAGGAAGATAAATACATTTTATATGAACTAAAAATCTAGACACTGGCGCACATTATATTACATTGTTGTACACAGCTGGCCACTCTTGGTAGCAAAATGTTTCACGTTGGGTCAAGAAGAGTAATAGGAATGGCTAGAAAAAAGAAAATAAAATAAAAACAGCCAACACAACAACATAGTTAGCATCAACTTAGTTATAATGGCTCTTTAGCTGGTGTACCTGGATCACGGGGATATTTCATTGGGGTAGGACGATCCTTTGAACATATGACAGCAGTTCGCTGACCATATGGACTTTGCGATTCCACTGGACATGACAACATCAATGTAAAGTTACTTCTACAAGCTAGTTCATCCACTTACGAAAACAGTAAATTGAAATGAAATAAAAACTCTTCCAATATAAAATAAAAATACAATCAAGAATACAAAAGCATAGCCAGAATTAAATATTAAATATTTATGGAAATATCAGAATTAATTAGCACGCATGATAGGAAAGTCCCAATAGTACAAGACTTGATTGTATAAAGCCAAATAAAAATTTAATATTATACGGTGTTGGGAATGGCATCATATAAAATAAGTGTTTGGTATGGCATCATATAAAATATTGCATTGGATAAGATAATATTTTCTGATATTTAGTGACACGCATATAACGTGTGATAGGATAAAACACTTTGGTTTTTGCAAAATTAATATTCACTTAAAATATATTATATTTATATACATTATGTTATACAATTTTTTAGAGAAATAAAAGGAATAAACCTATAAATTAGTCATCAATATCACATAGGTTAGGCCTTTTAGTCCTTTTCTTCATTAGTTCATGTATTTGCAAAAAATCATACATTTTAGTTATTTTTCCCCGTTGTTTAGCACTAAAATATCATTTTACAAAATCGAGGACTAATAAGGGGTTTTTAAAATCTGAGGGACTAAAATGTTCCATGTTAAAATTTTTAATTTAATTGTTACTTATGGTGAGATGTTTTCATATGAGCTTATATGTCAAAACCTTATAAAAGGAATTTGATGAATAATGAAATAATCAATTTAATCTTCCTATGGTAACGTCTTCAATTCTTATATATACTTTTAAAAACCTATATTCACAGCAATACAAACATTATTTGAATTTTTTTAACTAAATACAAAAGTCTACATTGCAAAACCAAAGTTTAAAGGTTTAAAGCTGTGTACCTGAGCATACTTGCAATAGAGATGCACCCACCTTCTGGATGGCACTTTCAGCTCTCTTAATTTCATCCTATCCAAATTCATCAGGTAGGAAATAGATGGTTCACAAGAATTATAAAACAAAGCAATCAACCAAAAATTATTAAACACATAATATACGAGTCAGCAAAAAAAAATAAAAATTCGAGTCAGCAAAAAAAAAAAAAAAAACCTCAGGATCATGCCCCTTGGCAGCAATAAACAACCCACCGACACGAACCATAGGAAGACAATATTCAGCTGGCAATGCAACAACAAGAAGCAAACACTAAAGCATTAGCAAATCACGAAGTGTCAAAGCAATGAAGAATTAAATTAGGAACTCCTCAATTTACCTAATATTCTCATTTCTGCAACCGCCCTGGCCACTGCTACGTCAAATTGCTCCCTGAAGCAAGGATTCTGCCCTAAACTCTGCCCTATGCACAGAATAAGACATATTTTCAGGCAGTAGAAGGTATACGACGATTTTGGCAGCAGTTAGTGACGCCAAAATAAAAACAAAAACATAAAAGCACGGTATATGTCTTTGGAAATTGAAAGTGTTTCAGTTTAAGAAGCGCATTCCATGTTATTCCAGGTTAATAATCTCCAGAGTGATTGCTTTCATATGTTAAAGTTATTCTATCACTTGCAATTCAAATTTACATAAGAAAATGCATCTAGATTCTAGACTTGAACAAAACTAAGAAATATTCGCATAGAAATTGTTATTAAAAGAACGGGAATGTATGTTACCTCTGCTCTTCCTCTTACAATTTGAATATTTGAGGAACCGATAACACCTACAACGTGCTCCAAGAAGACGCATCGCTTGTTCATAGACTCCATCAGCGTTACATCCCACTCTATTCCATTGAATCATATACATAAATCACAACAAAGCAACAATAACACAAATTCATATTGCAAATACATCACATAAGAACTCACCTGGGCAAGCTATGGCTAAAACTACTCCGGGAAGGCCAGCACCGGTTCCGACATCGACGAGACTGAGCTTATCGCACGAAGCGCCGCAGTGCGAGCGGTAACAGTCGCTCAGCGGAGGCAAAATCGCGAGGGAGTCCTCCACGTGGCGTTCCATCACTTCATTGACCTCTCTAACCGCGGTGAGATTCATGCGCTGCAATGTGTAAGTAAGTGTTAAGGGAGAGTGGTGTGGTGTGGTGCGTTTGTGTTGTGTGAGTTAGATAAATTGAATGAATACCTTGTTCCATTGAAGAAGAGTGTCGACGTAGAGATGAATCTGGTCTTTCTGGCGGGGGGTTAGCGTTCCGAAGTGGGAGAGAGTGGATACTGATTTGTGCTGACAGAGTGGTGGTGTTAATTTGAATTTCCGTCTCGTAAGGTGTTTGAAGAAAGTCCACGGAGAAAACTGTAAGTTACTAGTACTCAGCAGCATTTCCTCCCGCGCGCTTTTGCTTTCCCGCAATTTACAACTTACGGAGTTATATTGCTTAATGCTTAGCTAGCTGCCTTGGTTTTACATTGACGTCAGGCCCAAACTTAATTTCCCCCATATGGCCTTATAGCCCAGAAGATGAAGATCACAACTTAATAGATTTTTTTTTTAACCTGTATCAAAGACCGATGCCCCCAGCCCACTAAATAGTCAAAGACCGGACAGTTCCAAGATAATTTTTCAGACAAAAAGAATCGAACATGGATCGGGTCTATCTCGTTAATATCGTTTTTTCACATACGAACGTAACAATACCTTGCATCATTATATGTATGTTTGGGTATATGTTTAGTTGGACGCCAATCAACTTTCATTCAAAAGTTACAGACTATTAGGCGTATGTTTGCGTACACGTCGTCTAAGTATAACTTTTGAAATAAATTTTGAAATTGTATTGAAAATAGTATGAATTCTGATTTGAAAAGTTTATTCAAACATAATATAACTTTCTTTTTTTCCTTTGAAAAATGTAATTATTCCATTAAAGTTGGACCCAACTTATTTCCAAACATAGCTTATATCAACTTTATGGGTTTGAAAAGGGAGTTTGAAGTTGAGAATGTTTGTTTTCTATATTTGGTTTATTTTATAAAAAAAATTAACTTAATGTTTTTAAACAATAAAAAAAAACTTCTCAATTTTTAACAAACTTATTAAACTTGCCAGTAAAAAGAAAAACTTATTAAACTTTTTTGTCAAGCAACAAAGCAACTCTGTACAGTTCATTAGTGTGAAAATCAAATAAAATATCAAACTATTGAATAAAACATATTTTCAAAAAATACATATAAATATTTTTAGTCCCAAAATTTTGGTAATTTTCAATTGAATAGTTTGATATTTTTTATACAAGCATTAGTATGTATTGTTCTGTCCCAAACTTGAGAAGTGGAGAATATTTGCGAGAGTAGCTGGGAATCTCAGTTAAAGTCTTCCAAAATATCCTTCGTGTCAAGTCCATGTATGAGATCGCCTGCAAGGACTCAAATACAACATCTAAATCAATGACCATGAGGTGATCAAAAGTAAAATGGAATGAAAGTGTACCTTACGATTCCAGTGTAAGGTGGTGTCATATATAGTTAATTTTTTTTTTATAATTTGTATTGTCCCACTAAGTTATAAATGTAAGAATTACATATCCAATATCCAAAACTTAAATTTTGTGAATCAGTCCAAAACAAGCTCAATAGTCAACACCTCCATGATTTCATGTTTGAAATGTTTCAAAAAGTGTATCGGAAAGCAGTAGATCGAGAAAATCAAAATATGCAGGCTCGTATGGGTAAATTTATCATTAATTAAATTGAGTAAAATTCTATCTTACTTTTTTCAATTTTTTGGGTACAACTATACTATTGATCTAATTAATACGTATTTATACTATATATTTGACTACTTGAAAAGTGAAAACCATAGAAATGATCAGTTTCTCTGTGCTATCCTAATATCCACGAAATTATACAGTCTTGAAGGGTAAAAACATTGGGTGGTTGGTCTCTGCAATGGTGGTCCAACTAATTAACCTATGTATAAGAAATTAAGGACAAAGGGAACATGGCACACACTGTGCACTTTATATATATATCTTTGGGCTTAGACTATGTTTTGTGGCAAAAAGATTTGAATCTCTGAGAAAGAATTCCACTTTTATTCGAGAGAGAGGGTTTCACTTTTCCATCAAACTAATTTGGTTGCCACATTTTTCCTCCATTCATGAGAGGAGAAAGTGGAAGAAAAGGCTGGCTAATGCGTCGTGACTTTATCTGAGTCAAACATAAAGTCATAAGCGAAGGTTTTAGATAGGTTATTTTCCAAAACCACTTTTGTCATCTATATATGCTCAAAACAGCAACCAAACAAACACACAAGACTTCATAGAACCGCAAGGCCGATGATGGGTCAAGCCAATTCACAATCCATAGCACGTAGTGGAGTAGAAAAACAAAATAATTAAAATTTTAATTATTGAGATTCTAGAATTGGACCAACTGAGATAAATTAAGTTAATTGTTCTTACTTGGCCAATTTTGTGAAAAGAGGACCCAAAAAGGGAAATTAGATAGGATAAGTTTTGAGGTGATGTTATAAAATAAACTAAAGTGAGAGGTAGCAGCTAGCTAGAAAAAAAAGCAAGGGTTGGGGGCGTGCGGCAAAAATGTTGAAAAGCAAGAAAGGAAGGTGAATATAAAAACAAAAAGAATTATGTAAAAGATGTTTTACACACACACATATATATATCAGAGTGTGCGAGAATCAAGAAGTATCATCAGACCAGGTATATGGTACTGGACAAACATTCAAAATATGCTTATCTGGGAATCTTTTTTTTTTTTCTTTCTCTGTCTCTGTAAACAAATGAATTATTGCTTTCAAAGCCTCAGAATGCCGGAAACATTATTGCGTTATGTGTACAGTAACTAACATTTTTGTCCCCATAATAAGTTCGCTTTTGCAGCAGGACTATACAACCATTACATTGTACATATTCTATTTCTTCCTCTTCTTCTTAACATTTTTTTAAAAATATTCTGTCTAACTCTGCCATAGTCAGTTCTTTTGATGACTTTGTCATTCTTTATTCCCATGGGTATAATATATATGTCTCTCTGTTCTGCCAAATTCCATCTTTAACTAAACCCTATAAAGCTCTCGTATAAGCATTTCAATATATTCATTCATCCACTTCATATACAGTCATAAACAGCCTTTTACTGTTTTTCAATATAATAATTGCCCATCATATAAAGAATCTTAAACCCTAAAATTATTAAATATGAATTACGTACAGATTTCACTAATTCAGCTACCAGTCTAGACAACAATAGCACAACTATATATATATAGAGGAATAATAATAATAATAATAATATTACAACGACCCAATCATTCTTCACCTTTTCTGAAACCCCTCAATATTTTGCAATTAGGCTAGTAATTTTGTTCATCAAAATAGATCCCTCCACCCCACATGCAGTTAAACCTGATTGGATGTCACACTGTGGACAGCCACAAGCAGTGATCATTTCTCTAGGAAAAATAAAATTGGATAAACATGGTGTGATATATGATTGATAGATAATTCTAATCACTTTTAAATACATGATTAGGGTTTTGATCTCTGGATACACAAAGTTTATGTGTAAGAGATTAGTCACACTTTAAGAAATTAGTCAGTGACTTTGGATCTCAATGGATCGATTGAGATAGTCATAGCATAAGAAAATGAAAAAAATAAAATGAAATGGGGTCAAGTTTCCTTTTCCTGGCGAACAAGAGCTGGAGGGCATAAAAAAGTTGGCACCACGGTATTCGTGATAATTCATTTTCTCTCTTTGTATCTTGGCACAATAGAAAAAGGAGAGAGAGAGAGAGAGAGAGAGGGGTATGAAGTAGTCTCTTTCTTCTCTTTCTCTCAGAGAGATGGCACGAACTAGCTTGGATTTTTGTTCAACCTTTCAACGCCTTCACCCAACAGCAATCATCATGCCCTCACCTTCCTTATTCCCATTCTCTCTGACCGTCCATAGCCATCATCATTATTACCCCCTCAAGGCTCCCACCACCCCTTTATCAGAAACATCATCATCATCATACTTCAACCTTTTGCTTCTCATGCTGATCATGATCATCATCACCTTCACCATCACAACACAGCACAAGCCCAAGAAGAAGACGACGAACAAAACCAAGCAAGATCCAAACTTGCTGCTCCTGCTCATGCTCATGCGCATCAGAAAACCCTACTTTGGTATCTAGCTAGCTATATAGCTTCAGCAACTTATATATATTGAGTTGTGAGAAGGGTTTTTGCTACGAGGACCCAACTACTCACACTCTTGGGGAATCAAGCGTCTCGGTCCGATCCATTTTATGTTTTATTTTGCTATAGGTATATTATTAATTCCATGTTATAAACTAATTAAGTAGCCTTTTCTTTTCTTTTTTCAATTTTATACCATTTTTTAGTTTGAAGGATTTGTGTTAATTAGTTTGCTTTATCATCACCATCTTCCTTCTCTCCTTATTCTCTATATCTAAGTGTGCAAGTGTTCTTTACTTTGTGATTGATAAACTTTGTCTAGATCGAAATATTTTTAAGGAGAACGGAATATTGTTATTCATTGATATTTAATGATTGTTGTTGCAAGTAATAATTAACGATCATGGTTTTCTATTCTTACGTACGAGCAATCATAGTTGTGAGAAGAGTCAAGGAACACTTTGTCATCACTGTATCCATATTCTCGGTAAAATATGAATGATGCACCTATTAATTTGCTGGGTCTAGCTAGGGTTTCCCAGAAATAGCAATTTTAATTTAATTTACACTAGTTTGTTTACTTCCTTTTGTTGTAGATTCTGAGTTATGATCATGTCTGGCAAAGAAAATACTCGTGAGAATATACACTTTTACACAGATGCAATATTATTATGGGTCAGAATTCGTGGATGAAATTATTAAGATGAGCGAGAGAGACTTTTGTAGTTGTACAAATACCTACTCCAGATTCAAGAGCAGAAAGTATATATATGTATATATAAACTCTTGAGTACTAGACTCCTTTTCCATTCAATTTTCTACATCTTCTAGTACTCCTTGCTTTAAATGTTCTTAATTTGTCCGTAACTCCGTATATATTCTTCATCTATAACTTTATGTATATAACCTTGATTTTTTTTTTTTTATTTCTGGTTCTTGATGATGCATGTGTTGTACTTGTACATCGATCTAGTGTTCTATTGCTAGCAATCACATCTTTCTTATGAACAACATCGAGCTAAAAAGATTTTTCTTCTTAGCATGTACGTGTATGTATGCGAAAAATGAATTAAACAACAAAATGCAATTCGTCAACGACGATAATAAAGTCGTACTAGCTAGCTAGAGTCATCGTTAATTAACAAAGCATCTGAAATTAAGTTCATGTTTCTTTCAATAATTATTTAGAAATTTCTAATTCGTAGATCAAAATGTTGTATCTCTCATCATTTTTACTTCATGGTTCGCATCTATATATTTTTGACATCGATCAGTTTCATTCTATAAATATCAGTGTTAAACGCAGCGCTGTAGAAGGCCCGCCAAGTATTGCTTGTGTTGTGTTCTTGTCCTGTTTTTTTTTTTTTTTTTGGGAGGATCCCTTCCGAAAAAATATAAAAAATATGAATTTATAAGTACTAAAATAGACCCAAAAACATATGTCTATACATATGAGACATTAATTAATATCGTTACTTAAAAGTACTATATATCTATTTTAACTTCACAGGTCCCAGACTTCAACCAATATATATATTGGAAAATTAGTAAAAATACTGAGTGGAAAACAAAACAAATATTGGTGAAACTGGCACCCTTTTATGATTGATCAATGAATCCTTCACCCTCCAGCCCTAATGTAAATTTAGTCATGAGTCATGACCTACATAGCAACCAAGCAAGCTTCAAGGTTGCTTCCTCGTCCATTTTTATTAGCTGGAGAAAGAGATAATGTTCCTGTCACCACACTGCGTCATTTGTGAAGGAAGCAATATAATTACCATTAATCATTAATCAAGTATATATTGAATTTACTTACGGAATAAAACGAGAGAGATATATGAAGCTAGGAATTTAAGTTTAATTTGTGAGCGACTTGCATAGTAAACTTCACACTAAGAAAAATAATAGGCAAAATGACTATCATATTAAGGGTCAACGATTTTAATGTTTTATATACGATTTAAGGTTTGATTTATTTTGTGTTAATTTTAAAGTAAATAAGTTCAATACATATTGAAGTGGAAATAATAAAATACTATAATTTCCCTGGCAGTAGTAATAAATTGGAGTAATATTCCATTCATTGTATAGTATGATCGATACTCAAGGGTGAAAATGAGTTGAATTAAATTATGTTTTATAAGGCTTGAACTTAATGTAGTTTTCAAATTTAATCAATCCTACAAACTTTTTTTAAGGTTCTCCTTTTTAGAATTCTGACATGGTAAAAGTCTGTTTAAAAATTTACTTTGTAAAAAGACCTTTAAATTGATCAATAAACCTACTTTTAACGATTCTAATAGCTTATACGTGTTTGTTGCTGAATTTATGCTTTTAACAACAAGTATGCAAATCTAAGAAAATTATTATAAAAATTGAATAATTAATTATAATAATAATGTTTTATATCCGACCTTTTTAATTGAATTAGTTATCAAATATTCTTAAACTAACTTATCAACTTAAACCTAATATGGATTGAGTTATAATTAAGCCTAAAACTTAGCGCTGTTTTGTTTAAATTTATTTGATAAAATAAATATTTATTTTAATAAAATAAATATTTAAACTGTTTTTACTTTAAATAAATAATTTTTTTACTTATTTAAATAAACAAATCATATATGTATATAAAATAGTCATTTATTTGATAATTATTTATTTTTATAAATAATTATATTAATTTTAAACAAATTATCCTAAATCTATTATCATCTCTAAATAAAACATATAGCGAAGTGTAAAAAGAAAAATGCTAATCCAAAAATATTCAAATCTTACACTCCTTCCAATTAAATAAAGTTAACTTTTATTTTATTTTACATTTTTGATTAAAATAAAGGTGGGAAAAAAATCAATTCCCAGCGAAAAAAGTCGAACCGCGACAACATACACTAATTTTGAGAAATTCTTAATTTCTTATGTACTCATATAAAACCATAAATAATTTATATTTTTGCATCATTCAAATATATTGCTTTAATTGTTAATTATTATATTAAAAATATTGCCAAGCCACCACAATATATATAAATAATATGGTACAAATTATAAATAGAAGAAGACGAAATCAGGGAATATATATCCTAGTTTATTGGTGTTTTGACTCTGGGATTCTTCTATGGATCTATTGGCAGAACTTAGATGATACTAAAATGTGAACCTCATCTTCCTGTACCACCTAAACAAGTATATATTCATCGTGAATTTTATTCCCTTTAAAATGAAAAAACAAAAGTATTTAGTTTTTTTTTTAATAAGCCAAAAGTAATTATATTAAAGGATACAAGGGATACCCTGAACACATTTACAAAAATCATGATCCTGATTAAAAATTATTTGGTTGCAATTTGCAGGTACAATTAAATAACCCTTAACCAAAATATAAGGAATCAAGGTCTACATTTATCCAACAAAAAAATAGTAAGTACAAGCCACATGTAAAACTATGCACATATGTATCTAGCACTAATAAGATTAGCATCTATCACCCGCTCTAACATTGAAATTACTAGATCAATCGTGAAATGAACAATGAAAATCTTTTATACACGCATTATTCTATTTTTAAGACTTAAGATAAATAAATAAAAAAAATTGTATTTAAGTAAAATTGACGATTATTAAAGATGAGATAATTATCTCCTACCAAATCATACCTATAACAGCAAATCATACATTTCAGCAAAGCAAAGGACCTTAACTTTCTTGCCTTGTTTCTACATACCAAAATGAATTAATCATCGTTAACAATGTTTGTCTAATTCAATTGAAGTACTTTCTCCTAAATTCCCTATCTTCATTGTATTTTTTTTTAATTTGGTTTTAATTAATCAAATGAAATGTTGAGATTAATTTACTTATGTTTAATTCTGAAATCTCGTAAAATATTAAATTTACTGCTGCTTTAATCGCAATCAATAAAATATGTTGGCTTATTAAAAAAACAAAGAAAGTTACTTTCCCTCCTTCAATTGGACTAGCATGTGGGTGTAGCTGATTTTGGTTGCAGTCCCGTGGTAGTACCTTGTATTGGGTCTCTATGGCCCACACATGATTTCTGCGGACTCAGATCTTGCACTCTCAAACCTTTCAGGGTGTTCCTCAACATCCTATATATCGTGTGTTTGGTTAAATTCTAACCACCTAATTAAATGACATAAATCGTTTTAATAAACTTTTGTTTAAATAAATTACGAATTAGGCGCTCAAGATATATTTTGGGTGAGTCAGGTGGATTAACTTGATGTTTAGGCTACATGATTCCACCTTCACCTTTATCATTATTTGTTAATTATGATTTGAATAACATTGTGTAACATTATTGATGATATAAACATGGATAAAAAAGGAAAAAAATCTCAACATGACTAAATTAATTAAGAACCAAAAACTAGAATTTAAATTTTGAAAGACTAAACTTAAAGAATAATTATTTTCAGAGACAAAATAAAAGGTGGAAATTTGATAAAGACTAAAACATAAAATTTAGAAATTTTGTAAAAACTAAAGATGACTGAAAAACATTGAGTCACTTGACACATTCATAAGAATTAAAACAAAAATTAGATTAAAAAAAAGTCGAGGGACAAAAATTGATTAACCCTCAAATAACACGCCATAGTAAACGCTTAATTATTATTTTTTTAAAGAAATATATCACCCAAAAAAAACCAGCCAGGGACCGACACAGAAAGTGACAAAGGTAATCGACGTTCACGAGAGAGGGAGAGGGAAGAAGAAAATGGAAAAGAAGCGGAAGAGGAAGCAGCAGCAGCAGCAGGTAAAGCGTGACGAAGAGCCAAAGCCCAAAGCGGTTCGATCGGGTCCAACCCGAACCGAAAATGCGAAAAATCCATTCCCATCTCACGCTGGACCCACTCCACAGGAATGTGAAGCCGTGCGAGACACTCTCTTAGCCCTACACGGCATTCCCCCGGAACTCGCCAAGTACCGCAAACTCCAACCACCCGACGACTCGGTCCAACCGGAGCCGGTTCTCGACGGTTTGGTCCGAACCGTCCTATCGCAGAACACCACTGAGGCCAATTCCCAAAGGGCTTTCGCTTCCCTCAAATCATCCTTCCCCACTTGGGAACAAGTAGGTATCAACACATACACATTTGTAATCGCACCGCACGGTTTTGTTTTTGTTTTGCTGTTGGGTTTGAAACGGTGCCGTTTTTTTTGTGTGTTGGAAGGTTCTCGGTGCTGAGTCGAAGGACTTGGAGAATGCAATTCGGTGCGGAGGTCTAGCTCCGACGAAGGCCTCATGCATTAAGAACGTGTTGCGTTGTTTGAGCGAGAGAAGAGGCCAATTGTGTTTGGAGTATTTGCGAGACTTGTCCGTTGATCAAGTTAAGGCTGAGCTCTCTCTTTTCAAAGGAATTGGTCCCAAAACAGTAATCTTCTTTTCCTTCACCACTTCTACTTGCAGTATTTCACAGAGTAATATTTCAGCATAAAATATCTCAGCTTTGTTAAATAGCCAGATATATGTTAGCAACTGATGAATAGTCCTGCATTTGGGATCGTATATCACATGACATGCCATTTTAGTCTTCCCTATCCTATGTTGTTGTCATTTGCTAGGACTTACAAATTGGAGTTCCTTGTAATAGCATCCCTAGAATTTGGAATAAGTCATGTATGTCACTTTAGACCTGTTTGGATTAGCTTCTCCAAAAGGACCTAGGGTCTCTTTGGATAAATGTCTTTAGAAGGACTTATAGGATAAAAAATATGAAGAAAAAATGAATTTAACTTCTCTATAAATAGTCCATCCATGAAGTAAATTTTAGAAGCTAATTTCATTTTTTTTCATATTTTTCTCTCCTAGCAGTTCTTCTAGAGTAGTGTACCAAACAGACCCTTAAAAGAAGAAAATAATAAGAAAAAATGAAATAAACTTCTCCAAAAGTTAAAATTAATTTATGCATTAGCTAATTTGTAAAAGCTCTCTTATATAATTTATCTTTTGCTAATTGCAATGTTTCCCTTTTACAAAAGAAGTGACCACTGCGGGGGAATTATAAACATTCATTGTAGTGGTTTGCTTTTATCAATGTTGGTTTCCTATAAGAAGCTCTACTTAGTGTAGTTCAGGTATGTCACAGTAAGACTCTATTGCAGGTCGTGCATGCATTATGACCATGTTTTAGCAATAGGTATATAATATCAAGGGCAGAGAGATTGGGAAGGCAATTGGTCCTACAAGCCTCTCAAAACATATGAATTCAAGTGATTTGAGATGCTTCTGGCAGATAGGTTTATCAAGGGGACACCAAACCTGTTTTGATGTTATGTGATTTCTACTAATGGTCAGGGCAATAGCTCATAGGTTTCCAACTCTAGTAAAAGATAGTGAGTTCCCTCTCAGTACCTAACTTGGCCAAGGGGGTAAAATAATAAGCTTTTCTGTCACCGTATTGCCTATGTTATTCAAATATGAAAATTTCCCCCCTTATTAAGACTTTTTTTTAATCTTTTTTATGAGGAGGATAATTTTCAAATTGGGATATCATGGTACATAGGCTTTCAGATTTCAGACCCTTTACTTGTAAGTGTGTATGTAGTCTGCTTTCTTCTTCAAGTGGATTAAGTATGACTCATGTTATTCGTTCAATAATTGATTGTGTTAATAACAACATGGATGATGATTGTATTTTATTGCATCGTTAGTAAACATTGTGTCAAAATCTGTAACACTCTAATACTATAACTTACTGAACTTAAATTTATGTGTCCTTTTCCCCTTTGTGTTGGTTTCTCTAAATTGTGGGATTGATTATAGGTGGCTTGTGTGTTGATGTTCAATCTTCAGCAAGATGATTTTCCTGTGGACACTCACGTAAGCGTGATTCATCTTTTATTGCTTTCGGCTCCGTTGAGTGATTTATAACACACTTGAATAATATTTATTTATGCAGATATTTGAGATTGCAAAAACCATGGGTTGGGTACCAGGTGTTGCAGACAGAAATAAGTCGTATCTTCATCTGAACCAAAGGATACCAAATGAACTAAAGTTTGACCTGAATTGTCTTCTGTATACACACGGGAAGCTTTGCCGCAAATGCTCCAGTAAAAAGGGTAGTAACAAAAACAAGCAAGGAAAGAAGGGTGACGATAACTCCTGTCCTTTATTGAATTATGATAAAGAATCGGTTGAACTTTGACTTGGGGAGGCAAATTATTTTCAATTACTTGTTTCTCAAACAAAATGAAGTCAATATGGGCACTCTAATCTTGTAACTGTGTAGAATACTACTAAGCAGGAGAACCAATTTTGAGATTCGATGAAAGAAATGTCAACAATTGTGAGCTAGTGCATCAAGCACTTGCAGGGTTTGGATTGCCTAAAAATTGCCCATATTTAATTTTGTAAAGGTGTCTTGCCGGAAATGGATGGGCTGCGTATGCGTATGAGATGGTCCAGTTTCAAACCGGTCCATTGTGGACCAGTTAATTTATCTACATTTATCTCATCCATGAAAATAATATCAAAATAATCTACATTTATCATCCATGATGACATCTACATTTTTTTTTAATACAACTTATCTATGACAACTTTTTCATTCTCAGAAAAAGAGTCAAAGTCAATGCAAAATTAATATTTTTTTTAAAGAATGTAATTAAATTTTATTAATAAACATTGAATTGAAAGTTTTCATGTAGCAAAATAAATCAATACAATTTCATATAGTTCTAAAATTAATTAATATCTCATCATATCACAAGTGTCATACTCATATCTTGCTAGAAGGGAAGGACTGCGGAACACGGGAGTACTGAAAAAGATTTGCGAAACTTTGATCAGATCTTACCACCGCGATAGACTGCATAGCAAAATCCACTCCACTCTTTTTCTTTCCTTTCCCTTTTGTTTCAAACCGAAGTCCGCAACACATCGAAAATCCCATGTTTCCTCCTCGCTATCGCCATTACACGACATGTCTTCTTCTTATGTTCCTCCTCGTACTCTCCGAATTCTCCTCCGCTTCCCAATCACAATCCCCCTGGACCGCCAAGAAGAAACGCATGAAAGAGAAAGTCCGCAATATGTATGTAATTTTTTCGTACTCTCTTTCACATTTCAATTTTCTCTCGCTTGATCCCTTTCCCAGCAATTTTTAGCTCATGTATCTAAATTCAAGGTGTATGAAACATGAACATATTGACTGTTTTATATATTCTGTAACTTCAATGATTCGTGAATTGTACTGATAATAAGGATGAGTAATACTTATCAATGCTGTTGGTTTATGGTACTTGTGTTTGTAGGTTTTACCACGCATATGACAACTATATGACTCACGCATTTCCGGTCAGTTAATGTTGTTGTCCATCATTTGTTATTTTTTAACGTACAATGGTGTCCAGTATTGTTAAGATTGTTATATTCTTGCAGCATGATGAGCTTAAACCTATCTCTAAAACTTTCACCAACTCTCTAAGTGAGTTGGGAAATTTGAAGGTAATTTAATTGACATCTGTATTTAAGAACATCGGAAGAAAAAATTAATCAGAGAACCATGGAAGTAACTGTTTACTGATGCAGCTTGAACACTTGCCTCAAGACTACAATGGTTCTGCCCTCACACTTATTGAATCGCTGTCTAGGTATATGAGCTGTTAGTTTGTGTAATACTGTTTTTATTCAATTTGTTCCTTTTTGTGATGAGCATATCTTGTTGAACTGGAAACTGATACATATTGTTCTTTTGCCTTTAGCCTTGTTATTATGGGCAATAATACCGAATTCGAGATAGCAGTGCTTTGGCTTTCGGAAAATCTGACATTTGATGTTGATGCACGCATAAATCTTTTTGAGGTAAATATTGAATTTGGTGTAACATGATGTCAAATAGCTCAAGATTTGAAAATGCAGTTGCTTTAATTTATGTCTGAATGATATTTGAAAACTATTTATTCTAAACATTGAATTCTGAAGCACAATGATGTGTTTTCCTTATAACTTGATTGTAATCATTCAGTGCAACATAAGAGTTCTTGGAGGACTTGTCTCTGCTCATTTACTTGCATCTGATTCTTCAAAGAAGTTGTTTCAAGGAGCTTACAACAATCAGCTGCTAGCTCTTGCTGAAGATTTAGGGAAACGCTTTCTACCAGCATTCAATACGCCTACTGGATTGCCGTATGCATGGATTAACTTAAAGGTACTACATAGAGCATTCAAAAACTGACATTCTGTAAATTTTCATTTAGAGGTCAAGATGTCAGCTTACAACTTATTTCCGTTTAATTTGGTTGTGAGCTTTTGAATGTTTGAAGATACATATGGTAATAATGCTCCTGTACTCATCAGTCAAAAGTTCTCATTGCATTACTAATATTGATGGAAAAAGTTATTGTCACCATTTGAGCTGAAGCCTAGATGGAAAAGAGTTATTGTCACTCTTTGCAGTAAAGAATTGTCTCTGTTATTGATTCTTGTAATATTAAGAATTTTATAAATTGGTCTATATGAAAACATCTTTATATTTCTCTTATCCTTTCCATCTTCTCCCAGTAATTTGACCATGCTGCCAGTGTAGTACTACCAATACCATCCTCTGTTACATGATCTTGTCACTATTTACATTAGAGTTCCCCCAATATATCATATCCATTTCCATGGCTGTGTCACATGTGCAGCATGTTTTTTCCTGTTCACTCAGCCGCTGTCTCTAGATACTGTCCTTCCCATTGTCAAGTCAACAAGCTGACCTATCATTGGGTTCAAAATAAACCAGTTTGAGTGCTATGAATTTTTAGGTTCGTCAGCCCATTCATGCTTGTCACCCCTCTCTATGGCCTCTACAATGTTCTAGCATGAAACTGTGCATCAGTCCACCTTTTCAGTAAATTCCTCCCTCTATGGATCAGCTTGTTTTCTGTATTCTGGTCTATCACAACCCATCGTGGTGTGTTGGTTCCACCACTCTAAGAGGCAGTTTGACCCTTTTTCTGTTGTGTGTGGCCTTCTTTGGCTCTGTTTCTGTCCATTTGGCCCTGGTGCTGCGTGGGTTATTCTGTTCCATCCATGTTTGTTTGACTTCCTGTCTGTTTGGCTCTGTTTGTTTATATTCTGGCATGAATTGACATATTCTGTTTGTGCCTGACATCTACTTACCATGTTCATAACAATGTTTGATTGTTTAACTTTGGGTCTGGTAGGGCTGTTGATTGAAATGTTATGAGCCATTTTCAAAAACTTAAGCATGATAAGATGTTAGTCTTTAGGCATACGAAATTTATAAATTTTAGTCTGTTGCATTTTCCTTAATTTTTTTGTACTCTTTTAGAATGATATATAACTCCACACCAATGCAAAATATTCTGTACACAGTATGGAGTAATGGAGAATGAGACTACAGAAACAAGCACTTCAGGGTGTGGTGAGAGGTCTAGCTTAGTGCTTTAAGATTAGGGTATAGTAAAATGATGTTTGGTTGCTTCTAATTTTCCATCTTTTTGCAGGTTCTCTGATTCTTGAAATGGGTGCTTTATCAAAAATGACTGGTGACCCCATATATGAATCAGTAGCTTTGCGCGCTCTTCGCAAACTATGGAGTATGCAGAGCTCATTAAAATTATTTGGAACCACGCTGGACGTGACAACTGGGCAATGGATTGAATATTCTTCAGGAATTGGAGCTGGTAGGTTAGCTCTGACTCTGAAGTCTGAACTGGGATATTCTAATAGTTCAGTTCATTGGATAACATAGCATATCATCTGTATGTTTATTGTCTGTTGAAAGTATTTGATATTTTTAGTTACATCTAAACTTACAAATGGTGATGCCAGCCTTGATGTTTCTTATGTTGGATTTTTTTTCCTGGATTATTCTAGGGGTTGATTCCTTCTACGAGTATCTACTTAAAGCTCATATCCTTTTTGGGAAGGAGGACTTTTGGAAAATGTTTCATTCTTCTTATGTTGCCGTGCAGAAATATTTCAGACATGGTCCTTGGTATCAGACTAACTTCAAAAGTCTTTGCTTTTATGTTATGCAGTCTATAACAGTATATTTATACAGTACTTAAAAGGTATTAGTTGGAGAATGTGATCAACAGTTGTAACCTGGACTAGTTGGCCTAATGCAGGTACCATGAAGCAGATATGAGGACAGGAAGAGCAACTTATTGGCAGCTTACAAGCCTTCAAGCATTTTGGCCTGGCCTACAGGCTAGTAGCTGGACATTGAATTTTTACCACTTAAAAATTAGGTTTGATATCTTTCTGTGTTTGTAATTTGTATATAACTTATGGAAACCAGGTTCTGATTGGGGATGTTGTTGCTGCTAATTCATCTCACCGAGAGTTTTTCCATGTGTGGAAGAGATATGGAGTGCTACCAGAGAGGTATTTTCTGATATTTCTAGTTTCATCATAGCATTGGTCTTTGTATTTTACCATCAAACTGTCATCAGGTTTTTGTTCTTACAGTACTATATAACATATCACATTGAATCATAAATCCATGTAAAGGTATTTGCTGGACCACCAGATGCTTCACCCTACTGAAAAATATTACCCATTACGTCCTGAATTGGCTGAGTCAACATTCTACTTATATCAAGCTACTAAAGGTCTGATAGTCTTTCTATCTTTTTATTTAAGTTTGGTGATATTGAGACATTAGGTTCAATACAACATCATAACAATATCACAATCATTCAGTTTTATTAATGAAATATATTCTCTTTTAAATTTAATCTCTATAACGTCAATGGAGAGAATCCTATCTGACCAATGGTGGTATAGTCACATCACTTCTTCACATCAACCTTTGTTGATTTCAGATCCATGGTATATTGAAGTCGGTGAATCAATAGTCAATTCCCTTAATTTGTACAACAAAGTTGAAGGTGGGTTTGCAAGTATAAAGGATGTGACAACTATGCAGTTGGAAGATCATCAGCATAGTTTTTTTCTTGCTGAAACGTGAGATTTTCTTTTCTTTCCTCTTGTATCATGCAGAATTTTTTAATTTTTTTTTGGGAAATCCTCTCAAATAATTATTGGATTTGAGATTTAGTAGTGATCCTGTGTTTTCTTCAGGTGCAAATATTTATATCTTCTATTTGATGATTCGTTTGTACATGAGAACAATTACATATTTACCACCGAAGGTCATCCCCTTCCAGTACTAAGCGCTTGGCATGAAGAGCTTCCAGAAGCTTATATTCCAACTAATTGGACTTTCGTGAAGGTATTTTAGCAATTTACTGCACTGATTGTAGATTTTGTTTGTATAGATAAATGGAAAGTGTATAAATCCCCTAAACTTTACCTCATTTGCAAAACGCCTCGATGAACCTTTAAGTTGTCCCAATTAGTCCCTAAACTATAACAATTACATCATTAGACTCTTCCATCCATTGGCTGTTGAGTACTCTTCATTTTTTATTTTATCAATTAGGATAATTGTTAGCTATTGTCTTATCAATTTGGGATATCCTTGTAGTCTTTTCAAAGAGCAGACCTGATTGGACTATTAGAATGAGACACTGTTTTCAGAAACAACATTGTTAGTCTGGTAGGAACTCTGTCAACTACGAGCTTCTCTCTTACTTTCACCATAGATTGGAAGAAGGATTCTTTTGTGTTTACTGTTTAGAGTTTAGACTTGTGACTTGATTCTATACTAAGGTCGAAGGTTCATAATAGAGACCAAGAAGGTTATTGGGGGAAATTATTATAAGGATTTCATAATGAATAGTACTTGAGAATTAGTTTTCACCCAAGTCAATAGCCTTGCCAGTCTCACCTAGTGAGATAAAGATATTGTTGTTATTGTTGAACTCTTCCGTTAGTAGCATAATGGCGCAGGTGGATGAAAGGATCTATTAGTGTAATTGTTGTAGTTTAGGGACTAATTTAAACAATTTTAGAGCTCTTGATGGCACTTTGCAAATGGGTCAAAGTTTAGGGGATTTATATACAATTTTCCCACACATTTTGACATCTATTTATTTCTTCCTTTTCTCTTGCACGTGATGTTGAAAAAAAAAACCCTTAGAATCTTTTTTGCTGTGCACTAAAAAATAAGACTTTTCTTGTTAGTAGTGATATGTGGAAATTCGCTTCAACAAGTTGTGTGGTCCTCACCTACACAAAACACCTTAAAAATGCATATTCATCTTCTTATGCAGAGACAACCAAGAGTGAATCGAATCAGTGCAATGTCTTTGCAAGTGTGTCCTGCTATGAATTTAAAGTCAGGTCAGCATATTGAGAGTGCTTGCCACATCCTCGATGCTCGTAGTGATTACAAATGTTTGACTGATGAAGATTGTGGAGTTGATGCCACATCATGCAGACGAAGATCATGTAGCATGGCTGGTTATTGTGGCTTATGGCTCATCGTATGATACCATGTTCACAGGAATATTTTTAGGAACAGGAAATATAAGTGAAAATTACATTATTCAAAAAATAAAAAATAAAAATGCAATCGCAGCTTTGTCAACCATTAATTAGCATTCGTCTAATGTCACAGGATTAGAGTAAATTGGTAGGGTACACATTTGACCAGTTTTGTTTAGAAGTGAAGGTATTAGCTTTTATTCTGAGGCATGCTTTGACAGAAGTGAAGATGGGAGAAACACTAGTTCATTGTATTTTTCCATTACACATTCCTTAATTTGATACATTGAAAATTTGTATTTATTTCCTCATGCATCTCTTATCCTTTCCATTTTAGACCAAGGATCTGTTTGGGTAACTTTATGATATAACTTACAAATCTTATTTTAATTATTTAAGCTTATGACGCTTAAAGTAAAAATGCTAATTACCAACATGTTGATTTCTGTGACTATGTTGCAATACTTTTGTGTAATGATTTTTCAAGTTTGTTGAAAACATTGTTAATAAATGGGTAAAGTCTAGCATAAACCTTCATATGGGTGTTTCATGGGTGAACTATCAATTTAAAATAAAATAAAATGATAAAAGTCAATTTTACCCTCCCCTTTTTCAATAATCTACTTGTCTAATTCATTTTCTTTTCTTCCGCCGCTCTCACTGACGCACTCAAATCCATCTTCCATGGGAGAATGTCACTGCCAACAATTATCTTGACTCTTGAGAAGTGTTGCCCACTTGCATGTGATATTCAAAAGTATGGAAATTCATGGATAAATGTTTGCTGCATTTATAAGCATAATGGAGATAATAGAATTAATATTTAGTAGTGATAGATGGGCTAACTCGTTGAAATATGATGTAATTAGAATGTTCATTAGGGAAGTAAATACTCAAATAGTCACATTCATAGTTCTTCCATGTAATGGCTCCTCACATTTTCTCGTTTATTATAAGAAAAATTGATTTTCTTTCTATACTCACTCATAATTAAATAAAATATTCATTTTATAAAAACAAAATTGGTTTATTATTTTATCATTTATCATGTATGAGATTTTTTTTCTCTTGAAAATATTTTACAGTTTCCCATAAAAATACGAGGATGAAGATGTCATTTTGTTTGTTTTTGTTTTTTGGTTAAATAAAGATCTAATTTTAATCTTAACCATTAAAATATTTTAATATCAAATTAAGGGTTAATAATGATGGTTCACTCATGAATCATTTAACACATTTCTTCATCCTAGTTTTTGCCTAATAAATTATCTAACAATTTTATATTTTTAATGACAAAAAATGTGAGAAGTGAATTTAAATAAATATCATTGTAATCGATTATTATATTTTATAAAATATTTTTTTTATAATGTGTATATGTATATTTTTGTCTAAAATAAAAATTTTATGTTTTTATTCCCGATTTATTATTTAGATTTAAGATTTAAGATTTATAATTTAATATTTAAAATTTAAAATTTATGATTGTTCAAAGAACTTTTACATTTTAGGAATTTTTTTCTCAAGGGACAATCTTTTGAAAAGTATTACTCAAATAAATAGTCACAGCGTCACTTCACCACTTTCAGAAAGCGTCACTCAGATAGATAGAAAAGAAAGAGTGTTGGTGTTGAACACTTTTACCCGAGAATCAAGAGGTGAATACTTCTGAAAATTGAAGATTTTTCCTATAGACAATCCAAACGCATGCTAAATCCGATAATCAAAAGAAATCAAGAGTGTTTGGTGTCACTGTAAGATGAACGCATAACTTAGTAATAATAGTGGTGTGTGATTAACAGCTTTGGTTTTGAAGCATGGATTAGTACGGAATGTACTAATGCCCCACGAAATCATGATATTCTTTCATCGTTTCCGATACTGAAACTAACAGTAACAGTGTCAGAGTTAGAGTTGGGGTTTTTCTTGTTTGTTGTTATCAATGTCACCGACTAACAGGATAAGGATGGCAGGGAAACCGATAAAAATAACAGCCTTGTGTTTACAGCCTTCATCCAGCTGTATGCAATCAACTCAACAACTATTTAATCGGATTTGGATGCATTCAACCAGCTTGGACTAATTTGACCCCAACGTACACTATTTTTATGTACGTACTAACATAAGAAACAATTACTATAAGGTACTTACTGTATTAAGTAGAACTACAAACTGAAATATCTTTATGTTAAAAATATTAAAAAAAATGTAATTTTTTTTTTGTAGTAGCTAAGAAGATATTTATGGAAATGTTATGCTTATGCATGCCAAAATAGTGTACTTAACATTGACACGAAACACACAGAAGTGTTCTGGCATTCGGTAGATATAAAATTAATCTCTCGATAAATAGGCTTATAAAATACCATAGATGGGGCCAGTTTGGTATTTTCACGTTACAAGATATGTTTTCTGAGTTCCCCTTTTGCCTATATAAATGCTGGTATATATATGTAGAGTGAGCAAGTCACTAACTCAAGTAGAATTCAAACACTCTAGAGTTTGCATGCACTGTACTGTTCTTAATAGTTCATACAATGGCATTACGCGAGCTTCTTGTGATGGGGATATTGCTGCTGGTTTGTCTTGCTAAGGTAATTAAACAAATTAACACTACGTACCTTTATTTTTCATATATTCAGTTCTTCAAATTAAATCAAGTTCTTTTTTGTATTTATCCACTTAAAGTTGAAGATGAGAGTGATGATTTTTTTTTTCCTTTTTTGTTGTTGTTTTGTCATATATATATATATACAGGTTTCATCTGATGTTAACATAGAAAAGGCAGAAGATGAAGAACTTCGCTTTCCCGATGACTCTGTATGTTTTCTTTATTTCCTTGGCAAAATATATTAATTAGTCTTTCTTTAATAATTTTGTGATTTTTCTTATGTGCTTGATGTAACCATCCATATATTATTATATATTACTGGAATATTATCTTCAGCTTATCGTGAGAGATGGGAACAGAAGGCTAATGCAAGACATAGGTAAGCAAGGGCAAAACATAGTTAGTAGTTTAGCTTCTAAATACCTTAAAATATAAGGAAATGAGTTTTGATTGGTGTGTTATATGTATGCAGATTGCGGAAGATTGTGCAACACAAGGTGCAGTGTCCATTCGAGGCCGAACGTGTGCCACAGGGCATGTGGCACGTGCTGTGTGAGGTGCAAGTGTGTCCCACCGGGTACTTCCGGCAAAAGAGAGATGTGTGGGACCTGCTACACTGATATGACCACACACGGCAACAAGACCAAGTGCCCTTAGAGCCCGGCCCATAGAAGCTGAGCCCAATCTTTTTGGGCCCTACGCGCACCAAGCTGATCACACCAAGCAAAGAAATTAGTCTAGTCTAGTCTAGTTTGGTAAATAATGTTATGTAAACTGTTGTGGATTTGGATTTGGATTTGGATTTGTCATCTTAAGACCGTGTTCTAGTTTTTTGGTTTTACCTTTGTTATAATAGTTTAATGGTATGTTACTACTGTTTTAATAAAGTATATCAATTTCGCGCTTAGATTGCTTCATCATACATATAATCCATTATATGTTGAGTTTTTTAGTAACATAGTTTTAAAGTCATTATTATAAAATTCAAAAGTCAATAATAAAATGAAGTATAAATTTTATCATACAGTATTTTTTTGACAGAATTTATCATACAGTATTAATTTATTTATGATAGTGTAAATGTTATCACAAGTTAATTTATCCTTGAACAAGGATCACAAACTCGTTCGTTATTACATGATTTTTGCGATCGGCTTGACTTTTGCTACCAATTGGGAATCTCCCTCTCGAAGCCCATAAGAAACCTGATTTTGGACTTAAAACAGCCCACTTATAGTTAAAGCATCCAACTTTTGTGTTAAAGCTCAAACTCAAACATTGAGCATACAAAAATCAAATTTTGCTCCAAAGATTGTACTTTCAAAATTGAGAAATGGACCTCTTCATTTTATGAGAAAATAGTATATATGTATCCACGGTGTAAATGGTTTATACTAGTATTTAATTACAGATAATGATCGTAATTTAATATTTTGCAGTGTAATCTCTAATCGGTTAATTGTTTAAAATTTTATAAATTTACTTTTGACAAGTCAATGTCTTATGTCATCTCTTAGCACTATTATTAAGATACAGAGACTAAAATTAAAACATTTTTTTAAAAGGATGAAAACAAAAATTCATTACTTATAATAAAATCATTTAAATAATATAATATACCATTTAGTATTCCTAAAAGTCACAATAACATAGACAGACATGTGAGCAAGCACCCGTTGAAAAAATCATCAAGAAAAAAAAATACCCATTGGGAAGAGTTCTCTATTTTTATGTTTCCTATGTTTATTTTACAATTCCTGTTGTAAATTGTCACAGCGTATCAACACGAGAATCATGTGTTTCGCATTCTTTCATACTTTTGTGAGGTTGTTCCCTTGGTGTTTGCACTAACCGTGCAAAAGCATTTGCAAGTGATCCCCACAGTGCAAGAGAATTATGTTAAAACAAAGTTAATTGAAAGCGTGCAAAAATAGTACGTGGAATCGTTCGTAGTACATAACTTTGCATAATGTATGATTAAATAAAAAAGAAAAACGGTAATGGAACGAAAGTATAAGATTATTTTATATATTTTTTATTTATGATAAATTAGTTAATTTTTATAAAATTATTTTAAAAATCATCAATGATAAATTATAATTGATCCGTGTAAGTGTATTAAAGTCTAAATAAAATAATAGAAGAAATAAAGATTTGCTTTTGTTTTTTTTAAATCAAGTCAAGATTTGTTATGCGGTAGGAAAATGCAAACATCATGTTAGTAAACTGAAAAATGTTTTAGGCAATGTGAAAGAATTGTAAATATGACTAATTCTCGGACTCGAATTTATTCATATATTAGACATTGTTGAAATCGAATCATAACAGGAACCTCATCTAAAAACAAGGTAAAACTATCTAAAAACAACGTAAAACTATAAGGTGACATAAATTAATAATCTCATTAAAAATATTAATCAAGACTAATTCAAACTCATTGGATAAAATTCAATAGTTGACAACTATAAATAGTGTCACTATTTTCAAAGGCAAGTAACATTTATTAATTTTTGACATTTTTGACTTGAGCTCTTAACACCAAACTCTTATTTAAATGTTAAAATGTCTTTTGTTAAGTACCTTTTACTCGAATTGAAATGGAAAAAAGATTTGAGAAATATTTTATAATGGTTTGAAGTAAATGTATCTTTGTTTCGAGAAAAACTAAAAATCCTAATTACGATGATTAATAATATAAAAAGGGGTTATAATAATTAAAAAAAACGATGACTAATAAAAGAAAAAAGAAAAAGTTTTATTTAGGACCATACATTAATTAGTTGGAGATTATTAGTGTTAGTTCACGTTTTGGGGACGGTGTTGTCATTGCAAAGATGTGCGTGGACTCTTATTTTGTTTGTTTGTTTTAAAGCCTTTTGGAGATGTGGGTCCATTTCACACCGGCCCATAACCCAATGTGACGTCCATCAGTCTCTCTTTTCATAGCCCACCGACTGAAGCAACATATGCCGTCTTTTTTACGTGATAATAATAATAATAATATAAACATGACCTAAGAGTGTTCTTTTCTTTTCCTACCATCGTATTTTTCAAACCAATAGATAAAAAGACTACTATCACTAATTTCAACTTGATTATTCTAAAATTAAAAAGTATGGGTGTTAACAAACTGATATAGTCTATGTATCCAAAAAGAATTGATATATATATATATATATATATATATATATATATTTAATTAATCTCTATAATTAATAGTTTAGTTTCTGTAGTTAATTATATATGATTACTTTTTTAATCAGTCTCCATAATAATATTATCTATATAACTACATATAAATGAAACATTTTAAATTTAAACTATTCTTTATTATGTTCAACATATATTAATATATCATTTATTTAATACTTTTTTGTTAAAAAAAGTAAAATTAAAATTAAAAATTGATTCAAATTGTAGTGGATTAGTTTGGATTTAAATATTAAATCCAGCCAATTAAATGATATATTTAAAAATTAAATTGTTTGAGTAATTTTATTTTATTTTAAAACTGATTCAATTTAATATATACAAAGACTCTATTAAAAAAAAAATGTATGTAGTGACAAGGTTAAAATTTATAGAGAGGAAAATGATAATTCAACTCTTACATTTTTACAGAAATTTACTATATTTTGTTTTATAGAATTTTTCAGTTTAAACAAACAAGATTCATTACATATAACAGGCTCAAAGCATATACATATACAAATCAAATCAAATAAGGCCTAAGCTTATAAGGGAAAAAATAATTACTATAAAAAATATATTAAATTAATGATATTTAACTTAAATTACATTATTAATGTTAAGATGTTGTATTTTAGGATTTTAGTTAAATTTTAATTATAAAGTAATATATAATAAATTTAATGAATTTATTTTTTGATAAAATATTATTTGTTATACATAACACTATATTTTTAAATTTTAAATAATATAATTTTAAGAATTTAGTGAATTTTCAGAAATCCTGTGTGTTTTTCTGTAATGCTACACTAATATACAAACATAGAATTATTTAGGGATCCCAATTAAGCATGGGCGAAGAGAAGTTAAATATATAGTTTTAATTAAGAAGAAGCAATCCATGTGGAAAAGAAAGCTAACTCTACTATCTTTACTCTTTAGCAGGCAGCAGAGAGCTACTCTAGCAGTGTCCTCCTTAATGACTCTACCTGCATGCAGCTGGCTACATGTGCAAGTGCAAACTTCCATTTCTGAAAAGGTGGACAAATTATCATTTATATGTGGGTAATTCTTGAGGGTCAAAGCTACAATTCCCTCTAGCTTTCTATGCAAATGTAGGTACAATTCTTATGGAAAATTTCCTGGTCATATGGGGAATTTCAGCTTAAGTCAACTTTTGGCCTTGTATATATCTATCTATCTGGTAATATATCTGAATTTTAGGCTAGAACAAAATATTGTGTGGGGGTCCTCAAATGATCAAATGAATTAATTATCTTAATTTGTGGCAAGTTGGTGACGAAAGAGATTTACTTTTGGGTAATGTGGAGGAGAAAAGAAAAGAACGTACATACGTAAAGGGATGTGCTCCAATAATAGCTGATGCATGTGAATATATAAAAATGGTCCACGATCTATATACACTCTACCATGCACGTTCTTAATTGCTTCAAGATTGCGAATACTCTAAGGAACTAACTACTGTGGTCCAAGTTTAATAATGGAAGATCGTATCGATGGACCATTAATCTTCTTTAGTTTAATTTGGTTCTCATATATATATATATAATTGTTCTAGATAGATTATCCGATAGATAGATCAAGGAACTATTTAGGTTGTCCTTATAAATTGGAACGTTGTTGTTGTTGTAGTTCACACGTATCACATATATATCAGGAAGCTAATAAGATTGTGCAAGCCAATTGGATAATCTTGCTATCACATGATCATCAATGCATCTTTTCAGCTCTATTAGTTTGGATTATTGTAAGAGATGATTGTATAGTATAGGGGTAGCTTTGCCCCCACGTTAGGCTAGATAAGTCGAGTTATCAATTTTTTGTTGAGACTTGATGACCCCTTATATGACTAAGAAATATTTTCAATTAAGATTGGAGTAGGTAGTTAATTTGTTGAAAAATAGATATATGACAAATAATGACTTAATTTGGTTAAATAATATTTTCAAACTTGTTTTTTTTTAAAAACAAACATGAATTCAAAGTACATATAGTAGTGTCATTTTGAAATAGCAATACTTCAATTTAAGAAAAATACTTTTGTTTTTTGCTACATTTAAGAAAAAAAAAAACTTGAGAATACAGAAACGAATTTTATATTATACATATTTTTCAAACATAATCGTCTTATTTTTGTCATACGCGCGTACCAGTAACTTTAATTTCGCTAAAAAATTCAAGAATGTGGTTTAGCTTATTAATTGTTACTGTTCAATCGTTCATCATTATTTGCAACTCCATTAGTTTATTTTATTTTCTCAACTTTCCTAAATATTATTTGCACAACTATATCAATATATACGTTATTTTTTCTATAAAGGGATTTTTTAAGTTACGCTCAAGTGAGTTCAAGTAGTCATTTTTATTTATATTAATTTTAGAATGTCATTCCTGGCAAGTTCTTAATTAACGCAATACACAGCTGAGTGAGTAGTAAATTTATATTTGTTTGAACTTATAGTCCACGCTGAATATCTTATACAGATTGATTGTGTTCAATTTTTAAGCATGGAAAAGAAACAAACTCCTGCCATTGGTTTGGCCTGTGAAAAACTTGGACTGAAATTAAGTCTAGCTAAAGTAATTATTCAAACCTTTCTTATTTCGACATTTCAAATTCACCGTGGAATAATTGTTGCTGGACCTAAAAATCTACAAGACTAAACTTAGTCTAACTCCAACTATTAATCATTAAAGGGATCGAAATGACGTGAAGAATAACTAATATAGGTGAAAACTAATGAGAAGCCACTTCAGTTAGAAAAAACTAATGAAAAACCACTATTAACTTTACTAGTTCTGTAAAAAAAAAAAAAAAAAACAGGGATTCTTCAAATACAGATCAATGCAATGATGTTAGAAACTACTGATAAGAGGAAGAGAAAAACAAACGTTTTATGAAACCCACCATGTTAGTTATTTGATTTCATGAAATATGTGTTTTTCTCTCTCTCATAATATTTAGTATTGAAGATATTTTTTTTTTTTGATGGAAAGTAGACTAACTTTCACATCAATCAAGTGATCTTCATTCATTCAATAATGTTTTTCTTTTATTTATAAACAAGTTATAACTATTTGAATTTAATCACGATATACTATCATTATAGAAATATTTTATATGGTCAATTAATTATAAATTATTATTGTTTAGCTTTTAATGTGATTATTGTAAAAATCAATAAATTTATCATTCATAATAAGTTATGATCGTGTAAAATTTATTTTTCTACTATTTGATGTTTATCTTATTTTTATTTTTTTAAATTAAATTGTATTCGTCTTGCTATTTAAAAATCACGGCAATAATAATGTAACGAAAGTGAAAATAATATAAAAATCACTATGGATCATAGATATAGAGTTCTAGATTGTAGGTACTAACATTCAATTACATGTGTCGTTAGCGATGTTAATTATTTAGCTCTTTGATGCTTCCTTACTCAACGTTCGTTATGAGTGTATTGTATTGCATGGTGATGGAGGGTGAATCGGTGTACACAAATGTCGTGTTAAATCAATAATATAATGATCCTCAGATATCAACATCAGTAGTTGATTGTTGATTAATGGCATAGCACGATTTCTCATATCTGTAGCTGTAACTAAACAATGGGTTAAAGTCGTGGGTGGCCTCTTCTTATTTGGTGTTTGTTTTTCTTGCATGTTGATGGAATTAGTATTATTAAATCTTAAATGTAATTAAAATATATGTTTAAATAAATTTATATCATAAACTTTAGATAAAATATACGTTGCGCGTGATAAATAATTTATAATACTTGTTAATATGAGTGATTAATCAATAGTCAATTAGATAAAATAAATTATTAATTTGGTATCAAGTATCACTCTCTCTAAATAGTCCTTAAAAATTATTAAGTTATATAAGTAATTTTTTAACTATTTAATATTCATTAATTTTTCATTTATAAGCTGATATATTTGACTAACATTTAATAACTAATTTGGAAAAAAAAAAAACAATACTTAAAAAATTATGCAGCATGAATTTTAATACTTGAAAGATTACTTGTATATATAACTTTTTTTTATTTTAAAGTATTTTTTTTATAAAATTTTAAAGACTATTTAAAAGATAGGAAAATATTGAGGGTTTATTCGATATCTTATATTTATTGTCGGCCGCTAAAAAATGAACTTGGTCATTCTTAGTGGTATTTTATTTTTTTGGTAATTATTAGTTAGTGGTATAATATTTTATTATTATTATTATTATTATTTATTTTCAATAGTACTCCGGAAGATAGCACAATTACTTACGTTACTAATTTAGTCATAACAAATTGTCAAATGAATAAATTTTCAATATTTTGTTTTTATCCGTAAAAATTGAACATAATAATATAAAGAGGTTTACAATATTCATATTCTTTACTAACTGAAATTAGACCCATTAATAAAATCTCAAGTGTTCTAAACTTATGAACTAATGATTTGATTTGATAATATAATTAATCTACAAGAGTACAAGACTACTCATCATGTATAAAAACATAACACCAAATTAGACATTTTTTGTGGGGGTCTGCGGAAAGGACATTTTTTGTTTAAGGTGGGAACAAATCTGGTTTGTAACGATTTTCACTGTCTTTAACTTTGTAAGGTTAGGATCAAGTTTAAGAAGTATCCCCAACTAGTGAGGGGGTTTAGCAAGAAACATAATTCAAAAGAAAAGAAAGTGCGGTTGGTGGCCTGGAGCCTTTTTTTTTTTTTACAACATTAGTACGAGAAGAAATATCATAATTATAAACTTTGATTAGTGACTTAAGTACAGCGAAGTGTAAGAAAAGAAATATCATAATTCAAACATTGTCGATCATAAAACTTTTGTCAAAATTGAAAAAGCAAAGTAAAGATGAAAAAAACAACAACATTTGTACGATAAAATAAAATCATTGGGCTAAATTAAGTAAAAAATCAAACTAAAATTTGAATAATTAACTTAAAATATAAAAAAGAATAGTTTAATTTTGCTTAAATTTCATGAACTGATAATAAATGTTAAACCAATAAATTCATAGCAAATATACTTCTACTTGATTATGTCTTGTAGAACTAATTTTGTTTTAAATCATTCTTATAATTTTATTTTATTAATTAAAAGTTTAGATGAACTACATTTTGAGAGATCATTAGAATCAAAACATGTGTCAAGATTCAATCAAATATTTAGAGGTATTTATATATCATTTATTAACAAAATCTAATACAAGTCCAATCCTTTTGGATAGAACTAAGTTGTTGGCAAAGTTATTTTCAACGTGAAAAACACAAGTTTGTGTTCATGTCCAAAGGGCCTATGTTGTTGTCCCTTTTAGATGAATGAAAGCATCGAGTGTGTGGCTGAAGACAAATGATGCAGCGGGTACTCTTTTTCGGGGCTAGCATGCTTAATATTGGAGGGATATTGAGTAAAATATGAGTTAAGGGGAAACACTGATGTACCGAGGAAGATTCCGGGAAGATGAAAACAGATAAATAAAATAATAAAAAAAAGTTGATCAATACATTACACTCCAATAAATAATAAGACAAATAGTACTTACTATTTGCACTATCTTCGTTCTTTCATTTCATCAACAATATCTTGCTTTAGAAAACGACATAATTAAAAGTCTTATTAATCAACTATAAGTCTATAACCAGATAAACAGATCTTTGCACGTAATTATTATAACAGGATGACGTTATCGCATTGGGTTATCAAAATTAAGATAAGGAATATTGATAGAATCGAAAGAGAAAATTATAAAGAAAAATATTTCTAACACTTCAATAATAGTTTATATATACTCAAAAAATAAAATTATCATTTACCTGCATAACGTTTCCCTCAAAAAAAAAAAAAAAATACCCGCATAACGTCAAAAAATAATACTAACGAATTAGAAAACAAACGTAGTTTCATATATTTAGGAAGAAATTTGACTAATCTAATTTGTTATGCCTAAATAAATTTACTAACTTTTCTGCGTCTGTATACTTTTGGATGTTAAGAGGTGTTTATTTAATTATTTTGTAATTAGGTTTTAACTTTTAATTATTCATGCACATATAATAAAATAAAATAGCGATGAATATCGAACATAATTGGCATTTCACCGTGTATATTAACTATTGCACCATACTCATAGAGTCGTAGGGTTGATAGGTTCATTAGGTTGTTTGTTTTGTTGGATGCATTTTTGGAAAAAAATATCATTTTGAGATTACTCTCTTTTTTAAGTAAGTGATTAAAGGTATATTTATTTTTAACTTATTCGGTAGTAAAATAGCTTTAAATTCTCCTTTTATGTTGAAGTCTTATATTACTATGTCAATTTTTTGGATTAAATTATATTTAAACTAGTAAGGGTTAAAGATTAATTATTGCATAAATTTTCAACTGGTGTTCGGAGTTATGATCACTCATAAAGTAATAGCAGAAGACACAATAATAATTTATTATATTATTTTATATTTTTATCATGTTTTTTTTTTTGTATATATCATGTTTTTTTCGTGTAAGAGTATTTTGGATTTGAAACATAAATATTAGCAATTTTTTTTTTTTGTATGAATCATAAATATTAGCTATGTAGAAAATAGCCTATTTAATTTGCGTTTAAATTCAATAAAGAATAAGTTTCAAATTGTCCTATAATAACTAACAAACACATACATTTGTAGGACTGCAAATTTATCAATGTAATTGAACTCATTTATTTATTTTATAAAGAATATTTATGTTTGTAAAAAAAAATATTTTAGTAAATTACACTTTGAAATGAATCTCCTCTCACTCTCTATTTCACACACGTATACACTATACAGGGATGTAAATGAAGTTATTTATTTTCTTTGGGACCAAGTGTGTAATAATATTCTTACTCGAGTAGAATATCTCATGTGGGGGATACAAGTATTCTAAAAAAAAACACTATTATTTTTATAAGGCTATTCAACCAAAATGTGTACTATGTGCGTATCACGTTAGAGACCGAAAGCACATGAAGAGTTTGGGCATGTCTGTCCAACCATTGAGTTAGGACTTAGGAGTGCACGTTTAATTTTGATAGATAGTTAAAAATTATATTTTGACGTTTCGGTGGGCGAGAACCAGAAGCAATGAAGAATACCGGGGACATTCTAAAATGACTTATATATAATATAAGAAAATATAAAAAAATAAAATTAAGTTTTTAAGTTAAAATTATTTTATTTAATAGTTAATAAGAAAAAAAATCTCTTATATAATTTATTTTATAAGATATATGACTTTTACATATTAACAATTGAATAAAATAATTTTAATTTATAAATAAACTAATTTTATTTTATTTTTATATTTTTTTCTTAAATAAAATTTTCAAAACACGTCCACAATAATTTAAGATATGTAGTATATTACTATTGTCAAATTTACATTATTAATTAATTAAAAATTATTGTATTCACACACAATAAATATATACAATGGAATAAATTGATAATTTAGCCAAGTAATATTGTAGTGATATATATGTCCACGTACTCACGCCATTTTGTAACTATTATGACATTAGTTAAAGTTCGGAGCCAGACAAGTAATTAAATGCTAAAACCATGTACTGACGAATTAATTCAATTCTCCTACATCTCCATGTACTAGTATACCGTCCTTCAATTGAATAGATTGAAGATAGATACTCTTTACAATCTAGGGCGACTATATAGATGAATATAGTAGAAGCTGAATCATTTCCAACCCAAACTCTAGACATACTTTTATCCCAACCTAGTTTCAAAGCAATAAAGATATACACAGGTCGGTTAAAAAGTATTCCCCGTCCTAAAATAAAATATTTAGAAAAAGTTTTTTCTTATTATTTTATTTCATCTATTTATTAGTTCCGCTTATATCGTATAAAAAATACAGGATTATACTTATTTTTTAGACAAAAAACAAGTATTTTAAATTTGTAACTTGGCATTAAAGATTTTGTATGTCTTAAATATTCTATCATACTGTAAAATGTTGTATAAAAAAAATTCTCAACTACCAAAAGATACTAATTTTTATGTTGCTTTGTATAAACTCTCTGCTTCATGCCCCCGAAGAATAATGATGTGTCCTCTTATTATACCATGCTCTTCAACTTCAACGATTGACTCAACAACCAACCAGCCATAATGATGTGTTTCGTTAGTAGGGGAAAAAAGCTTTTGAAAGATGAATTTGTTTAAGATTAAATTTGTTTCTATTTTTAATTGTGCATATACTTATCCACGTATCTAGTATTACGTACTCCGTATGTTTTAGTTTAATAAGTGAATTTGAATTCGAGTTCAAAATATAAAGCTACGAAGGTATATATGTAGAGATTTTCACTATTTTTAACAAGAGCAAGATTGGTTTTAACGGATATATAAACATACATGTGATGTGTGAAAGTAATTTTTCATACATTCAAAGAATAAATCATTATATATTTGAAAGGGTGAATACTTAATAACATTAGTCTAGTATTATAGTTTTGTATAAATATACTAATACTAGAGTAATGGTGAGGAGATTGTTGGTGGAAGGATAGTTATGGTAAGGTTTGAAGGGATGCGTCAGGTCTATGCAAATTGCAAAGCTTAGAAGTTAAAAGGAATGGATATCCCTCACAGGAAGCGCGTTGAAGGGGATGTGTTGCGTTGTGTGGGGCCCGTTTTACCAAGTCGTAGAACGCGCTTATGGTGGACCCCACTCACTCTCACTAAGGCTCAGATCATGTAGATGGTTCGTTTGTTCGTTCCACTTTATTAATCAACTTAATAATAACCACCAACCTCTCTCCTCTCGTCTTGTTTCGTCTCCATGAACACAACAACAACAACATAATGATGGTGGCGCTGTCGCTGTTTGGCAAAAAAATCCGAATCCAAAGGTGGTAGATGACGAGAAAAGCCGAAGGCGGAGAAGCATCCCAGACGCAAACAAACCCGGACAATGGTTAGAAACATGACACGAAAGTACTAGAAAGTTAGAAGAAGAACGCTCGCTCGCCGCTTTATTTCCATTTTCTCTTTTTTTGTTTGTTTGGACCTTACGCCCCTTTGTGCCTCCCTTTCTTGTCCTTTACCTCCTTCGATCCATTCTACACTCTCTCTCTCTCTCTCTCTCTATATATATATATATATATATATATATTTACTTTCTCCTCCCTCTCTTTCTCTCTATCTCTCTATCTCGCGCCGCATGTTGCTCGATTTCAACACCCAACACCGACGCGTGCCACTCTCTTCCTCCGTCTCTCTGTTCCTGTTCCTCCGCCCATGTCGCTCAAGCGCCGCCCCGATGATGGCAAGTCTCCAGATGACAAGCGTAGAAAGCCTCCTCCTTTCTGCAGGTGGGGTTTCTTCAATTGCCACCGAATTAATGTCACTTGTTTCGGAACAGGGAATTGCATTGTTTAAGCTGAAATGTACTTACACTGTTAAAATTAAGATTATGGGATTCCATGAATTTGTGTACAATGGCAAATCAAATCAATCACACACTAAATGTCGCTATGTAGTGCTTATAGTTGATTAACTAACTGAACCATGGAGTGTTTTTTTGACATTTTACTTTTATTCTGATGAATAATGTGCAGTGTGGTGCGTGACGTGATGAGGTTACAATCACTTGGGCATTTTCTGGAGCCAATTCTAGAGCCCTTGGTTCGCAGAGTGGTATGAAATGAATTTCACTTTTTCCCACATTTCTCGGATTTCAATTTTTCTTCTGTTTATGTTGTTTCACTGAGTTATATATATCTATGATGCTGTTTTACTACTCATGAGGTTTCTTCACTTTCTTGATGGCTTATGGACATGATTGTGCATCTTATTAGAATAATTGAACTCATTTAGTTAGCCAATTTAAGTATTGCTCGCGAGTTACCGGCATGCAGATAACTTGTGTTTCATCCACTTTATTGAACTCATCTTCCTCCTGCAGTCACATAGACTACTTCTGTATTGGATTTTGAGCATGTCGTGTAACAGAAGACTCAAAAACAAAGGATATACTTTAGACCTACTTCATGACTTCATGACTTGTTTAAAAACCTGTCATTGGGCTTCAACTATTGGATGCACTGGAACAAGTTTGGAAATATTTAACTTGATAAAAGTGAGCTACTCACCCAGTTTCCTAGACTTGTCTATAAATAAAATGAAAAATAAGGAAAAATGAAGGGAAAGAAAATACTTATCTCCTAAGTTGCCAACCTTTATTTTTGGGCTTTGACTGGGACAGTTGATGCCTGAACTTGGTCTTGTGGGGGACTTAACAAAGATGAGTTTTATGCTTCCAATATTTATTTCCTGTACATGGAAATCATATATGATGAGTTACATGAACTAAAGACTAGTTGTTTTAGGTTATGCATTTCATAATTTAATCATGCACCTTATTATTTTGTGATATTTGTGAGATAAATGAACTAACAACATGAAGTGTTGTTCATATTGTGCTATGAGTGGTAAGTCCAGTAATGCTGCAAAGTTTATTTCCCTTTCTAGGTCATTAGTTTTATAAATAAGTGGATATGTGATTTTTGAACTGAAATTTGGATTTTGGTCCTGGTAATGTTAGTTCCACTTTTGTTGATAGTTGATATTAGATACCAATCAAATATGCTACCACTTTACAGGTTAAGGAAGAAGTTGAAGCTGCCCTAAAGAGGCATTTAACCAGCATGAAACAGTAAGAAATAATCTGCTGATTATTTAAATTCCAGTGCCTTGGACATGGCATTGAATGAAGGAAATGGATTGGGAAAAAAAAACTTTAGCTGATGTATCCTTTTTACTTGTTTTCAGGACTTGTGGAAAGGAGTTTCATACTACTGAATTAAGAAATTTGCAGCTGCAGTTTGAAAACAGCATTTGTCTTCCTGTCTTTACAGGAGCTCGAATTGAAGGAGAGGATGGCTCCAACTTAAGAATAAGTTTAGTTGATGCCCTAACAGGGAAGGTTGTTAGTACAGGACCTGAATCGTTGGCCAAGGTGGAAATTGTAGTCCTTGAGGGTGATTTTGAAGAAGAAAGCGAAACTTGGATGCCTGAAGAGTTCAAGAGCAATATTGTGAGAGAGAGGGAAGGAAAAAAGCCCCTTCTTACAGGAGATGTAATATTTTATCTTAAAGATGGGATTGGTATGGTGGGTGAAATTTCATATACAGATAATTCAAGCTGGACAAGGAGCCGTAGGTTCAGGCTTGGAGCAAGAGTTGTGGACAACTTTGATGGTGTTAGAATAAGAGAAGCAAAGACAGAATCATTCATTGTCAGGGATCACAGAGGAGAATGTGAGTATTTGTTTATATATAAATATATAACCCTTGACTGCTTAGATGTATCAAGATCTAATGTTTGCATATGCTATCATTTACTTTTTAGACTAATTTTGAACACTAAACGGCTGAATGCTAATGATATTAAATAAAAGGAAACGTTGAACAGCACAAAACACATGCGATTTACATGAATGTGATGGGTTTGCGTAACATCTTTTTATGTGGAGAATAAAGTAACAAAAAACCTGGATACAAAATGCTGTTTACTGGTCTTGATTTTTTTTTTTATTCCATATCCACGTGATTTTCTTTTGGTGTAACTAAAATAATTATTTATTTTGCATTCTGTATTTTTGTTTTCTAAAAAGAATTGATAGTGTAAAAAAAACTGAGGCCCTATATCACAGTAAATATATAATAGAACATATTTGAGCTTTTCAAGTCACTTGTCAAAAGTAGAGAAGGATTTAAACTTAGTTTGAACATCTAATTTTTTGCTGCAGTGTACAAGAAGCACCATCCTCCTAGTCTGTCTGATGAAGTTTGGAGATTGGAAAAAATAGGCAAGGATGGAGCTTTCCACAAGCGTTTGAGTCGGGAAAAAATCCTTACTGTTAGAGAGTTTCTCACACTTCTCAATCTGGATCCAGCAAAGCTGCGCAGTGTAATAATTTATAGTTTCTTTTACTTACCAATTGTTCTGATAGATTGTCATTTGAAGGATTTTAGCAAAACCTTTGATAGATAATTTCCCGTACAATTTTAGTTGTTTACTGGCTGTGTCAACTGTCAAGGCATTTAGATTAGCTTTGTCATATTATCAAGACAACTCCCAGGCAATGGATTTATACATTGATGAGGACATCCAATATTGTTCTTGTCACTGGCATGATTAAGCCCTATGGGGGAATCATTATATAAAACATATATGATCTTATTCTCATCCTCATATAAATTTATATCACTCCTTTGATTAACCAAAGTTCTGAATGGTAAACATTCTTTTTTTTTTTTTTTAATTGGCAAATGTTAGTTTGTTAGTTTTGTTAGAAATGTCAGTGAAAGGAATTCGAACCTGCGACTTATCCCTCCCCCCTTCTCCCTTCACTTTTTTTTTCTACCACCCAACCTACCTAATAATGTCTAGAAATAGATAAGTACTACATTCCTCTTGGGCAAATGAATAAATTCATTGCTTCGAAATGTGCAGATACTGGGCACTGGGATGTCTGCAAAGATGTGGGAAGTAACCGTGGAGCATGCTCGAACTTGTGTACTTGATACAACGAGGCACGTGTACTTCCCTTCTAATTCTCAAGAACCTGGTGTGGTTTTCAATGCTGTGGGACAAGTGTCTGGACTGCTTTTGGAATGCGAGTATGTCACAGTAGATAAGCTGTCTGAAACTGAAAAGGCATTTATCCCTCATCACCTATTACTTTCTTTACTCTTTCCTTGCTTCTGTTATTTCTCTTTAATAATTAGCAATATGATTTTCAACCATCAGGCTGATGCTCAAAACTCAGTTACTGCTGCATTAAGACAAGGGGAGAAATACACAACTTTTGAAGATGAAGAGTCTCTCATGGATGGGTCTTCACACTTAACTAATTTACATCACTCCCCAAGCTCTCCCAAGACTGAGGGATCAAGTGCCAACAAGATTTTGGCTCCCCAAAAGACTGGAGGATTCACTTACCAGCAAGCAAATTCTCCGGATATCATATCATCCATTTATTCTGTTGGTGGAACTAGTAGCTTGGATGACTATTGCTTGCCTAATTTTGACAGCATGGGCCTTAGATATGATCAGAGCCTCAGTTTTCCAGTCCAAGTCTCCAACTCTTTGATCTGTGACACTGATTCAATGGCTCATGCTTTTAGTGAAGAAGATCATCTACAATTTTTTGATACTGATCTTCAATCTCACATTCAAGCAGATTTACAGAGTGCTGTTGATAGCTTCATGCTAACACGTACTACAGCCAATGGTGGTGCACAGAGGAGATGGAGAAAGGTATGCAATGTCCTAAAATGGTTCATGGTTAGGAAACGAGGAAACCAAATACAGGTGAGGTTGTGAAGAGCATGAAGGTTCAGTTACTATTGTACATTGTTCTCATGAATGCAGCCAAAAAAAATATTCTGTTCCCTTTATAGAGAAAAGTTATGGTTTCTTAGTGTAAATACATCGATGCATTTGTTCTTATAGCTTGCTAGATGTCATAGAATTGCTTTATCCTTTTGTTATTAACTTGTAAATACTTGTATTTTACGGTCAGGAGAGGATTTCTGGTTGACGGCAGATGCTTAGTAATTTCAAGATCCAGTGACCTTTTATCCTGGATCATATTTTTGTAAGCATGTTTGTCCAATAAAAATCAGTTTTTCCCCCTGAGAATGCTGGTTCAAGGTTAAGATTGATCAGATATTTGGATGTTCAATAAGTGGACGCACGCACCCTTTAATGTTGTTTTAATCTAGTAGTCTAATAGTTGGATCAAATAACAAAAACGCAGAAGCTACTTTCTTCAGATGTGGATCAATTGATTTTAGATGCAGATTCAAACATGCAATAAAATGAGCTTGTTTAATAAAGTGAAATTTGATTTGATTTATTTACCAATCTTTTTGTCTGTTTGAGGGATAAAGAACTTGGTTTTACTTGGACAAAGCTTTGGAAAAGATAAACCTCATATGAGCTATGGAAAATTAAAGAGACTAATTTTAACCACTTGAAGTATGGGGTTGTAGGGCATAGAAAAGGTTTCTGAACCAAAAAGATGGAACCTGGGTGAAAGAAAAATTGAATGTATACGCTGAAATTTGAAAAGTATATCAAGAAATGATCTGAAGATTGAGCCTGATACGAGGTTTAGCCATCCCTAATGTGGGACATCTGTTATGCCTGTGCTGTTGCCATTTTGATTGCTGGTACGAGATTACTTATAAATTGGATTAGCTTAATATCATAAATTATTTAAAAAATATTTTATCAGGATATTTTCTGGAAGAAAATGCCATTGAAAAGAGGATGTTTCCTATTTATCCGTACAGAACATCAGAAATTGTCATTAGTGCAAGTTGAGACAAATACTGAAGGTGTGTTGTATTTGTCTTTCTACATTTATCATTACTCAAATTTTATCATTTTAATCTGTCTTTCTACATTGATCATTTAGCATCTTAACCTTTATAATAATGTTTCAAAATTTCATTCTTTGTTTTCTTGTCACGTGTTAAATCATTCCAATTAATGTATGCGTTCATTATGCTTTAGGATGCTGCTATGAAATCTTTTCAAACGCATACATTATTATACGCAGAATGAGTGAATATTGTGGAGTTAGTATTTTTGTTACATATTATCTTTCTTCAACAATTTGAACGTGTTTTGATTTGCCTCATCAAAATAAGCCGAAAATCATTTGAAACCAAAAATGCTTGGACAGTGCAGCGACAATTTTTGAACAGTTAAATGCAAAATTCTAGAATCAAACTTTGTCTAAATGTTTACGTGGCTCTTTCATAATAATATGGGCGGTGAAATTATTATATTAATAAAATCTAAATAAGCTCTTATGATTATCCAGCCCCACTGACGCTCCACATATGAAAATTATTACTTTATTTTCAGTCAATCTGCAATAATTGGGGAGGCAATCATGAATAAGGATCAGTTTATAATCCATTAATCCACGAACAAATGACCAATTTATGGTTGGTTTCGTAATTAGTACAGTTTACATGAACTGTCAACATCATTAAAGTCACAAGACGTTTGAACAAGTACAAGCATATATGCTAGCAATAATTCATTCTCTCCATTAACAAAAAGAATATTCTTACGGTGTGTTCTGTACAATATGATATATGATATAAAATTTTAATGCTTCATGTTTATGTATCATATCATATTCATATTTTTAAACATTTGGATCCTTTCCTGTAAAAAAAAAAGAAGAAAACATTGGGAACCTTCAATTTTAGGATGTTTATCTTAATTCTACTTTTAGTAACTTTTGAAATATTGGTTGAAGTTTAAGCTATTGATTATTTGCAGATGTATAGATTTTATCTACTAGTCATTATGAGACTCTCAAATAAGTTCACGTGTGATTTCAAAATAAAGTCTATCAAGATGATGATGGTACGAGAGTCCTCAAATAAAGTTAAAATATAATTATTTTCTTTGCTAAAAAGAATCTCTTTAAAACTAACATAAAAGTTTTTTTAAACTTCAAAATAAATTAATTCTAACATTAAAAGATTTGACAATCACATTAAACAAGGCTCCTTTTTCTTTCAAATGTTTAAACCCTTTTATAATAATTAAATAATTTTTTCAAAAATATAAAAAAATATCTTTAATTCTTTTCTTGAAAAATACAAAGAGTAGCTTCTAAAAATAATTGAAAATTAATCATAATTTTTTTTTTCAAAATTATTCAAAACGCACCTAATTTCATATATTTGTTTTAATTAAGATTTTTTTTTTTTTGCTGAAGGTTTTAATTAAGATCTAGGCACCTATATTTCTTACATTTGACCTTTATATGCAATAAAAAAAAATTCCACTGTACTTTAAAAGTGTTTTTTTTGGTAATGTTAAAAGTGTTTATTTAATGACTTTTAAAAGATTTAGGCACCTATTCTTGCAGCAACAGTGGGTAATAAAAAAGTTTGAAAGAAAAAAAAATCAATGCTCAAAAAGATTTTTTTGTACAAACGCCAAGGGAGAGAGGGTGCCCCCAGTATTTGAGTACACCGGTCTCATTTAAAATGATGGGCCAGGGTCATTTACTTTGAATTCTTGAATTTTTCATGCACCCAACCTTTTTGACTTAAAAAAAAGGACTCAGATCTTTCGGCCAATCATTTCTTTTCACAAATTGGTTTTTTAAAATTAATAAAACATGATCATTGGTCAACATAAAATTTGATAAATACCTTTCTTAAGTCACTGTTTTATTATTATTTTTTTAATACACGGAGAAAAAAATGTTATTGAAATAATTCACTAATATTTCCCATGTTTAATTTAAAGTTAGATGTAAAAAAAAAAATATTTGCATCTACCAAATTCTAAGGTTACATTTACTAAGTGATATTTTTAGAATTTCTTTTACAAAATTCTAAATCTTTAAAGTTGCATTTATAAAATCTTAATTCATTAGAATTTCATTTACGTAATTCAAAATTCTTATGGTTTCATTTACAAAACCTTAAATATTTAATGTTTTATTTACGAAATCTAAAATCTTTATTATTTCGTTTATGAAACTTTAAATCTTTAGGTTTTCATTTATGTCATAAATCTTGAGGGTTTCATTTATGCCATAAATTCTTAGAGTTTTATTTACGAAACCTTAGATTCTTAAGCTTTCATTTACGAAACTATGAATCCTTAAGCTTTCATTTTTGAAACCCTATCTTAAACCATCAAATCCTAAATGAAACCATAAGGATTTAGAGTTTCATTTATGAAACTCTATTAGTATTTAACATTTAGAGTTTTGGATTTTTAAGGTTTATGGTTTATGATTTTAAGATTTAGAGTTTTTCGATTCAATGTTTTAGGATTTAGTGTTTATGGTTTAGGATTTATACTTTAAGATTTTAAGATTTTAAGGTTTCGTGTTGCATTATTTAAGCTTTCATAGTTTAGGATGTCATTTCATGGTTTAAGATATAAAGTTTTATAAATGAAACCATATATTATGGTTTAGGGATTCATTCACGAAACCCTAAATTTTGAGGATTTCATTTATGAAATCATAAATCCTTAGGGTTTCAAACCCAAATCCTTTAGGTTTTGTTTATGAAACCTCATATCCTTAGCATTTTATGAACAAAACCCTAAATCATAAACTTTGAAACCCTACATAAAACCTTAAAATTTAGGACTTCAAAAATACGAAAAAAATTAAAACTTATGAAAAACCAAGACTAATGTGTTAAAAAAAAATTTAAAATGAAAAAAAAAATCAGAGTAATGTTTTAAAATTTTGAAAAAGAAAATGAAAATTTTAAAAAATATGAAAATATAAGAGTAATGTGTAAAAAATTTATGAAAAAAACAAAAGTAATGTCTTGAGTGTTTCATGGATGTAACCCCAGATATTTATGATTTCGTAGATAAATCCCTAAGAATTTAGGATTTAGGGTTTCATTGATGAAACCTTAAGTATTTAGGATTTAATGGATGAAATCTAAGGAAGTAGGGTTTCGTGCATCAAATCTTAAGAATTTAATGTTTCATAGATGTAATCCTAAAGATTTAAGGTTTTCTAGATAAAATCATAAGGATGTAGGGTATTGTGAATGAAACCCTAAGGATTTAGTTTTTCATGGATGCAACCTTAAGAATTTAAGGTTTTGTGGGTTCAACCTTATGGAATTAGGATTTTATGGATAAAATCCTAATGATTTAGGTTTTAGGGTTTTGTGGATAAAACCCTAAGAATTTGTGATTTAGTTAATAAAAGCTTAAGGATTTTGGATTTTGTGCATTCTAAAAATTTAAGATTTCATAAATGTAACACTAAAGATTTAAGATTTTATGGATGTAACCCTGATGATTTGAGATTTTGTGGATGTAATCTGGAGGATTTAGAGTTTTGTGAATGCAACCTTAAGAATTTATGGTTTTATCAGTCCAATCTTAAATATTTAAGGTTGTATTGATAAAACCCTAATGATTTCACTAATATGAGAAATCTAGAAAATAGTAATCCAAAATGTATAAACAAATTTTAATGTCAATTTAATAATTTAGTAACTAATTAAAAATATTTATTAGTTTAGAAAATAACAACCGAAATATAAATTTTTTAAAATGTATTTTAGGATGATGAGAAAAATATGAGAATGAAAAGTCAAATAACACAAAACCAATTAAATTTATGTATCAAAAATAAGTAAACTCTCCTAACTATCGGTTAACCTACAACAAATGTACGTAGTACAAATTACATACATACCTATGGTCTTGGTTGATGGTAGAATGGTCATTTCAGCCGGGGCTCTGGCAGTGCCATGGGTGGCCCAAAGCCGTCATCAGCTAGCCCCAAATCAAATCATCAAACCGGCCATTATGAATACATACAGCTAACATTGTTATTATTATTTGTCTTTTGTTCAACTCTTAAATAAAGACCAACCAAAGGACAATTGAACATGATCGTGATTCATGACCAATTTGCAAATTTCCACATCACAAAATAGAAGGAAGAAAGTCTTCAACAACCTCTATTCATTCAAGTGTTGATTAATTTGAGATGGCATCATTTGCAGGCACCACCCAGAAGTGCACAGCATGTGAAAAGAAAGTGTATTGGGTGGAACAGCTCACTGCTGACAACAAGGTGTACCACAAATCTTGCTTCAGATGTCACCACTGCAAGGGTACCCTCAAGGTCAGACCAACACATGTAACATAGGATCCTGCTTTTAATTTGAGTTTTCTTTGTCAATGTTTCTTTTCTTTTCTTCTTTTGGATTGATGATGATTTTAATTGATGCTTCAGTGCATGATGACTTATTTGAGAACATTTTGTTAAGGAATATTTGTTCTGTTTCCAGTAATAATCATACAATGTGACACGAGTCAGAAAAAAGAACTAATGTGGATTGGAGATAGACTATAAATGAAGATCCAGTACTGTCAAATGTCAATAACAGAGCTAGATAGAGATATGTTATATGCTTTTCAAATTGAATATGGAGAATGTGGGGAAGAGGCCAAGATGAATCGATGTGGCGAATCCATATTATAAATCATAATCATAAATGTAGAATAAAGGATATTCTTGTTGACATTATAAGTTCAGATCAATATCAATTACTAGCTCTCATTTGTGCTTAACACTCTTCTCCAGATGTCATTTCCTGCATTCAATTTCCAACTTTTTAATTAAGCGCAGAATCTCTTGTCCCATATGATCATGCAATATTTCCATCTTTAGGCATGATTGACCATGAAGGAAAAATTTAATTTTCACAGAAGATTTTGAAGAATTTTTAACAAAATGACGTGGTTGGCTGGTAGAATACGATTAATGTGTGTGAGGCTGTATTCAAAACTATTTATTTTTTCTTTGACCACCGTATACATTTCAAAAAATATTTTATCAAAGTAGTTAATGATTCTTTAAATGTATATATTATTTTAAAAGACAAATAATTTGAGATTAAAGAAATACTACTTGAAATAGAAAAATATGCATATATTCTCAACCCTCTTCTTGTGCATCCCTGCAGCTGAGTAATTATAGTTCCTTTGAGGGTGTCCTATACTGTAAGCCTCATTTTGATCAACTGTTTAAGATGACCGGAAGCTTGGACAAAAGTTTTGAAGGTGAATTACTGCTATATATATATATAAATTGTTTCTCATAAACCACAAATACTTTTTTATTTATAACAGTAAAAATACCGGCAACTTGTATTTATACTTGTAGGTATTCCTAGAAGTGCTAGAGTTGAAAGATCTGCTGATCAGGTTTTTACACATTCATAGTACTCAAAAAAGTATTTCTTTTTCATCCTTAGGATTCATATTTAGTGTTTGTAAATGAAGTTTTTTGCTACTTGTCTTTAATTTAATTCCCTCTATGTTGTTGTCTCTTCGGAATTCTACAGGTCCAAACCAACAACAGGGTTTCAAGATTATTCTCTGGAACACAGGAAAAGTGTGTTGGTTGCAAGAAAACAGTGTACCCAATTGAAAAGGTATATAGTTATTGTGACGGATATTAGATAAGAATCTATCTACCTTAATTTTAATGGATTAATATCATGATACACTTATATTAGAAAAACTATAAATAAAAACAGAACATTGGTACCCTTAGATATGCCAATTAAAAAAAAAAAACAGTGCCACTTGACACTTAAAAGTTAAAACCACATTAAATCTGCTAAGACCATTAAATATCATATACTATGTTGTTTGTTGGGGTCCAACACTGTCCCTATTTGACTACAGATTGCACGGTTCTTTAATTTTTCAGGTGGGTGTGGATGGTAAATGTTACCACAAGTGTTGTTTCAGGTGCAGCCATGGAGGATGTGTAATAAGCCCATCAAATTATGTTGCACATGAACATCGTCTTTATTGTAGACACCACCATACTCAGCTCTTCAAGCAGAAGGGTAACTTCAGTCAATTAGATAAGCATGATAATATTAGTGTTCAAGTCATCACTCAGAACAACACTACACAGCACACTGATACTGATGAGAACACAACAATAGCAACAACACAACAACCGGATCCGACTAATGGCAAAGCTGATACAACTCTAGCTGTTGAGGACTCTACTCTAGTTAATTAATCATCAAATGGCACTGTTACATTATCAAATTCTAGTTGTTTTGTTATGTATGTTACAATATTTGTAAGGCATGCTTGTAATGAGATCTTTCATTTTTTGGTGAGGCAAGCTTGTAACGAGTCTTTCAAATTGAGTTTTCAGACAAATTTTACTCTCAAATATACATTTAAGGGATATTCAATTCAAATGTACTTTTGAGACCCTCCAACCAAAAAATCCAAACACACTCTTAGTTGGTATTTGATTTCTAGTTTAGAACCAACAAACTTTAATTTAAAGTTAATTAAACTTCATTTTAGCATTCATTAATATGTGAAAGATATATTTTTTTAATGTGATTCAAAAAGTAAACTTAAATCAACGTTAATACTAATAAAAATAGTTTATACGTTCAATCCAAAATTTATACCGAATATTATAAAAATATCTTATCATGATTTATATCATATCAAATTAAAATTAATTTAATTCAAAATCAATTTTGACAATGATAATTAACATAATGACAAATGTCCAGGTTTTCATATTAAGATCAAGTTTTGAGTGTACGTGAGTTGTAAACGTGTTTATGGCCGAATAATCCGCAACCACTCTAGTTGCCCTGCGTATGAGGGATTTGTTCCCAAGACAAAGATTATAAACACTTTTTCTCATTCATTGATTATTTGGTGCAGCCACGGAAAAGGATTTAACAATGAATGGCATGCAAGTTAACATCATCACCTAAACGTTTTTGCTAAGGGGTACATCGTACATGCCACTTGGAGAAAATAAAAATCTAAAAAATCATACATTATATATCAGTCAAACTTTGAAGGCGGTTTCTTAATTTGTTTACTAGCTCTTTGTTTCTGCTGTGTCCAACGATGATTGGTCTCTTTCTGTACATGTACACTTTCAGTCTAAGCAATGTTTTGTTGAATTTGCTTCCAACAAAGATTATTATCATATCTTTGCAATCCATAATTTAAAAAAAAAAAAAAAAAAAAAGACAAAATAGACATCCACTTCCTCTTTTTCAGGGTATGTATATAACATTATCACATACATGTATCTCTAGCTAGTATTCTTGTGGGAACTGTGCTGTGAAAGAGATAATACAAAGTAAAGACCCTAACACAAACACATATAGCTGCAATCTGGAAAGAGAAAAAGCACGTTTTGCTCGAATATCTATGCGTATCCTCCATGATTGTTCATCATGCACAATAATAGAAAATAAAGTGAATAAAAATAGACAAACAAAAAAGCAAGAAAGAAAGAACGCAGTAGCTGATGTTATGGATTTTTTAAACACTAAAGAAAAGCACTTTGGGGAAGAAAAGTTAAAGAAGCCAAATATTGGTGGGCCGTGTTTGGAAGGAATTCTATGATGGAATCTTGAGACCCCTCGTGCAGTGCAACTAAATTTTTCATGCGTAGGAATTGCACGAGTGGTGAGCTGGTTGCAATTGTCCTATTCTATAGTTTTAATCTGATGCAATCAATATCTTTAATAAGGCAGGGAAAGAAAGAAAACAATTAAAAAAAGACAAAGCAAAATAAAGGGTCTTTTGCTTTACTAGCATTAGACAGAGAGAAAGTATATATATTGGTAGTACGAATAATGCAATGGGCCACGGGAAAAAAAAATAAAAATTCTTCTGCTTCTTAATGCAACAAAAAATATCCCTGGGGTGTCATGGATGTCTAAAGTGATAAACTGCACAGGCACATAATTGATTGCAAGTGTGTTAAAGTAAACCTTGTGTTGTGTTGTGTCACATCTTCCCCTCTCGTCATTCCTTTTACTTTTTTCATTTGGAGTACTCCACACACACACACACACATTGTTTATTATCTTACTACCAGTTTCTTTCTTCACACTGATTAAGGCTTAGTTTTTCTTATAATTTTAAAAATGCACAAGTGGCTGGAGACAACCAAGCTCTTGCCCCCATCTGAATTATTTCTTCATACATTAATTAATAATACTGTTCAAATATATATATATATATTTTTTATTTTTTTTTCTTTTGTGACATGATGACTTGTGTAGTTTTTTTGTTTTTTTACTTTTTGTCTACACATAAACGCAAATTCTTGTATAGAAATTGTATTAATTCTTGTATACATTTCACCACCTACAAATTGCATTCGTAACAATATGGAATATATCATCCATTCATATATACATGCCTTTGGTAGAGTAAATAAAATAGATCAGAAAGTTTGTAGAATAAAATGATAAAGCTACAAATGTTTTTTTCCAAGCATTAAGCCTTTGTGCGACAGTCCTCACAAACATATCACTTTTTTCAGTTTGTTCAATTTATGGCTCTATATATTTTGATCTTTGGTAATTATTTGTCTGATATCGATGTATTATGAGCCATATATATTGTATTTTTTTTATAAGAAAAACGGTGAAGTTATGATGATGATGATGAAGAGTGATTTCACTAGAAAGTAATTAATATCTGAATACATTAATTGGTGTTCAATATGTCAACTTTTACTATACACAATTATTATGCATGAACCCAGTTGTTGAACCGAAGGGAAGTTTATCATCTCTCAGTTTTTTTTTTCCTGGCTTCCCTGAATGTACTATACTATTTAATTTGCACAGATCTAAGCAATCATGGAGCTAGGTTTGGTGGTTTGAGTGGTCTCTCATTCTCAATGCTCCTCTGTCCCTCACTCACATCACATGTGGGAAAAGATTGAAAACACAGATCAGCTGGCTGCTTCTGAGATGCTTTGTAAAGAGGGTTGCCATGTTCTTGACTTAGCTGTGGCTGTGGCTGTGCCACTAGAACCATTATTAGTTGACGATGTTGTCCTTGACCCGTGTCTTTCACCTTTGCTTTCCTGAATATCATAATTATTAAAATAATATTAGAATCACATAGGTGAAAGCACCAAATACATTAAACAAAACTCTCTCTCTTTCATCTAACATTTCCTTGGTTCATGTAAATTTTCTTAATTATTATATACAAGTCTAAGCCACAAGAGAGTAAACGGATCAAGAAACTGAGAACTATGAAGTATCTATCAAGTTCCCAAACAAACTAGTAAAGCCTTGATTTAAAGTTACTAGAAATACATCTAAATCAATTTGCAAAACCAACCCTTCCAAGAAAGATATTGCTTGATGAAAAAATGGTTGAAAATAAGCAGAAATACTACATCAGGCACCACTCTACTCAAGCTGTTCTTGAGGATTTGACAATCATAAACAACTACGGAAGTAGCAACAGTAAAAAAACCAAACATCGATTGAGATTTACCTGGTTGTCCTCCGGTTCAGACCTCCTTGCTGATTTGTCTGTCCTTTCCGTCATCATCAGATTTGGATTTTGTGCCGCTGATTCTGACGAGTTTCTCTTCATCTTTGCTTGTTTCTTTGCCCAAAGACCCTTCATAACCTCTGAAAAAAAAAGCAGCACACAACAAAGGTTCAAACTTGGTACAAAGCATAAAACAATAAGATGAAAGAACAACATAAGGGTCAAAACAAAACTGAAGGTGGAAGTTGCAACTAACCTTGAGCTGAGATTAGTCTATAAACTTGTCCAAGCATAAGGGTATCAGTTGGCTTGAGAAGCTTGATGCGTGTAAGGCGAACAGGGTTGGTGGTGTTAGTGTTGTTGTGACTCTTATTTGGGGAATTTTCATTGTCCTTTGATGTGCACAATGTGGTGGAGATAAGAAGAGCAACATAGTGATCAGGGTTGGTCTTCATAACTTCACTAGCAGTCACAGGCCAATAAAGTTTCTCTACTTTCCCATTGGGTTGTTGTATCACTAGAGTTGCAGTGTCAACGGCTTGGCAATTTCCCATTCTCTATCTCCAACTCTCACACACACAACAAGATGAGGATAACAAGGAAGAAGATGGAAGAGAGCGTATAAATACTACAAGTTTTGAAGCATAGTGTTTGCTAGAGTAGGAAACTTTATAGAAACGATAATAATAAGTAGATTAAAAAAGGGGCAGTAGAAAGATAGATTTTGGAACCCAAAATGGGGTGCGACAGGAAAGATGAAACTGTTATCCAACATGGAAAGACGTGGGACTGGAAGGGGTGAGGAAACAGACTCAAAAGTAGAAGGGGACCTAGGTCCTAGGTGATGTGATATGAACACTGCACCTCTAAGACGTTACATTCTCGTGCTCTACCTTCTTAGGATAAAATCATAAATGTCTCTGTTCCTAAGGTAATTATTTAATTCTTCCTATGCCCATGCCTGTTGTCTCACCAACTTGTTACCCAACACTTAGGTTATACCCTATCCTTTTATATTCCACATTTTAGATTTCAGAACTCTCGCCACATTAGCAGCAATACAAAACAGAACAAAAATGTTTTGTACACAAATGCCATACATCTTCTTAAGTTTGTAGCTACATAATTTTCTTTACCATATATGTATTCCTACATCCAACTTTCTTCTTCATCCCCTAGAGGTTCCCACCTCATTTTTTAATAATTTTTTTATATCATATTACGGGTACTTACTTTCTCCATCCCATTTCATTAGTTATTTTAACCTTCTTTATTTTCTTTTTTATTTTAAATAATTATTATATTATTTTAAAACTGAATTCATAAAATTGATGTATCGATGATTTTGCTGAGTTTATATATAAAAAAAATGATTAATTTAGTAAAAAAATTTATGTTTGATTCTCAGCCTACAAAATTCCCGTGATTAAGATAATCACAAATTATGATTTTGTAAGTGAGTTAAGTTGTCCAACTTATTTTTAATTTATAAGTTATTTTTAAATAAAAATTAAAAACAAGAATTAAAAAAAATATTATTTGTTAATATTTATTTATTTTTAAAATTTAAAAAAAAATTTAAGTTAAAAATATAATTAATTGAGAGGTTTGGATTCTACTAACCCGTTAATAAAAATTAACAAATTAATTATTAATATTTTTTTATAAAAAAAATTAATTATTTTAAAAGTTAATTTTATTAAGAGATATGAAAATAAATTTTACATAAATTTATTATAAAAAATTTTATTTTTAATTTTTTTTATTAAAAATAAATAAAAAATAAATTTAATTTTTTTTTTACAAATTGATGTTAATTAAAAATTACTTATAAGTTATAATGATAAACTGGGTCAAAGATATACTCTTGCAGTTAATTTACATCACATTTAAGTATCAAAAATTGACATCTCACTTAAAACAAAATAATTAGAAACTTGACTGTGTGCATATCTATCATTAGTCGCCTCCATGCCCAATTTTGACTACAGGTGGAAACCAATATTATGTCAAGGAGTAGTTTTTAGAAATGTGACGCAAACTTGGGGTGAGTGAGAAGTGAGAACAATCTAATTTAAAAAGTAAATATAATAATAATTATCATATATATACATGAAGATAAAGCTATAAATGTTAAAATAAATACATCCATTTTTATTAAAATAAGGAGTTCTTTTTTTCACTCTCACGTGATAACATGTCAGCGGATTTAAACACAATGGAAAAGTAGCAGTAAGTTTACACTCTTTTTCATTTTTAAGGATACAAATATAATACTTAAGAAATACAGTATTAACTATTTTTTTTATTATTTTATGTAATCATACAATCTAGGTAGCCTATAATTTAGTGAAGGAACAGTGTTTAACGTCTCCATCTCTTACGTAACATAATATTATACTTATATTATCAAAATCCAGAGAAAAATAAGAAAATACAAATACATGAAGTTTGTTAGAACTTAGATGATAGCTGGCACTGCCACTGCCACAGTAACGGACACGGCCCATGTGTTCTCTCATGATAATGCCATATAAGATCGAGAGACTTCGTTATATTATTATTCATTTTTTGTTTTAGAAAAAAATAATACTACATTGTTTAAGGTTTTTATAGAGATTTTTAATTAATGATGTTATGAAACGGTGACTGGTGCTTGGTATGATTATTGATTCGAGCAAGAACATACAAGAAGGATGGGTTGAAAAATGAAAAAAGATAAGAGATGCAATTCAAGGTGAAAGAGACACATAACAGGGCGCAACATGCAATTGACAACAACAAGTAGACCAATGCCACTGCCAATGATTAACGCCAAATATAATATAATGTTGAGGTGCATGAAAATTTGAATCACTTGTTTTGTTGTGACTATTCTCCATGTTGTTTCATAATCATACCAGAATGAGAATGTGCATAATCACTAGACTAAAGTAGATAAACGATACTAATTTGAAAAAGAGTACACACGAGTAAGTAAGTAAGTAAAGGATTGTAGTGGATTTCACTTTCAGCTCCAACTTTGGCGTGACATTATTTTCATGGACCACAGAATAGAGAGAGAAGCGATGAATTAAGTGGGTTCTCATCTCTTAAATGATCCTAAGTTTAGGTGAGTGGTGTAGAATGAATGAACAAAAACAAACCCATTCTGAATTTTTGAAAATTCTCACTCACCCCCACCGAGAGCGCGTGTGACGGTGCAATCAAAATTATATAAGCACTTATCAACATGTATAGATTGGTTTGTCTTATACTTTGAAATTGAATGCGTTTGCGTTACAAAAGAAAGAAAGAAGAAGAAGAAGAAGAAGCATCTGATTGTGAATTGGTCCCATCCTAATCGGGCTTTCCCATTCAAGGCCCACCCAAATTGACCTCTCTCCAAGAATATGTTCTTTTTCTTTACAATATTTATTTATTCAACTAAATTATTATTCCTGTTTTTATTAAATAATAAATAACAAATTCAACTTTGCTGGTGCGTGTACCTATGGGGTTTACGTAGGAAGGAACTTGAGAAACTGATTTTGTGCGGTGTCTTTCTTTCCTACATGGATCAACCAACTATTAGCATATCTATCTATCTCTTGACTTGGATATGGTGGATCAAATCTCTCGATATCATCAATATAGGTATTTTTTTTTATTATATATAAATTGATAGAATTGATTGATGTTGAAAATCTAATTTGTGTTTGAAAATAATTATATCTTAAAAGTTAATTTAGAAGAAAAATAATAGTTTTATTGAAATTGTAATTATTTTTGCAGTGTAAAAAACATGTTTTTAAATTTTAAATTTTAACTTTTAAGGATCTCAACTTAAGAAAATTCAAATTAATACTGTAAAGTTAATTTTAAAATTTCAAAAATATCCATACAACCATTATTACTGTACAAAAAAAAATTTCGTCTCTAGCGATGATTTTGACCAAAAACAAACAAACAGGTCATGCTCATGGATTACGAACTGGTCATTGTTAACATTGTTTAGACTTTAGATGTCTTATAATTCAAAAGCTCTTTCATGATCAAACTGGTAGCGTACACGTTAATTTTTGTCTTTTTTTTTTTAAAGTTTAATATTTTAAAAAATATATAACTTATCTCGATTTATTGTTTTTGTTTTACTCCTCCTGTCACCAAAAAAAAAAACTTATCAATTTATTGTTTTAAACGTAATGTTTAATAACTTAGTTCCTAAAACTTGAAAACGCGATTTTTCTTCTTCTTTTATTTAATTAAGTTTAATGTTCTAATTTTAATTTTTCTTTTCTTATACATAGTGTTAAAAGATGACACGATATATTAATATTATAGATAACCCAACCAATTAAGTTAAAAGTTAAAACAATAGTGTTTCTTAGTTTTATTACACGTGATTCATAAGCGTATATAAGTGTTATTTCGTACTAATTATTTGATGGCTGAGTTGCTGCTAGCTTTGTGATGCATGGATTACAACTGGCCTCGGACTTGGGTCATATGAAGATGTTTGTGTGTCGGATTCTCAGCATGTTAAGGATCAGATGCTGCCATTTCAACAAATGTGCAACTATTATTGCACCTACTCGTACTTGATTCATGAACTCTTGGAGAAGCCCTGTGAGAAGTAACGTTTGTGTGCACTGTGGAATCTTAGAGGCAAATCACTTCGAGGCGTGAAAATGTAAAAAATTATCTATGGGAAAATGTCATGAATATAGACAAACTAAAAAAATGTGTAGGAATTTAAAATAAATTTTGTAAGGTCAAATATTTAAAATTGTGATTAATATGTGCATGAAAGTAATCAATTGAAGTTAAAATAAACAGTAGGGAAGTGTAAGATTTAAGCAAATGATTAGGCGAGTGTTGATTTAATTAAGTAATTAAATTGAATCAGCAAGATATTAGTTAGATTAAGTGATAATAATAATAAAAAAATCTTCCAGCCCAAAACCGCTATCCCAAATGGGTGTCATTTTTCCTTAAAGCCCAATATCTGGCCTGCTTTCATTTCTCTTGGTGGGCTGGGAACCTACTATCTCAACACATGTAAAGTTGAATCGTGTGATTTAGATTGCGTAGAAATCTCCAGCCGTAGGATCAAAACAGAGACTGGCATACTATTGCTTCATACTTGATGATGTTTTGACTTTGCATTTTAGGCTCATCCTCAACAAGTGCAAATTAAACGTGTAAAAATAAAAACTTCTCATTGTTATCAATAAATAAATAAACTTATAAATAGTACTTTACATGCAAAATGACACAGCACAAAGGGTAACGGCGTGCAAGTCACTTTACTACAATGAAATAAGAACTTTACTACAGTGAATCCACTTTCCAAGTCAGCATTTACATAAAAGAAAAGCAATAGAACAAATGTTTTAGAATATTCTACTATAATAATATAACAACAAAAGAGGACTTCATGTAACTATAACCTGTAGTAATAATTAAGATCCAATGATCTCATATCAGAAATATTGGATGAAATGAAACCCCCTATTATTAATTAATTAATTAAGCTGCACAGTTTACACAGATGGGAAGTATTTGTTTAGGTTGAAAGGTAGTGAATAAAACTCTTCACTTCTTGTGTCAGTCTTGAAGGAACGGTACTTGTCCCACCAATGTTTTCCTCTATCTTTCCTAATAGCACCTTCCTTCTTATGTAGTGTGTTGTCCAAGAAATATGCCATACAACCCGCAACAAATGCTTTTGATTGGAAGGGGACATTGATTATATCATTGAACTGCAATGCACACAAAATTGTCAGTGTATGCAAGTGAATTCATGACAAAAACTAATAACAAATCCAGCATGTTATTTTTATGAGTTTAAAGGTGATGAACTAAAGTGTCAAATTATCACAACCCTCCTTCATATATGGTAAGGTAGTTGACTTTTATAAAACTATCTTAAAAGTCATTCAAACTATGAGTTGTTATTAACTAATAGTGTAAAGCAAAACTATTTTACAGTGTACTGTTTATCACCAATAAACTCTAATTTTATACATCACATCCATATAGAGACATATAGTTCAAAGTTTCATTACCCATCTGGCTTTGGTGTGAACGGGACCATAACCATTAATTGCTGTGTACTCATTGAAGTACTGTGACACAGACAAGCCAATGAAGATGGAGAAGCCTAATACAAATATTGTTCTAAAACTGTTGAGGTTGCAGAATTGAAGAAAACTTAGACCTCCCGCTCCTACAGATAATGAATGAAAGTGTAACATTACATGCTTGTTTATTGTAAGTATCCAAGTAAACCAAAAAGTTTGAACATGTCTTATGAGTATGTCTTAAATGAGGCATACCAACATAAGCAAAGAACAAGCAGTAAAGTGCAGCAACAATGGGAGGTGGAATGGATGCAAAAACGGCTCCAAATTTCCCTGCAGAGTAAAGAAAAATTAGCAAGAGTTTATGGGAATAAATGTACTAGATTAAGGCAAACTACATATGTATTCAAAATTACAAGCACTGCACTGAGCTTGCTTCATCTTCAACTCACCGAGAATTGAAAAGAAAATCATAAAACCGGCCGATATTTGCACCACTCTTCGACTGCCAACACGAGTTAAAGCCAAAAGACCTGCATTTTCACTATACGGAAACCAAACAAATACTTTATCAACAAGGAAATTGTTTCCTCTAGATTGAAGCAGAGTATTCAAAGAGAAAGATTTCAGTCTTACACAGACACAGAGGATCCATTGCCAGTTCCAAATAATCCTGATAACAGAATGCCAACTCCCTGAAGAGAAGAAATAAAATGCAAAATCATCAGTATTATCAATTGACTTTAAACTACCATTATTTATAAGGATTAAACTTAGATCAAGTTCCTTATATCTTTGTAATCAAATTCATAAATCAAATACAGACGTGATAACTTTTTTTTATTCAGAAACTTATTTTAACGGAGGCTATTTATCAATTTTGAAAAATACATCCACATGCCATTGTTTGATTTGAAAATTAAATGGCAAGGAACTTGATTTAAGTTTTGTTCTATTTATAAATGCAAAAATAGTACTTAAGATATTTATATGCAGAAGTATTAGCTATTTTTGTACCTGCCAACCGATGCCACGACTAAGAATAGATGGTGGTAATGGTGTTGCACTTGCATAACGATAAACAGCAACAAAAGCTCCACTGGACTGCTTGTAACAAATGAATATATAAATTAATTCGAGTGAAACAGTACTATTCAATGATAATGCAAACTAGCAATTGTATAACAGAGTTAGGCACTAGTATAGAATAGAAGCCAGATAATCTCAGTCAGTATGTCATCGAGCATGCAAAAAAAGCCTAATAAGCCATTTTCTACATTTGTCAAACTACTGATAAATTTCTCTCAGGGTTACAATCCTGACTTCAGTACTATACGCTTCTTCTAAGGAGGCAGAGAAAAAAATCAATCATGATGCTAAGCTACAAGATTTGTAAAATTTATTTTTAGAAAGCAGGATAATTTCTCTAAAGGTTAATTGTCTCTAAGAAAAATAAGACTGATATGTTATCCTAGATGACTGGCTGCAAAGCTCTTATAAAATACACAGAAGAGACAAGAAATTAAGAATATAAAAGCTAATAGAATAAATATGTATTACATAGGAAGGATGATACCAATGAATAAATAAAAAGAACTCTTGTTCTAAACTAAAAATAGATAGAAAATTACCTCTACAAGAGCAACAAAGGATGCCATCATCATGGCAAAGGCTTCACCTGCATTAAATGTTGGTGCTCCCCATTGAAATGGATATGGAACCCGTATCCTGAAAACCCAAAATACATGTTGAATACTTCCCCATAAGTTTCAAAACACAAGGCTATGACTAAATATCAGTGAATAATCAATTAATATCTCAAGGATGCAATAGAGTCCTGCATAAAAATTGTCAATTATGCCCATGCTCTAAAGTTCAAAACAATGACAATTGACAAATGTGACAATTGATCATCAAACAATGATTCATAATTCCTAATTCATAACACACTCAACAGCCTCATGGCATAAAAGTAGCTTCTCCTGGAATTGATATCAACGGATGGGATTTGGGAAGAAAAGTCCATACAAAATTTAGAAACGGAAAAGAAGAAAAAGAAGGTAATCATAAGGCTAAATCAAAGTCAAAGCATCTTGAGGTTCTTCACATTCAAACTTGGATGTGAAATTTCACAGAATCAACTAAGAGGGATCTCCCCAGATAGCCACAAGTCCAAAAGACACTACCCATAAAAATATAGTATACTTAAAATGGAAATCATAAGAATAAATACCCAAAAAACCCCAATCCACAGAAGGCACATTTTTAAATTTTATGAAGCAATCACATAGACATAATATATTATAGTGAAAAATCACACACCAATTTAAGGACATTTTGGTAATTAAATAATCAGATGCCGAAGAAAAAACACCATTTAGAGTAAATAGTCAATGAGATTCCACTACTAACCATGGGGCAGATTCTATTAAACCAGATCGATCAGTGCGACAGGTTGCCTGTGTTTTAGGTGCAGCATGATTGTATGCCCCTCCAACAGTGAGCAGATAAGCATATAACCACACAATTGCAACTGTAAATAAAACAGCAAACCGATCGAAGACATGTTTTCCTGCATGTAGCACATGGGGTACAAACTGCATGAAAACCAATAACTGTTATTAACAAAGTTCCATACAAGCCATCATGCCATAAAAGTAAAGAAAACAATGGAATAAAAAGAACTGAGATCATGATGCTAAGAGTTTTTGACACTCTAAAGAACCCTACCTGTGAAATAAATACTAGTAATATAAGTTCTGGCAGTCCAATCTCTACGCATTTAGCAATCTACACAGAAGCCAGGCATCATTATTGAATTATTTTTATATATTAGCTTTGAACTCAAGCAATTTAAATATGTACTTACCCCAGGAAAGCCTAACTCATAAAGCCCAAAACCAACAAGAGATACCAAAGGAACTGCTGAAAGTGGACTTAAGAACCTGAAGAAAGAAGTTGGACTTCCATTACATGGGAATATTACGTTCTTTTGATCTTTTCAGTTCACAGGGACTACATAGTTGATACAAATTCCATCACAAAAATCACTAAGCATTTCAGTATAATATGTTCAAAGTTCAAACAAATTCAATTCAGAGTAACAATTGACAATGAGCATACATGGCAAAGACGACCCTAATTATACTTTTCAACCACATATGAAGACCAAGAAATTATAATGCAGCCAACTTACTAAGAACTTAAGACCAACCTTGCAACATTACGCCAAAGGCCACTAAAGCCAAGTACTATTTGAAGAGTTGAAGCAACAATAAGAGCACCTTGGGTTGCCCGCATTATCCTCTTGAATTTCTGAATAGAACAAAAAATAAAGCCAAAAGTCAGAGGAAGAAGTAATAAAACTGCACATGTACACCCAAAAAACAAAATAATGATCAAACAATTGCTTCTATAAATTGTCTCCTTGTAATTTCAAGGTATGCCACAAGCACACCAGGAACTGAACCAAAGACTTTAGTCTTTACACAGTTCTAATGCATTGATTAACCCAACCCTCATTGGAAAACTTTGCTCTTATTATTTCCAATAGAATAAATTTGCAAAAAGTTTATACACATTACAAATCATGTGGAAGTCTTTGTTTAGCAAGAATATCAACCACACACAATTTATATAAAAGAATCATTCTGATACAAGACCTCTATAGGATCTGGCTCATCACTGAATCGACCAGATAGAATAATAGAGATTGTTGTTGCAACATAAGTATAAGACCCTCCAATTACTGCAGGCAATCGAGTTCCAAACAGAGTTTGCAGCAATGTGTTAATTCCAGCTACAAAGAGTAGAGTTTGGATAACTTTTGCCTTCTCCTCCTGCAAAAAATGGACTTTCAAATGGTCAGATAACCCTTTCAAAATTATTCCGTTTGAAATTTAAAATTATTTCGTTAAGTATATTTATTTTGTTAATGCTTACATTGCCACCTCCCATCTGGGGAACTAGAGCAGTGGGAATTAGCACAGTTGTACCGAGCATCACAAGATAATGTTGAAAACCAAGAAGTATGGCCTCAGCTGCATCAGAATGCCACCAAATTTCTCATCAAATTAAAGAAGAAAAAGAAAACCATATATATCTTAGTCATATTTCCAACAACATAACATAACTACATAAGCCCAGGGAAGTAGTTACTTAAATTTTAATATTTCAACAACTTGGCGTGATGTCAGAATACAGCATTTAATTTATCCATAAAATCCACATTGTTCAATCAAAAGTTGTTGAGTGTTGACTGCACGCAGTGTAACAAAACGTTCCAAAATTCAATTCATTAAATGAATAATAGTTTTTTAATCAAAAAAGAAAAAAAATATATCATTAATCAGTAAAATATTTTTAAATTATTACACCAGGAGCCAGAAATAGAATTAACAGTACTATAAAAAAAAAAGTCTATGAAGTACCCAACCCGGATCTGGAAATAACTGGGAAAAGCCTCAATAGTATTAGTCAATACGAATGTAGAATATGAATAAAGTTAGTTTACAAATGGGAAAAACAAGAGGTTTAATTTAAAAGAATTTCAATAAATTGGAACGAGCTAAATAGGGCATTGAATTGGTTCCAAGCAAATGAGTGCTAGAGGTCAAAAAAGAAAAGAGAAAAAAACACTTTGATTGCACTTTCATATATTAACCAGAGCCCAAGTCCCTAAAACAAAAAAGACACTATCAAATTGAAAGTGAAAGCTTATGAATTTATGAGGCATGACCCGTGAATTAAACGACCAAGTTAAACATAAAATTACAATCTGTTTAAGAACGAGTTGTATTTTTCAGCAGAATAATTTTTTTCCCTCATCAAAGGCACCTAAAAGGAAAGAATTTACCGAAAGCCACTTTCAATAATTAGATAAAAGACAGCATGCGCAAACAAAAATGTCAGAATCACAAACCATGCTTTTAAAAATGCCATATTGATAAAGATAACAGAAGAATCAGGTTCAAAGTACGAGCACAGAGAAACAGAATCTATGATGAAATTGAAAGAAAAAAAAAAAAACTCACGCCATGGAGGAGGACTCGTAATGCAGTAAGAAACATTCGGTAGCTGATCCTTCGGTGGATGCGGCTGTGGCTCATCAATCTTAGGTGCTGGAGCTCCACCACCTCCTGGCATGTCTCTCTTTCACACACTCTCAGCAACAAACTGCAATGAATCAATGAATCAAAACCCAAATCTGAAACAAAACACACTCAGAAATAAGAAGAAAAAGACTCAGCTACCTAAAAATGAGTATCTACTACTGAACACTAAGAAAATAAAGGGGAAAATGAAAGTGAGTAGAGTTCGTTCCCTTTGAGTAAGTAATAGTTACAACAATAATTGTGAAGTTTAAGAAAAAGAAAGATGAGAAGAAAAACTAAACTAAAGCACCTTTTAACAATGTTTTGAGGGAGCGAAATCAAGGGGACTTTAATTATTGAAGTCAAAAACTCAGGTACTCCACACCAACCCCATGAAATAAATGGTTCGAGACAATAAAAAGAAGAGCAAAACCCAGACGGTGTAGACCATAGAATGAAGAGTAAAACAGACACCAAAGCAAAACGATAAACGCGAACACGGAATGAAACTAAACTAGAGTAAAGTCCTTTTTCTTTCTCTCTCCATCACCACTTCCACGACCACGAGTTACACAGTTCTAGTAGAATCGTATGTATGTTAGTGTTTTCTCTCGTACTATACTACTTCGTATACCTACAATTTTGCTTTCCGACAATAATAATAATTATTACTATTTTTCATTATTTTTTTCTCTGTTGTTGTCGTTCAGTTGGGTTGCGACAGTGGCATATGGCCGCGCCAAACCGAGCCTCGTGGCATGATGGAAATGATTATTACATAAGAAAATCATGGGAATAAAAATCGGAATAAGATAAATATTACTCCTATAACAAATAATTAAAAAGTATTTATTTATTTATTGCTACTATTCAAAAAAGGAGGTGAATAGAGAATACTAATGACACGTAAGCGGCGAGAGTGAGGGACAAATATAGCTAGCAGCCTGTCTAAACGAACCTGTGAACAACGTCCTTTGCTTTGGTTGTACTGTGTCATGTTTTGTTTGAAACCAGCTAGAGTTAATGAACGTTTTAAATTTTATTTATAATTGTAGAAATGTTGAACCTTAATAAAATCTGAAGAGTTGATAGTTTGGAAATGCTTGACTAAATAATAAAATAAAATGTAGTTATTGTTAACAGTTAACTACTGTATTTGAACCAAAAAATTTGAAGAATTGAAAAAGCAAAATATGTTGAAATGTTGAATTGAACAATGTGAGGGGGAGAGGAAGATCACGTGGCGATTTTATTAGGGCACCCAGAAAACCTAACCAATGACCAAACCATAGAATGTAAGGGATATAGGAAATGTTTGATTCGGTGGAATAAAATGAAATTAAAGTAAAACAATATAAGATAAAAAAAAAATTGAATTGAAATAGATTGTAAAAATATGATTTTTTTTTTTTATGAAAATAAAAAATTGCTTTTTTCGCTCTCTTTTATTAGTCTTTTAAGACAAAAGAAAAAAAAAAAAAAAAAAAAAGAGTCAATTAAATGTGAGGACCGCCGACAAAAGCTCTTATCCCTATTTATATCACTGAACTGAATCCCCCAATTTATGTTGCTTTGGCTGTTGCTTATTGTCTTCCAACTGCCATCTTTAAAGTAACCATTGGTAGTACACAGTACTAACACAATAAAAATATTTTACATATTACTATTATTTAATCACAAATACTCATTAGAATAATTTTGTAAAGTTTTAAACTAAAATATCATAAATATTTCACTGATAAAAACTTTTAATTAGTTAATGATATCAAAATAATACACTGATAGTTACATTCTAAATGAGATAATCACAAACCAACACCTAAATTTTCATTTTCATTTTATATAAATAAAAAATACCGTAATTATCTTCTCTCTTCCTCTTTTTATATACTATTTCCTCACAGCAGGAGTATCTATATATTTACATAAATCTCATCAAACTGCACCAAAAGTCAGAAGTCATAGAAAGTAAAAGCCAAACACTATGTTCCAAATAGTAGCAACGTACGTAACACACTAATTAACACGGAAACTATGAATTATCAAAGTTAACCTCCTACTCTGCAATAGCGCACTAGCACGAAATTTTGTTACTACTGTCCAAGGTATTATTGCTTATAGTAGTAAATATTAAATTTTTTTGTGTTTTTAATTTAATAAATATTTTTAACAATTTTTTTTTAATTTTCATTTCCGATCATGTATATTAATGATGCCTTAATTATAACCATGCAACGATACAACACACAATCCTCATAAAAATATTTTAATCACCTGTTAGACTAAAAATTTGTAAAACAAGAAAAAGGTCATGCACAAATCACAATAAAAGTTTTTTTTTCCTTTTCTTTTTTTCTTTTTTCCCGCTTGTTGTCCTTAAGGAAAACTCGATTATGTATCCTAAAAACGCATTTTTCACCTCAAAATTATGTGTCCTAAAATATGTACTGGTTTTTTTTTATTAATCTACGAGAAAGTACCACAAAAGTACCGTGGACAATATTTTTAATTAAAATGACGCAGAATATATATAGTCTTGCACATGTAGAGAAAATGTATGTTAGCATCATGCATTTTTTCTTTACATTGGTAGTGCTTGCATCCTTATCCCAAAAGACCAAAGGTGCGAATAATCGAACTGGATCAGATTCTGGTTATTCATTAGAAAAACAAAAAAGTTATTCAGCGAATTGGCTTAAATATCAAGCTAAAACTATTATTGTTAGAAATCTAAACTCTGGTCAATGGCATAGTTATGAAGCAGTTCCTAATTGATCCAAACTGACCCACATTATAGGCCTAATTAAATTGGTGGTACAATGACACACACGCACTGGAATTATAGTAATGAAATTCATTTGGTGTAGTGCTACTTTTATGATGATCACATATATTATATGCATGGAAGATTCATTCCACATCTTCGAGGAACAATCAGTGGTTGTTCCCCTGTATGTGTACTGTATATATATGTAGTTTTAGTTTCTTAATCCACACGCTTATTTGGTTTGTCATATTATTGAAAGACCAGTTTGGACATATTATTAGTTTACAACTTGTCTCTATTGAGAGAGAATTGAAGAAAAAGATTATAGTTGAAGCTTGGAATTCAATAAACTAGACCTCTAATTGTCCTTTTCATTTGTGTTTGACTGTGTTGTATATATAGAGAGATATTCATAATTAAACCTAACCTTTATTTTCTCTTGCACTTGAAGACATGTATCAAAGTCATATCATATACGTACGTGGATTATTATATTTCTCGGATAACCATAAAAGTAGGTATTAATAGAATGAATTAGTTGCCAAATCCTAATCAAAGTATTAATACGTGTTAACCTTTCTTACAAAAGCATGATTAAGAGAAATTTGGTGTGGGAAACAAAAAAATAAAGTTGGTTGGGCTAAGAGAAAGAAGACAAGGGACACAAACGTGGTTGTTGCTATCACTCTCACAAGTCACAATGGATGTCCATATAAACCGAACCTTTCTCGGACTTTCCCATGCAAGGTCACGAAATCAATCTGCCTTCTCGGTCTTGGAAACATAAGATAGTGGTATCTTTCTTTTTCTTGCTCCCCCATGTGCCGAGGGAAAACTTAAAACACACTTCATTTGATAATTTTGATCATTCTAAATTTTTACTTGTTCTTAGTTAGGTATTATTGCGGATTCAGAAAACTTAACACAAAAATGTATGAAAAAGTGTTGTGTATGCAATTGCGTTGGCCTGTCCCTTATAAATGACTAATGTCTTACCTGTTTGGTAGCTGAAGATTGAGTCATCGATGATCTGAGTACTACTTATCCTAGGATTATGTTAGTTGTTCCCTTTATTCTTTGGTAGTCGGAGATTGAATCACTGATGATCCGAGTACCACTTATCCTAAGGTCAATTAGCGTTAGGCATAAACGATCAATCCTCCAATATTGAATGCATAGGCATAGGCCGATAGCGTTAGACATGAAGGGTACATTACTAAACAAAAATTAAATACATTTTATAATTTTAATATATTAAAGATTTTTTTTTTTCATTCGATACGAAGATAATACTTCTATTCATTCTTTAAAGTCGTTTAAAGATTGTGACATTTTTAAAGTGATTCATGGAAATAGTTTCTTTTAACTTATTTTAAATTATTATATACACATTTAATTGAATTAATTACAAAAGGTGAAGAATTCAGAATATACACCTCAATTATGTACCTTGCGTCAAAAGGTGAAAGTTTTATTGTTAAAAAACTATTACACCTCAATTATATAGCTCCACCACCTTCCGTCACTTCTTATTTAAAAGCATCAATAATTTCAATCATGGTTTTGTTGACGTAATACGATTTGGCAGTGTCCAATCAATGTATTGGCAATTTAATTTAGTCCTTGCCTCTTTGCTAAAAGCTATGTCCATGTCTAAGTTGCATAATTGCAATTGCAATATATAATATTACGAGAAAAATATATCACGACTCCATGCATCATGCATGTGTCATTAGCAGTCAGTCATTGTGAATATATATTCTCATTCCATGCAACATTATGCCAATTTTCAAGTGTTGGGGGCCTTGGGAGCTGACAACTGTTCTCTTGAGAAATTCTTAATTTTGTACTAGGACTAGAATAATATTAACAATCAGAAATACATCCCCGGATTATTTGTAAATATATTCCGTATAACTTTATGAAAGTTTTTTTTTTTTTTTTACATATATCGTAATTCTTTCAAAATTAATGTAAATGCAGCTATATAATGTATACATAAGAGCTGTCTTTAAATTTACAGCCTAGTTGTTTTTTCAATCGGTATTTCTGATTTCTTAAAATCCATTTCTCACTTCAAAAATAATTTGCTGCCACTCGAAGCAGGATTTTAACGACTTTGTGATACTACTAGCAAGTAGCAACTCCATTTCCCACATAAAAAACAAATGACGGGCCTTAGATACGTAGTGTTTTTTTTTTGTCGAGTAGTAATTTGCACTTAACAAGGCCTGTTTTTGGAGGAAAAAATGTCCCATTTGAGTCCAGGCCTAATTGAGTTTACTATGTGGACTTAGGAAACATCCATTGTTATGAATTTATAGATTGGAAATTATATTAGGTTGGTGTGTTCTAGGCCTCGATTTTGGGTTTTAGGTTGCTTGGTACGTTTATTGGGTTGAGGAAGAGAACTCAGTGTTGGTTGCTCACCTTTCTAGCATCATATCCACTAATTTTTGTCCATGAGGGTGTGTATAATATTCATTATTCTCTTTCTAATATAATTTATTTCATATCTAATCATGATAGAATTTGAATAGTATATCATTTGATTAAAAAACACAAACTATTACCATTTATGCCAAATGTGGTCGGTAAAATACTTGTTTTGTAATGTAACAAATGAATATTCCATTATACCAGAGTGGACATTCTATAATATAATGATGTGTGTTAAGCAAAAATGGGAGGTGTAAGTGTAAGAAGTTTCACTTTCCAATCAATTCACTTGATTGTCCATGTAAATGAGAAAATTTCATAGCATAAGAATACTCGTGAAACATATATATATATATATATTGAAAATGTATAATGAATAAGAATTAAATTTGACAGTAACAGTTGGAAAGCAGAACAGTATGATGAAAATTTTCTGCATGATTACCTGGAACCGCAGAAAGAAATAAATTTCACATCGCACTTCATTACTTGCCGCAATAGGTGTTGGAACAATAGAGGACAACCTTAACTTGTGCATCATATGCCATCATGTGACCTGTTCACATGAAATTACTACCTTACCCTCAGAATAATAAAAGTATTTAATAAAAGATGAGGTGGCGAGAACATGGCAGTTACTAAAATTAAAGAAAGCATTAAAATGGGGAGATGAGAAAGAAACAAAGAAAGAAGCGAAGTGGAGTGTGTCAGTGTCAGAGACAGTGACAGAGAAAGATAAAGATTAATGAGTTGAGACTCAGAGAAAGAGAGAGCGAGCTACTTCAACTACATTTCAGATAATAAATCAAAGTCAAATGGGGCCACGCATTTTGCGATTCCCAGCACCACACGGACCAATCCCCACTCACATTGCCCTCACCTCCCAGTGACGTTATCATTCTCTTTTCTATCTCTCTCTCTCTAAAACAACTCTTCTTCTTCGCAATTCCCCTCTCTCCCTCTCTCTCTCGCAACATCGAAAGGAAGGAGGCTAAGAATTTCGCTTTTTTCATTCTCGCGTTCCGATTTCGAGTCCTGTTAGGGTTTCTGAATTTCGTTTATTACTATTACTACTGTTTTTGGCGGAGGAGGATGTGTTCGCGTTAGGGATTTGGTGGAGCGGATCTAGGGTTTCGCGACGGAGGTCGAAACGTGTACGGTGCGTGCGTCGTGGCTGCAGGGGAATTATTAAGGTGGGTGGGATCGAGGTGTGTAGAGGAAAAGGAGGACTCGGCACATGTGGAAATCCCCCACGCGTGCTCACTCTAGTGTAACGAATTCGTTCTACAAGGTATGTATCCCTCGATGCTCTTTTTGTTTTTCTGGAACAGTTTTCGGCTTGATCTAATTGGGAATTAAATGAAAAACAACTAATAAAAAAAGGACCAAATTTATGCGATTGAGCTTGATTTGTGTGAATGGGGGGAATGAATGCTTCGGATTTATTCTTGTGTTGCCGTAAATTGAACTATGCAGGTAGGATTTGTAGTTTTCAGAGGTCTTTCTCTTTGCGGGTGTTAAATCACCTCGTACAATGCTTCATAATTGCTTATCGAGTTAAGATTGATTTTGTAAATTTCATACCATATTATTACTACACGTAGTGTTTCTCCCCCTTCTTCACTTTCTCAATTTTTAATCTATTGTAAAATAAATGATTTTTCCTGACTTATTTTACTGTAGTTTCGAGGTTGGGTTGCTATTTTGGTTACGTGATTATGTAAACTCTATCTGTATTAAAATAAAATCTTGTTACTCATGGTAGGCTTTGATCATTAAGAAGAAAATCTACATGGAATTATAAACTTCATCTTTTTCCTGTGGTTGTTTATTTTTCTTTTTTTAGTACTTAATTGAGTGGATAGTGTGAACAATTTAGTTAAAAAAATTCATCACCCTCTTTCCGAGTTCCGACTTTTGACAATGCTAGAGAGTTCAAATTCTGTCTTTTTTCTTTCTTAAAAATTCTCTAAAATCTAAGTATAGGTTTCACCATTTTAGTTATGATTTTTTTTTCTTCTCTGGTAAACTCTTTTTTTATTATTACTTGTCAAGAGAAAACATGTAATTATGATGGATAATATGCTTTCAGAGGGACAAAGTGGATTTCTTGCTCTTTTGATGAACTTCTATTTATGTATGTGAAAAGAAAAATGTCTACTTATGATGGACGATATCATTTAAGATGCCTAAACTGAAAATGCTGTTTTTCACAACAATAATATATTGTTGTAGGAAATTTGAGTTTTTCAAATTTAATTAAAAGAAATGACTTAAATGTGATCTTTAAATATATTGCTAAAATCATTAGTGGCTTGCTGAAGGTTTTCTTTCATTTCAAATCATAGGATGGTCGCAAAATTAGTGTTGGTGACTGTGCTCTCTTCAAACCACCTAAAGATTGCCCACCTTTCATTGGAATAATTCGTTGTGTGACTCTAGGTAAAGAGAATAAACTGAAGTTAGGTGTTAATTGGCTTTATCGACCCATTGAAGTAAGGCTTGGCAAAGATTTGCTGTTGGAGAGTGCTCCAAACGAAATTTTCTACTCCTTTCACAAGTCTGAGATTCCTGCTACATCACTGCTTCATCCTTGTAAAGTTGCATTTCTTCCAAAAGGTGTTGACCTTCAATCAGGGATTTCGTCATTTGTATGCAGGAGGGTTTATGATGTTCTGAACAGGTGTTTACGTTGGCTAAGTGGTCAAGATTATATTGATGTAAGTTTCTAATGTTTTATGTTGTACTGTATGGCTTTATGATTCTCTATTTTTGGTGCTTATCTTTTCCCCTTTTTTGTTGTCCTCAAAATCCCAGGATTGTCAAAAAGAAGTAGATAAGCTATTACATAGGACTCGTGTAGAAATGCAGCCAGGTGGTCGATCTCCTAAGCCAGTGAGTAGTCCGACATCAACATCACAGTTAAAATCTGGTTCAGATAGTGTCCAGAACAGTGTTTCTTCCTTTTCTTCTCATGCTAAGGGTAAGAAAAGGGAGAGGGTAGATCAAGGGCAAGAATCTGTAAAGCGAGATCGTTCAACCAAAAATGATGATGGGGATTCTGGTCATTTTAAGCAGGATAGCATTTTGAAGACAGAGATTGCCAAAGTAACAGAAAAGGGAGGCCTTATTGATACTGAAGGGGTTGAGAAATTAGTGCAGCTGATGGTTCCAGATGGAAGTGAGAAAAAGATTGATTTAGCTAGCCGGTCAATGCTTGCAGCTGTAATTGCAGCTACAGATAAATTTGATTGCCTTAGTCAGTTTGTGCAACTGAAGGGTTTGCCTGTATTTGATGAATGGCTCCAAGAGGCTCATAAAGGGAAGGTTGATGTTATTGGGTCTAGGGACGGTGATAAATCTGTTGATGACTTTCTTTTTGTATTACTCCGAGCGCTAGATAAGCTTCCAGTAAACCTTCAGGCTCTACAAGCTTGTAACATTGGTAAATCTGTCAATCATTTGCGAACTCATAAAAACTTAGAAATTCAGAAGAAAGCAAGGGGCTTAGTTGACACATGGAAAAAACGTGTTGAAGCTGAAATGATTATAAATGATGCTAAGTCTGGTTCAGTTCAGAATGTCACCTGGCGAGCCAGACAACGGCTTTCTGAAGTTGTTCAAGGTGGGAATAGACATTTGAGTGGGTCAGCTGATGTTGCCATGAAGAGCTCAGTTACACAGCTTTCTGCATCCAAAACTGCCTCTGCAAAGATTGTCCCAGGAGAGAATACCACAAGATCTACATCTGCTTCTCCAGGGTCTACGAAATCAGTGCCTTCACCTGCAAGCGCAACCGCAAACTTGAATGATGGACAGCCCCGTGTTGCCGCTGTTAGTGGTTCGTCTGATCTTTCTGTGGCAAATGCAAGGGATGAGAAAAGTAGCAGTTCTAGTCCATCTCACAACAGTCAATCTTATTCCAGTGACCATGCCAAAGCTGGGGGTCTCTCAGGAAAGGAGGATGCAAGGAGCTCTACTGCAATGAGTGTGAATAAGGCATCAGGAGGCTCTTCACGGCACCGAAAATCTATGAATGGATTTCCAGGTTCAACTCCATCTAGAAGGCTAAGGAAAACTGGGTCAAGCAAAAATTCCTCACACAAAAATTTAATTTCTGAGAAAATATCTCAATCTGGATTAAAGGAAAAAGCACATGATGGAACTACTCTTGAGGGGCATACGCCGAAGCTGATTGTTAAGATCCCAAACCAAGGTCGAAGTCCTGCACAAAGTGCCACTGCAGGTTCTTCTGATGATCCTTCAATCATGAACAGTCGAGCTTCATCTCCTGTTCCTTCAGAGAAGCACAATCAGTTTGATCGCTGCTCAAAGGAAAAGAGTGATTTGTATCAAGCTAATGTTGGTGCAGACATTAATACAGAATCCTGGCAGGGTAACGATTTCAAATATGTATTGACTGGTTCTGATGAGGGTGATGGATCACCAGCAGCCATTACTGATGAACACTGTAAGACTGGTGAGGATTGTAAGAAAGTATTAGACGTATCAAAGGCAGCTTCTTCATCATCTGGGAATGAAAGTAAATCCAGGAATTTGCAGGATGCTTCTTACAGTTCAATCAATGCTCTTATTGAAGGTGTTAAGTACACTGAAGCTGATGATGTTGGAATGAATCTTCTTGCTAGTGTGGCTGCTGGAGAGATCTCAAAATCTGAATTGGGAATGCCAGCTGGATCCCCTGAAAAAGACACCACTACTATTGAACAGTCATTTGCAGGTGATGTTGCAGTAGTCAAGTCCTCTGAAGAATATCTTGTTCAGGATAAGTGCTACTCAAATGCTGAACATGTGAAGCAGGATTCTGGATCTGGTGATTTAGGGGCAAATGATGATATTCTGGCATCTGAAGGGAAAGCAACAGGAGAACTCAATATGGATATTAATTCATCTAGTATGGATTTACAGGTTACCGAAACTAGTTTAGGAAGCAAAGGAAAATTAATTGAAAAATCATCTGGTACTTCATCTGCTGCCATTCCTGAACGCACTGATCAAGAAGTCAGAGATAGTGATTCTAGCAAACTGGTAAAGGAAAAGAAGGTTGTTATGAGAGTGGATGCAGTTGATAATGTTGATGTTAAGGTCAATGTTGTTGCAGGAGAAAGTGAAGCAGAGGCAATTGAAAAATTGTCACACACCTCTGCAGAAGTTGATGTCAAGTGTGATAACCGTGCTTTTGAAGGACTAAGCTGTGACAAAGAGACAGCTGATAAGTCTCCTGCCATTTGTGTGCCATCTGACTCTGTAAGAGGAACAAATGAGAATGTAGTCCAATCATCTGGTTACATTGTTGATAAGGTTCCTGAACACCTAAATGAAAGAGAATCTGAAAAAAATAATGATATAGCTGCTCAGGATCATGCTAAGCAGTCTATAAAGCAAAAACATGAGTCTGAAGATGATGCTACTATGGTGCCCGAGAACAGAGGTTTATGTTCAGGTGTGATTGGTCTTGATGCTGAATACGTGGAAGAGAGTTCAGGAACAAAAGAGGTTTTTGACCGAGATGCAGGAGCAGGACAGATACTGCACACAGATTTACCTAGCTTTCCTTCACAAGAAATGGATCAGCGTTCAGGTCATGAAGATTCAGCAGAATTGGCTGCCATGGTATCAGAGGAAGTAGAGGACACCCCTTCTGCATCTGTTGCTGGTGTCTCAGAAGTGGACACAAAAGTTGAATTCGATTTAAATAAAGGGTTCAATGCAGATGATGGGAAATGTAATGAGATGCCTGGGAGTACACCTGCTGCAAGATTGGTCAGTCCTGTTCCATTTTCTGCTTCATCCATGTCTTTTGGTATTCTCTCAATCACAGTAGCTGCCGCTGCGAAGGGCTCCTTTGTGCCATGTGAAGATTTATTAAAAAGTAAAAGGGAGCCGGGTTGGAAGGGATCTGCTGCTACTAGTGCATTTCGGCCAGCTGAGCCCAGGAAAGTTATGGAAATTCCTCTTCATGTGTCAGCTACCCCTATTCCTAATGATGAAGCTAGAAAGCAGAGTCGGGCACCATTGGATATTGACTTGAATGTTGCTGATGAAATAATACTTGATGATCTTTCTTCTCAAAACTGTGCTCGTCAGATAGATTGTGTAACTCATTCAGATGATGGTCATGATCCAAATAAATCAATGGCCTCACATGTTCATTGTTCTGGAGGACTTGGTCTTGACTTGAACCTAATAGATGGGGCATCTGACATGGGCAATTGCTCCTTAAGCAGTAGTCATAAAATGGATGTACCACTTACTCAGGTGAAATCAGCAGCCAGTGGTCCTTCAAATGGAGAGATGAGTGTCCGCAGGGATTTTGATCTGAATGATGGACCTGTAGTTGATGAAGTCACCACTGAACCTTTGATGTCCACACAACCCACCAGGAATAGTGTACCATCTCAACCACCTATTTCTGGACTTAGGATGAGTAATGCAGAAGTAGGCAACTTTTCTCCATGGTTTCCTTCCACTGGGAACACCTATTCAGCTGTAACAATATCTTCAATTATGTCTGATAGAGGCGATAAGTCCTTTTCAATTGTTGCCCCTAATGGGCCACAGAGGATGTTGGGTCCTGCAACTGGCAGCAACCCATTTGGACCTGATATTTATAGGGGGGCAGTTTTGTCGTCTTCTCCTGCAGTGCCATATCAATCTGCACCATTTCAGTATCCTGTCTTCCCTTTCAATTCCAGCTTCCCTCTTCCATCAGCATCATTTTCTGGTGGATCAGCTGCTTATGTAGATACAACTTCAGGAGGGAGGCTTTGCTTCCCTGCAGTAAATCCACAACTTGTAGGGTCTGTTGGTAATGTTTCATCCCATTACCCCAGGCCTTACGTTGTTAGTCTCCCAGATGGTAGCAATAGTAGTAGTGCTGAGAACAGTAGGAAAAGGACAAGGCAGGGTTTAGATCTTAATGCTGGACCTGGTTCAGACTTAGAGGGGAGAGACGAGAGCGCACCTCTTGTTCCACGGCAACAACTTTCTGTTGCTAGTTCACACGCCCAACTTGAAGAGCAAGCAAGGATGTTTCACTTAAGCAGTGATGTTCTTAAAAGAAAGGAACCTGATGGGGGGTGGGATGGTTACAAGCAATCATCATGGCAGTACCATAATTTGTAATCTTAGAAATCTAGTGGCCCACAGATGCTTGTAAGGTTTTAGTTTTGTAAATTCAACTGTTGTTTGTAACACGTAGGCGCCTGAGAGGAGGATATTTCATAATATATCTTGTATTGTGCTGACGTAATACAGAGGAGGGGGGAGAATTTTTTTCGTAAAGCAAAAAAGAAATATTTTTAATGATTTAATGATATAGGAATAAGTGCTACTGCAGTTGACCTGTGAGCTTTCTGCCCCTTCTCTATGAGAAATCCTGTATCTCAGCATTTAATTCAATTCTTCTTGCTTGGTTTTTTCACTGCATCGTTCTTTTTTATCTATGTTTCTGGTGCTTCGCAATTAAATGTCATGATGCCATTTAGTTTGTACATAGACTCTGACCCCGATCTTGTTTATCAAAATCGTTACTTTGCCTTTAAGTTGTACTCATACACTAACTGACAGGTTAAATTTTTGCAGCTTAGATTTTCTTCCTCTGTTGTGGATGATTTAATTAATTTCGTATCCGTTTCCTTTTAGCCTTTTCTGATTCTCGTATATGTGCCATGGTTTTTTAGTTTGACTATAAACAAATAATCAAATGAAACTTATCCGAATGGATTAAAATATATTCAGCTCTATCAAAAACCATTATCTTCAATCATATCTGTCACAATGTAACACACAAATGTAAAATTTTCTTCTGATTCATCTATGTACGTGATGATATCAACACAAGCAAAATAATAGCTTGCCAAGAATAATTAATTGGCTTTTACTGTCCTTTTCTTACAAGAAATTTGCTCCAAAAGCATATAGTATTTCATGAAGACATAACCCTATCAAGAAATTAAAAAAGGCAAAGGACCTAGGTCAATTTAAAAATCTCTACAGAATGATGATGACATTAACAGTGCTTCTCTCTCCCAAGAAAAGCCTTTGGATGAAATGTTTCATCTTTTAAAACGAACTATATTCCTTCCACAGATGACATTTCTGCAATTCCATTGAGATGGATTAAATTAAACCCTCCAGTACATGATAATTCACAAACAATATACAATCAATAAATCTACAATAAAAAAGTTTGTCATGACTATTGACTAATGGTGTCTCAAGTTTTAACCATATAGAATAGTGTCACTACTGAATAATTTTGATTATAAGTGGCACACAGTAAATATGAATTCAATAAACACTTAATGATCTATCCCTTTTTCACAAGTAAGAAAGTTTCACGTGCAGGAGTTATGATATGAAAAAAGTGTACTGACAGTAGACAGCCTCGGCGTGGTTTTTTCTTCTTCTCTTGTTTTTGTGGCGGCTTGATGACCACCTTGATAGCAGCATCAAAAATCGACTTCACATTCTGCAATTAATTGCATTGACAATAGGGTCATTTGCAGCTGAATTTCAGAAGCAACAGGAAGTATTTATCTACAAAAGTGAGACATAGATACTGAACATAGAAGCAATAATCAAATTCTCAGTAATACCATCAAGCAAGTAATAACATCATTATTATTATTGAAGTTATTTTGGGGTTTTCCACCATCCATTTTAATTGGATCATTTTAGATTTGATCCATTTTTCTCTCCAGAGCATATTGCATTTCCTAGTGCAATAAGTTTTATGTCTGAAGTATGTTCTGCTCAGTAATGCACTGGTGACAATGTGCTACAATGCTTCTGAAGTAGACAATTGAGATGTTTTTCTTTAGAACAGAAATGCGAACAATTTTTATCTATATTGCTTGAGACATCAAGAATTGTGAGAATGGAATGGTAGAATAAACACACCTGCTGAGTTTTTGAGCTGCACTCTATATAATATGTAGCTCCTACCAGTTTACGCAATTCCTCCCCCTGATTATGAACAAAACAACCCAACAGTTTCAATAATTAAACACTGCCTATTGAATAACTTAGGTGGCTAATAAGGTAAGACATTGTACTTGCTGAGAAGTCACAGGCACCACACCAGGATGATCAGCCAAATAGTACTTGTCTTCTCGGAGATCTACATGATTATCATAAATACAATATTATATTGCAGATGTGAATAAAAAAAAAAATAGGTGTCAACTGTCATCCATAAAAAAATCTATACAAGTGGCAGATTTAATATTTTACCATTATTTTTGTGTCTACTAAATACTAAGTTGCTATTGCAGCAAGGATCAGAGAAATATTATCCACAAATAGTAGCTAGATAAGGTTCATTTCAGGCCTTATCTGAAGTAACAAATTGAGGAGAGAATCAATATTAACCTTTGATGTATTAGATTGTGATTATGTTGACAAATATTGGCATAGTTAGTTTCACTCTCAATAAACTTTCTCTTAATTCATGCACGGCAGTGTTACATTTGATGGTCAAAAAATTTCATTAAGAAGTCGAACTAAAATTGAGACATTTGTTAAGACTATAAACTGAGGATGAGTAAAATAGGATTGAGACAAATTGTAAGACCACAGCTTGATGACTTACCCAATTTGGTGCCAACTAGCACCACTGGGACACCAGGAGCAAAATGCTGCAGTTCAGGAACCCACTAAACAGTGTATACAAGAAAATTAGAGAACAGAAGAGAAATCAACAAGACATGTCAAAGTACTATGTTTGGTTTAAAGTTGAAAATTTTGCATACGCATTCCAAAGCAAATCCAATGGATAAAAGCAAAAACAAAAATCCTGATCCGTTGGCAAAATTACTTTTGCCTCAATCTACGTTTGTGCCTGAGATCCAAACATGCAAGTTCAAAGACTCTAGAAGAATACCTTCTTCAACACATTTTCGTAGCTTGCATGACTAACTAAAGAGAAAGCCAAGACAAAGACATCTGCTCCCCTGTAGCTCAATGGCCTCAATCTGTTGTAATCCTCTTGCCCTAAGGAAGACAGTGGAAGCAAGTGGAACATTACAACCTTTGCCATTTCACATGACAAAATCCATTCAGGTTCATAAGAAACTAAAGTGAATACACTTTTAACATTAGAAGAGCTAATCTTGATCATCCATGTAACACTGAATGATCAAGATTAACTACTCTCATCTCTTGGCCACTCAATATATAAATGTATATTATATACTACAACAATTTGACAAGTCTGTGTAACTGTGTAATCATACCAGCAGTGTCCCAGAGGCCTAAATTGACAGTTGTGCCTTCAACAACCACATTTGCACTGAAATTATCAAACACTGTTGGAACATAGTCCTGATAAGCATAGGGGGCAAAAAGTGAAAATTAGACTCCAAAACTCAAGACAGGAGCAAGATACTGTACTTATTACGGAACAATCCAGTCCCAGATAACAAAGTGACATTGATTTCAGGAAATCTATTATGATCTCAACACTAACACATAACAAAATGTCATACAAATGAGGGAGATCATATGCAAATACCGTGGGGAATTTGTTGCTTGTGTAGCAAATAAGCATGCAAGTTTTGCCTACAGCTCCATCCCCAACTGTCACACACTTGATGAACCTTGATGCTGTTGCAGCCATTGAACAAACAACAGCGAGTTCTCACAAAGGGTGTGTTTTTGTTGAATTTAACAGGCAAGTACTTAAGAGAGAGAGAGAGAGAGAGAGAGAGAGTGAATGTGTATTGTGTGTGTATGCGGCGGCACTTCACATGATTCTCACTCATTCTCTTGCTGTCCCTTTCTTTTTTGAAACAACTTTTTATCATCTTTTATTTTTCGTTGCCTTATTTTTCGGCTTTGGGGAAATTAAATTTCCAAAGTTAGAAAATGTGAAGATGATGACATAACATAAAGATAACTGTTCTAATCTAAGTAATCTTACATGTTGAATTTGAATAATGAGTTTGTTACCCACTCTTTCATCACGTGGACAGTTTCATTTCAATTCATTTTATTAAGACGATGAGGCCTGAAGCTGGTGAAGGTAGTTAGGTGCATGCATTTATAAGTTATAACTTATAACTAACAACCATGGACCATGTCTGTGCTGTAACCATCATCTCAGTGGGGCCTAATATTTAGTAACGCATTTTATGTATATCAAGACACGTGTCCCAAATCTCAGTTAACATTACAACGAATTAATGTAGTATTGTGTTGAGTCTAGCAAATTGTGTTTTGCTCCATATCAGCTAAGTGAACTGATAAAAAGTTGCATATTTTCTTTAGCTTGCACAACACTCTTAACTTGTGATAAGAACTCGATGTAATAAAATAAGAACTCAAACAACTTCAATATCATATTATCATATGTGATTTTGTTTTTAAAGTAAAGGGAACAAACCACATGATGAAATAAATTAAAATGAACTGTACACCACAACAAAAGAAGAAAAAACGAAACTTGCGATCTGTGGGGAGGACGCAACTTGAGACAATGATCACTACGATTATTTTTAATTTTATAAATAAAAATATATATTCAGCCAAGTTCTATAGGTAAGAGCATTTACACAAACAACAAACCAAAAATCTCAAAGTTAGAGATAAATTCTATTTTTATAACATGAAAAAGCAAAAGATAAAAAAAAGTCAATATATGGGGAGAAAAGGATGGGGGCTACGTACATTATTAGTGGCATTAACATTTAACAGGTTGGTGGAATGTTTAAGTAAACATTAAGCAATATGAATGATATGATAAAAGGGGATCCCCACAAAAGGATCAAGGAACACGTTATGAACACAAATAGTATTAGATGTTTAATTTCATTGAGGCAATTTAATATGCTTTATTTACATTGATGAAAAAGAGATAAAATGGAATAAGTGATTACTGATTTTTATTATTTAGATTTTCAGAATAAAATGGATTGGAATAGAATCTAATTCCATTTCATTGATATAGCACTCCTCTTTTTACCTCTAGTCTTTAATAGAAGTAAGTGATGTATGGTCTTTATTATTATTTTTTTTTATCTATTATAAAAATATCTAAACAGTGAATAATATTGTATTTTATTTTATTTCATTATAACTCACTCAATGAATAAAAAAAAAAATCTAACTCACTCATTATTAATTTAAAAAGACTATTTGTTTGAGTAAGGAAAAAGAATAATTAATGAGAAGTGCTAAAGGAATAGTTACTATATTTGAAATTTTCATATTAGCGTGTAGCGTAAATTTTGAATTGTGTGAAAATTATGTAAAATAATTGAAATTATACAAAAAAAATATTAAAAAAAAACATAAAACTGGTTATTTTAAAAGAACAAAAAAAAAAAGCCGTACATAGTGATTTACTGTGGAAAAAGCCGTACATAATAAGTATGAGTTTGGTTTGATTTGATTTGATTTGGATTCCCTCGCTCCCATCCGTCATTTAATTTCTTTGTTCCTCTGCGCATGAATCTCCCTCCCTCTTTCAAACATTTTCTTCTCTGATTTGAAATCACAAATAAGTCATAGAAATGGGAGATAACAAGCGTAAGAGAGGACGCAAACCCAAAAACCCCTCCCCCGAAACCCTAGACCACCCCGCCGCTAACTCCGTCTCCACCTCCATGGACGACGTCTTCTCCGTCGGCAACGTCGAGCTCATCGACACCACCGCCTCTCCTCACCTCCGCCGCCTCCGCGGCCGCCCAAACCACTCCGACAAGCCCCACGCTCTCCCCACCGCCCGCCGCCACGCCCGCCCCCTCGACAATGGCGGCGGGGACTTCTCGGTCCCGGCCGACCTTGCCGAGGCCATGGAGGAGGACCCCGCTGCGTGGGAGGCAAGGGCGCTGCCGGCGATGGACTCGGTGGTGAAGGTTTTCTGCGTCCACACGGAGCCGAATTTCTCGCTTCCGTGGCAGAGGAAGAGGCAATACAGCTCGAGCAGTAGCGGGTTTGTGATTGCCGAGAGAAGGGTTCTCACCAATGCGCATTCCGTGGAACACTACACGCAGGTCAAGCTCAAGAAACGTGGCTCTGATACTAAGTACTTGGCTACTGTGCTCGCCATTGGAACCGAATGTGACATTGGTAACTACTAACTAACTCCTCCTTATTTATTTTACAAAATATTATAACTTTTCATTCATTTTATGATTTGGTACGACCACACCCATTTTACCATTGACACTTGGAAGTTAGAATAGAAAATTGAAATCTGAATTTTTGTCTTTTTTTACAATAGAAGTTGAATACGACGGTGCTCAGGTTCTGTTTCAGCTCCATTGCGGCATTTTGTGTGATTGAAATTCACTTTGCAGGGTGTCGGCAGCTCCGCAATTGCGGTTGTAGACCGCAATTTTAGAACCATGAGTTGTAGTATCATAAAGCCATAATAGTGAGGATATGAAGAATAAGCTGTGGCAAGCCTTCTCATTACGTGCTTTTGCTCTTGTGTATTCATAATGGATGATAGATTTAGTTGGGGATTTGTTTTTTTTGGGGGTTACAAAATTATTAATTCACAACCTCCAAAGTATACTAAGGAGGCATTTTGCTATACTTCTTAATATGAATTCAAATTAATGCATTTGACTTTATGCTTGCAGCCATGCTTACAGTTGATGATGATGAGTTCTGGCAAGGGATGTCACCTGTAGAGTTTGGGGAATTACCCACACTTCAAGACGCAGTTACTGTTGTGGGCTACCCAATTGGTGGAGACACTATCTCTGTGACCAGTGGTGTTGTATCACGCATTGAGATTCTATCTTATGTCCATGGTTCTACCGAACTTCTAGGTTTACAGGTTAGGTTGAAATGATTAACTAGTCTTCCATCTTTATCAGTTAATATCTGTTTGGAAGAGCTTATGAAAATAGCTGAAGATTCTCAGAAGCTCTTTCTACCTAACCTCAATAAGTTTCTTGGTATAGCTTATAAAAGTAAGCCCTTTTTAGCTTATTCCAATAAGTTTTATGGTCAAATTTATGGCATAAGCCCTCACATAATAGGACTGTACTGAATAAACATTTAATTAAGCTGTATACCCAAAATCCAAATGTATCCTTAGTTATGAACTTATGATTTATTTAATGTATCCTGATTTTCCTTCATTAAGGTTGTTTTTGCAGATAGATGCTGCAATAAATTCTGGTAATTCTGGTGGACCTGCATTTAATGATAAAGGAAACTGTGTGGGGATTGCATTTCAGTCCCTCAAGCACGAAGATGTGGAGAATATAGGTTATGTCATTCCAACACCAGTTATCATGCATTTCATCCAGGATTATGAGAAGAATGGAGGATATACTGGTAATATGGTAGCTACAAACTAAGATGTAGATTTCACTTTTACAAGATGCTATGCTACCTGAGCTACAAACTAAGTTTTATGCACTGAGATCTTTCTTTCTCAATCTGCTGTTAGGATTCCCAATCCTTGGGGTTGAGTGGCAGAAAATGGAAAATCCTGATCTGCGAATGGCAACGGGCATGAAACCTGATCAGAAAGGTGTGCGCATTAGAAGAATTGATCCTACTGCCCCAGAATCTAAGGTTTTGAAGCCATCAGATGTTATCCTTAGTTTTGATGGGGTTGATATTGCCAATGATGGAACAGGTGAGTGGTTGTTTCAGTTTCTTTATACATTTTGCCCAGTATGTAGCTTAGCATTTATTTTCTGGTTTAGGTTTTGTGTTACTGATTTCAGTTTAGATATGAAGGAGAAACAAAACTCTGCCATCTCTCATTAGTCATCATAGTACATTACTGGATCAATTTTAGTTTTTATGTAATTTAGCCATAAAGTCACTATCTATATTGGTGCACTGTTTTTTGTGTTTGTTTACTGTTTAGGTAGCAATAATGAGACTTAATGTAATTAACCATATTTCCCGTGGCCAATTTATAGAATATCATAGATTTGAGTTTAACAGTCTGTAATATTTTAAAAAAAAAAAACTCTTGGGGTGTTCTTTTCAGTTCCATTTCGTCACGGAGAGCGCATTGGTTTCAGTTATCTCATATCACAGAAATATACTGGGGATAATGCAGCCATCAAAGTACTGAGAAATTCAGACATTTTCAAATTTGATATTAAACTTGGTAGTCACAGAAGGCTTATTCCAGCACACAGCAAGGGCAAGCCTCCCTCATATTATATCATTGCTGGATTTGTTTTCTCAACTGTTTCAGTTCCATATCTTCGTTCCGAGGTCTGTGGTTAATCCAGCATCTCAATGCATGAATAATTCAGCTATTTGGTGTCTTAGGTGTTGCTGTTTGTTTTTACTATTGTTAATATTGATTTGGATGCACTTCAGCATTTTCAATGTTTCTTCCTCCCAAGTAGCATTTGAATGTCCAGTACTTCTGTGATCTGGATAAATTTAATCTGATCTGATGTTTTGAACTTGTGCAATATTTGTCCAAAATGAAAAATCATTCATCATTGCTGCATAAAACTCGATACAGGGATCATTATTAATGAGGAGATAATTGAGATGTCTAGAAATTAAAATTATCTAATTCCTTTTATAAATGTTATGCCATAATAATATAGTGGTCTGTCTGGTGAAGTTATTACAAGGTTTTTTTGGATGAATAATGTGGTTCAGGTTTAGCAATATAAAAATATGTCATGCTATCTGCTGCATTTATAAATGTTGTGCCATAATAATATAGTGGTCTGTCTGGTGAAGTTATTACAAGATTTTTTAATGGATGAATAATGTGGTTCAGGTTTAGCAATATAAAAATATGTCATGCTACTGCTGCATTTATATGGCCTGTACATAACATGTATTAGTCTCAGTAATTGCTGGGGTGTATAAAAGTTGGAGCTGGTCATTATGTTTATTGCAAAAGAAAGTTATGTTTTTATTTTAGTTTCTGTATGTATATTCCTGTATTGGATGTAATCTAAGTCTAGTCTGTTTTAGTGACATGTAAGGTTTTGAAATTATACTATTATATAAGGTTTTCACTCAAAAGTTCCATGACATGAGAAGTGTATATTGCACTTTGTAGCTTTTATTGTTTACTTTACTTTTGGCATTAACTATTAAATTCATTCATTCAACCTGCATTTGGTAACTTCCTTGTGAATGGAGCCATTCTTTTCCAACTCATTTTATCATGTATGAACAGTATGGAAAGGATTATGAATATGAAGCTCCAGTCAAGCTTTTGGATAAACTGCTGCATTCGATGCCACAATCACCAGATGAACAACTTGTTGTGGTCTCTCAGGTATGCTTTGTGTTAGTCTTTCTTTCTGCTGTTTCTCCTAAAGACCTTGTGAAGTCTGATTATCTCTTTGACACATTAAAGGTGCTAGTGGCTGATATCAACATTGGATATGAAGATATTGTCAACACTCAGGTTGTTAATGGTCATGTTCTATCTTTTTGCTTTCCTTGCTGACAGCTATACTGGTTTAATTAACCTCTCAAGTCTCAATTGTTTACTGGGTTTTGTTCTGTATATCTGTGAAGATCCTTGCTTTTAATGGTCAACCAGTGAAAAACCTGAAGAGCTTGGCCACTATGGTAGAGAGCTGCAATGATGAATATCTAAAATTTGATCTAGATTATGATCAGGTTCCCTTGCCATCCTTCCTCGTTTTATGTGCTTGTGTGAAAATGGCAGTAGCCTTTATTAACTAATTAGCTAATCCTCTTATATGCAGATTGTGGTGCTTCGCACAAAGACTGCAAAAGCAGCTACTCTTGATATTCTTGCAACACATTGTATTCCATCAGCGATGTCTGATGATCTTAAGTCATGATCTTAAGTCATTATGTGCACGTTATCTGGTAAAAATGATGCAGATGTGTAGGCTTGACTTAACTTTTAGTTAGATTATTTCCCTACATGGTACTGGGAGTTATGTTTAATTGAGCGCTAATGCCTCAAGTCTTGGGACTTTGATGGTTCCGCATTTTGAAAGGGATGATAGATAGGTAAGCAGGATTTACATTACAATTCATTATGTTCTGATACATTTTCCTTTATTCAATTTTTGAGGGAACTCAGTAATGTAAAGAGTTTCCATTACTTTCACCAATGTGATGTATATCAGAGCAGGCAGTGCAAAGCAGAACTATAGATTGGTGACAAAGTTTACGGAAAAATAAAGATTCTTTCATCACATTAGTGTCTGTGACTTGAATAAAATGGCAAAGTTGAACGTAGTCACAGGTTAGATGGTTTTGCTAATGGATAAAACTTAGATGCAATACAATGAACGAAGTCACCGATTTGGTTATGCTAATGAATAAAATTTAGATGCAATACCATAGGTGTTGTTCTTCAATCATATTTAGAATTTCGTCTTGGTAATATACACTGACATTTAATTAGGCAGTTTACCGAGACGAAATTTTAAATCTGTTTGGAAAATAGTAGCAACAACACCAATGGTACTGTTTCTAAGTTTTATCCTATGCTAAACCGTTTCTTCCATTGGACTCTAGTAGAGGACTCGCTTGGTCAGATGTGGATGGTATTGTATCAACTTCGAGAGGCTTTGCATTTCCGTCTTTTGATTATGCCCACAATAGTGTAAAATCCGATGGCAATGATCACAGCACCAATGATACTAAAAGAGTGGAAAATCACAAAACAGAGTCAAAAGAAAGCAGCTGTATTATGCAAGACATTTAGAAAATTGGGATTATTGAAGCAAATTGCTCGACGGTTAATTTAATGTGCTATAGAGATGGAAAACAAGGGACAAAAGAGAATGAGAATTACTTGCCAACATGGAGTGTTTCACCAAGGAAGGCAACACTCGAAAAGGCAGCAATGGCAATCCCCACAGGCTTGAACATGCTAACAAAAACAGGTCCTTTCCTCTTTATGCACCAAGCTATTGTAGAAAATGTCACCACACTTCCAACAATAGCCTGCAATATTGTTTTCCACACACGAATGAGCATATATAGCAACAAATTCTCGAGACTTATTTGTTTTTAAGGTTTCTAGTACTACGTGCTTACTGAATAGAATATACAGATAAGCTCAATGCCAGTGCTAATTTTCCAAGCATTTAGAGATCTCTGACTAGAATGAGAGAAATTATTGCACATTGGATGGTTCCAAACAAGCAACAGTAGGCTACTAAGGTTATCTGAGATGAATATCCCTTCAGAATTACTGCCTGCAAGTGCAAACAAGGCTTAGTGGTCTAAATAAATAAATAAATAAATATCTCATCTCATCTCACCTGAATAATACCCCAGGCTGCCACAGAAAAGGAGGCAGCGGCAAAGAAGAGACCCCCAATGAGCCAGTTACTGTTACTGGTTTCAGCCAACAAGATGGTGATGGAACTGCCCTTGTAAAGGGTCACCACTAATGCTCCAGAGATGGACAGCACTACACCCATGACCTTGATCTGGCTTATTGAGCTTCCAATATTCAACTTCTCCATCCTATAATATAATATCACGGTTTCTTTAACTATCACCATTTTTCTCTTATATAAAAGTAAAGGAAATAAATGACCTGAGGGTAACCGCTAGCACAAAAGTGATTGCCGGAGATATGTTAGCTATAGCGGATCCAAGAGTGGGAGAGCTGTAGTCAATGCCGACGAAAACACAATTCTGGCTGATAGTTATGCTGCAAATGCAAATGAATCACCAATGAACAAACTTGTGTTACGTTTTTGTTTCCTTATTATTATTGCAATTACCCAAGAATGCCGAGGAGGAAGAACTTGCAGAGAAGCAAGAAAGAAAGGGGTGGTGCTGTTCTGCAAACAAGTATGTGAGTTAGTTACGTTGCATTGCATGACACATTATCCAAGACATGTGATGTACCTGTGAATGTAGAAAGAAGAAGGGATGAGAAAGAGAGTTGCAAGAGCATTGGAGTAGACAACAAAGACAAAGTTGTTCATTCCTCTCGACATCGCTGCTTTACTCAACGTGGACACACCCACGCCAAGGCACTCAATACTCACCATCGCTATCAATGGACTCCATTCCACCAACTTGCGTCTCACTCCCATATTTTATCTCTGCATATGTTGTTGTGAAATTGGCTCGCTCTCTATTTAACATGCTCAAAAGGTTGCCTTACATGTCAACAATAATTGGTTATAATGTTTGTTTGAGTCACTGTAAATTACCAAGATCATCTCTTGTCGTGTATGGTCCAACAACACTAACAAGCATCACTAATAAACTAACGATTGACCTATATCCACCAATAAAAAAAAGTGAGGTTTCCAGTCACGTGTATGAAATGGTTAGCTTTCATCCCCCACAATACAAACACTTTGGAAGAATCAAGCCCTCTAATAAAACTCTTGGTACCAAATACAACTGCTCTTTAAGAAAACATTTGTTTCATGTATAATATTTGTATTACTGAGAATCACATTTGTAAGAATATTATGTTTAGCATCGTTATTTTTATGTTTAAATTTAAGTACGTTTTTCATACTGTAAGCATATTATTGGTGTCATGTAATACTTATAAAATAAATTTTATTGTTTGCATTCCTATTTGTTTGGAATTTATTTTTTATACTCTCATTTTGCTTCCTTAGCTCTCAAAAGACTCTGAAAGGTAAAAATGTTTTGTTATTCTAAAACACATAAGAGCAATGGGAGATGTCATGAAAGAGTTGGGCATTGTTGAGGAGATCGATAACAAAAATAGTGAGACTTTTAGGGGATGTAAAAAGAAAAAAAAAGGAATGCAATCAAAAAAGATGGAATGCAAAAAGCATTATAACTGATGTAATTACACTTAACATGATCATGTTGATCACCTCATCACTTAATAGATTTGCCTAACTACATGTAATAAAATCAAATTTTAAAAAAAAACTTAGATAGTAATTTAAAAGTATATTACCTATGAAAATATATTTAAAATCTTATTTCTGTCAATTATGTTTGGTTGTCTTTTAACAATTTCAACCATACTAATATTGAGCCATAATTTTAGCAACTAAATAATAATAAAAAATTAATAATTCTAAAACAAAAACAAACAAATTAACCTTTGTAAAAAAAAAAAAAAAGTGCCTATGACAACATTTAAGTAACATATATACAGCCTGTAAGCAACATATTGCTTCTTAAAAAAACACCATATTACATTATTGCACCAATAATAATGCTGCATGGTTATGCATAATTTATATTTGGGATACAAAAGAATGTGCATAAATAGTAGAGTTTGTGCTTTTTTTGTAAATTGGCATGGTGTAGGTATTTTATTTATATTCCTTTGTATCGCATTATATTATTTATGACATTTAGACTTTCATTTTCTCTTGAGTATCTACTAACCTAGTAACATGTGTCCAATTCTTATATGATACTATTACCACTAAGAGACCAACACACCCTGTGGAACACTTTAAAAAATGATAAATGTAACCTTCTTTTGGGATATATGGGTGGAAGAAAGAAAGATAGAGATAGAGAATAACTGATAAATGATAAAATGAAGAGGTAAAAGAAAATTATAGTGAAAATGAGGCACAAGAAAAATAAATGTACGAAAATACTACTTCCGTTTTTATATATAAAAGTTTTTTTTAACTATATTATAAAAATTAAGAAAGATGATTAATTTAGTTTTTTTTTAAGGAATTATTAATTTAGTTAGTAGCGTTAAATATGTTAAGAATTTATATTATTTTCTCAAAATTATTGTTGATGGTCAGGATAAAATAACTCATATTATTGTGTAATTAGTTGTTTGTTGCTCTAATAAATATAATAATCCTATCCTACAAGAGACTATTTACATTTACATAAGGATAAATTTTAAGCATTAAATGAGATAAATTGCAATTAAGGTGTTTATTTGAAAAAATAAATAAAAAAATAGCAATGTTTGATGATCTGGATCACAATGTAGAAGATTCTGCATCATGATCTCAAGTCATTATACGCAGTGTCTGGTAAAAAAAGATGCAGATGTGTAGGCTTGACTTAACTTTTAGTTAGATTGTTTCCCAACATGGTGCTGCACTTTGAAAGGGATGATAGATAGGTAAGAAAGATTTACAGTACAACTAGTCATCTTTTGAGACATTGTCCTTTGTTAAATTTTGAGGAAACTGAGCAATGTGAAGAGTTTCCATTATCTATACGGTTACACCAATGTGATGATATACAGACAGCCAATGCAAAACAGAACTATAGATTGGTAAAAAAAAAAAAAGATTCTTTTGAAAAAATTGAGGAAGATGCACTACTAGTACTAGACAGACACTGGTAAATGGTTATGCTAAAACATTGCTTTCATGGGACTCTGTCTCTACTCTCTAGTAGAGGAGCATTAGGGGAATAATGTGTATCAACTTGGAGGCCTTTCACGTTTTCCTCTTTTGATTGTGCCCACAACACTGTGTAAAATCCGATGGCGATTGTCACTGCACCAATGACACTGGAAGAATGGAAAAAACACAAAAAAGCTTTGTTGATATGATAGCTAGACATTTGATAACAAAGAACATGTTTTTTTTTTTTTGTCAATAGTATTAATTACCTGCCAACATGGAGTGTTTCACCAAGGAATATAACACTTGAAAAAGCAGCAATGGCAATCCCCACAGGCTTGAACAAGCTAACAAAAACAGGTCCTTTCTTTTTTATGCACCAAGTGTTTACAGAAAACGAAACCACACTTCCCACGATACCCTGCATTATAGGAATGAGCTTAATTAGCAATAAATTAAACAACCTCGATCGACAATTGAATTAATTACAACTGGTTTTTTTAGTACACTTTCTTACTGAATAGAATATAGCGATGAGTTCAATGTCGGGGCTTATTTTCCAGTCATCTAGATCTCTGACTAGAATGAGAGAAAGTATTGCACTTTGGATGGTTCCAAAGAAGCAGTAGTAGGCTATTATGGTTAACTGAGATGAATAGTATCCTTTCAGAATTGCTGCCTGCAAACAAGCCCAGAGACAAATGAATGTGAATGATGATGATTGATATATAACCAAACTAGGAACCTAATCTCATCTCATCTGACCTGAGTAATATTCCAGGCTCCAAGAGAGAGAGAGGCAGTGGCAAAAAAGAGACCCCCAATGAGCCAGTTACTGGTTTCAGCCAACAAAGATGGAATTCGCGAAGTGGTGATGGTGATGGAACTGCCCTTGTAAAGGACCACGACTAATGCTCCAGCGATGGACAGCACTGTGCCCATCACCTTCATCTGGCTTATTGAGCTTCCAATGTTCAAATTCTCCATCCTATAATATCATGCTTTTTAATTAAGGCACTGAAATAATCCAATATCATCATGATTTCTCAATCGTCCTCAGAAACTCTAGAAAAGAAGGTAATAATATCAGAGTTTAATGGATATGTAACCGATGAGTTGTGATTAACAGAAGAGACAGGTAAAACAATTTTACCCGAGGATGACTGCTAGCACAAAAGTGATAGCTGGAGTCAAATTGCTCATAGCGGATCCAAGAGTGGGAGAGCTGTAGTCAATGCCGGTGAAAACACAATTCTGCATTATAGTTATGCTGCAAATGCAGATCGATCACCAATGAACAACAACAACAACAACATTAATCTTAGTGATTATTTATTTAAGCTTATATATGAAGATATAATTATATACCCAAGAATGCCGAGGAGGAAGAACTTGCAGAGAAGCGAGAAAGAAAGGGGTGGTGCTCTAGTTGTTCTGCAAACAAGTTAATAATGTTGGGAAATTAAGAGAAAAAAAAGATGAAACATTTTGATGGATATAGTACCTGTCTCTGAAGAAAGAGGAAGCTGGGAAGAGAATGAGAGTTGCAAGAGCATTGGAGTAGACAACAAAGACGAAGTGGTTCATTCCTTTGGACATGGCTGCTTTACCCAACGTGGTGAGCCCAACGTCAAGGCACTCCACCATCACCATGGCTGCAAATGGAGCCCATTCCACCAACCTCCGTTGCACTCTCCTTTCATCTTTTTCCATTTTTCTGTGCTCGGTTTTCAAGATACTCCAACCCTCCAACTTGTGTTATACTTGTCAGAAATCAAGTATGGACTTCTGGTTGAGAAAGTCGGACAGTAAAGGAAACATACCTACCAACCAACCAGACTCACATCAACATCATGGCCTTGTAGATCGGTGGTTATAAAAATATCTTCCATTTTATTATTGCTTTTTTTTTCTTTTCTCAATCATTCATGTGCAATATAATAATAATACCACGAATTCAACAGAGGCAGTACACCTCATTAACTCATTGTAGTACTGAACTTAAAGGTTATATTCAAAATCCACTTGTAATGGGTGAAATATTACTCCTTTTAATGCAAGATTTTAGGTAATGAATGAACCCAGTTGATAATCAACATGTATATGACACAATTATATTGCTTAATTATTTAATGTTTAAATATATATATATATATATATATATATATATATATATATATCATTTTAAAAAAATTTTATTCTATAAAATATATTTTTGTTTTGTTTAATATCATAATTGTTTGACATTAAAATGTGGCATAGCATTGTCCACGGCCACGAGTGCACGAATCCATATATTGATTTGGCGCCACCGATCTTCTTATTGGTTCTCCAATTAGGGTTCAACTTCAACCTCGTTTTCTTTTCTGCTCAACATGGCTGAAGATTATCTCCAAGAAGAGAAGAAGCGAGTTCGGAACCCTTTTGTCCCCCTTGGTATTTTCCCTTTTCCTTCCTCTTCAATTTTACGCTTTCAATGTCATTTTTTCCGCATCTTTGATTCGCTGTATTCGACTACCCTTTTTCATATCTCTGCTTAATTCCGGTTTTTTCATACTGAAAAGAGTATGGAATGGAGATAGAGTTGAGAGGGTTTACAATTAGGGAAACTCTTTTTGGAGTTAGACAGTTATTTGATGGATTTGGAAAGTAAGGAATTGGGGGTAATATTACCTTAGGTGGTGTGGACTTGGGATTTCTGTAACAAAAGAGGGTATAGAAAAAATATGCTATTGGAATTGTCTAATGAGAAAGGGAATGAGAAAATAAAAAGGTTGTAACTTGGAGATGTCCCTAATGAATAGAGTTGGAAATTAATAGATTTATAATGTTCCACTGTTCATACGTGAGAGGCATAAATTGTAAAGATAAGAATTACCTATTGCAATTGGGTTTTTTTTTGTGCTGAATCTGCTTATATGTATGTCATCGGGATTTATATTACCTTGCCATGGCTTTATGAAGAATTATATCTTAGAGCAAGAAATTTACTTAGGTTGCTGAATTTTATGCGTAATTGTTGAATGAATCTACCAACTTTGAGGGTGATCAATGATCAATCAAGTTACTACTAAGTTGCTCATCACTGATTCACTGTATAGGATTTAGGAAATGAATTCTGTAACTTAGACATTAGAATTTTCACTTCTAGAGTGGGAACAAGGAGTGTCTGATAGGAAGAAGAGGGCTATGCTATTTCTACTCCTAAAAAAACACCATTAAAGCTGTAAAAACAAGCTATAAAGAAGATAAACATAACATTGATATTTTTCATAAATCCCACCATAGGGTGCAAACATTTACAATATATAATAACCCTAGTGAATGATCATCATACAAGTGTCGACATCTAGTATTTTAGATATTAAAATAAAACTAATAATATCCAAAGGATAATACCAAGGTTATTTACTCTTTAAAAACTACCTATTTGGGCTTCTCCAGGCCCATCTATCAGTGTCTTTTTTTTTTCTAGACTGATGAAATGTGAAGAACAGGGGAATGTAAGTGTAATGCTAGTAGCATTCTGGTAGGGGTTTCTCTCTAATGAACGCCCTTTCACCCTGCACGTGAATATGCAGATAAAATTGCCTCTGTTTGCATTTGCAAAGGAAGAAATAAGGAATTTGATAATTTCAAATTTAAATTGTAAAGTGTGATGGAATATGAATTGGGATTGAGGGAAACATCAGTTTTACATTGCCCGGTGATTGGAGATGGCTAATCTTAATGTTTTTCGTCTTTTCCGGTGTTTGGATTGGAGCTGGTTCTTCTTTATGATTGTGTTGTCCTTGTCATTCAACTTATGTCGTAGATAGTTTCCTTTGACTAACCATTTGCTGTGTTAATTTCAGGTGCATTGGTTACTGCTGGTGTGCTAACGGCTGGCTTAATCAGTTTTAGACAAGGTAATTCTCAGTTAGGCCAGAAGTTAATGAGGGCTCGCGTGGTTGTCCAAGGTGCTACAGTGGCACTCATGGTTGGCACTGCCTTTTATTATGGAGAAAATCCTTGGCGATCGAGTTAAATATTGAATGACCGGAAACAAAGTTGAAGTTTGTAATTGCTTGGCTCCTTGTTGGTTTTAGTTTTATTTTTATGATAATGATAAAGAATTTGGTCATGTGAGGACCAAATCCAAATCCAAATCCAAATCCTTGCGATTGAGTTCATCTGAATTTACTTTTATATATAGTTTTTTTAAATAAAATAAACAACTCTCAATTGACTCTCAATTATGGAGACCAGGTTTCCAAACCAGTAATGTTATTCTTAGTTCTTACATTTGTGTATTTTACTTTTTTCTTTTTTTTTACACAAGGGTTACCATGAAAGTTTGGTGTAAAGCGAATATTGGAAACTAAGTAGCATTTTTGTTTCGGACTTTACCCTTAATAATTATAACTTTATCTATAATCTCCCATGTAGTCAATTATGGCCATGTGCATAACTAATTTTATTGCAGGGCTATACTTAATTATGCCATATAATTGATAACTTTTTTTTTTTAGGGAATAACATAGTTATAACTAATAATATGAGATATGATATAATTGATTATAACTCAACTAAAGATCTTGAAAGAATAATCATATATGAGTTCCATTACAGGGTTTATGACTTTATGGGTTTCTATGACAATACCACTTCAATCCATGCAGAATTCTTTGATATATATATATATATATCACGGTTTGATAGTTGTTCGACAGAAAAAATTAAGAATAAAACAATAAATTTGAATTACTTCTCTTTTACTAAAAAAATATTTCTTGAATTATTTTGGTAATTATTCTCTCCTCTCCGTTTATCTATTTTTATGTAAAAATAAAAAAAAATACAATAAATTTTAATGACTAAAAAGAGATGTATGTTATTTTAACAAATTGCAAATCTCATAATGTCTTTATTTAATACTTATTAGGAAAAACACAAAAAAAATTATTTAGAATGATTAAAAAAAAAACTTTTAATTTGAAGGATAAAAAACAAGACTCATATTTGAAACATTAAAAAAATATTTAAAATTTTATTTTATTTTATTGAATATTATAAAGATGTATGTATAAATTATATTATAATAAACTAAATAATATTGAAATTGATTGTTTTTTTCAAATTTATCGTTAGACTGAAAATAATAAATTATATGACTCGTAACAAAGTATTTTAATCAAACATTTAATTATTGTTATTTTAAAAAGACAATAGGTTAATGAAAATTAAATTGATGTTATATAACAGAGGCATAAACCTAACCTATTATTTTTAGACATAACTAATAAAAATTTTACAACTAATAAATTTGGTGATAACATGTGTACAACTAATTTAATTTTAATTAGGATTGATAAAATTTATTATAATAATAAAATACATTCTATTTAAAAAAGAAAAAAATATTCTATTTACTTTAAAATATGATTTGTTAATCTATTTAATTTTATTAATTGTAAAATTTTTATTGGTTGTGTCTAATAATGATTTGTTAGATTTGTGTTTAATTAAAATATTGGTCACTGTTTAATCTTTAATTATGGCAATAAAAATTAATATTAATATTTATTTAGTATTTTAATTTTAATTATTGTAACATTTTTTATGGATTATAAAATTACTTTAGTCCTAAAACTTTTGGAGACAAAACTTATTTTAAATGTATATTACTTTAAGTAACAAAGGATGTTAAATAATTTAAATACAATATTTGAATATATATAATAATTTTTAAATTTATAGAATAACATAATAATATGGAAACAAATTGTTTATAATAATATGTGTTAAAAAAATTCATTAATTAATTTGTTTCCAAATTACTTACTTTATTTTAATAAATAATTTAGAAATGCCTTCTAATTTATTGAATATTATTTGATTAATTTTCATTTTAATTAAAGAATATATTTTTTCAGACTTTTAACTATTTAATTTCCATTATATTAACAAAAAATAGTAAAATTAAATTGTTTTTTTTATATATATCATGAATATCTCTTACCAGATTATTATAATAATAATAATAATTAAAAAATATCATTTAATAAACAATAGAGACCATTGATTTAAATATACAATAAAAATATTAAAGATAAAGCAAAGACCATTAAAGTTAAAGTTTTGCTTTGAAAATCAACTAATTAATTTAACTATTTATATAAACATCTTATAAATTATTTTGTTTTTGATAATTATCTTATTTTAAAAATATTTAGGTATTTTGAGTTTTCACTTAAGTATCACAATAAAAATTTAAAAATATTATGGACTAAAAATAACATTAAAAGCCTAAATATTATAATCATAAGATATTTACACTAATTATCTCAAATAAAAAGACAATTATACTGATAACAACTTAAAAACATTATAAAATAATAACAACTAAACAATTTAAAATTTAATTTTTAAATATATTAAAAAAATGTTCAAAATGATATAAAAGAATAATTGTAACCTAAATGAAATCAAATTAAAGTAACAAAATAACAATATTACAATTCTGAGATATTTATAATAATCATAATTTAACAACATCGTAACATAATAAGAACCAAAAAAATTTAAAAATCATTTTTTTTTAAAATTAATTGATAAAGTTAAAAATCAAATCAAACTAACTAACGAAATAAAAAATATAAAGGTATTTTTTCTCTGCTTTAATAAATTTTATTTCAATTCAATTTAAATTAAGTTAAATGAATACTTTTTATTTGATAATTATTAATTTATTGTTACGAATAAAAGTTATGAAATTATTTATCTAAAATATTTTTAAATTATAACAAATGACTTAAGAGTTAAAAAAATGTATAATTTTTTACACATTATTATTTTTTATTTGTATTAATATTTTTTTTTTTCATTTTTAAAACATTTGACTCTATCTTAATAATTGAAATTATAGATTTTTTTCATGTGTAAAACTAAAAAAATATAAAATAATGTTAACCTTCAAACTAATTCAAACTAACAAATATTAATTTAAAAACAATTTTTTAATAACATTGTTTTATTATTAATTGTAAAGCTTTTAAATTAAATAAAAAAATTCTAACATTGTAAGGCGACCTTTTTTCTTACAAGTTTCATTTTTCTTTTTAAAAAAAGTCTAAGGTTGGCAATGGCCTAAGAGAATTTTGGAATCAAACACAGGATCTTCCATAGATCGCTCTCATTCCTGTGAAGGCAATGCCTTACATCATTGCGTTAACCTTTTAGGTTAAATATCTTATTATTTGTAAGGTTTTCTTTATTTTGAAAATAAATTAATTTTATTTTAAATTGATATTTTTTATTTTATTAATTTGACAATCCTATTTGATTTTAACAATATATATATATATATATATATATATATATATATATATATAAAAAGTCAAATGTAATCTCACACTTAGAAGTCATTCTTATTTCTGTGTCATAATTTTTTCTAAAATAAAATATTATAATCATAAGATAATTACAATAATAATAAAGTATGTAAAATAATAATAACGGGATAAATTTAAAAATAAATTTTTATTCAATTTATATGATAAATTTTGTTGAAAATAATACAAAATTAAAATTAAAATCATAAACGAAATCAAACTAACGAAATAATAAATATTATAATCTTAAAATAATTATAATAATCCTAAGATAATAACAAACATTATAATTTTAAGATAACTACATTAATCAAATTAAACTACCTCATTACATTTTTCTCAATTTTTTTTATCATCAACTATTATTTAAAAACAATAATTTGTTTTTGAATTTAAAGATCTCAAACTAATATTTAAAAAAAAAAATTCAGTTTAAGAAAACGAAATTAATATCAAATAATTGATTTAAATTTTAATTGATATTTATTTAAATTTAAATTCATTTAAACTTATTACATTTAATCTTTAAATTTGTTAAATTTATCATTTTTAAATTTGTTATAAGCATAAGATAATTACAATAATAATAACTTTAAAACATAATAAAATAATAATAAAAGGACAAAATTAAAAGTTATTTTTTTTATTTAAATTAGATGATAAATTTTGTTGAAAATAATATAAAATAAAAATTATAACAATAAACGAAATGAAACTAACAAAATAACAACTATTATAATATGAAAATAATCACAATAATCCTAAGATAATTACATTAATAAATTTAAACTATCTCATTACACTTTTCTCAATTTATTATTATTATTATTGTTAATTATTATTTTAAAACAATAATTTATTTTTTAATTTAAAGATGTCAAACTAATACTTTTTTTTAAATCTACTTTAAAAAAATAAAATTAATATCGAATAACTAATTTAAATTTAAATTAATATTTATTTAAATTTAAATCTATTTAAGTTGTTACCTTTAATCTTTAAATTTATTGTATTTATAAGACAATTATAGTAATAATAACTTAAAAACATAATAAAATAATAACAACGAGATAACTTTAAAAATTATTTTTTTATTTAAACTAGATGATAATTTTTTTTGAAAATAATATAAATAAAAATTATAATCCTAAACGAAATTATAATCTTAAAATAATTATCAATTATTATTTAAAAACAATATTTTTTTTTTGAATTTAAAGATTTCAAACTAATATTTAAAAAAAAATCAAGTTTAAGAAAACAAAATTAATACCAAATTATTTTAAATTTAAATTTAAAACTATTTAGACTTGTTATACTTAATCTTTAAATTTTTTATATTCACCGTGTATTTAAAATTTGAATAGAAAAAGAAAAGAAAAAAATGATCAAAAAGAGATGTCAATTATTTTAAAAGATAATAAATTAAATTTTAAAAATAAGAAAAAATAAAATATCAAAATTTGAACCTAAATTTTGTTACGTTAATAAAATTATTTTATTAAAATTAAACAAATAATATTCAGCATAAAAAGTTATTAAAAAAAATAAAAAAATCAATTGAAAGAAAAAATGTATAAATAACAATTATAATGAATAAAGAATAATAAAAAAATAAAAAAAATTAAAGTGCATCATAAAAAAAGACATCCACTATATTTATATATAAAAAAATATTAATTATTTTAAAATTTCAAATTATTTTTAAAATTTTTAAGATTTAATAAATTAATTTGTTAATATTATCTTATTTAAAATCTGAATTAATAATATTAACTCATTTTAATAAAAATATTAATTTGAATATTCAAATTATTTTTAAAATTTAATAGATTAATATGTGAATATTATTTTATTATTTAATATAAAAAAATATAAAATAAATATGATGATATTACGTTATATCTAAAAACGTAACAAAATGTTATATAATATTATAAAAAAGAATGAGGGTGAAACATATTTGCCACGTTGCCATACCTTTTTTTATTACACGTGGTATGATCCACGTCGACATTCTATCTCCCTCACACCCACTCCCTATATATGTGTTCCTCCTCAATTCCTCTCTGACCTTTCTTCCTTCCAATTACTCTCTCTCTCTCTCTGATCAGAACGCCATCGCCACAAGGGTTTTCAGGCAAGCCATCTTTTCCTCCAAATTATACTTTCACTTCTTGCGTACCAATCCACTTTTCCTATCTTGCTTTTGATTTTGCACTATTCAAGCATGCTCGGCATTTCAAAGTTGTGTTTTTTCTCTCTTTCTATATGTTTAGTTAAATGGGTCGGCCATGGATCTTTGTATCGGAATCTGTATGAATTCTTTTTGTGACATTGTTTGTTGGGTATTGTTTTTATTTGATTAACGCTATGGCACGATGCCTTTTCGCACTTTGCTTTTCATTGCCGCATTGGTGGCTGGGAAGTTGATCGAAGATAAGGAATTCTGGGTATTTTTCTCGTGTCTGAAACGGACGCTGTCGTTTGCAAAAGATTTTAACTTTAATGTATTTGCACTTGGTGCCAAATGAAGCGTGCAGTTGTGCCATATTGTGTATCACACACTTTGGATATCTCTTTTTTCTGCATATTTCGATAACTCATGAGACCCTTTCATTATTTACTGTTGTTTAGTGTTCTCCTTTGGACCTCTTAACTTTGTGTTTCGATACTCTGAAGGATGATAATGTTGGTTCACTTTTTATTCACATAGATGCTTTGTTTGTCTCATTTTGATCGAATTTTACAACTGTTGAAGTATTTTTATTTCTGTCCTTCTGAAATAGGCTATTGTTGTTGTTGAAGTATTCTTCTGTACTAAGTTGGAATTTGGTGTAAGTTTGCCTGTAATGTAAACTTATAAGAGTATGCGTTGTGATGAGCAGAACTATATACGTCATGATTGGTTGCTCATCAGAGAGAAATATATACTAGCTTTTGCGTTATTCCTATGAATTGAACACGGAAATGTGATAATACAAGCCGATCCAGACACTCACATAGTGTATACCTCAAGAGTTATGTCTAGTTTGCCTTGTCCTCTTCTGTTTGGTCCATGGCGTGTGTTTGGTCCAACTTATTCTGGAAAAACAATTGCTTATTTTTGCTAGCTGTTATGAGAGAGGTTTTGATAAATAAGTGATTATTTCTCTAAAAATAATCTATATCAAACATGCAATGGAAAACATTGATATATCTTGAGCAACGTGTTGTCCTTCATATATCTGCCTTTAATTTCTTTTATATGAACATTTTGGGAAGTTTGTCTTGGTTCTTTTTATAGGAATTTAGTACCACTGACTAAATTCCTTAATTCTCTGAAAGTAGTCAACAAGGTCCTATATGTTGGACTAAGGGTAATATCTTGTTTGGATCCACATTATTGAATGAAAATCTTTTGTTTACTTTTTGAGGTTTTGTCCTTCAGTTTGTATCTCATTTTTAGCTTTTGTATCCAATCTGTGGCTTCTTTTTGTGGATGAATAGAGAAACATCTATTAATCCTGATTTTACATCAAAACAATTTCATAGTTTCTTATACTTGGGTTTTCTGCTTTTTTAAGTCATTTAGCAGCATATGGTGAATCTTTGTGGGCAAAATTATGTGTTGGTTTGATATGTAGGACTCCACAACGAATAATATTGAGATGTATCGAGTTCTTCACCCTCTTTTAAATTTAACAGAAATGAATTGAGCTTATATAGGAAGCACGTTGAAATTGTTTTTTTGTTTTTAGACCTTTTGTTGTGGTGAAGATGGTAACTGTTATGTACATTTGGCAAATATTAACTTTTCTCAATTGTCCTTGTAGCAGGTTGAAATAAGTGATTTGTTATAATCAAAATGTCATCTCCAAGCAAGAGAAGAGAAATGGATGTAATGAAACTGTAAGTAGATTGTTTTACTGTGCATTTATGGATAAATTTTTTTAAACTGTTGAATTATTTGTTTTAGCGTTTTTTCTATAAGTTATTTGGGGATTCATGATAAAGAAAAACTTCATTTTTAATGATGGTAACTGGTAAGGTCACATGGTGTGCATGAAACACAATGATTTAACTGTAAAAGTAATGGTTTCTCTCCTAAAATCGAACACCAGTTTTACATGATAAGTAAACTTTATAGGTAAGTTGAGAAAGGGAAATATTTCAAGGAAAAGGCATTTTAGTCATTTATTAATATTCATGACATCGGGCATGATTATGAATTGGCTGTTTCTATCATGAAAAATCACCTGGAAGTGAAAAGCGAATTCATCACAGCATGAAATGTCAAACATAGAATCCAACAGTAAAATTAAAAAAAAAATTGCTTATGATTTTACACCAACACATTACATTTTAGAACAATCTGATTTTTAGTCATAACAAAGATATCACCCTTTCTAGAAGGAATAGGGATCTGCAGATTACTAAGAACAATTGAGGAAATTAAAATGAAGAAAAAATAACTGGCTTACTTGGTCTTAGTCTGTTGCCAGTTTCTGTGAGAATATCAGCATGATAATAACCACACCATGGTGTCTTTTCTTGTAATGGCAATATGTTGGTGTCTTGGTGGCAATATCATTTATGCATACTCTTGTTACCTAAATAAAAAAAATTGTTATGCAGAAAGATGCAGTAGTATTATTTGGTGCCATATGGTGCTTATAGGCTATGCTATCACAATAGACTGTGTAGATGTTGTTATACACACATGATCAGAGAGTGTAGGCAAAGTTTGAATTAGTTGCTAAATTTATGTCTAGAATAGCATGTGTAACAGCAATTGATTATGAAGGCATATGGGATTGATTTAATTTAGTAATATGTACCTTGAAAAAAAAAATGATAAAACTCCACCATGAATAAATTTTCCAAAGACTTGAACTTTTTGAGGGACATGGCATTGATCAAACAATGCCAATAATGATACAATCATTAGTCTAGAGTTAGAAAGTGTATGCAAGTACTAATTTGTAGAAGCATGCACGTGATTGTTCCCTATGATATTTGTTGGATGAACTAATACTATTACTCTTGTCGTAATATTTACAATTTACCCACTTGTACATGTATGCATGATTTACTCAGCAAAATTTTCCTAGTCATTTCTCAAATATTCCTTACTTTTTGCAGGATGATGAGTGATTATACAGTGGAGACGATAAATGATGGACTCAATGAATTCAATGTGGAGTTTAATGGTCCAAAAGAAAGTACTGTGAAAATTCCAAATTCTATGGTTAACCTAGTCCTTTGTTTGATGAAACTGTACATGCATATGAAGAATTACTTACTAATCCTCTAAAAAAAAGGAAGGACATAACAACTGTAATGAGAAGTTCCTTTATTTCCATCTAATATTTGCATGTGATACTTCATCTTTTAGCTTGACATTAGTTTTCCGTATCTTTAAATGGTTTGAGTACCAAGACTAAATACTTGTATTTAAGCTATTTGGCTGTTCCTTGATTCATTACATTTATGTGATTGTTGCAGGCCTTTATGAAGGTGGAGTCTGGAAAATTCGTGTTGAGCTTCCTGATGCTTACCCGTACAAATCCCCTTCTATTGGCTTTGTGAACAAAATATTCCACCCAAATGTTGATGAGCTGTGAGCACTTCATATGATATTAGTCAATCTTTGTTTACATTTTTTGGGAGAATATTTTTTCTGTGCAATGTAGCTTCTGTGCTGATCTGGGTTGGCAATGGATTATTGCTTTTTTAGATTTGGGTTCCATGATATGTCATTAACTGCTTTCTTTTATTTATCTAGAGAACGAAGTGCTTTTCTGTTGTTTTTATTTCATTGTTTTGGGATTTTGTACAAGAGAGAAATGATATTTCTTAGAAGTATCTGGTCACGAAAACAACTTGCTATTGATTGGTGTTTTGTGCACATGTGGAATATGGCTGATTCTACTCTGTACATTTCATCAACTGCAGATCTGGCTCTGTATGTTTGGATGTCATTAACCAATCTTGGAGTCCAATGTTCGGTAAGTCAGTTATAGGATTCTCCTTATCTGTTTAATCTGTTATACTTTTTGTTTCTTATAGATGACCATGACCAAGGTTTCTTGTGTTTTTCAGATCTTCTAAATGTCTTTGAAGTTTTTCTTCCCCAACTCTTGCTTTATCCAAATGCTTCAGATCCTCTCAATGGTGATGCAGCATCGTTAATGATGAAGGATAAAAAGCTATATGATCAGAAAGTTAAAGGTGAGCATGTTGTTTGTTATGTGGCCTACTTTTTCTTATAATTTAAGATAAATATTATAATGGTTTTCCTATTTTAGTCCATGATCCAACTGCAGTGCCTATAATCTGCTGACTTGCCAGTGTCTGTTTAGAGCACGAATTTGTGCATAAAACTGGAATTGGACATTGGAATTTTAATAGTAATGTTTGGATGTTCTTTTAGAATTGGAATCACAATTTTAAGGTTCAATTCTATGAAATTATAATATAATTAAAACTTACCCTTCTCAATTCACAATTCCCAACCCTACCCTCTGAATCAAAATTACCTCACCCCCATTATGCAACTACTACTTGTTTTTGCTACTCCTACTGCTATTGTCTCCACTACTGACTGTCGTCAGTGCTACCACTCCCCTCACATTATTATTGCTGTTACCACCACTATTTTCATTACTCTTGTTGCTACCTCTGTTTTTGCCACCATTATCGCCACTCCCTCACCCCTACCATTGTCATAACCTCATCAACCGTAGATCAAATTTTTAGTTAAATTTGATGTAATTTTACTCATAACTATAATGGAATCATTATTCAATTCTTTGCTTCAACTTCTTGCTTAATCCAAAGATAAGAATCATGATTCTAAATTAGAACTGCAATTTTCAACTATAATTTTTGATTGCATGCGCTTAGCAGACCCTTATTGTAATCTTTCATATGAATCTCCTACACTAATTGGTTTATGATTGACTAGCTTAACATCCTGGGCGAATCATATCTGGATTTTGGTTTGTAATGATAAAAACCGTCCTTGTGCTCAGCACCCTTATTTCTCCCTAACACCAAGGAAGTTGTATCATGCAATGATTTAGTACTACATGTTTTGACAAAAGGCTGTAAATTATTCAAACATGATGATAGTTTTTGTAATATTAGGATTTCTTGTTTAAATGATGGTGGTTTGGTGAATGGGGGCTATTTAATGGTGTGACAAAAGCTATATAAAAATTGCTCTGCTATTTGTGGGGACAGAGTATTGTGAGCGTTATGCTAAGAAGGAAAACATTAGCAACACTACAGCTGGTGAGGAGAGTGGAGATGAAGAAGACATCAGTGAAGAAGAAAGTGGCTCTAGTGATGATGAAATTCCTGGTCGCGCTGATCCTTGAATGGGTTCAGTGCTCTTACATTTATACCTTTGATTAAAGGGTACATGTAATACCAATCAAAGCATCATTACATGATTATTACTTGTTCAGTCATAAGATGTAGGATCATTTACACTATTTTTTCTGCCTGTAAAATTACAATTCTCATTCGTCAGTAATTTCATGAAAAGTCAAATATAATAAGTATATAGTCAGTGTTTAAATCCGTATTTTACATTGTCTTTCCTTATTTTGAAGACAAGAAATGTCTAAAGTATTGTCATTAATACTCCTTTCCTAATTTAGGACATATTTATTGTTATCAATTAACTTAATAACTTGACTTAATCGTGATGAATTAAGTAATTTGGTCTTATAAATAAGATTGGACTGGGGTAATATTTTCTTACAAGCATGGTAATAACTTTTGACTGCCTCTACTGTATAATTAAGCTAACACTTAGAAAACTCACCCCCACAAAATTAATTGCAGAAATCAACATCTTTAACATTCTCTAATCTACTACTTATTTTTAATTTTTAGTTTTAACTTTTTTGAGGTCGGATCTTTTTATTCCAAAACAATTGATTTTATAAGTGGTAGTACTTGGAGAGGAGCATCCTCAATCCTGTACATTTAACTGAAATGAAAAGCCAAATTAACTTGTCTATCAGCTACCGTATTGCAATGACGTTATACAAAAAGACTGTAAAATTCTTCATACTTCTTGACTTGATAGTAAGCACTAAATCCAACATAATTCAGTTTAAAATCTAGAATAAGTTCGCTTTGACCATCTCATGGATCCTTACATATTTGTCCTTAAAAGGCAATTCTTACAAATTTGTCCTTAAAAGACACTTTGGTGAGTTAAGAAAAAAGATGATGTTTATACATTACTCCTAGTATCAGAAGTAATGCGAGACTTTTTGGTGGGATGAAACAAGAGATACACTAAACAACATTGAAAGAAACCAAAGAAGTAATGCTTTTAAAATTCCACAAGCTGTATCATTTCATATGGATACGCCTATGGTATCTTTAACTTCTAACGTCTGTTCTGCATTCCTAAACCAAGAGAAGCAAAGTCTTTGAAGTAACAAGAGAAAATGAGCCAAAATTAAGGAGGCCCAACTATTATTTCAGTATCTTTGTTTGTCAGGATCTACAAAATGAGCATTACCTTAATGTTTTTGTCTGAAGGAAGCCAGAAATGAGAAAATTAAATGCATTCCTACAAAATAAGCTAAATATATTGTCTTGCCCTGACGAAGTGATGATGCATTTTTAATAAATAGAAGTTTTGGTTTTGGTTTTATTTTCTGTTGATCATGTTTTACCCTACAAATTTTCTGTCTTTTGTTTTTTTGACTTATTGCTGGTTAGTACGGGGGCTGAACACCATTTTAGTTGCATTTCACACCTACTTTGGAACGACAAAATCATAGGTTTAATTAGTTACCATGCGTGCAAGAATTCGGGACCCTACCATTTACTTTTGTCTTTTCAGGATATCTATAGTGTTGTGTTGTCCATCACCTCCAAAATATGTCAAAGTTGAATACAGGGATGCTCGTGAACTTCTCACTCTTTAGCTATTATGATTTATTAGCAACATTAATCATTTCAACTTTATAAATATGGCTCAAATGCTTGTTTATAGTATATACTTATGATGCATCAAAACACGCCTATGATATATAATCTTGAAAAGAAACAGTAACAAAGCCTTAAATGAAGTGAGCTGAAGTCAATTAACGACCAAACTTGGAAAGAAAATAAAAAAGACACATAGATTTACACTTTAACTTCTAAGGTTGCAACTTTAATCCTCGAGCCTAGAAGCCAACATTTGCAACAGAAAACTAACGGGTCCATTCAAACTAAAAATCTCTTTTCTTGTTTGTTTTTTCTTTGCATCTATCATGCCAAAATTGGCGTGGAAGGGTCATTATTAACTGCAATGATTCTATACTCGAAAAAAGAAGCCACACCCTACAAAACAGCTTTGGAATGTAGACTTATATGTTTGCGTAATTATTGTTTTTGTTGTACATAGATTTTAAAATAAAATTTAATAATATAAAAAAAGGGTGGATATCATTTTATAAAATAACTTTTGTCACAAAATTTATTTTTCACCTGATAATCAAAGCATGCACTCAATTTGTGTTGTATATGTAAGTCAACATCTTAATCATTTGGCTTTTTTTTTTTTTCTCTCTTTTTTGTTTTTCGCATTATAGCCATCTTGCATTATGTTGTTTTTACAAGTCAAAATGATTTTTTTTTTTTTGCATAGAACTGTCAATTCACTCTGCAGCATTGGAAATAGGTCTCTTGCAGCTATGGAATAATTGTATTCGATGTAGTCGATAATCCAAGTGCCAAAAACTTGTAAACAACACTTACTTTAATACTCATAATAAAAGTAAAGTGCAACCTCACCACCAAACACTGCACAGTGCACAGACAATGCGGTTTAGGTTTGTTGACTTTATGAAAAGGTAACATAGGCTCTTCTTCCATCTATTTCCTTATAAGCCCCTCATATCTTCTTCATCAATCATCTTCAGCTATTACTCACTCTTAGCAATTAGAAAGAAAGAATAAAAATGCCACCTTGAAAAATGCACCTGGAAAATCTACGTAGCAAGAGTTGAAGTAATTTGCTAAAATGCGCAGCATTAATCAAGTTGAGGCGAAGCAAAAAGATGATGAATTGATGAAGTACTACTCATCATATTATTATCCTGAATCTCCTTTCTCAGCTCCTAACGATGATAGTAATAAAGAAGCATCATCATCATCATCTCTGAGCAGCAGAATAAGTCCAGTGATATTACTAGTGATAATAGTTCTAGCAGTGATCTTCTTCGTGTATGGACTCATCCATTTGGTTCTCTGGTTTTTCATCAAGAGACCGTCATCATCATCATCCCCTAGCTCCTCTCTATTCTACAACTACAACTCCAACAGGTTCCGCGTGTCCTCATCCACGCGCTCACGCGCTCTGATCCAGAGGCAGCTTCAGCAGCTCTTCCGCTTGCACGATTCGGGTCTCGACCAAGCCCTCATTGACTCTCTACCCGTTTTCTGTTACCAAGACTTGTTGGGGTCAAAGGAACCGTTCGATTGCGCCGTATGTTTGTGCGAGTTCTCCGAGGACGACAGCCTGAGGTTGCTTCCCATGTGCACGCACGCCTTCCACATGAACTGTCTTGACACGTGGCTTCTGTCGAATTCCACGTGTCCTCTCTGCAGGGCCTCTCTCTCTGAATATATGGAGAATCACAATCACAATCACAATCCGATGTTTAATGTTGTTGCCAATTCCAACTCTTTGGGGGAGGAAGAGAATAACGGGCGTTGTGAGAGTCAAAGGGTGTTTTCTGTGAGGCTTGGAAAATTCAGAAACAGTGGATTGGAGGGTGGAGAGGTTCAAGGGGATGGTGGTTGTAGTTTGAATGAGAGGAGATGCTACTCTATGGGTTCATATAGGTATGTCGTTCGTGATTTGAATTTGCAAGTGGTGTTGTCTCAATCTCATGATGATGATGTTTTGGAAAATGAGGGGAAGAGGATAGGGGACTCAACCAAAGGTGAGAGCTTTTCTGTTTCCAAGATATGGCTTTGGTCCAAGAAGACCAGATTTCATGCTTCTTCTAATGCACCTTTCCCTTGAATCAATTCATTAATATTCTTACTAATGTAGTAAGAGCTAAGAAGCTAGATTTTATATTAAGAATTGCATGGCAATAGTAGTGCTTTTGTTTTTTTTACATCATACCGTTAATTAATATACACAGATTTATGTTAGATGATGTTTGGCAGTGCTGTTTTGTCATTCTCCACTTGGCACTGGAATTGCATTGGTCTAGGTTGAAAAGAATGGTTCCTGCGTTTTAAGCTGTTTGGAGGATTTTTATTCTATCATTGATATTAGAAATAAATATTGTAACAAATTCCATGAGTTAACATTGTGCCAAGAAGAAGAAAAGCAAAAGTACAATAATAATGTTCTACGATGTGCTTGCCGGAGAAGGTGTAGTGTTACTCTTCAACCTGTCATATCTTCCCCCACAGAACTAGAAAAACTCAATGTTAAACAAGGAAAATCAAGATAACGTGTATGCTTATGTATACTTAGTGGTGACTCTTCTGCTTCAAAGTTGTGATCAATGCTAAAGCGCAAACCGTTAAATTCAAACCGGTCTTTTTTAAGTCAACTCGAATAGGCCGACGCTAAATCGTAGTATGTTCACATGTTGAGAAAAGTCTCTGACTTTTTGTGTGTTAATTCGGTTTAATTATTAAAAGTTTAACAGGAATTGATACCATACATTCGGTATCCCTTGAAAAATGATTAATTTGTGGATATCAACATTTATCATTTTGTCAAAAAAAAAAATTTATCTTAAAAGCATTAAAATTATTCATCAGGCAACTCTTCCTCACTAAATGTCTTATTTCCAACATTAGCATTGACACATTGTCCATCACCCATGACCTAAAAGTCCCCATACACAATATGATACTTACGTTGGAGGAGGGTAGATCCTCAGCAATAGATATGAACAATATTTTGAGTAGTGATTAGACCATTGATTAATATAAGATTTTTATTATAAACCTAACCACACTATTTTTTTTTATACATATTCTCATATATTCTCATTGCACCTCATTTACTTATAATAATTGAAGAAAGAAGAACAAAGGATTGAAGGAAAAAGGTAAAAAGCAGAACCGAATCAACCGAGACTGTGATCATTTTGTTGTTGTTTTTGTACTAGGCAAGGATTGGCTTTTCAAGGACCATGTTCAAACTTTCAACCAAAGTCGGCCACTCCTTATACTCACTCACTCCCTCCTTTTATACATACACGGATTCATATATCTATTGCAACTTTCGGATCCTAAGTAATTAGACTCAAACTAGTCATCAACTTGGTTAGACTATCGGCTCACTAAATTAAAGGTCAACCCAATAAGTTATTAGTTGATCCATGACTCGGTCTATATTAAAAAAAATCATTATCTACAAATTTAAACATTTAAAATTTATTAAAATCAATAAATTTAAAAACATAATTATGGTTTTTGATTTTTTTAGCAACATATATTTTCATAATTAACCATAAACAACCCTAAGTTAGAATATAAAATATATTATTTTCTTTATTTATTAAAAATATATTGTTATTGTACACAAACAAAAATACATTTGTTTGCAAAGTCATAAGATCATGTATAGGTAATAAATATAAAAATAAATTCAATAAAATCAACACAATTAACAAAATTTAATTTATTTAGACAATACAATTTTTCTATTCATTTTCTTGTTGCTTCGATAAATAATCATCAATTTTCGAATTAATAAGTCTATAGTGTGAAGTATAAATTGAATTTTTTATGAGTAATGTTATTTATTAATTTTTTCAAAAAACAAAAAAAAACCAAATTTGCTTGACTCGCTAAGTCCACCAAATCGTCAGTTTAGAGTCAAGTCACATTGAGTCAGATTGGATTACACCGAGTCACATGCATATCTGATCCAACTAGTGATTTGAATCGATTGAGTACCTGATTCCTAAGCTAGCGGATTGACCCAGATTGATAACATGTCCTAAGTCAATATTTGGTTTCACTTTCCATATTTAGTCCCAATCTTAGAATATACCACTTAGATTTTATGCTTTTAAAATTATTTGTTATAAAATTTCAATTCTAACATGAAAATAATATATTTTTGGCTTAATACTTATTTTAGTCTTTAAGTTATAATTAATTATCTAATTTAGTCCTCAATCCAATTTGGTCCTTAAATTATTTAAAATACATTAATTTGGTTTTTTTTTTCTTTCAAATTTTACTATTTATACCTCACTTTTATTAAATGCACTCCTACAAAAAATGATAGGTATACTTAGTAAAATGGGGGGTACAAATAGAAAATTTTGATACAAAATGAATACTAACCCAATATTTTTTTTGTATGGATAAATATAATTTTAATAATGATATAAATAAATAATAAGATAAACAAATATTATTTTCTATTATATAGTAATTTCCCCCTTCAAATCATAATTTTAAACTCTTCTTAATGTATACATAATTTTTATGTTGTTATAAATACTCAACTAACCTTACATCATATTTCATATTTGAGGTTAAAAAATTATGTATTGTCATAACTATTGGATCTAAACACTCTAGTGATTAGTATAATTTTAACTTACCATTCATATTTTCATAGAAGCATTACTCTAGTACACATAGGCATAAATCTCAGAATTATGCGATTACGAATCACTAATAACAGCTTAAACCGTTATAGAAAATGGTTCCAATTGCGTTAATTATTAATAACTTTTCATGAATACCTACTTAATCTGACATGAAGGTTTACATTGGAGACAAAAATACTTGTGCACTTGATGTTTCTTAAATATACCTCTTTAATCTAATTGATTGAGTGCCACTGAGAAAGAACTTAACTCACAAAATACAGAAGTTGAGTTAATTAGAATTTAGGATCAAACCCAAGTCTCAAAACTCCTAATCTTTATGTCATGCATCAATGTTTTTTCGATCTCCTTGACGAGGCTCAATTTAAACTTCAAAGCTTAAATTCTTCGAAAGGATTCTCATTCAACAACAAGAGAGGATGATACTTTAGTTACACATTTCACTATCAAGAATAGAAGTTTATAGTGCTACTGAATTGAAAATTTAATATTATTGAGTTTGTAATTTTAAAATTGAAGATCCGAACTAGTCCAAATATTTTTTCTGGACTCGGACCGAACCGGTGTCCAATCCTAGAAAAGTGTGTGGGATTTGGGGTTTGTTTGTTTGTTTTCCAACAAAATTTAACACCAGTGACCAGACCCTTTTCTGTTTCTACCAACAGAGTCAGAGTCAGAGTCACTAACTCACTCTCACTCACTCTAATAGATAGTAGAGAGAGCATCATATTCATAATCATATTGATGGGGTTGATGACAATGAAACCTCCTTCTCACACGGTTCGCGTGAACAACATACCCCAATCCGCGACCGCGAAGGACCTCCTCAGCTTCCTCGAATCAACGGTGGGTCCCTCGACGGTGTTCGCCCTCGAAATCTTCTCCGACAACCCCAACTGGAAGTCGCGTGGCGTCGGGCGCGTGCAGTTCGAGACCCTCGACGCCCGGTCACGCGCCCTCTCGCTCTGCCAGCTCGACAAGCTCCTCTTCCGCTCGCGGTTCCTCCGCCTCTCCGAAACCGACGACGACATCGTCTTCCGCCCTCAGCACCGCCTCCTGAACGGCGTCCTCTACGCCGGCTTCATGCTCTCCGACCACCGCATGAGCGTCCTCGAGTCATGGGAGGGCGTCGCCGGCTGGGCCATGCCTCAAAGGAACAAGCTTGACTTCTGGGTGTGGCATAACGGAGACTGTTACAGACTCGAGATTTTCTTTGAGGATATTTTGGAGTCTCATGGATATTGTTTGGGAGGAGATGCCAGACTCAATGCCCTTCTCTTGAAGGTACTATCTTTTATTTGCTTATTATAACTTAGAACTTTTACCTAGGTCGTAATACTGGTATAACATGTGAAACTTCAATCCTAATTGAAGAACAATATACAAACAAATTCTTAAAGGCACTGCATTTAATTTTTGTCTTGTTTAATATCAACAACAAGTATGAATGTGGGGATGGGAGGGACAAAAAAAACTTTGTGCATGTTTGGAAATCAGTTGGAAAAGTATGCTTATGTTTGAGACAAAAGTACTCCAACTAATGAGGAGCTTTGCTTTTGTTTTAATTTTGTTTTTATTCACATTAAAACGCTTGTAGTATTTCCAACTTCAAACCAAACATGCATGAACTCTAAATCATAGTTGGTCAAAAAGACCGGAGCTTGTTTAATATCAACAACAAATATGAATGTGGGGATGGGAGGGACAAAAAAAAACTTTGTGCATGTTTGAAAATCAGTTGGAAAAGTATGTTTAGACAAAAGTACTCCAATTGATTAGGAGCTTTGCTTTTGTTTTTATTTATTGAATTTACATTAAAACGTGCGCAGTATTTCCAATTTCAAACCAAACATGCATTAGCTCTAAATCATAGTTGGTCAAAAAGACTGAAGCTTGTGGAGATACTTTGAGGTCTCGTTCGGGTGTCAAAACTCAAAAGCCTTTAAAAACCAAGTATGAATGTGAATTAGGACTTTAATTCATATGATTGCTGCGTTTTTATTTATTTATTTGATGGTTTTTTTTTTTCTCAGCTGAAATTTGGGCCAAAGATTTATAAGAAAAAGGTGGGGCCAGATGTGGCAGCCAAGTTTAGGGGTGATAGATACCGTTTTTGTAAGGAGGATTTTGAGTTTCTTTGGGTGCGGACTACTGACTTCTCGCCTCTCAAGTCAATTGGGCACTCTACTTCATTTTGTTGGGAAATTGTGGAAGAACATTTAGCTTCAGATGTTTTTACAAGTTTCCCACTCTACAAGGAAAATTTGAGAGATCTGGCTCTGGAAGACGGGGAAGAATTCTGTTGTTCCACGGAAGCAGTTCCGCTTGTTAAGTGTGCTTTGCAATCCAAGTTACCTTATGAGGCTCTTTTCCAGCTGAATTCTCTAGTTCATACCCAGAAAATTAGTCTTGCTTCGGCAGATGCTGAATTGATTGACTTGTTAGCAGGCTTAGATGAAGAAACTAGAGCTGTGATTTTTCAGAAATTGCACAACATGAGCTTCACTTGTTATGAGCCTCTCAAATTCGTCAAGACTCAATTGCATGTGCTGAGTAACAAGAAAAGAAGTCTGCCACAATCGTCACAGGCAAGGTTGACAGATGATAACATTATGAGCTGTCATAGAGCCTTGATTACCCCGACAAAGATTTTTTGCCTTGGTCCCGAGCTTGAAACCTCAAATCATGTGGTAAAGCACTTTGCTTCACATGCATCAGATTTCATGAGGATTACCTTTGTTGAAGAGAATTGGAATAAGCTTCCAACTATTGCAGTATCAACTGGTGTGCAAAAGGGACTCTTTTCAAAGCCTTTAAAAACTGAAATATATAAGCGGGTATTGACTATCCTTCGAGATGGGATTGTAATTGGCTCAAAGAGATTTGAGTTCCTGGCCTTCTCTGCTAGTCAGCTGCGATCAAATTCTGTTTGGTTATTTGCTTCTAATGACAATCTGAAAGCAGCAGATATCAGAGAATGGATGGGATGCTTCAACAATATTCGCAGTGTTTCTAAATGTGCAGCGAGGATGGGTCAGTTGTTTAGTTCTTCCATGCAAACTTTTGAAGTGACCCCTCAAGAAGTGGAGGTAATTCCAGATATTGAAGTTACTTCTGATGGTGTAAGCTACTGTTTCTCAGATGGTATTGGAAAAATTTCCCAATCTTTTGCTAAGAAAGTTGCTCAAAGGCTAAAATTGGATCACAGTCCATCGGCATTTCAAATTCGGTATGGAGGATATAAAGGTGTCATTGCTGTTGATCGCCATTCCTTTAGGAAGTTATCATTGCGTAGTAGCATGCTTAAATTTGAATCAGAAAACATGATGCTTTGTGTCACTAAATGGAGTGAGTCAATGCCTTGCTTTCTCAATCGAGAGATTATATCCCTGTTGTCTACATTAGGAGTAAAAGATGAAGTGTTTTTGGCAATGCAACAGGACCAATTGAATTTGTTAGGAAGGATGTTGACTGATAGTAAAGCAGCTTTGGATGTTTTGGAAAGTTTAAATGGAGCTGATTCAAGGAGCATTCTAGTGAAGATGTTGCATGAATTTAATGAGCCAAACAGTGAGCCTTACTTATCAATGATGCTTAAGGCTTATTATGCATACCAATTATCTGACTTGAAAAGTAGATGCCGAATATTTGTTCCCAAGGGTCGGGTCTTAGTAGGTTGCTTGGATGAAACTGAGCTTTTGAATTATGGCCAAGTATTTGTCCGCATAACCATGACAAAAACTATGGAAAAAATTGGAGATGAAAACCTAAGGAAAGTGGATGGGGATGATAGCACACGTATAATAGTGGGAAAGGTAGTGGTCACCAAAAATCCTTGTCTTCACCCAGGAGATGTCAGAGTCCTTGATGCTATCTACATTGAAGAATTGGAAGAAAAGGGTTTGACGGATTGCCTTGTATTTCCACAAAAAGGACATAGGTATGTATATAATGAACTACATTTACAATCCCATTTGATTGTAATTATTTTTTATTCAACAATTTGATTGTAGTAATATTGCAGTACTATGAGTGTCATTGACTACCATAGTACCATGAGTCATTTAATCATGTGCTAACGGAAGATGGAGATGCGAACTGCAGGATGAGAGATACAAGGGGAAAGGGGGATGTTGTTGTTGTTGTCGTCTAGACGCTAGAACTTGCAGCATCTACTCCCATTATGTTTTCATTTACTTTCTGCAAAAACAAAATGTTATTCTTACTGTTTCAACAATTTTGGTATCCTTAGTCACCATCAGTTTATTACTGTCTACCGATGCCAATTGGTTCTAGTTCGATAGGTCTATTAGGTTAGTTTAAGTTTTGCTGTCCCCTGTTTGTAAAAGCAGTTCCTTAGGGCTTGTTTGTTTTCAGTTTTTTAAAACAGTTTTTAGTTTTTAAAAATTATAAAACTTAAAAACTTGTTTGATTAATCAAATTTTAAAAACAGTTCTTAAAAACTATTTTCTATTTTGGTTTTTAAAACTAAAAAACTAAAACGGTTTTTAGGTGTTTTGCTTTTTTATTTTCTCTTTTCATAGATTGCCACATCTTTTATATCTTATATCAGGGATAAGATGCAAAATGCTTATAATTTTTATACACAAGTTCCACATCTTCTACTTTTTCTTATCTCACATAAGTCTCATATCTTTCATTTTACACAGAAGTCTTATATCTTCTATTTTATCTTTCTCACACATGTTAAAAGTAATTTTTAAATATCAAACAAATTTTCTCTTTTTAAAAATTGTTCTAAGAAATTGTTTTAAAAATAGTTTTTAAAAACTAAAACTAAAAAAGCCTTTCAAACAGGCCCTATATGCTTAGTTTTTTAGCCTCTCTTTTATTCTAAAAGTCCTACTCCAAGCCCAACCCGGATTTTAAACCAGCTCTGAATTTGTCCTTACTGGCCTGTGGGCTTAACTTTGAAGTCCCAAATGCTATATTTTTTAAGACTGCTTGAGCTCGGCCCACCTGGGTTCTGCATCAAGAAATCTCATTATTATCATTGAAGTTTATTATTGCTGCTAATACTTGTTGGTTGTCTACAGGCCTCATCCAAATGAATGCTCTGGAGGTGATCTTGATGGAGATTTGTTTTTCATAAGTTGGGACAAAGATCTAACCCCATGTCAAACTGAGGCTCCAATGGACTACACAGGAAGAAGGCCTCGTATAATGGACCATAAGGTGACCCTAGAGGTAATTTTCAACAGAGTTACAATTCTTTTTTTTAAAGAAACATTGATAAATGAAAAACTGCTTCCTCATTTGTTCCTTCCTGGGTGGGCAGGAAATCCAACAATTCTTTGTTGATTACATGATCAATGATACTTTGGGCGCTATCTCTACCGCACATCTAGTTCACGCTGACCGTGAACAAGACAAGGCCAAGAGTAGAAAATGTCTGGAATTGGCAGAGCTACATTCCATGGCTGTTGACTTTGCGAAGACTGGAGCACCTGCTGCAATGCCTAGAGTTCTGAAGCCAAGAGAGTTTCCAGATTTCATGGAGAGGGTTGGCAAGCCTATGTACATCTCCAAGGGGGTACTGGGAAAACTTTATCGTGCCATAATTGAGTCACAACTGCAAATAAGGTATAGTTTTGTGTGGTCAGAGAAGCATGCTGAAGAAGCATATGATAGTAGCCTTGAAGTGAGTGGCTTTGAGGTCTTCCTTGAGACAGCCTCAAGTCACAAAGAAATGTATGGGCAGAAGATGAGCAGTTTGATGAACTTCTACGGTGCAGAGACCGAGGATGAAATGATACTCGGTAACTTGCAAAACCGTGCTTCATATTTGCAGCGCGATAACAGGAAATATGGTGACATGAAGGATCGGATTCTGCTCTCGGTGAAGAATCTTCAGTGCGAAGCTAAGGAATGGTTTGAAACTAGTTGCCAGCCGTGTGAACATAAGCCTATGGCATCTGCATGGTATCATGTGACCTATCACCCCAGCTACTATTGCCGGGAAAGTCCATGTTTTCTAAGCTTTCCATGGATAGTTGGTGACATTTTATTGCAAGTAAAGTCTGTAAACAAAGGAGTTCACAAATGACGGCTTCCTCTAATGCTTTATGCATATTTTTGTTTTTGAAAAAAAAACAAAAAGAGAAAATAAATCTGAAGCCGTTTGTGGTGGATGGTGTCTATGCAGATGCTGATTGAAGGGGCCACCTTGTCTGCAAGATTTTCCTTTTGCAAAATATTATTTTTATTATTATTTGGCATTATATATATTTACTAGCTGTATATGCGATGTTGAGGCAAGAGGCTTCATGTATAACCAGGTTCAACGAATCATACTGCAAAACTAACTCACCAAAATTCCGGGTTAGGTTCGAGTTTAGTAAAGTCAACTGAAAACAAGTAATGGACGAGTGTCTCACTTTCGTATCTCAAACCATCATCAATAGTCAATAGTAATAATAAAACTGTCCAACTATGATTAGAGATTTATGATGAGGGTTTAGAGTTTATGTTTATATCTTAGGATCAAGAGTTTTAATATTTAAGGCTGTATGGTTGACATATTATAGTTTTAAGGGCTAAGGTTTGTAATAATTTATGGTTTTAGGATCTATGAATCATGGTTTAAGATTTATACGTTATTATTTTAGGTTTATGATATATATTTATTGTGCATGATTTAGAGTTTTAGAGTTTATGATTTATGATTTTAGGGTTTAAGGTTAAGATTTTAGGGATCTAAGTTTCAATGTTTATGGTTTCATTATTTAGGTTTTAAGGTTTTAATGTTTAGGGTTTCATGATTTAATAAACTTTTAGGTTTTAAGGTTTAGTATTTTTGTCATGGTTAAATGTTGGTGTTTAGGGTTTATGATTTAGAATTTTATGATTTATTGTTTTGAGATTTAGAGTTTCAAGATTTAAAGTTTAGGGTTTATGGTTTATAGTTTTGGAGTTTAATGTTTTAGGATTTAATGTTTAGGGTCTAAGGTTTATGTTTTAAGATTGTTAGGTTTCGTGTTGCTTGGCTTATGGTTTTATAGTTTTGGATTTTATGGTTTATGATTTAAGGTTTCATGGTTTAATATTTAGGGTTTCATGGTTTATGATTTGAGATTTAGGATTTATGGTTTCATTCCATGGTTTAGGATTTAGTGTTTTATGATTTACGATTAAGTGTTTCATTTTATGGTTTAGCATTTAGGATTTCATTTATGATTTATGGCCATGGTTTCATAGTTTACGATTTAGGGTTTCATTTATGAAAACTTAAATCCTTAAGGTTTCATTTATAAAACCCTAAATCATAAATAAATTCCTAAGGATTTAGGGTTTCATAAATGAAACACTAAATGCTTAGGGTTTCATTATAAAACCCTAAATTATTTAGGGTTTCACAGATTTCATGATTTAAAATTTAAGGTTTCATAATTTAAGATTTAGGGTTTCGTAGTTTATGATTTAGTGTTTCATTTCATAGTTTAAGGTTTCATAATTTATGATTTAGGATTTTATAAATAAATTTATAAATGAAATCATAAATATTTTAGGGTTACACTTATGAAACCCTAAATAAAATCATAAATGTTTCATTTATAAAACTCAAAATCCTTATAGTTTCATTTGTGAAACCTTAAATACTAAACCATAACACCCTATCCTAAATCATGAAATGAAATCCTAAATTCTAAATCCTAATGAAACCTTAGATTCTAAACCATGAAACTCTAAATCGTAATAAAATAAAATAAAAAAATAGGGGATTAGTCTTGAAATTTTTGAAAAAAAAATTGAAAATTTTAAAGATATACAAGAGGAATGTCTTGAAAATTTTGAAAAAAAAATGAAAAAACAAAAACAATGTCTTGAAAATTTTGAACAAATATGAAAAAACAAGAATAATGAATTGAAAATTTGAAAAAAAATGAAAAGTTAAGAAAATATGAAAAACAAGAGCAATGTCTTGAAAAAAAAATGAAAATTATAAAAAAAAATATGAAAAAACTAAAGGAGTGTCTTGAAAATTTTGAAACAAATGAAAATATGAAGACACGAGAGAAATGTCTTGAAAATAAAAGCCTTAGGATTTAGGGTTTCATAAAATAAAACTCTAAATATTTCATTTCTAAAACCCTAAATAATTTAGAGTTTCATTGAAATCCTAAATAATTATGGATTTTATGGTTTAAGATTTAATGTTTTATGGTTTATGATTTTGGGTTTTATGATTTAGGATTTAAAATTTATGGTTTCATTCCATGGTTTAGGATTTCATTAGGATTTAGGCTTTCATAATTTATGATTTAGTATTTCATTTCATGGTCTAGGGTTTTATGATTATGAGTTAGGACTTCATTTATGATTTATGGTTAGGGTTTTATGGATTATGATTTAAGGTTTCACTTATGAAAACCCTAAATTAAGATTTAGAGTTTTATAAATGAAACCCTAAAGATTTAGGGTTTTATAAATGAATACATAAATGAAACCATAAATAATTTAGGGTTGCATTTATGAAACCCTAAATCCTTTGGATTTAATTTATGAAACCCTAAATCATAAATGAAAAACTAAGGATTATTAAACTTTAAATGTTTCATTTATGAAATCCCAAATCTTTAAGATTTGATTTATAAAACCCTAAATGTTTCATTTTCAATTATGAAATCCTATATGTTTAAGGTTTCATTTTGAAACCCTATATGCTTAGGATTTCATTTTGAAACCCTAAATTATTTAGGATTTCATAGATTTCATGGTTTAGGATTTGAGGTTTTATGGTTTATGATTTAGAATATTATGATTTAAGATTTAGGGTTTCATTTCATGGTTTAGGATTTCATTAGGATTTAAGGTTTTATAGTTTATGATTTAGTGTTTCATTTCATAGGTTAGGGTTTCATGATTTATGATGTAAGGATTTATTCCATAAATGAAATCATAAATAATTCAGGGTTACACTTATGAAACCTCAAATCCTTAGGGTTTCATTTATGAATCCTTAAACCATAAATAAAACCATAGATTTTTCATTTATAAAGCCTAAAATTCTTAGGGTTTCATTTATAAAACCTTAAATTTTAGGGTTTCATTTTTAAATCCTAAATACTAAATCATGACACCCTAAATCTTAAACCATAAATTCTAAACCATGAAATTCTAAATCCTAATGAAACCTTAGATTCTAAATCATGAAACTCTAAATCTTCATAAAAATAAGAAAAACAGGGGTAATGTCTTGAAAATTTTGAAAAAAAAATGAAAAATGAAAAATATGAAAAAAAAAAAACAAGAGCAATGTCTTGAAAAATTTGAAAAAATATGAAAAAACAAGAATAATGTCTTAACAATTTGAAAAATAAAGTTAATACTAAAATGAAAAACAAGAGTAATGTCTTGAAATTTTTTTTATAAAAAACAAATGAAAAAAAAACCAGAAGAGTGTTTTGAAAAAAATGAAAATTTTAAAAATATGAAAACACAAGAGAAATGTTTTGAAAATAAAAGCCATAGGATTTAGGATTTCATATATGAAACTCTAAATATTTCAATTATGAAACCCTAAATGCTTAGGGTTTCATTATGAAACCCTAAATAATTTAGAGTTTCATTGAAACCCTAAATAAGTATGGATTTCATAGTTTAAAATTTAAAGTTTTATGGTTTATGATTTAGGATTTAAGATTTCATTCCATGGTTTAGGATTTCATTAGGATTTAAGGTTTCATAGTTTATGATTTAGTTTTTCATTTCATGGTCTAAGGTTTCATGTGTGAGTTAGGGTTGCATTTATGATTTATGGTTAGTGTTTCATGGTTTATGATTTAAGGTTTCATTGATGAAAAACCTAATTAAGATTTAAAGTTTTATAAATGAAACCATAAGTAATTTAGTATTACGTTTATGAAACCCTAAACCATAATTGAAACATTAAGGATTATGAAACCTTAAATGTTTCATTTATGAAACCCCAAATCCTTAAAGTTTCATTTATAAAATCATAAATTAAAAAATAAATTCTTAAGGATTGAGGGGTTAAGGTTTCATAAATGAAACCATAAATGTCTCATTTTGATTTATGAAACCCTAAATGTCTCATTTTCATTTATGAAACCCTAAATCCTTAGGGTTTCATTATGACACCTTAAATTATTTAGGGTTTCATAGATTTCATGGTTTAGGATTTAAGGTTTAAGGTTTCATGGTTTATGATTTAAGATTTTAGGTTTCATTCCATGGTTTAGGATTTCATTAGGATTTAGGGTTTTATGATTTATGATTTAAGGTTTTATAAATAAATCCATAAATGAAATCATAAATAATTTATGGTTACACTTTTGAAATCTTAAATCTTTAGAGCTTCATTTATGAAACATCAAATCCTTAAGGCTTTATTTATGAAATCTTAAACCATAAATAAAATCATAAATGTTTCATTTATGAAACCCTAAATTCTAGGGTTTCATTTTGAAATCCTAAATACTAAACAATGACACCCTAAATCTTAAACCATGAAATTATAAATCCTTAATGAAACCTAAATCATAAATGAAACTCCAAATCCTAAAATATGAAACAAAACACTAAATCTTAAACCATGAAATCATGAACCATAAACCATTAAATAAAACCCTAAATCATGAACCATGAAACCTTAAATCCTAAACCATTGAATGAAATCTTAAATCATAAACCGTAAAACCATAAATCCTAAACCATGCAACACAAAACCCTATAATCTTAAAGCATAAACTCTAAACCTTTAACCACTAACTCTTAAAACATTGAACCTTAAAACTCTAAACCATAAACCCCAAAATACTAAACTTTAAATCATGAAACCCTAAATTTAAAACCATAAGCCATTAAATCATAATCATAAACCCTTGACACCAACCCTTAACCATGAAAAAAACTATAAACCTTAAAAGCTTAAAACAATGAACATAAAACAATAAACCATGAAACCTTAAAGCATAAATCAAGAAACTATAAAGCATGAAATTATAAACACCAAAACTTAGATCACTAACCACAAACCACAAACCTTGAATCATAAAACCTTTAATCATAAACCCTAAAACTTTAAACCATACATGATAAATATACCATTAACTTAAAACTCTAAAATCATAACATATAAGCCCTAAATCATAAACAATGAAATCCTAAAATATAAACTCTAAAACCATAAACCATACTAAGACCATGAACCCCAAATCATAAATCCTGAAACCCAAACCTATAACACTAAAATCTTAACCTTGAATACTAAAATATAAACCTTAAACAATAAACATGCACCATAAAGCTAAAACCATAACTTATAAACCCAAAACTATAAATCCTAACCATAAACCATAAATCTTAAACATTGAACCATAAACCTTAAATCATAAACCATGAATAAAATTGGCATAGTGGCATGTTTTATGGTGACCATGAAACCTTAGTCATAGGAATGTCTTGAAAATTTTTTAAAAAAATGAAAAAAATAAGAGTAATGTCTTGAAAATTTTAAAAATAAAAAAACAAGAGGAATGTCTTTAAAATTTTGAAAAAAAAAGTGAAAATCTTAAAAATATAAAAAAAAGTATTATCTTGAAATTTTTGAAAAAAAATATGCAAAAACAAGAGCAATGCCTTGAAAAAAAATGAAAATTATAAATATATGAAAAAACTATAAGAATTTATTGAAAATTTTAAAAATATGAAAACACAAAAGGAATGTCTTGAAAATTTGAAAAAAAAAAAGTTAAATTTTTTTGAAAAAAAAGAGTAATGTCTTGTATAAAAGAAAAAAAAAAAAATTTTTAAAAATAAGAAAAAGTAATAAGAATGTCTTCAAAATTTTTACCTTAGTCTTCTTGCCAAATGGAGATGGAGGTTCTTGGTGGATAAGTTTTCTATATGGTACAACTTTTTTATTGGTAGATATGGAAGACTTGATTTTGTGGTAAGAAACATCTCTAAGTCTCGAGCAGCTTCGACTTGGTGAAACGAATTGTGGAAACTTGATGGACTGGATGAGTGTTTTCTCACTGAAGCACATCAATCGGTTGGTTATGGTTTTAATACCGTATTTTGGCTTGACAAATGGGTAGGTCTAGATTGCTTGAAGGATGCCTTCCCTAGGCTTTATGTAGCAGTTGACGACAAAGATGTTAAGGTGGATGGTATGATGGCGGTGGATGGGTGGGTGAATTAGTCGACCTGGAGGCGTTCTCTCTTTAGTTGAGAAGAGAAGATGGTGCTGCACCTACGTTAGATTTTGGGTGGTGTGTCGCTGGTTCCCAGAATTGAGGATTCTTGGTTGTGGGATGGCTCTAACTTCTCAGTAGTTGTAGTTTATGAGTTTATGTGGTCACGAAGCATATTGCTTGGCATAGTTCCTACTTTAGATGCATTGAGGCATAGAAGGGTAGTGGTTAATCAAGAGGGGTGTGCGTTGTGTTTGGAGGCCCTAGAGAATGTGGCGCACTTGTTTATTGGTTGTAGTTTTTTTTTACTCAGGTTTGGAATGCATTTTATGGCTAGTTGGGTTTGAGCATGGTGCATCATAATCTATTGCATTGCGACTTTCCACAAAATGAGTTGGTGTTCAAGGGTAGAAGTTAAAAGTTTTTTTATACATTATTTGGCATGAAATGTGTTGGGAGATGTGATTACATAGGAATGACATCATTTTCAATGGAACAATCATAAATATTTCTTTAGTGATTGAGAAGATCAAATGAGTCTTTTATTTTGGATTGTTTTTAATTCTAATATGTTTGTTGATTTATTTTTCTCTAGCATAATACATTAACTCTTTGGTATACCTCAACATAATGTCCGGATGACTGTCTAGCTTTGCCACTTAAACTTTATTTTGTTTTTAGGGTCACATTCTGTGTCTTGTTTTATTATATATTCTTTTTAACTTAATAAAAAAAAAAAAGTGTTCTAAATTGTCATCCACATGAATATGGATTTAAAATACATTATTTTAATATGGAACAAGTGAATAACTACTTTAATATCTTACCTAAACTCTATCTATCATAAAAAGTAAAAAAACTTACCATAAAAGTAGTAACATTTACGAAATGTCTTAATCTTATTATTGATTGAATAATGTACCCTGTAAGAAAGAAAAGTCTTCAACTAAGGATGATAGCACTTTCTCCTAATTGTGTCTATATCGGTAACTCGTACACAAGACAGTTGTGAGTTGTGACACAAATTGATCGAACAAGCTGTCAAGCGTAGCAATTTACCCGACCTAGTACCGAGTTCCAGCCAAGATGTTCTACTTTGTTTTTGTTTGGTCCCATGACACGACACTATCATTCATGAAATGAAAATGAGAATGACAGTTTTGAAGGGTGAAGTGAAGATTGAAGAATACGACATATCAAACAAAAAAATCAAAGGCTATTCATTTCGTGGAAGCCTCATTTATTGATAGCAATTGCCAATTCGATAAGCAACCCCCCACCCCAGGCGATGCCCATCCATTACTATGAAATGAAATAGGAAATCGGGAAGTGGAAGCCAAGGCAATCCTCCACAGTCCACACCCACCCAAACACCAACCATTAAAAACAATGAATTAATTATCATACAATTAAAAAATAGTAAGAAAAAAGGTGTATATACACAATAACAACCGTTCCCATTGGGATGTATGCAGATACTATAATAATATGAAAAAAGAAATAATTAATTAAAAGTGACGCGAAGGGGCACCCACTCGGAGTGACCAACCAACCGACCAAACAAACAAACACCGCGTTAACCACTCACACCAAAACGGCGTCGTCGCTGTCACGGGCCTTGGGGGAATGCGACTTGAGGTTCACGGCAGCGTAGCGCGTGGAGAAATTGCGAAGGGCAGCTTCGTCGTTGAAATCCCCGTTATGCCCCTCGTCGAAGTTGAGGGCGTAACTCATAGGGTCGTACTGGTACTTGTTGGGTATGCGTTTGTTGGGGCGGTTGCGGTTGAACCTGCGAATGAAGGTCTTCCACTTCGGCCCCGCTACAATCTCCGACCACTCGCGGAGCTTCTTCAGCGCCCTAAGCCCACGTGACCACCACCGGTCACCGCTTGAGCCTGGAGTGCTGGAGCGGACGCGCTCCCACCATGAGGAACGCCGTCGTGGGCCGAAGCAGCTATAGGAGAAAGATCGCTCTTGGGCTTGGGCCGTGGGACTGGCAATGGATTCCGAATCAAGCTCGATGGACATGTCAGGAACTAAGATCAGATTATTATTGGTTTTTTTTAGAAAAGAAGAAGGAACACGAGGAGAGAGATCTCCACTCTCCGCTTCTGCTTCTGGTATAAATAGGTAACACATGCTGGCAGCCTGGCAATGGCATGCCTATTTATTTAATTCCAAATGTAACCCTATCCTATTCACCTGTGTTCTGTGTTCCGTGTTCCTTGTTCCTTCAACCTCACTACTCACCATCCACTCAACTCAGATTATTTGTATTTATTATGGACATGCTCGTAAATAAAACAATACTATCATTTGTTTTTGTTTATTATTATTATTAATATTATCCCTATCACTTTTTTTTGTACAACAAATACTAATATTCTCAAATCACTTTCCCACTATCTGTGACATCACAGCACCATGAAAAATTATTTTTAAAATAGATATTCTATCCTGTGCATTGTGCAAGACCACAATAATAATTTTTAGTTTTTAACAAAGGACGCAATGAACGCCCACATAAAATAAGATTAGCAAACGTCACAGGTATCTCATTCTGATTATGATTATCAAATGGTGGTGACCCACAAGTCTCCATTGAGCTGACTAGTTGGTCCCAATTCACACGCATACGCATGTTTCCTGGATATTTCTTACTACCTAAATTTCTCAACACTTGTCACCTTAAGCCTTAAAGTATGCACTTTTCCTCACAAGTTCAGCGCTGTTCACATCCTCTCCTTTCATTTATGAGAGGCTCTAATCTTTTTCATTCGGTCTTTTCTTGGAATGGATATATAATCAAGAAAAATTAAGCCTTACTTAAAGTCAAACTTCAAAAATGTATTTTAAATTTATTCAATGCAATAAAATTACAGTAAATGTTAAAAATATTTTACGGAAAAATATATGCAACAACAAAGAGATGGTCAGAGGTCATCCACCCATCACTGTTATTTCAAAGGAAGAAACGTTGACTTAATTCATTGTAAACCAAGGAAGGTGGTATATTGGTATCTTAGAATTTGGACCTTATCCCATTATAAATTACTTTAGCCATATCACAAATTAACGCTAGATATTTAACACACCCATCATGTCAAGAACTGGATATATATGATATATCAAGTGTGAAGTTTATATGACTAAAGTCCGATATAACAAACGGTCTAGGAGACCTAAATGAACATATCAAGAGTTTATGACTTAGAATTTGTGACAATCATATCCAATGCATCGCTTATCGCAATTTCAGGTTTCTTCTCCAGTCCATAGGTTCCACATTTTACCATTATTACTTGTGAACGCAAATTTATGAAGAAATGAAACCATATCAGTACAACATAGCCCGTGGTAACAATTTCGTCCAATGATTCTAATCCGAGGGCACTATCATCATATAATGGCATTTGATAACCACATCATTCCTAAAGCCACACCTCCAACATTTAGGAGAGCTTTAACAAGGCTTATTTGAACTTGTATAAAAACATTTAAGATGAAAACAATAAGTTATCAACCAAAGATAAAAGGATAAATAGAACCAATGGTTCTGCTCTACCTGCAGTTAGATATCATCTCCCAGATACCCATTTTAAGATTGGTGAAACAAACATCAGTTTTTAGTGATAAATTTCACCCATGACTCCTCCCAGTTTCATGACACTGTATCTCATGTAAAACTAAGGAAGATTTACCCAAAAGGGGCCAATGACAAGATTAGAAAAAAGGACAAAAAACTGGTTAAAATATGAATAAATACTTAAATTAGTAACTCCAAAGATACATCAAAGCAGGTCTTCCAAAGATTTTGAACATCAATTTTGTCCTTCATAATGTTAAAAAAAAAAAAAACAATTAAAGGTATATTGACTATTGAGGGAAAGAGTAGACGTCCTTTCTAAACATGGAGGGACCAAATTGTTGTCTAAAATGTGGAAGACCAACTTAAAAACCCACGTGTCTTTAGAGGACCAATTTTTAGAGTGTTTAGACTAAAAATATGCATTGCACAACAAAAACAAAGGAAAGTGGCCACCAACTCGAGTAGGACCGACTCAAATACTCAATGTCTTTATCAAACCAATTTAAGCAATAAATTTTACAATAACAGCACAACAAACAATTGACAGTAGATAAACCACATCACAAGTTCATATCATGAATCATGAAAACAATATATCAGCAGAAAAAAACAAAAACAAAAAAGGTGAAAACAAAGAGAAGCTACATAGCTTCATAATTCATTCAATTAACAAAAGAGTAGTTATAGAATTAGAATCACACTATATTGTCATTCACTGCTTCTCAACTAGTGGTCCAGTACTAATAACAGTATTTAGATTAAGTAAAGCAGAAACTACAAACAACCAATACACAAGTCACTCTTGAGCACGAAGCACAAACAGAAGACATTTCAAAGAGCCGCGGCAAGTCCTAGGTCACCGCCATGAAGGTTCCAGAAAACGTTACCTGCGTCGTCGGACTTGCCGGTGTCAATAGCAATAGCGGCAAAGATTGCACGGAAGGCGGCGCACACGACGGCGGGGGAGGAGGAATTGGTCTTGGGGGAGACACGAACAACCTTGTGCAACCCTAATCGCGTACCGTCGACGGCGCAGGAAGAGTCGACGTTGGAGATTTGGGACAATCGACGGTTAAGGTCTTTAGAAGAAGTGTCAACGTCTTTGGAGAGGAGATGGAAAGAGACGGAGGTTTCGATGAGGCTGGCGCCGAGAATGGCGAAAGCTTTGTTGTTTTCTTCGGAGAAGGAAGCGTGCGTCATGGCGCGACGGAGAAGATCGATGGTCTTGAAGGTGTAACCGAGTTGTTTCTGGAGGGTTTCGAGGGCGGTTGAAAAGGGAGAAAAGAGGCCAAGTTTGGAGGTTGGAGTTGTTGCGTGTCCCTGCAATTACAAAAGGGGAAGGGTGTGAGAGTAGAGAATAAAAGGGAAAGAAAAGGAGAACAATGTAACGAACGTTGGAGAGGATCGCAATGAGCAACAAGGTGAAGATGGTGAAGCTGCGAATACTTGAGGAACCCATTTTGGAATCAAACTATGGAGCGTCGTCTTCCTCTTCCTCGCTCCCACTACTCACTTTTTGACTTCCTCGTCAATCGCTCACTGTTGTGTAACTTAGCTAAGAAGGAGTTCATTTTTTTTTAATAAAAAAATGTCTTAAATAATTTGGGAAATAAACAACCAATTGATAATTCTTAATTAAGTTGTTTAAGGCATCATAATGACACTCAAAAGATGTTTGTTTGAAATTATCATAACTACCTCCAAGGTTTGGTAAAATTACATAAGTTATTCTTGTCTTTTCTAATCCTACACATCAACTCCTTTAATTGTTTGAAAATTATACAGTGACAATCCCGTAATTGCTTAAAAAACATACACCGTGCTTTCCTTGTCCTACAAGGAAGGTCACTATAAATGTTAAAAAAAACAGGGTGAAGTTTATGTAATTTTACCAAATACCAGAAATAGTTAATATGTAATTTACTCAGAAAAAATGTGTCAAGATATCCTACTCTTACAATATGGCTTTCTATTTGTATACAGGTGCTGTATTAATATTATTTTTCTTAAAAAAAACGAAGTGAATCCAACAAACATGTTACAACTATGGAAAATGGTTTATATTACTTTAAATTCTAAATGGTCCTGCATTGTAAAACTGTAACCAGTTCAGCTATACAAAGAATGTATTATCATCTCATCTAGCCAGGACTCTAGATTGAGAACCTAAGAATGTTTTTCAGCATCAAAGGTATTGATTGCTAAAAGACAGCATATACATCCATTTGCTTCCACCTAACAATCAAAAGCAGAAACTCTTTAACAGTCTAAACCCCCTGGCGTTCACCGTCTAAAACTTAATGCCACAGTTTCCTCTATAATCAAATCTTGAAAATCAAACTGTAAACTGCTTCTTTGAAGCATGACTACTTATGAAAAAAAAAAAACTATAAAAATTAGACAGGTAAAGTTTGCATTTCAAACATCGAAACAGGCTTCTTCTGTTTTTCCAGATGAGTCTTCCTCAGGAGATGTTGATTTAGGACATGAAATGGCACCAAGAGCTTGAAGTAACCTCAGCACATCCTCAGTATCATTCAAATAGTACCTAGCTTTACTTGGCTTTTGACCGACGGTGCATGCAAAGATTTCTGGTGCAGGAGGAGAGGCTCCACTGTAAACTTTATTCAGCAAGCTCTCAAACATGTCCTCGTCTGATCTATCATCGCCTATGCACAGTACAAAATCCGGTGATTTCCCATTCTGGGTCATCTTTGAAAGAATGTCCTCCACAACTAGCCCTTTAGTAATCCCCTGTAATGTTGAGTAGCCAATATTAAAAAACTTGAGAATGGTCATATGTTGAGAAATGAAGAGATAGAATATTATATTACCTGTGACTTGACTTCGATGATATGCTTTCCTTTCTTTACAGTTACCGGTTCGTTTGCAAATAAGCATTCAAGGTGATCCAACAGCTGCTTGGCTTGCCAAGATCCAAAATCAGGATCGGCATCATAGTAGTGCCACACCAAGGCACTCTCTTTGGTCTCTATATAGGAGCCATCTGTTGCCTCAGTATACATTCTCATCACAGGTTCAACAATCTCCTTCCAAGAAAAACCAGTACTTATATGATTCATTTCCCAAGTTGACTGTGGACTCCATCTGTGCCAAAAAGACCAAACAATACATTATCAGTTTACAGAACTTGCCAATAAAATCGAAAAATAAAATTACGGCATAAGATGAAAATATATCATGATTCATGAATGTATGAAAAATCACTATTCCTTCTCATTCTTGATAGAAATTAAATAGAGGATTCCCATCATCATTATCAACAGAATTGCACATGACCAACTTTAAAATTGAGGAGAGGAAAAACTCACTTTAGATAATAACCATGCTCAGCTGCTATACCAAGATTCTCACACTGATCAAACCATTCACTCAGCATGGTTTTCCCCCTGCCACTTACTATAAACACAGTGTTCTTAGGGTCACTACAAAGGATATTTAGAACATCTATTATTTTAGGACTCGGAGTTTTAACAATGGAAGGCACAACTGTTCCATCATAATCCAAAAACAATGCCCTGCAATTTGTCCTTTCATATGCAAAAACAGCATGCTCTTTGTTAAGCTTCCCGAAAGTAGGAGAAAGGGACAAAACTCTGAAATTAAGGCCAAAGCCAATCCCCCAGCGATTCTTATTATAGTGATCCTGGCATGAATACTCAAGATCTTGCACAAAACTTTTGGCCCAGTAAAATACATCATGAGAGCTAATGTATCGATAGTGCTTCTCATGCCGCAACTGTTTCTCTCCACTGGACATTGTGATGGCCAAATTCAGTGCATCAGCTACAGCATTAATGTCCCATGGGTTTACCCTGATTGCCCCACTAAGAGAAGGTGAGCAACCTATAAACTCAGAAACAACAAGTGCACTTGTACGAGGTGACTCAGAAGAACCAATTCCTAAAGCTTCATCCATTTTAGGATTCCCCTGCCTGCAGACAATGTAATCGTAAGGAACCAAATTCATACCATCCCGCACTGCATTCACAATGCAACATTCTGCTAAAGCATAGTAGGATGTCTTCTCATATAACGGGACATGACGATTGATGATGATGACAGGTTCATAATCTGGCGAACGAAACCTTTCATTTATCCTGTTGGCAATAATGTGCATCTCTTTCCTTGCCTCCTCTACATCCTTACCAGTACTCCTTGCTGGATTTACAATCTGGACGAGTATTAATTCACCCAACAATTCAGGATATTGCTGAAGAAGATGCTCTATGGCCAAAAGCTTTAGGCTGATACCTTTAAAAATGTCCATATCATCAACTCCAAGAATAAGTTTTTTCCCCTTGTACTTCTCCCACATTTCTCTGACATTGGCTGAAAAAGAAGGGTGATTCAAGGCAGATTGAAGTCGATCCATATGAATCCCTACAGGCAAGATTTTAATGAATACTTTACGGCCAAAGTATTCAAGCTTTATGTAACCCCTTTTGGATTCATATTCTAAGCCAAGAATTCGACTGCAGCAGGAAAGAAAGTGGCGAGCGTAATCAAATGTATGAAAGCTAATTAAATCTGCATTAAGCAGTGCTCTCAGAATTTCATCCCTGACAGGTAGTGCTCGATAAATTTCCAATGAAGGAAATGGAGAGTGGAGGAAAAATCCTATCTTGATCCAACTGTATCTCTTCCGTAGAAATGTTGGAACAACCATAAGATGATAATCATGAACCCATACATAATCATGCTCTGGATTCATAACCTCCATGACTTTATCAGCAAATAATTTGTTAGCAGAAACATAAGCTTGCCACAGTGACTTGTCAAAGCGATTGCAGTAGTCTGGATACAAGGGCAACATATAATGGAACAGAGGCCACAAATGTTGCTTGCAGAATCCATTGTAAAATTGTTTCTGGGTGTTTGAAGGAATAAAGGTAGGCAAGCAATTGAATTCCTTCAGTAGCTGAAGAGAAACTTTCTCTTGTTCGCTAGCATCAACATCAACCTTCAGACATCCCACATAAAGAACCTCAGTGTCAAAAGAGGGGCCATCCTTCAACGGCAACAAGATTGAATCTTCATCATAAGTGAAGCACCATTTGCCAGATATATTATCCTTTTGAGCATTGAGAGGAAGAAAATTTGCTACTATAATGATCTTCTTCTGCAGGAGTTCTGATGAGAAAGCATTTGAATCACCATTGTCCCTTAGTTTGCCATCCACATCAGAAATGATTCCTGAATCAGACAGGCATCGGGGAAAAGCTCCAGGAGTTTGAGGAGAATTCAAACTTTCCTCAGACACCAAGTCGGACAAATTTGAGCACGATCTTACCACCATCTTTGTACCAGTTGTGAATTATTGAGCTATGAACGTGAGCGATTATTGTGATCCAGTCATCAGAACTACAAATTCTTGAATATGACCCAAGGAAAGCAGAAACCTGCAAGACTGCAGCAGCAGTATAAGACACAGGTAAATAACTCAAGCAAAATCTTCACATAAAATTATTTAGTTGCTTAAACATAGGTAGATAATCACTCTGTTATGAAATTCACCCAATGGAAATGTTGAAATTTACAGACAAATGAATACTACTCATATGAACAAGAAATTGGCTGACAAATGAAATCTGCTCACATGATCAGATATGCATTTTCCAATTATTATTTACCATGTTTAACTCCATTATAGATAATTGAAATCAGAAGTCCACCAAGTGATGATATCATGGAAAACTGTAAAAGTAGTATTTATGAACAAACAATTGCAAACGAATGCAACAAATACATGTTACTACCTTGATAATGTACAACGCAAATGTACCATGGTAGAAGCACACAAAGTTAGCACATTCCTCAATTTCTTTCAGTTTCCAATTAAATACCACAGAAGACAGAGAAACCTCAACTTAATTTCCAGACACTAATTATAAGAATCAGGTAGTCAGGCAGAACTACTCATGGAGTGTGTGGCGGTGGCAAACCAAGGCCAAAAAATCATTAACTATAAAGCATATAAAAAAGCGTCACTTGTGGTGCCTCCAGCTGTGTAATCTGTGCAATTGCAGGTAGACTCAATTGGAAAGACAGAATCACAAAACTAAACCAAAAATCTATCTGAAGTAAAAAAGAACATTAACAAGCATATAAAAAAGCGCACGCACCTTGAATTTAACTCAAATTCATGCATCTAAAGTCATGATCTATTTATACTCAATCTTTGAATCATCCAATTCTAAGCAACCAAAGTTCGTTTCAATCAAAAACACCGAATCAGAGACTTAAAACAAAAGGTTCAATGGAGATAAAAAAAACATACAAGATAACGCGCACAGCGGCTCAGGTGTACCTAGACTGAAATTGAACTCAAACTCAAACGCAAACTCTAGAAACTAATCTCGTGGACATCTCTGACCTGTAACTAGCCTTTCACGCATTTCCTCTTTGCCTATATCATATGAACCTTGTGATTGAGGACGCGTTATGATTGCAAACGGTTATGAAAATTACAAGCTATTGGCCAATCAGATTTACCATGTACAGAAGCATGCTGACTCACATTTATCGCTAATCTCCAGAAAATCAATTTAATTGCTTATATCGGATTAGAAATTAAAATACATTAATCAAGTGTATAAGGAGTAACTCCCTAACCTCAGCACACATTTTATAGTAAATTCTACCTCAAATGATTAAAACATAACAATGTTCAACCAACAAATAACATCATAGCCACAGGAGAAATTTCTAATTAATGCAATATATACAGGGACTACTAATTCATCCTTATCAAAAAACTTTGTTCAAATTTGTCTTTCTGCAAACCATATATGAAAAAGTGCAAAACCTAAGCAAGCCACTCTGGAATTTGGATTCAATGAAGATTTACATGTGCACGTGCGCACGTGTGTGTTTTATAATTCTTTTCTTTTCATTTCTCTCCTTTGAATCTCGAGTATTCCAAATTCATATGTTGTCCATACATGCCGCATAACCCGGGAGACAACATACCGACAGCTAGGTTCAACAGCATGTAGCATTGTTATACTGAATTTGGCAGCATTTTAGAGAAAACACTATGAATGATATCAAATTAACAATTAACTAACCATCCGTTAAAGATTAGAAAATCAGCCATTAAGGATTGTGCAACACAGGGTTGGTATAATTCACTCTTTGGCTGTTCAACCAATGCTATAACCTTGCACTCAGTGTTCTAACGTGTGTCCTTGGCAAGAACCAAACATAGCCTTATTACATTCTTGCACATGCAAAATTCGTTTCACCCTGATCAAGATACTTCCATTCCATACCAAATAAATAGCCCCCAATGCCAATACAGATGGAACCCCAATGACGCAAATAGCAAGAAAAAACAGGCCTTTACCTGAAAAGCACGAAACTTGATCCAAAGAACCAAAGATTAATCCTCGGTTGGTAAGAGAATAGAAAATGGCCCTGCAAGAAAAAACAGAATTGGCTGTTCAAGAAATGTTTTCCCTTTGATCGTCCAAGAATAGGAAACAATAAAAAAGTTTCTTTAATTATAATGTGAGCGAAAGATCATTAATTGAATAGAAAGAAGAGATGAAAAGAGAAAGAACAAAGAAGTCAATGCAGTATCAAGCGGTCATTTACCCTGGTCTTTGACTTTTGTCTCAACAAACACAGACGCAAAACGAACAAAGAGCGAAACAGAACAAAAATGAGAAGAATGTAATAGGACATGAAGTGGATAATTCGGAACTGAACAGTGTGTGAGTGTGAACACTGAACAGGGGTAACTTTAGTATGTGAAAAGTTGCAAGTAAAATTTAGACCTTTTGTTTTTTTTCTTTTTCTTTTTTTCTTCAGATACACGATACGGGATAAGTATGATGGATGAATTAGGATCGTAACGGATGAATATTTTTGGCAGTTTTGGAAATGAAGTTAATAAGATGATGATCAACATCCAATTGTAACATTTAATAGTAAGGTTCAAATAATAAAACGGTGGAAATTTTGTCTGAGGTTCCGTTTGGGTTTGAAGTCTTTTTTTTGTCAAAACGTAGAAAGTGGAAAGTCAAATGAAGAAACATAGTATATGGATATATATAGTACTAAGTTATTTATAAATTATCATAGTTGGACTGCATCTCCGTTGTGGTCCCCTTTGGTTTTGACCACAACACTCACAGATTTCACACGTGTTTAGTTACAAGTTAGCTAAATTATAGTAATTTATAGGTGTGTCAAAACAGTAAAAGTTTCCAGTTTTATTAATATTAAGTTGAGAATTTTATTCTAAATTGAGATCATTTTTTTATATTTAATTGAGAATTTTTATATTAAATTTTATTATAATTTATTCTTAATATAAGAAATTTAAATAAAAATTGCTCTATTTTAAACTTATTTTTTTTATGAAATCAAAGCCGTTTAAAGTTAAGCTCATAAATAGTCTTTTTTTTATACAACATAAATAGTCATTTAAATATATTATGTGTTGTGAAACATAATATATATATTAATACTTTTTATATAATTAAATTATCATTTTTCAAATATGAAAATTAAGAAATGTTTTATATTATGTGTTGTGAAACAAATTACATTAATATAAAAAAAAATGTCATTACATATCAATATATAAATTGATTAACCTAAGTAAAGAGTTTAAATTAATTTCACACCTAGATATTTTTGTCTCGTGAGATAACTAAATTCGCGTTATATATACACATGCTTCTCGAAACAGTTTTTAGCTGCCTTAAATTGAACACCATGATTAAGAAAATAAAATGTGACGGCTATTTAAACACTGTGTCATCATTTAACAGATAAATTGACGGCATGAACTAAGAAGAATGACAAAAATAAAATATAAGAACTTAGAACAGCTAAACATTTGTTCATAAATTAAAAAAAAAATCCAAAAAGTTTCGAAGAAAAAAAAAACTTAGGCTTCATTCAAGGTGGTTGTAAACTTGGAAAAACATAGTAAAAACAAATCCATCTGAAAAAAAATGAGTAACCGACTAGTTTCCGTTAACAGTATGTTTCTATTTACGAAGGTGGAAGCAGGGTTAATTTGGTAAATAACCGAAACCGGTCACAGTATCCAACATAACTTACAAAGCTGGATTAGATTGACTAACTACCTATTCAGAATGGCTAATTTGTTGGAACAGCCGAAACCTCTGTGTGTGCTGTGCTGTGCTTGACTTTGAGTATTGATTGTTGATTGTTAGTAATTGCTGGAAGTGAAAAAGTGTGAAAGTAGATTGAAGAAGAAGAAGAAGGCAATGCCAGGTCCTGGTCCTCACATGATGTATGCTATGGGATCTGGTTTGTGTCTCACAAGCATCACCAATGGGAGGTTTAGTCCTCACCACACAGTCTTCTACACAGTAAACGCTTTCTTTGGCCCTGATATTGGTTCTTTCACTGAGTGGCTTGGTTCACTCTTCGGTGGCACTGCTCATGCTTTTGGATCTGCTCTTGAAGATCTCATTCACCATCCCTTTTTCTATGTCCTTCTTTTGGGACTTCCCCTCTCTCTTCTCTATTCAAGGATATCCTCCTATCTTCTTCACTCGAAGCTCCTTGATTCTGTCTCCAGAGTTGGTACTCTCTCTCTTTTTTGTTCTTTCATCCTTCTGGATAATTCAGGTTGCACCGGTTTATTAGATTTGGAATATTGCAGGTGCCCCTTACTAGGATGCAATGCTTTTTATTGATATCAGCTGGCTCTTTTACCCACTTCTTTCTTGATCATCTCTTTGAGGTAATAAATATGCCAACTTTTTTTGTGTATGATCAGATTAATTAATGCACTGTTTTATCTTTAATAATGTTAAAATCAAGCAAAATGCATGATCAGATGAATTACTAAAATTGACCCATAAGTTTTAGTTCAAGCGATATCAAGTCTTTATGAATAATATAATTTGTAGAAGCTTCTTTAAAAGTTAATAGTTAAATTATGCATAAGTTAAGTTTAACTTATGAAGAAACTTATTTATTTTTCCTTTATATTTTCTTCCCTTAGGGAGAAAAGTTTATCCAAATAGACTTATTAATTATGTCAAGCAAAAATTTCTAAGGGGTAAAAATGTCCGAATCAATATAATCTCAATTCTCAAAGACTAATCTAAGAGTTTACTCCCAGCAAAAACTTTACTGAAAAATGAAAATACTGAACTAATATTCTACTTGCCTATCTATGATATTGATAGCATTTACAAGTATATATAGTTCTGTTGGCTACTATTTTGATGGAAACTGAGGCAGAAACTTGGAATTCAGCTGAATTTGATTGGATTGCAAATTATCTAATGGTGTCCAGAGGAGAGAAAGGCCAAATGCTGCAGTCACTTTGTCATAATCTTGTACTACTAACCGATTATATATTATCTCCCAAATCACACAGGAGAATGGGAAAACAACCACGTACACATGGATTTTGAGCACTGGCTGGTGGCAAAGTAGAGCACCAGTTAACCCAGATGCTGTTGTTGTAGTCGTCTTCTTATGTGTTTGCTTAATTGGTGGCTTTTTTTACCTCAACAGGTTTTTGTTTTTTGCAACTTCCCATCAAGTTATATTATAGACACTGCATGATTTTGACTTATTTTCCTCTCTTTAATTGCCACACAGAGCAAGTGCCTCAAACTCCATAAAGAAAAAGTCATATCATTCAATGCTTCTTGTGATATCCATAGCTTGTTTATACTGCTTTTGGTGTGCAATTCAGATATACTGGATCAGTCCACGTCGTCCAGCAGTTGGCGAAGAGGCCGATCTTGGTGTTCTCATGTTCTTAGCTGTATACTTTTTCCTACCTTATGGTTTGTGTATAATGTCCATGTCCCCAAAAGATCATGATCCTAATCAGATTCCTCTTTAGCAGTGCTAGTACAATCGCTTACTAGAAATATGTGAAGTTAGCATCCATTCCTTGTTGGAAATGGATTCTTTTGACCATACACGCTTGTATGAAGTATATATTGTTACCTGTATCTTGTTGCAAAGTGATCGAATGTAGAAGTTTTTGATATTTAACTCCTGTCATAATAACATTAAATTTGTTTGGATAAATACAGAGTTCTGTAATATATTTTGGAATTAGGTTATGTTATGACTCTTGAGTTTTGTCTTGTATATTTTTTTTTGCTGAATGTTTTTGTCTTGTATATTTTTCTTTCTGTAAGTACTCATCCTAATTAATAGTTTTCAGTTTTTCTTTCCTAATGCTAGCTCAAAATTACTTAGTGTTTGTTAGATTTCTCTTCTGGCTTGTTGCTCGTAGAAAAATAACAGAATAGTATAAAAGTTCTTGCTTAATTATGTGACAATAAGAATAACAATGTTATCAATAAACTACAATTAGTAACTCAACTCAAGGTCCTCCACCTCATCAGTTGGTTGCTCTATTATTCGCCAATATTAAAATCCCACAGACCATGTTTTGCTTTCGTCTTATATGCATTTTTCATTAAATTCAAAGATCTTAAGCTGGCAAATTGCACTCTCTTTTCCAGAACTAGCTTTTTCAATCTCTCCAATGTATGTATATTTCAGAAATTGCCATCTGATAAGTACAATCATGGAGAATATTGCTAGCAGAATTGGCCATGTGACTATAGCTCCTAGGTTGTCATTGCATACATTAGTTGGAGTTATAGGTCAATGGATACACTATGTCAATGCTTATGAGAATATCTTGCTGTTAATTGGATATTCTACTAGCCGCACATGGAAAAAGTCTAGTGGTTACTGTATATAAACTCTGTTTGATTACTTTCCCCCGTTAATTTTGACCAGATTGGTTACTATCATGAGAAACATCCATTTATTTTTTTATTTATATGTTTCTATTGTGATTTTAGATTACATTAATCATTCACTGGCATTAGATGCATTGATCGAATTTATGCTTGTATGTATATGCTTAGGATAAGATGAGCCAAAAGCATTTTAGATGTTAAACATGTCCAAAATTATGTCAAGCAACAAGTGTCAAAGTACAGTGGGAGCTGAAGTGGTGAACCTACGCAGAAGCTGATCTAAGTTGAAGTACGCAAGAGTATGAGTTGCATTATTCATCCTTTATATGTTCAGTGTCTGGAATCAGGAGTAATAATTAAGAAATAACTTGGCAGGTTATCAACTTCTCATTTTTATAAACTTAAAATAGTTTTGCATGTGCAACCTTTCACCGATTGATAAACATGCAAAATGACACAGTAGAAAGGGTAACAAGAATTCCTTATTATTACTACTGAGTTCTTTATCAATATCTTTTTGGATCAACAACCTTGTCCACAAAAGAAGGCAGACAGAATGCAGCAGCATGGATCTGTAGTAGTAACACAAATAAAAGGCAAGAGAGGAATAAATTCTTAAGTTAGTTGGAAATAGAATAAAGCAAAACAAGTTAGTAGGTTAGGGACTGTTTTGGTAAGCTTATCCAGGAGGAGAAATTAAAATGAAAAAATGAAATGATTTTCTCATAAGTTAAAATTAACTTCAGTATTAGTTCTTTTATAAAAGTTTTCTCATATAATTTCTCTAAAAGATGAGAGAGCTTCTATCGATTAGTTAATACATAAGCTAATTTCAGTTATTCCTTCTTACTTTCTCCTCTTAAAAGTATTTATGGAAAAGCCTACGCAAACAGATCCGTAATCCTTGATCTGAAACTGTTTTAACGGATTACCTCTGGGTTATAAAACTTCGGAGGTCCCTTTGCTACCCCATTTTGCTCAGGATTCAATGGATTTATTGGGTATTTGAAGTTCACTGGGGGACCCTCCGTGGAGCAAAGCATGAATCCGATCACCCCACTGGTAAACAAAAACAAATAAACACTTGTTACCAAAAGTTTCTCTTTTAATACACAGTATATAGTTAAATAAGAAATGGAAGAATACCTTGCATATGTAGGAACTGTGGTCCAAGCATAGTTAACGGAGCCTTTGAATATTTTCTTGCAATTTGCAATGGTATCTGCAACCACAAAGTTCTTATGCCACAAGCTGTCTGCTGGAGCAGACAACACTCCACCGGGTCGAAGAGCCTTTGCTACTGATTCTAAGAAGCAGTTATCAGCAAGAACTTCCGCAATAGGTCCTGCATCACATTGAATTTCCTCATGTCTCTGAGCTAGTAGTACTTTTTAAGGCAAAAACGTGCATGTTCTTTTCTCACTTCATTTCCAATTTTAAATTTGATATTTGGCAGAAAGGAGGCTTTTTTACCCATTGGTTGAAAAGCATCCAATATAATGACATCGTAAGTGCCCTCTGGAACAGAGTTGATGAATGCAATTCCTGCATATGTTTGTCAGAAATTTGGTAAAACTAAATTGAGTAATGTAACTCATACAACAAACTCTCTTATTACACATTTCTCTTCTCTCTCTTCCTGCTTTTCTTTCTTGTGCAGAAACTACTATAAAATTTTGTTGAACAAATAACATATAAGAAGACTTACACAAACTCCTGTTATTCATTTTATATATCATGTTTGTTCTGTAAGTTAAAAACGAGAGGTTTAACTTTTTACCATCTCTGATATGAACATGCACTCGGGGATCCTCGTAACCAACAGCTATATCTGGGAAAAACTTCTTATAAACCTGTATACTCAAACGCATAAGAAACTCTTGCATGGTTCTAAGAATATATTATTGGAAGCAATACACACCCAAATAGTATTTGTTATTCTTATTCATTTCAGTCAAAGTTGTTTAAAGAGTAGAACTAAGGAATGTTAATTTAAAAACTTACATCAATGACCATTTTGTCTATTTCACATATATCAATATGCTCAACAGAAGAATGGCGTGATATTTCCCTAAGAATTCCACCATCTCCCCCTCCAACAAGCAGAACCTGTAATGTTCATCAAACAAATTTGAGAGTCACATTAGTCTTTCTCTCTCTTATTTCAGAAAAGTTTCTTTTTTTTTCCCATTAGATAGGCTATGTATCAGTTCATGTATAAGCGAGGAATAGAAAGAATGAACAAAAAAAAAACCTTGTTTGGATTTGGAATGGAACAGAGTGGAAGGTGAGTGAGCATCTCTTGGTAAGCAAATTCATCATTTTCTGTCAGCTGGATATACCCATCAAGAATTGCAACCTTCCCATGTGTAGATGACTTCACAATTCACATCACCCAATGATCTCATCAATATTTTATATATTGGTATCAAACAGGGAAAAGTATAAATGAGGAAAAGTACACAAACTATTTGCAAGATGTAGTAACATGATCTAATGTGATGATATATTTACATGATCAGATACAATAGACTAAATGAGGAAAAAAAGGATTAGGAAAAGTTACAATAAAATCAAATGATTATAGAAGTATGGAATATGCTAACAAAGAACAGGTACCTCAAATACAAGAAGCTCTTGGAATTCTGATTTCCCTTGGAATATGATCTTTTCCATTTTATATATGTGTGCTTCTCCTGTACATTGTTGGTGTCATAATTAATAGCACAAAATGTTTTTACTACTACTACAAATAATAATATATTATTGTTGTTACACTTTTTAACACCATTCCTTCTTTTAATAATAAAACAAAAATTTATGAATTCCAACATTTTTTTTATATCACTGTAAAAAGTTTAAAATGGCATGTCAAAATGGTATACAATAACAAAAATTATCAATACCTTATTTTTATTGTTATTTTTCTTTTTGAAAAACAAAATCAGTAGTCCCCCCGGAACAACAATCAATTGGTAGGTGCGACAAAGCCCACTCAAAACCCAAGTTAAGCACCAAGTTTTAAATCATTGACCAGAAAAAACACCAAATTAAAATCTAAAATATAGTAGATATGGAATCATATAATATAAAGTTTAATGAGATTCACGGACAATATAAAATAAAAATATTATCATTTTTACACCGAGTGCAACACCATTTTTTTAATATAAATAAGTAAAGTAATTGGAGAGTTGGAAAGAAATAGTACCCGGCCAGGATACATCAGCATACCACCCAGGAAGTGCAGGAGAAGTGTCTTTAAGTGCTCCATTATTCTCCTTCCTTCCATTATCAGCTGCTGATATTACAAGGTTTTGATGATCAAAATTCTCACCCTGCACTTCAGAAACAACACTAGTCTCTTTGGCCATGTATATAGGACTTTGCTTTCTAACCTTGTTAATTCTTAAATATTTTCTTTTTAAGGTAATTGAATATGGCACTAGCTATATGACCAATTAGCACTTATGAAATGAGCTCTTTCTTATGTTGTGCAATTGATTTCCATGTAGCCAGAGTAGTTTATGCAATATTTGGTAGGAAAAATTAGAAGGGAAAGAGAGTATAAGTGCACCAATGCATTTCCAAGCCTTCACAAGGTATAATATATATAGGTGGTGGAGCTGGAAAATGAGAAAGTGAGACAAGTCATAAAGATATAAAATTCACTTAATAGTAGCTTTGAGCAGTACCTATCACTCTCTTATTAACACTATTGGTTAAAATTTATTAAAAATTAACAATTTTAGTATGTATCAATTAAATCAGGAAAAAATATTTATAAATTATATATAAAATCTATTAAAATTAATAATTTTAATTAAATTTCAACTAATCAAAAGGAAAGTATTTAAAAGAAAATGTTGTTAGTACGTATTGACTATTTATTATAGTTAATGTAAGATTTTAATTTATAATTTATAATTGTTATAATTATGATTTTTAACTCTACTAAACAAATTCAAAAGTTGTAGTTAAAGGTGTGCCTGCAATTAATATTGAAGTTTGACTCTACAAGAATACGAAGAGGAATAACTTATTATAACGAAGGTTAACAATATACGTACAATTCTTTTATTTTATTAGTATGAGTTAAGATTTATTGAATCTCATGAAATGAAGTGTTTTTTTTTAGCATCTTTAATATTGAGAAGTGAAAAAAACGATGTCTAGGCGCATTCATTTGTAAGTAAAACATGCATCAAGAAATACAGGAACAATAGAGACACCTCCACTTTCCAGTCTCAACCTTTTTTGTTGTCGGAGAATGTAAACAATTGCAGGAAATGGGACATGTATTTGGTATTTAAAAAGGTTCAGATGCATGTGTGTCTCTTCGTCATCGGAACATGCATGAAGATCAACAAATGTATATGTTTTCTTTAATATTCTTCCGACATTCTCGCACTTTAATATTATGTTAGGATTTGCAAGATTCTTTTTTTCTCACCCTGCATATACGAAACCAGATGGTTTAGTACTATAGTGTCTTATGAAAACTTTGAGGGGTCTTCATAGGATTGGAAATCAAACCCTCGAGGGATTAGATTTAAATTGGTAGATAGATTATGACCCACACTCCTGGATCTTAAATCTAATCATTGACCATTATTAAAACCGATATAGTACATCAATTAATTAGTGCGGCTATTTATTACATTATTTTTAGGGCTCAGGTTTTGTTTTTTAAGACAACAATACCTCTAAAAAAAAGGGGTTAAGAAAACAATAAATTATTAAATGTAAAAAGACAATATCATTAATTTGTTTTTAAATAAGTATGACGATTCAAAGAGTAATAATAAAAATAAAAAATAAAACTGAACAAGAAAAAAGAGACTAATAATAAATATTGTTTTGCTCCAAAAAAAATAAATATTGTTTTTATTTCTTATATCTCAACATGCGACTTAAGAAAATGCGTTAGCAAAAATGAAAATTTATGGGTTAAGAAGTTTTTCATTAAAATAAATTCTGAGAATGTAATTGTTCTGGCAAATCTGATTCTGATATGCCCAGCATATAATTAAAAAAAATTTACTGGCCATTGTATCTTCTGCACTCATTTTCTCTTTGTTCTTTGCACTCATTTTTTCCTAAACATTATTTTTAAGTATGGTGGGTTCATGAGCCAGCAAGGCCCGAGAGAGAAAATATTATATACTTTGACATAAATATTATTATTATTACTATACTATTATGTGTAAGGAACAAGGCTAATTTTTTTATGGAAGGAACAAGGCTATTGTTTCATACGAAATGGTACCAATTAAGTGGAAGTGTTCAGGTGTCAAAAAAAAAAAAAAGTGGAAGTGTTCAAAATTAGTGGAAAGAGGAATAATTCAAAACCAACTAGGTTTGATGATATATTGATTTCAATTTTGTGTTCATACATTAAGCAACTTCCTTTAATATATATATATATATATATATATATATATATATATATATTTTTTTTTATTTTTTATTTTTTATTTTTTTTATGGTTGGTACACTAACCTTCAACAGTAAAATATATATATATATATATATATATATATATGATCTGGCATGTGATTTGTATTGAGAAAATTGATAGACATTGAACATCCCTGTAGCACATTTATTTATGTTTGAATGAAATTGATCTATGCTGCAGTTAAGCACGTGCCAATCCTAATTAAATAAAGGAAATAAAAATGTGCATATATAAAAGTTCATGACTCTATTTAGGTTCTTTGTAATAAGACTTTAGTGGAATCAGATTTTTACTGTTATTATTATTATTGCGTGTCGTTATTCGTACGTAATATGGAAGGACCGATCGGTGTCGATTGCAACTTTGAAAATAACTAGGTTAATTTCTACTTACTTTAGTAAAAGATGTCAAAGTTAGAAGTCAAAAAATGTCAGGGCACACAGTTTATTTTTCCTTGAATAGGAGGAAAAAAGAAAAAAAAACTTGCCTTGAACTTGAAGGTTTCATACATACTTTAATCCTTAGAAGATGAAAACTGAAAACTAAAAGTAAAGGATTATATTAATTAATTGGATGTGGGGCATATATGTCCATGCAACGTGATACTTGATTTGTCTTTTAACAGTTTTATTAAAATAATCCTTAACAATTAGTAATTAAACGTGAAATGTTTTTATTTTATAATATTTTTTCAAAAAAAATTAACAAAAATTTTTTAGTTTTAATTATTTAAAATCAGTTTTCAGAACTTGTGTTAACTATGAGTTTAGTACCTCCGTTCACCCAACCAAAGGGGGAAAAGCCAGACAGTAATTAAAGGAAGGCAGAGTCAAGTAAAGATTATATATGCAAAATCAATTAAACCAAAAAGTTCAGATACTGTCAAAGGCTAAAGTGCACATTTTAATATGTAAAGAAGCTTTAAATTGATCGATCATTTTCATGCAATTCTAGTTTTTCAACTTTTCATACTGCATTATATATTTGTAGTCTTTGATTATTTGTAGTTTTTAGCTTTTCATACTTGTTTAGCATCAATTCAGGTGGAGAGCAAAATTCAAAGAAAAACACCGGCCCCTAGTTTGTAAGAGTGTAAAAATTATAGTGTAGCCGGTGTCTCTATAAACTATTTATATTATTATTATTATTATTATTTTGACTAATTTATATTATTATGATGATGATAATGATGAACTATGAAAAATGTTTAAGGGAGAAAATATCGAATTCGAATGGATGAAAAAGCATGCCCAATAAAGTTTTCTTGATGAAAAATAGTTAATCTTGTGATTTCTATTATGACAACTTAACAAATTCTAGTGTCAGATGACTGAATTGAAGTTGATGTAGCACCAAGAGGCTTGCGATGTTGGCCCTGATGGACCAGCTATTGAGCTTAATGTATTGGCCAATGCATTAGCTTTATTCTCAATCTTGGCCTAAATTTAAGATAACTATGGGTGTATTTATTCTTAATCTATAATTTGGTTTTGTTGCTACTTAAGTACTTATATTAATCTTTCCCTAAAAAAAAAAAGTACTTATATTAATCCTAAATAACTAAAATTATTCTCCTCTCCAAAAACATGATATTCTTTGCTAATATGTTTATTCAGCATATCTTATTCAAAATGTTAAAGTTTAATATAACTTTTTAGTCTATTAATTTTTATATATTTTTGGGGTAGGATAGACAATGTTTTAAAAGTATTATTTTTGTAGTTTAAGGTATATTTTAGTCATATTTTTATATTTTAAATTATATTTTAATTACATTTTGGTAAGTAATATTTTAATTGAGGTGGGTAAAAATTGGTTCAAGCCAAACCAATTTGGTTTGACTTAGAACCGAATTGGTTTTCACCCAAACCAGTTTAAAAAATGAAACCAATATCTTAAAAAAAACTATTCAATTAAAAAATCAATTCAAAATCAATTTAGACTTTAAAAATCAATTCGAACTAATTTAAACTAATTCAATCTCCAACCTAGTTTGAAAAAAATGTTTTTTAACCGAATTGGTTAAACCAGTTCGAAAATCGATTCGATTCGATTTTTGTACACCGATATGTTTTAAAAGTGTCATTTTAATATTTTAAGTTATGCTTTAATCACATTTTAGTATTTTTTAAGATTTTTCGTTAAAAAAATTTAACACTTTCAATACTTTAAATTTATAAATAATTGATTTAAAACCTGTCATTATCTTTATTTTATTTTAAAAATTAAAAACCTCATCTTAACCTTCCATCATCAACCAAAACCACCACCACTCAACCTCCTTCCTCCTTATGCCACCATGACCCTGCCACCCTCCAATTTGTTCAATTTAAATTGTTGGATTGATCCGAAATATTAGACATAAGTTTACTATTAGAATTTAAAATCCCCCTCTCCGGCAAATGGCAATGGTAACTTTATCCTCCTAGATTGGGCAGATCAGTATTTTGGTCCTCTGTGATCGAAAAGATCGGTATTCTTGTCCTCTCTAATCAGGAGGTCGATATTGTAGTTCTCTTTGATTAAGAGGTCAGTATTTTGGTCCTCTCTAATCAGGAGGTCGATATTTTAGTCATTTTTATCAGCCTTTTCACCTTATAGGCTTAAGACTCGAGGGTTGTGTACCCACTCTGATCAGGAAGTCGGTATTTTTGTCCTCTCTGATCAAGAGGTCAATATTTTAGTCCTCTCTGATCATTATTTTCACTTTACTAGCTTAAGGCTCGAGGACTGTGTACCCTCCTATATCAGGGAGATCGGTATTTTGGTCCTCTTTAATTAGGAAGTCGGTATTTTAGTCCTCTCTAATCAAAAAGTTGGTATTTTAGTCCTCTTTGATTAGGAGATTAGTATTTTTGTCTCTCTGATCAAAATGTCAATATTTTAGTCTTCTCTAGTCCGGAATTTGACTTTTGTTATGCTACATTGATTCCAACAAGATCTTTGGCGCATCTAAATTCAAAACAAATAAGAGCAATCAAACAAAGTAATCATAATATGTATAGAGAATAGACAACGCTGCAAGATAATCGTGCCACAATTAGAGAAAAGAATCCTGAAACACACGGATCATCCCTAGACCCATTAAGCAAGGTATAAAAATCCACTTACGATGAGAATTAAAACATATTACACTCAATACTCTTGATAGCCCCAAATCCTAATCAAGTAAACCTTCCCTTTAACAATAACTAAAATCTAAAGACTTATTGGATCAATTCCTTGAAATTAAATGCAGATGCGTCACTGTTTGTAATCTTTGTCTTTTTATTTTATTTTATTTTTTAATTCAGCCTATATATTGTATACCTAATTTACTAAACACATGGGAGGAACAGAAGGTTGCTAGCCAGTCGCCATCTGGTTCCAACATGTTCTTATTATTTTATTTAATTAAAAAATAAACGATAATTTTCGATTTTTTTTTCCTCAATCATACACTAAATAGTTTTCTGAAGGCCTAAATTGACTAAACAAATCTGCAATTATGTGTACACTAAATTCGCCATTAATAATTGTTTTATTTTTGAAATTATACACCCAATAATCCACAGTTAAACATTTGTTTAACTTTAACCCGAACATATTTTTAATATGCATATATTGGAATAAAACGGACATATATGTGCGGTCCTCTTTGGCCTTTACCCACCGCTGTGTATATCAAGACAAAGAAACTATATTTCCACATGTATATGCTTTCATCCGCTTCACTTGTCTTATTCATACTTATGTTCAGACACAATTAATTAGAAATTTTAAATAACGTAAACACCATGCTGCAAATAGTATCACAAGTCCCAACTCAGCTCGGAAAGGCTAATGCAAACTCAAGCATTGCAAATTTCAATATCCTGTCTTAACATTGTTACCTCAAATCAACACCACATTAATATCCTTTTTCAAACCCCACACGTTTAACGACACATGGTGCAACCATTTTCTTATTTTTTATTTTGTGAAAAGCCTCATTTTTATCATTCATAAGAAGAAGAAGAAGCAGGGAAACAATCTTTGACTTTGATGATGGCAGCTCGCAGACTTTCCTGGCTACTCTCTCTCTCTCTCTCTGCTTCCCATTCTTCTCTGCTTCACTCACTGGGTGATCAACTCAGTTCCATTCCCATCTATTTGTTAATTGTTAATGCTTAATTGGTTTCCTACCCCTTTATGAATGTTGATGAAGATTGCAAAGCATATGAAAAATTTCACTAGCACTATTCACTTTTGTTTAGCACACCAAATCAGACAACATAAGTACAAAAGCTCTCATCTTTTTCATTACTTTCAAGACCAAACTTTAAAGTATCTTAGGCTAGTAGTTATTATCCACCACTTGTGTTTCTTTATATATTCATTTTGATGACTAGATTTCAGAATGTATTCTTCAATTCATTACCCCAGGAAGAAACTCTGGAGGGTGGAGAAACATTAACAGATTTAGCACGGTTGCAACAGTTGAGGAACTAATCACCCCACAAGTTCCAATACGTTACACACAGAGCCTGATTAATGGCCAATTTGTGGATGCTGCATCAGGTGCGTCTAGCTTGAACAAGGCTATGTTTGGATTAAATTGGGAAAGTATTTTTGTGAATTCCAATTCACATTTGCAAATTTCAATACACAAAATGAAGAGGGAATAATTTGTAATCCAAGAAAGAAGTTATAGCTTTTCCCATTTGCAAATTATTTTGGTCTCAGGGAAAACATTTCCAACATATGACCCGCGCTCAGGAGAAGTGATTGCTAAAGTTGCTGAAGGGGATGTTGAAGACATCAACCGTGCAGTATCAGCAGCTCGCAAGGCCTTTGATGAAGGACCTTGGCCTAAAATGACTGCATATGTAGGCATTTCATGACTCATGAGTATCCTCCCTTTCTTTCACAACCTTCAACGAATGTTTGGTAATGATTAATTGAATAACTCCTTCAGGAAAGAAGTAGGATAATGCTGCGCTTTGCTGATTTGGTTGAGAAACACATCGATGAGCTTGCTGCTCTGGAGACATGGAACAATGGAAAGACTTATGAACAGGCTGCCAAGGTTGAATTGCCAATATTTGTGCGTCTGTTTCACTATTATGCTGGTAGGATCAGTAACAATAGTTAGATGTTAAGCTTAAATAACTTTTAGATCCTGATAAATACTCAAATTTTGTTTGAGTTTTAAGTCTCTATCGATGATGTGACATCATCTAAACAGTTGATATATGTTGAAATTGTGTCACTTCATCACTTAATTAACAGTTGGGATGATATCATGGACTCAACAAAAATAAAAATGTATCAGGAAACTCAGATCAACACAAAAATTTATTAAGGACTCAGAACCTAAGAGTTATTTAAGCCTAGATGAGTAGATGTTAATTATGTTAATCCATTGTTTGTTTTTTGTTTTGAGAAATTTTCTGTTGACACTCTCAAGTCTCATCCCAACAATTATTATTTTACAGGTTGGGCAGATAAAATTCATGGGCTGACAGTCCCAGCTGATGGAGATTATCATGTTCAGACATTGCATGAACCAATTGGTGTAGCAGGACAAATTATACCTTGGAACTTTCCTCTAGTTATGTTTGCTTGGAAAGTTGGACCAGCTCTAGCATGTGGTAATACCATTGTCCTCAAGACTGCTGAGCAAACACCACTAACAGCTCTCTTTGCGGCTAAACTATTTCATGAGGTCATCTCATAACTCATAACTCATAACTCACACCTCACTCCTCTACTATATGAAGTTTGCACAATGTTCATTTATGCCACAAAAAAGTGCTAATGGGATGTTTGTTCTATAATTTGTCATGTGGTGTCATTATCTCTGTAGTTTTGGAGTAATGTTGCAGAAGCTATAAAGAAATACGGAATGTTTTTATATGTGATGTCAATTGTCGAAGAGTTACTCTAGCCTTTGGTTTTTGACTTCTTTAGTTAACCACAATTTGTGCTTACGTGCAGATTTTCTTCTATAGATTTAGATGACTATTTCAGTTGCATTGTGTTTCCCAAGATAATCTTCTCCTTTTTGCTCAGGCTGGTCTTCCTGAAGGTGTTCTGAATGTAGTTTCCGGGTATGGTCCAACTGCTGGTGCAGCTCTTGCAAGTCATATGGATGTGGATAAGGTATTTTAGAAACCAAGCATCTTAGACTTTCTTTTATGGTATATAGTTTTGTTGAAGGGTTACGAATGAATTTGGCTTGATGCTAGCTAGACATGTTTTTACTCTAATTCTAATCTGGAGAGTGTAGATTGCTAAACATGTTAAGGATACTACTGTTATATCAAAACTGCTCCTAGATATTAGAGAAAATTGGTTCTTTGATGCTGTCTATTGTTAATGTAATTAAGAACAATGACATTCATTTGTTACTTGTGTGTAACCTTAAAGCTTTGAGCTTACCCTTTGCATATTCATAGTCTGGTAAACCAAACCATTTTTATCAACAAATAAAGTTGGTTTTTTGTTGTTATTCTAATTTTGCCGCTAGCATTCACTGGCTCAACAGATACTGGAAAAGTTGTACTAGAATTGGCTGCAAGAAGCAATCTTAAGCCAGTGACATTGGAGCTCGGAGGGAAATCGCCTTTCATAGTGTGCGAGGATGCTGATGTTGACAAGGCTGTTGAAATTGCACACTTTGCTCTGTTCTTTAATCAGGTTTAGTTTATTCAATCAGATTATTCCACCACTTCTTCCTTGAACCTCAATAATATGCAAATGATGTCAAGAAGCAGCTTATGCTTATTGCTTAATGTTGGATGCTTTTATATTTATAGGGGCAATGTTGCTGTGCGGGGTCTCGTACCTTTGTACATGAGCGTGTCTATGATGAGTTCTTGGAGAAATCAAAGAAACGGGCTTTGAGGCGTGTTGTTGGTGATCCATTCAAGAAAGGTGTTGAACAAGGTCCTCAGGTAATTATTTTTCTTTTTCAAAGCTGAAGTTTGACACAACATCAACCACATTCTTGATCATAATACTCATGCAAAAATCGTAGATTGACGTGGAACAATTTGAGAAAGTCCTAAGGTACATAAGGTCTGGAATCGAAAGCAATGCCACCCTTGAATGTGGGGGTGATAGATTGGGCTCAAAAGGCTTCTTTGTCCAGCCAACTGTCTTCTCAAATGTTCAGGTATTCAAAGCAAAGTACTAATTTGCATAAATGAAGTAAGATTCTATATAATTAACACGTGCTAATGATTAATTAGGATGACATTCTGATAGCACAAGACGAAATCTTTGGCCCAGTTCAGACCATCTTGAAATTCAAGTGAGTGAAATTCTAAGTTTTCAACGTGGCATGCATTATGGGATTTTTGTAATGATTTTTGGGTTTATACTAGGGACATTGATGAAGTAATACGTCGAGCAAATAAAACACGTTATGGTCTAGCAGCAGGTGTGTTTACTAAGAACGTGAACTCGGCGAACACATTGATGCGGGCACTGAGAGCTGGAACTGTGTGGATTAATTGCTTTAATGTTTTTGATGCTGCAATTCCTTTTGGTGGATCCAAGATGAGTGGTTTTGGCAGGGAAAAAGGAATCTACAGCCTTCACAACTACCTTCAGGTGAAAGCTGTTGTCTCACCACTGAACAATCCTACATGGCTATAAACATCGTCCCTTGTGCGTTCAACAATAAAAAATCGATAGCACACAAGAGCTGAATTAAGCGAAAGTGCTTGGTGTATGTTTTTTTATGCAGAAAGTTAAGCTTCATTCATCTGCTACTGAGTTTCTGTTAAGTTTTCAAATTCATCTTTTAACTTATCAAATAAGAACTACGAGTTGAGTTTTTTAATAAAATACTAGTAACCAAGGACAACTAGAGATCTCTGAGTCTTTTTTTATGTATTGCTACTGGAATTCACTTCTTAGTTATGTTTTAAACAACATTTATTAACTTGTCTTCTTGTATGAAATTACATAAGTAACCCTAAAGAAGTTTGAAAGTAAATCCAAAACTTAGAATATATGATTTTAAATTTGAATAGAAGACATCATCAATTCACGTTTGAGTTGGTACATGGCCGATTTCCTCATTTCCACATTTGACCTTTGTTTGTGTTGTTACTTGTTGCTTCACAAAAATGAGGCACGTCGACAATCCTAAAACAATTACAATTATGCTGCGCAGTCCTATATTTTAGAAGCATGTAACTAGTTATGCATTAGGTGAGACAAATTCACAAGTCATACCAATTGATTTACACATTTAATAGTCTCATAATAAGTTAATAACTGCTTCCTGTATTTACATAGTATAATTATTTGTTTTGTTTGTCAAAACAGAATTAGGAGTAACATTTTTAATTACTACAATTAGCAATAACTTTAGTGTAAGTGTTATTACCGACACGACCGTGGAATTATAAAGAGTTTACCAACTATAAAGAAGGATTACCCGACAAAAAAGAGAGAGAAACATATATTGAGTTATAACTTATGAGTAGCATTTTTGTTTGTTTTGATCCAAATAAATATCTGCCAGGTGGACACCGTCCAAATTCTACTCACAAATTTAAGGATGTTAATGTTAGTCCCATTGCGTTTACGACCTCCCTGTACCTGCTTTGACCCTAAAAAAAAAACAAAATCAAAACCAATCAATATGATTATGAGGTACCGAAAGAAGCAACAAAAATGACTATTTACGCCAGAATATCGAAATCACAATTATTCAGATAATATTCAACATAGAATGCGTTCCCTTCACATTTTTTTAATTCAGCTGTTTCTTTAGAAATAAAATAATTACTTTATCCCCCAAGTTTTAAAAATTAAGGAAATATTTTTTATTTCAAATTCTGTTTTAACTCTTCATTTCTTCACTAAACAAAAAATCTAACAATAAAGTAAGATAATCATGTATTCAAAATTTCAAATGTAAATAGTATTTAATAGTTTTATAATAATTGTGCAAGTGGGAAATGCTAGTAGTACATTAGTAGTACTTGTTTCTTCTAAATTATTATAATCCAATTTCGTGTCTTCGTGGCAACCCAAGAAGCAAAGCATGGAGGAACGAACGTCTTAGTTATAATAATTATTATCAACGCGTAGATTGTGCATGACATAACAATCACACTGCTTAACAATCGTTAGTTATTTTCCAAATAATGCAATTGCATCATTGCATGCATGTATTCGACACCTCTCCCAGTGGACCGGTGCAACGAGTTTGAAAGCACTAAGAAAATTTTCTCACCAAACTGCATATATATTGGGAAATTTCCACTTTGTTTAATCACATAAACTACGTAACTCTTTTAACAAATTAAGTGATGCCACTTAGGATTTATAATCTAATCACACCTCTCCAGCTAGCATAATTCCAAGAAAAAATTTCAAAATATTTTATTTTGGTTTTGAGAAGATGTATCAAATTAAATTATTTTATCATTTTTTTGTTGAAAGCTTCGTCATTTTCCTGGTGCAAACGTCTCAACCAAAGAGACGATGACTTTCTAGTTTTCCATTTTTCCTTGTCATATAGTACTTGGATCTTTTTTTATGTTAAATAATTGTGATCTAGAAAAGAAACGCGTTATATTGGGCAAAATGCGATTGGTCCACGCCAAACCTCAGATATTTTTTCGTCAATATCATAATATGATTAGCGACTAATTCAAGAAGCCATTGCATGAAGTTGTGACCACAACAACTAAGATTAGTTGCGGGACGAAAGTACAGCTAGTGTCATGGATAATCAGATATGAATATGTTATGCACGTGATTAGGACCCATATGCATTAATTCATGTTTGACCATGTCGTAGAGTTGAATAAAACCAGACATTACAATGGCTGATATTAAAAAAAAAATATTTAAAATAATATTTTTATGCCTAGAAATAAATGTTGTTTTTAAAATAACTATCTCAAAATAAAAGTCATATTTAAAATTTTAATATATTATTATTTATTTTTTTAATTAATATCTCTAATGAATATTATTTTAAATTTTCAATATAATTTGAATACTAAAGTTAATTTTGTAAAATTAATCTCCTATTTCATCTATCTATTTACCAGTTTTTTGTGTGTCTATGTTAAATACCATTATAATTTTAGGTTTCTTAGCATTAGTCAAGTGGGTATTTTAATGGAATTTATGTAAACATGACAAAGTCAAATTTTGATATTGTATTCATAGTTTTAAAATCTAAGTAAAAGTATTGGATGATTAGGTAAATGATCAAATCAATGAATAATTAATTGAATTTCATAATCTGGTTTTTATTAGAAGAAATGGAATTTTTATTTTTGTTGTAACAAAAATTAAAAAAATATATTATAAATTAATATAATTTTAATATAAAATTTATTATTTTCATTTTTATAATTCTTTTGTATATGATATTATGTATTTTATTTTATTTAATTAATTTTGAACCCATAGATTAATAAAATTTGAGGTAATAAATATTATTTTTGAGTCAACGGGATATGTTAACATAAATAAAAAAAGGGCTAGGAGTTGGAGTACTACGTGACAATTTAATATTCTCTCAGATATTTAAAAAAAAAAAACAGTAATAATATACTTAAGATTGAGTCGAAGCACACGTCGGCAAATGGTTTCTCCACCTGTCAGTCAGGTCAGGGCGGTTAATGGGACCCACACCCACCAGCCCTCACTTCAATCTGATTGTACTGACAATGTCCAGCGAAATCTAAATCCACTTACGGACTTACCCATTTGTTTAACTTACCTTCCCATTCCCCCCAGAAACTAACAACCCACGAAAATAGAAAAATTAAGTTAATAAAGAAACAGCAATCTTACACTTCCACGTGTCCCAATACGAATCAAACGAATCTTCCCTCCTTCTCTCCTTAATCCTAGACAAGTCATACCAATCCTTTTCTTACATAAACTGCCACGTGTCTAGAAGATTCTCCTGTCAGCAGAACACATCTTCCTCTAGCTATAATAATTTCAACTCCAACTCCAACCAACACAAACGGTGTGCATTGCTTCTAATTAATTGTTTCATTCATTCTCTTCAACGATGACTCAAAGGGATCGTCGCACCCTGTCATTCCCGGCGGTTCACCCCTGCGAAGGCATATCTCCGCCCACACTCGTCGCCTCTCTAATCACTCTCTCCCAATCCATATGCGATTACAATCCTCAATCATTCCCCACCCAACGCAAAAACGCAAGAGAAACAATACGCCAATTAACCATTATCTTAATATTCCTTCAAGAGATTCGAGACCGCCAGTTACTAATCCCCAACTCCACCCTCCTTTCCCTAGCTGAACTCCACTTCACCTTACAGAATATACACTTCTTGATGCAGGATTGCACTCTCCATGGTGCTCAAATCCTAATGCTCGCCAAATCACAACACGTGGCTTCCCAGTTCCGCGCCCTCATCCGCACCGTGGCCACGTCCCTCGATGTTTTGCCTCTTCAGGAGTTCCACGTCTGTGCCGAAGTCATGGAGCTGACGGAGTTAGTAACCAAGCAAGCCAGGAAGGCCAAGTTCGAGGTGGACCCCAGCGACGCACGTGCGAGCAAAACTCTCCACACGGTTCTGCGCCAGTTCGCCAGGGGAACTGAACCGGACCTCACTTCCGTACAGGGAATCATCGACTACCTCGAAATTAGAACGTGGACGGATTGTAACAGGGAGATTAAGTTCCTGGAAGAAGAAATAAGCTTAGAGTGCCGTGATCGTGAGGAGAAAGAGGTTCCCTTACTCAGTAGCTTGGTAGGGTTCTTGTGTTACTGTAGAGGTGTCCTTTTCGAAACTATAGAAGAAACCAATAATTCCGAATCCGAGGGAAGATGCAGCACGGAGATGACGGCGTTAAACTTAACATTGCTAACGTCCATTAATCCGGAGGATTTCCGTTGCCCGATTTCGCTGGAGTTGATGACGGATCCGGTAACGGTGTCAACGGGTCAAACCTACGACCGAGCCTCCATTCAGAAATGGCTCAAAGCCGGAAACACCACATGTCCCAAAACAGGGGAGAAGCTAAAAAAAACAGAGTTAGTTCCCAACGCAACGCTGAAGAGGCTCATCCAACAGTTCTGCGCCGACAACGGCATTTCGGTAAACGCCAACTCCTCATGCAACCGTAAAACCAACACCGTCGCTGCAGTTAGTCCCGCGGCGGCGCACGCGATTCAGTTTCTCGCGTGGTTTCTCACGCGCAGGCTCGCCTTCGGAAATGAAGAGCAGAAGCACAGGGCCGCGCACGAGATTCGCGTGCTTGCGAGAACCAGCATTTTCAATAGGGCGTGTTTGATTGAAATGGGAACAGTGCCTCCTCTGCTCGAACTTCTAGCCTCCTCTGCAACTGCATCATCCACGCAAGAGACTACAATCTCTGCTCTATTGAAGCTCTCTAAACACCCGAATGGACCAAACAGTATCATAAACGGCGGGGGCCTAACCGTTATTCTCTCAGTGCTGAAAAATGGACTTAGCCTCGAAGCTCGTCAAGTCGCAGCTGCTACAATATTTTATCTTTCTTCGGTGAAAGAGTACCGTAAGTTAATAGGGGAAAACCCTGAGGTGATTCCAGCTTTGGTGGAGTTAGTTAAAGAAGGAACAACCTGCGGGAGAAAGAACGCTGTGGTTGCTATCTTCGGATTACTTTTGCTACCTAGGAATCACCAAAGAGTGCTCGCAGCTGATGCTGTTCCTGCGCTGCTCGACATTCTGGCATCGTCTTCAGATAAGGACGAACTCGTGGCGGAATCTTTGGCGGTTCTTGCTGCGCTGGCTGAGAATGCTGACGGGGCGCGTGAGATATTGCAAGGCTCATCGCTGCCGTTGATTTTGGGAACGCTGCGATCTGCCACGTCACGGGCGGGGAAAGAGCACTGTGCTTCGATATTGTTGTCGCTATGCGTCAATGTTGGCGCTGAAGTAGTGGCGGTTCTCGCTAAGGACCCTTCGGTGATGCCTTTGCTCTATTCGGTTCTCACGGATGGGTCTTCTTCTCATGCTGCGAAGAAAGCGCGGTTCCTCATCAAAGTTATACAAGATTTCCACGAGACTAGAAGTGCTGGACTCAAAGCTTCCTCTTTTCCGCAGGAACGCTGGCTTCACGTTTGGTGAAATCGCCCAACCTTATTTTTTGTGTAAATACTAAATACTGTAACACGCTATTACATTTGTTTTTTCTGTCACGTTTTAGATTTGTGAAATTAGCTCTGTGCTTGTTTTTAACGCCGGCGAGCTAATTTCAATAAGTGAGCCTTTTATTTGGCTCACACAAAAAAGTGGAATATTTTTTGTTTATCTGTCTGGTTATGAATTGAAGTGGTGTGAAATTAGATGATGAAATTGAAATCATATATATGTCTGATTAGTTCATGTTTCTTTTCATTTTTCCAATTTCGGTTTCTCTGTGTGAATCATTTCATAATCATACAACGCGCAGAAGGTTAAAAAAAAAATGAAAAGAGTAAATCAATTTGATGTTTGGTTAGAATTGGACGAGAAGATATCTATTTGAAGAGAAATATCAGAAATTATTTTCAGCCTCACTCAACTTAGATAATAAAGAACCAAAGATAATATTTGTTTTGTTTTCACATCAGATTAAAAAAAATATATATATTCATATAAATCATGAGTTTCAGTGTGCATCTTCTTTAATTTTTTTTTTTTTTATAGAATCTTCTTTAACCTTTGAAGATGGCATGTCATATTTTTGATCATATCAACAATGCAAAGTATCAAAAAAAATATGTGAATATAACTACTCCTAGACTTCTTAATATAAGATCCGATCGAAGAAAGATTAAAAAAAAATCATGTAGCGGTTCGGGCAAATCCATTATATGTAAAATAAGAGATAAATAAATCGAAATTTCATGACCTTATTGAAATGACCAAGAAAAAAACTTATTAAATATTAAAATTCTTTCCGCATTGAATTCCACCAACTCCTAAAATAAGAGAGGCGAGTTGTTATAGGTACAGTTGTTATAGAATCAATGTTATTTCATTCTTTTCTTTATATGAAAGAGTAATTTTAAAATAAACAAATATATAGAAATATTCTATTTTTTTCATTTTTAGAATCATTTTATAAATAATTTAATTTGATTTGAATTGTATAATCATCAATTACTGAAAATGGTAAACGGCCCAAAATGTGAATACCAAAAAAATAATGAATCCTAGAAAAGATCACAAGAAGGGACCATAAGTCTGTAAGGATATGGTTTGTTTATAAAAGAATGTGAAAGGAAATAAAATTAAGAGAAAGAAAAAAATAGGATGATTTTTAAATTGTTTGAAAATAATAATAATAATAATAATGCAAAATCATTGCTTCAAAACTCTCATAAAAACATCGTGATTTTATGTTTTTGTGACTAGCTAGGTATACGCTAATGCTGTCTGATAGTTGGTTAGGCAGTGAATTGCGTAGGAAGAGAACCTACTTGCGACTAAAATGCAAGTTGTTAAGTCAGCACTTGAAACCTAGTTTCTTGCGGTCAAGAACACTTCACACCCCAAAATTAGTTAAGTGTTGGGATGATAACTGTATATAACTACAAAATGTATAAAAATAACTAATTATTATTTCGTAAATACTTGTACACTTTACTCTCTTCTTTAGTTTTCACTTTCTTCCTTGGTCCGAATTTCTTCTTTGGATGTTGCAGCCATGGTTAACGTTGAAGCAATAAGAACTGCCATTGGAATAGTTGGTTTGTCCAGAAAAAAACCTCTTAGCATCATTTCATAATATATAGTTTCTGAATATGTAGTCATGTTCATCTAATAGAATCACGAAAGTAATAATTTCTAATTAATATATTTTATTTGCAGGAAATGTCATATCTTTTGGTTTGTTCATGTCTCCGGTGTAAATCCCTCACTCTTTCTCTCCATTCTTAATGCATGGATCGAATGATTGGCTAGTAATATATAATTTAAAATAATTAATTGATGTTTAATTTGCATGCAGACCTACATTTATATCAATATGGAAGTCAAAATCTGTGCAAAATTTCAAACCGGATCCTTATATTGCGACTATACTGAATTGTGGAATGTGGTCATTCTATGGAATGCCCTTCGTAACTCCAGATAACATTCTTGTCCTCACAATCAATGGTTTTGGCTTCTTCCTTGAAATCATCTACGCTCTCATCTTCTTTATATACTCAACCTGGGGCAAGCGGGTGAGAATTCAATTTAATTAACATGCCATGCCAAACCCTAATTTATATATTATTATTAATTCATTGCTGATTGGAACCAATTTCAGAGGAAGATCCTCCTAATCTTCCTGGGTGAACTCATCTTCCTTGCGTTGGTGGTGTTTTTAGTCATGAACTTTGTCCACACCCCCAAGAAAAGAAACATCATTATTGGACCTATATGCATAGTCTTCAACATCCTTATGTACATTGCACCATTGACTGTCATGGTACGTCTAATCCAGTTTCTTAATATAAAATTCATTGCTTATTTTTTCTTTTTAAGTCAAAGAAAATATATAATAAAATAGGATACTAAATGTGTCCGTAAAAACAAAATAAAATTTACACGATAAAGTTTAACAGTTAATCAAACATAATATTAAGACATACCAAAGTGTTAATATACCAGCTTAAAAATAAATGGACAAATATATTAGAATTAAAAACAATCTAAAACAAAGCCTCTTTAATCCTTTTAAATATAGTAATTACTCAGTTTTTGCTAATGTGATACTGAATGATAATATGACAATTGACGTATTGTCTTAAACATACCATGATGACATGACTTAAATGTACTTTTGTTCTGATGCTATCAATTTTCTTTTATGATTTTATTTTCAGTTTTCATAATAATAGATACTTTTGCTCCTTTATATATTTATTTATTTTAATCCCGAAAAAAGAGCAGAAACAAGTAATTCGAACGAAGAGTGTGAAGTACATGCCTTTCTTACTTTCGTTCGCCAACTTTGCCAATGGAATTGTCTGGACGACCTATGCCTTGCTTAAGTGGGATCCATTCATAGTGGTAATTATTTTCACTCTTGTTATCACTTACTATATATTTGAAATGAAGTAAATATTTGAAATGCATATGGTAGGTTCCGAATGGCATTGGAACACTATCCGGGTTGACGCAGCTGATCCTCTATGCCATATACTACCGAACAACAAACTGGGAGGAAGATACAGGTCGAGTATGATGATTTCTGCTAGTTGGAATGATCGAGGGAAAGAAAGACTCTAAAAGTTAAAAGGAAAAAACTAAGACCGATCGATCGAGGTTCCTTTTAAAGAATAATACTGTGTTTTGTACTTGTGAAATCATAGCAATATTGGATACAATCGTTGTTGTTCCTGTACTATTGCTGATCTGGGCCTTAATTATTAATGATGTATATGCTCATTAATGGAGCGAGAGCGAGTGTTTAGAGGACATTCACATTTACTTATTCTTGATGCATGTCATTGTCATCACAATCAAGTTTTATATATGAAATATCATTCGGCAGGATAATTATTCAAGTGTTAAATTAGTATATCTGTATTTAAACTATGTGATACTCACCTTCAATGTCGATCCTTCTCATAAAGTAAATTGGCATTAATCAATGTAAGCTATAGTTTAAAGTTTAAACTCATCCTATGAATCTTTTTTGAACTTTATATCCTATATAAGTATAACACCAGACATCAAATCTATTTATGAAAATTTGCACGCCGCAGTATCCGAACAAATTAGTTTATCAATAGTGTTTAATTTCACCATTAAACACTTTTTTAGAGTACCATTAAACTCTTTTAAAACATACAAAATTTGCTTACAAACTATCAAAGTCGCTTAATTAAAAGTTAAAACAAACAGACACATATAGGTTTTCTTTCCAGGTTTAGCATTGACGAGGAAAAACCTATTACAATTTACAACACCATTGGAACTCATTCCAAGTGATCACAGCTGATTCAGCTCAGTCTCCATAAACTGAAGGTGAGAAGGAAAGAATGTCAAGAGTACTATATGCTAGTGCCATGGTGTGTTTAAAGGCTGCTTTGGTTTATGGAGTGAGTTTGATAAATAGATTTATGGGGAAATTCATGTTTTTTTATTATATAAAAGGCCTAAAGAGTGATACATCACCGTTAAACTCATTCAAATGACCAAAGAGGTTTTATTTCCCATTCAATTGTTTACAAAGCAAATGGATCCAACTTAATCACATCAATTATGATTGGGAGTATGCAATAGTATAATGAAGATCCTTAAGTTACAAGTGCAATCCGGCAGCATTGGCAAGCTGAAAGTAATAACCATACCCACAGAATTCAAACCAATGTGGGGGTGGAAAAAAGGTAAAAGAAAATCAGAGGTACAGTTTTACACACCCAACATATTGACATGTCACCAGCTCCTCCTACCTGTACCCCCTACTGTGTAGTATTTGTCTCATCTAGTATCCAAATCCTGCTTTCTTTCTCACTATAGATACAACAAATTGATTCTTCAAATAGTGAAAAATCATTATAACCAAATTGTTTATAAAACTTTTCAAGGCCCTCTATGCTTGCGGAAGCAAAAACAACCCTGCTGCTGATCATGAGGGATCATACCTCCACCTTTGGATGTGTCAATGGCCTCCAGCATGGAAACTACCTCATCCATCTCTGGCCGCTTATCCGGAGTCGCATCCCAGCACTTCTTCATTACATTTGCCAGAGAACTTGGGCAACATCTTGGCATTTCTGGTCTTAAATTCTGAAATTCCCAACAGAACATAATAATGTTATCATCATAATGGATTCGCAAACACTGAATCCACAGTGATAAACAAGCACTGCTCGGGTGAGAAAATCGATCAAAACAAAGAAGAAAATGTACCTGGCGAACAACAGCTGAAGTAATTTCTGAGAAACTTAGGTCAGGATATGGCATGTCACAACAATATATTTCCCATAAACAGATGCCAAAACTGTACACATCACATTTCCTGTTGTAGGGGTTGCCATTTAAAACCTGTAAACCAAACGCGTTGGGAAAATAAAAAATAAATAGTCAATTACAAGGGCTTTCTCTTTGATCAAGTTAAATACTTTCATCTCATCTTTTTTCTTTTTCTTATTCACAGTTTCACACACTATATGCTGCCACATGAAGGTCATCATTTACCCTCATTGAACAACTCTAAGAACAACATGGAGATTGGAGATACATGTCCTCACTTGGATGCATAAAATGGGTTCACACCAAGGATTTGCACTGCATGCCTTTGCACCAAGGCTTCCACTGTGTCACACATACTAGTACAATAATTTCTAATTTGTAAAGAATTTCACAGGTATTGACTACACACCTCTGGAGCCATATAACCAAGAGTGCCAGTCTCCCCAGTCATATCATTAGGATTTGATGCCTCGACACGTGCAACCCCAAAATCAGCAATTTTAACTGTGCGTGTCTTATCCAACAGCATGTTCTCTGTCTTTACATCTCTATGGACAATCTTCTGAGAGTGAAGATAACTCAGCCTGTAAAACCAAGTCAATTCAAGTTGAGTAGTTACTACACTGACTAATTACGAGAATTATTGTTCCCAAACTGCTAATCCACAATTCAAAAAGGAAATACCCTCTTGCAAGGTCAAGTGCAATCTGGATGACAACTTTAAAAGCTAACTTCCTCCTCCTGTTCTTTATTAGGTATTGTTTCAGATTGCCTCCAGCAAGATACTCAACAACAACACAACAGACATTGCTTGGCATGCCAATTAGACCAGTATCAGTTTGTATCTGCAATTCTGAAGACCCCATTGTTGCCCCTATAAACTAAACATGGAAAATGTAAATGGTTAGAACTTAGAAAATCTAGAAAATGTTTGCAGAAAAGAGCATAATACCCTTAGGAGAGAGAAAACAAATTAACTGCAAATATCACAAGATTGAACAGGAAAGAAAAAATGTCATGAAGAAAAACAGCAAAACAGGCAATAGGGGCAAGATGATTATAATCATTTTACACACCTACATGCATCTTTTGTACCATCAAAGGGTAGGAACAAATGGACAGAGACCAGACCAGGACACCTCAACATACCAAATGAATGGACTTAAATTTAACGAAGATACAGGATACCTCAGAAAAAGGTTGATGTTAGAATGTGAAAAGAGGCATATCAAATTTTCCAAAGAACATATTCACCATAAACAATAGAAACCTGAAGACTAGAAGCTTTCATTGTATGCAAATTTCAAAAAATGCTGCCAAGCTGGCTTATTTAGTTACAAGCTTTGTTCAACAGAACCAGGGATGCTGAACCAAATGAAAAAAGATTATCCACGTTTGTTTTCACCCTCCAATGTGAAAGATTAGTTCGAGTCCAGAGCACTATGAATTTGCGATAAATGATGCAAAGAATGACCACATATCAAAACCGACTTCATTCTATGTGAAGATATCAGTGTCCAGTTTTAGATCAACAGAGTATTAAACGGATCAACAAGTTATATATTAGAGTCCTATACTTCTATGGGAAAGGTTGTAGCTAAGTTACTGTTCTATAATTAAACTCCTAATAAGAATAGGCTATAATCATCAGAGATCTCGTCAAAACTGGTTTTAAAAAAAATGAAAGAAATAAACTCCAAATAACTTCAAATACATTCAACTACAGATTATCTGAAAACTCTTGAATTCAAGCACTATATCTTGTTAATAAGGATAGTATACGCAACTAAGCCATAAGTTAATGCAATGATGCTTTGTGAAGATTCTCTACCAGCAGACTCAGATTAATCCATTCCAACATACAAATCACAACAATCTCAGATTATCAACAAAGAAACAATGAGAGAAAAACAAATCTATGACAGTAAGCTCATATGTTGTGAATAAACTTCAATATTATAAGATTCATAAATTTTTAGTTCCGTAAAATACTTGTATTTCTCATATTTCAGTATTTTTCCAATAAAGATTTCTTGAATACCATTAAAGTAAGTGGACTGCATACATCATGCTCTTAAAATCAGTGTTATCAATTGCAGATTACAGAAAAATGGTGGAAAGCAAATAATACGCAGTATCATATAGCGGATAGCATCGTGGCCAAATAGCGGAAGTCACATAATGGTTGAAATATATGATATATATCAATTATATATGAAAAAAAAAGTAAGTTGCGTGCAAATGAAAAAAAATTGACATAATATTGACTCAAAAGTCCAACTGGCTGGAGACTTGTCAGAGATGACAAGATGATACAGAACGCATGCTGCAAGCACAACATCTATAGCAGTCACGATAGCGGACAGAGTTCCCATTGCAGATTCAGGGAATTCCACAATGCAATAGCACTATAGAGGCTATATAACAACACTGCTTAAAATAATGTGCATGGAATTTTTTAAATAACAACAACAATAATAATGGCCATCAACTGCAAAAAAGAAAGCCCTTCCACAATTGCAAGCAAATTCAAGTTGAAGGTAAGTGAAAGAAGAAGAACAGGGAAGGAAGGTGGAAAAGTGGGGATGATGTAGTTAAAGGAAATCCCTGAAATCTGAAACCGATGGAACTTGATTTCCTTGAGAATTAAAGATTTAACAAAACTGATCACTTGAACCCTTTGAAGCCAGTATCCCAAATGGCCTGATGGCTCAAACGAGAACTTCAGACTCCTATGTCCTTCAGTTCGAGACCTGGCGTGTTGATTCCGAATCACCCAAAAAATATTTGAACCCTTTGAAAGATATTATTAAATTCATTATATACAAGTATGCAACAACAAAGAAAGTCTAAAACTTAAAGCAGGTATGCATAGACATAATATGCAAATAAATACTTATAAAGAAGGACTGATCTGTATTATATTGAAAAAGATACCCTCAGCTGATAATATAATTTCATAGGATCTCAAGTGGCAGGAAGTACTACGTTTGGATGCATCCCTCCACCCAAATAAAATAAAATAATATTATCATACACAACATTGAAAGCACATGCCCAACAAATTATAATAACAACACAAAGAAAATAACACAAATTGATGTTGAAGAAATTGATACTAACCTTTGTGACATTGGGGTGATCAAGTTTATGCCAAACAGCAACTTCCTGTGTAAACGCTGCCCTCAGGGAGGAAATTTCTGCTTCAGTCCTTTGTCCTTCTTCTCCCCAGTCCAACAATTTCACTGAGCATTAAGTAATCACAATACAATAACTGTGATCAGAAGAAAAGGAAACCACTAATTCTACCCAAAGAAAGCAAGAACATCGTATTAATTATATTCACCACACCATAAGACCAAAACCACAACGGGGGATCTCATGAAAATTTTAAGACACTAAAAGCATCATCCAAAATTTTACTATTATTTCCACAAATTCAACCCTACACTAAATCCTTGTAAAAGTCAACTCTTCTCAAGCAAATCCAGAGGAGCAAGGGAATTAATTAATCCAGAGAAAGAATTTTGCTGAAGAAATTAAGAGCTTTTACAGCTGCATCCATTGGTGTTCATCTAAACAGATTAAATGGTTGACCCACTAGTCGAAACTAAAAATTAAAACTGAAAAATTTAATTTTGAAGAAGAGAGAAGACTAAAAAAACATATTTTTAGACAAAGTCCTCCTACTTTATGCAGCTAACTGAATCTGATAGGTAAAAAAAATGATCCCTTTAAGAATAAAAGAAAAGAAAGAAAAAAGTGACTGACCAGCAACATCTTGGGTATCATAGACACCACGATGGACAGTGCCGAAAGTGCCACGAGCTATAACAGTTTTGATGATGAGTTTAGAAGGATCAATCTCCCAGTCCTGTTTTTTCTTCTTGAAGTTCGCAGACCTAGCATGCTGTGAGAATTTGGGAGAAGCAGTGGCGCTGCTTGTGGTGTGATGGTTAACATGAAGATGATGATGATGATCAGAAGCAATATTATCGTCTTCCTCTTCAGAGCGCTTTTTCTTCTCTATAGTCAACACCTTGCTGAGGTGCCTCTCCAACTGTTCATCTATGCTCTTCAGATCAATCTGATCCGCTCTAACAAACCCATCACTGCTTTCCTTCATCTTCTTCTTGTTCTATGTTCAGAGAGAGAGAAAGAGAGAAACTTTAAAAGATTGATGAATGGAATCAGTTGCTGTGTTGCTTGTTGTTCATCTTCATCGTCGTCTTCTTCTTCTTCTTTCTCTCATCCATGTGGCCACATGGAATTGCCTGCTCATAACGTGTCCCTCTGACCCACTTACATCTCTCCTTCACTCTCTTTTTTATTATTCTTGTGTATTTTTTTCTCTTTGTTTTTTTTACTATTGGGTAACTAACTACTAACAAGGACAAATGGCCGTATGCTAGTATACACTGTATTTAAATAAATTAAAAATATATTTTATAGTATTACTTTGTTTGACATTATCAAAATATAAAAAAAAAAAAAATGAGAAATGTCCCACTTTGTCCTAAAGCGATATTAACATTGATTGTAAATAAATAAAATCTACAATAAAATTAATAATAACAATGTAGTAAAATTAATATGGAATGAGATCAAATGTTTCTTTGTTAGTACAAAATATATGTTATTAAATCATTGGATTACGTCAAGATTCATTAGATTCAAGTATCGTGGGAGTTTAACTCCTTTGATTCAATTAGTTGAATTGGATAGATAAATGTTGTAAAAAAAAAAAAAATTGTATAAATCCGATATTAGGATTCATGTAAGTGGAATCACTCATTCAATTGTTATTCTTATCTTTATTTTATTTTACAGTATTCCTATTCATTTTTTAAAAAATGTGTTTAAATCTAGTGAATTTTTCTAGTTTGAAGAAATACTACAAATATATTTAACCTTAAATATACTTAAATGCCATCCATTTATAATAAAATTTAAAAAAAGTTACATACTTACATGTTGGCATGGTTTTTGGAATTTTAGTCCTCACCCACCTCCTTTGGTAGGAGATGTGTTATTACCGGCATTGAATATGACGACTAACTTTGTACGTGTCTTATTCACCAATGAATTTTATTGAAGAAAAAAACTGAAAAACTCTTATTGGCTTCATCATCGATTGAAAAATAATGATACATTGTTTAAACAGCAAATCAGTTGACTTAATCCTACGATACTAATTAAATGCAGAGTTGCCAAATGTGATTGCAACATACAAAATTCCAAAACGATGACATTCATATTTAAATTTCTATTAATTTCTAAACTTAAAATTTTCTACAACTGAATCCACCAAATGTTAATAGAAATTTAAATATGAAATTAAAAAAAAAAAATCATTGTGTTTGGGTCTTCCATAACTAAAATTTGATTATTAGTATAAACCTTTGACACAGAAAAAAAAAATCATTCTAACACAGATAATTTAGTTTATCATATAAAAACAAATAATATTTAAGACGAACATATTTTCACAAATTAAGTTAAATAAGGGGGAAAGCTCGAATAACATCAAAATAAATTTAAAAAAAATCAAAATATAGTTATTTATTAAAAATAAATAGACTTAATATAAATGCACACTATACTACCGAATATTGTTTTGATAATAATACTGAAATATGGATTTTTTTTATTTTTTAAAAAGGTCCAGTTCCCCAATTATTCAAATCAGTATTAAATGAGTAATTATATGTTGCTATAAAAAAGTAATTATATAAAAAAAAAAAAATAGATATCATAGAGCAAATATAGATATCATGATTAATTCCACTTCAAGTTATAGTTAATTTTTTTATATTTCCTGAAGTTTAAATAATATGATACGTTAGGGTCAATATATGCCATAGGTGTTCCCGTAAATGATTTTATTGTTACTATGTTACAGAGTACTCAAAGAATATTCATAAAAAAAAAAAAAAGTACTCAAAGAATAACAATCAATGTTATTATCCACATACACGTTATCTTATATTTATATAATTTTTATTATTTGATTATAACTAAGTTTACATACCTATATCTTTTTAAGAAAAAAGTTAATATACCTATGCATAATATTTGAGAAATATTAACGGCATTCTATTTGATACTCACTTTTTGATACTATTTTATATTTATTATAAGTTAAAATTTATTAAAAATTATAAATTCTGATAAATTTTAATTTTAACCAGTTACAAATGTGTTTAGTAAGAAATTGTTACTGAGAATGTCGTTAACATTTGATTAATTTGTGTTCATCGATGTCTAATATAGTTTTCAGAAATACCTTATTCATAGGAAAAACAAATAAATAAATTATACCTCAAAAGGAAAAGGAAAAAAAAAAGGTATACTTAGATACTACCAAATATAGCTATTAGGTTAATTCCAGTTCAAGTTATAGTCATTTTTATATAAATACGTCAGGGTCAATGCCATAGGTTTCCCCGTAAATGATTTTATTGTTCCTATGTTATAGAATATTCAGCTCACCCAAAAAATAATGTCATAGAATATTAAAGGAACAATCAATGTTAGCATACATATACACATTATCTTATATTAATATTTTAGCTAAATTAAAATTTTGGTCCTCTTGGTTATTAATTTACAATTTTGATCTTCTTTTTTTTAGTAATTTTTATATTTTATTTGAAGAAAATGTAATTTTAATTCAATTTTCAATTTTACATATATTTTTTATATTTAAATTAATTAAATAATATTTTACGATATTTTAAGTGAATATGCTAGATCTAGAATTTAATTGGACCAAAAGATTAAAAAAAACATATAAAAAATTTAAATTAGACTAAAATTATATATTTAAAAAAAAATAGGAGTACCTGACAAAAAAATTGAAGGAGATAAAAATGACCATTCAATCTAATGTTTTTTATTTGGTTATAACTAAGTTTAATTATATACCTACATATTCAACACTAAACGTTTTCCTCACTCTTTTTTCTCACTAGCCATTATTTCGATGTTGACAAACAGCCGAACGAAGGAGTGACAGGGTAAGTTATTATATAATAATAAAAAATATATATATAGAATAATTACATAAACCAACCTCAGGCCTCAACTTTAAGCAAATTATATTATTGTTAACAGCATTACATCAAACGAGTAAAAATAATATTCAGAGTGGAACAGCATTACATTATTGTTAAACAGTTATTCAGAGTAAAATCTCATTATTAATTAGAATGATGTCCATATATGGTTAAATGAAAGTGAAACAAGAGCAGTTGATGGTGATGATGATGATGATGCCTTGTGATTGAATGATGCTTTGTGTTAACCATAAACTGATATTCGGATGAAAGCATCTTTAGAATGAGTATCATTTTTACTGCTAGAATCAATGAATATCAATAGAATAGTGGAGCATCAAACTTTTGGATCTTATTTGGTTGGGTACGTTGGGTTACTGGGCTTGTGTGGCGTAAAACATTTTTTTGGGCCAGAGCCCAAAAGTGTATAATAAAGAAGGTAGATAAAGTTCTTAATTTGAAGTTTAGTTTTGATCCACTTTATTCTTATGGGTTGGAATTATTTTGGAAAGAATTCTATCCGTAATAAAACACGTGTGAATGTGATCACTGATCACCATGCATTATTTATTGAAGACTAGATTACAATTATGATCTTCTAGTTTTTTTTCAAATTCAGTTTATTAAACTGCAATAACTGATAATATAAAAGAAAAAAAGACTATTTAAAAGAAACATAAATAATACCTTAAATATTTCATCTAGCTAGATAAATTGTAATTATCTTTACAATAAAAAGTAAACTATAAAAAATGGGAGAGAATATTCTATCACAAAATAAATAAAAAAATAACACCTAAAAATTAACTACCATAATTTTAAAATTATAGACACTTTATTTAGTTACATGGTCCATGGATTTTAAAATTCAAAACTTTCATTTGATATATATATATATATATATATATATATATATATATATATATATATATTTTTTTTTTTTTTTTTTTTTTTTTGCAGGATAGCAATCCTCACACGTATTGGAATATGCTGTCTCGTTAGTCATATTTGTATCTCAGTGTACCACCAATTAAAATTTGCCATGTCATTTTAAATGATACATATAATTTGTGTCAAATTATGAAAATGTCCTTTAGCACTTAACCCTCTTCCTTACTGCACACTATTGTTGCACACGTTGTGTATAGAATGAACTATGAAAATGTGTACTTAAATATGTGATTTAGATACTTTAAGTTTCACTTTTTGTACTAAATTGATTACAATTTCGTAAAATTTAATGGATTAAAATAGATCTACTTAAAAATTCAATGAACCAAATGTGGAAAAAAAAACTTAAATTTTTTTTAACATTTCACCTAAATGGGCCAAAATATGAAAAAAAAAAAAAAAAAAAAACACACACATATATATATCAAAATGATATTTTCAAAATATTTTAGAGCAAAATATATATATATATATATATATATATATATATATATATATATATATAAATAAAAAAGAAACTCAGTGATCAAAATTAAAGGTTGAACACAAAATAAACTTACATGAACCCAAAAAAAAAAGAAAAAAATGACAACTTACAATTATCAATTTAAAATTAACAATATTTCTATTAAAACACATCCATTCATAATGTGTCCTTTATTACATCAACAGTCACCAGTGAACTGTGAACTTGTGAACTCAACTGGCCGGCAACAGCTTTGACATGCTGGTTATATTGCCGAGTTGAGTTACGCAGAAGCTTCGGACTGCTCACATCCAAAAAGCCATTCAAATATTCAATGATGTCGAAATCATTATTCACTACTGCACCTATAAAGGAAAAAAAAGATAGCTAAAAGGAATAGTTTGACTTGACTAGAAACACAAACCATTTGACCTCGTGCCGTTTTTAGATGTCCATGTTCCTTAGCTCACCTACTATGTGAATATGATGCATGAGCTTGCTCATGCTGGATTCATTTTTTCTCCATGCAGTCCTAATCGTGTTTTCGGTTTGGAATCTTATTCTTCCCAACGCATTATTGAGTATATAAAATAATGTCTCGTTGTAAAGTACTAGTATGTCAGTTGATAGCTAGCTGGAATGCTAAAAATGGATGCATATAAAACGTGGTTAACCAGTGCTATAATATTTTTGAATAATGGACACCCTAATTCACACTTTGAGAGAGAAAGAGAAATAAGTATAAATATAATATACGATATAGTTTGATAGGAAAAAAAAATGTTAAACATGTTTTTATTTAGGAAAGGGAAAATATCAATATAAATGACAGTGTATCAACTACGAAACAAAATGAAGAAAATAAGGTGCTCTTTGGTTCTAGTGTTTAATGTTTTTGTTTTCATTTTCATAGAAAATATAAAATACATTTATTTTAATTTTTGAAAACATTTTAAATAAAATATTTTAAAAAAAATACTGAAAACTGAAAAACAAATATTTAACATTTTTAAAATTTTCAATTTTGTAAACATAATTTTTATGAATAAATTTTATAATATTTAAAATATGAAAATAAAAAACTATTTTATAATTAAAAAAAAAAATCTCCTCAAACCAAACTAATCTAGAAGATTTGGTTTGAAATAGAGGCATTGCTAAAAGACTTTCTAATTTGGCTCAATTTGGAGGGTAAAGCTAAAATATATATTTTTAATAAAATATCCGTGTACGCATGAAAATTCATATTACTTTTCGGCATACAATTATCTTGTAAACAAATGCGATTCTAGTTATTTGCATAAAGATATATTTTTATGTAATTAAATAAGATTAATTTTTAATCCCATAAATTGAAATATACTTATACTATATAGTAGGACTAAACAAAATATATAAACTTTTATGTTTGTGTGATCATTGAATCAGTTATAATTTTTGTTTCTTTCGTAATCAGGTTATAATTAGTGTAAAGTATTTACAGGTTTGCTTATGAAAAAAAAATTGATTGATCGCCTTTTGTTATATTTCTTCTCTTAACTGCGTGTAAGATTATATATACTCATAATTAAAAAAAAATACTAATTTAAATCAGTTTGATAATTGATTAATTGAAAGCCGTGAGTGTTTGAAAAAAAGTGTACAAAAATATTTTCTAATTTTAAATTGTTGAACATAATCATTATGTTTGATGTACTGATTGGACAAATGATCGAGGTGTAGATTTTGTATAACAATGTATGTTATGCTAGAATTAAGGAAATGATTATGGGTGTTTGTCATAAAAGATATTAAACAAGAAGAAAATGATTATATAATCAACATGTTTGAATGTTTGACCAAATTCATGTCTCTTAAAATTGATGGAAAAAAACTCAAAAGTCTTGGTGCATATTACGAAAACTGCTCTGGACACGTTAGCACTTTCCAAAATTCAAATACCAGACGCCATGTGTACAGTGTACATATTACATATCAGTGTATCTTATATTGAAGAAAAAACTGTTACGGAATCGACTCCGTAACTCCGTTAGGGCATCTTTGTGCTACGGAGTTGGATATACGTGAACGAAGCATTATCGTGTTTCCAAAACAAAAGCCATGAATGAATGCTTTTCCCGTGGGCCGTGGCTGAGGGAGATTGGAACAATATTAAGCCATCGCTGCTCAGTGAGGAAGATGAAGATGATTTCCACGTTCCAGCAGTAGAAGGCACAACTCACACCAAGCACTAACCGATCCAAAAAATTTAAGTTGGAGAAATTATATTCTTACAAAATTTTGTATCATTCAAAATATTACATATTATTTTTAAAAGTATGAATATACATCACAGTATTTTTTCTCTGCATGTTTTTATATTTTGAAAATAATTTAAATATTTTTATTTTCAATAACTTGACAATATAATTTAATTATTGAAAAAATGTAAGGAACATTATTTGTCTTGCTCCTTTTAACACTATTTTTTATTGATTAAAATTTAATAAAAATTTGCAAGATTAACCTTATATTTAATGTTTTAATTTCTTACTCCGTATTTAATAATTTTTAATCCATTAAAAAGTGTGATTAAAAATATATGTAATAAAGTGTTTCTAACCTTTTTTTTCAATATTCATTTATCTCAAAATTTAAACAATAAACATAGTGATATAAGATTTTATTATATTTAAAGGGATGAGAACAATTCATTTAATAAAAAAAATTATATTTAATTCTCATTGTATGTAAAATTATATTAGATCAATAATCATTACGTATTAATGATGAAAATTAGTATATATAACAAACAAAACTAGATTATAAAGAAACTTAAAAAATGAGTAGGTGTGAAACTAGTTTTGAAATCACTTTTCATTACACAAAATAGGAAAATAAAAATTCTACATATATGTTGCTTGCACTTTTCATTTATATTAGGATTGAAATTACAACTATAAAATCATAATAGGAAAAAATAGTAATACTATATATATTATTAAAACAAGTTAATTAAAAAGGTAGTGGGAGCAGCTTCTCCCACTCTCTAATCTCTATATAGGGCGGATCCATCTCTGCTGCGAAGGATGGGAAATGAGTAACTTATTATTTTTGTTTTTAATTTAAATACAAAACTTAATTAGCCTGCTGATCGACATGGCTAAAATTAAATTTTATTGTATATCCCTTAATTTCTATTTTTATATTTTAATTATATATTTAAAAAATGGGGTGGTTTAAAGAAATAATATAAGTTATTGTACTTTATTAGCTTGGTAGCTCTCCTAAGAATATTTTTTTTCTGACAGCAGAAAAATCTAAATTTTAAGCATCCTTGACGCGAAGTTTTTATTCATGGAATTAATTAATGTTTGAATCTTGATAGTCAAGTTTAAATCAAAATTCTTATCTAATTAATAGTGACATTGAATATCATTTTTCCTATGGGTCCGCGGCGTTCATATCTTGAAAGAACCAGGAATGTGATATGTGCCTCCTAGATATTTTTCTTTCATGATCATCAAATCATGTGAAAAAAAAAAAAGAAAAAAGATGGTCATCATTATTTGTCCGCACTTGTGATTTGTGGTCACAACCTATAATTTCCATCCGCCTTACATTTCGGATAATTATTATAAATTCAAGGGTAGAATCATACGCAACAGTAATTTATAATTTTGATCACAGCTCCAATCCTACATTTAACTACAATAAATTCAAGGTTACATAATTTTGTGTTACGCAAAATATATATCTGGCTGTTAATTTATTAACTTTCTATAAATGCGCACATTGTATAACTTCAAGAATTAATTTTGATTCTCTCGTTGTTGTTCTTGTTTCTGGGCTTCGGTCTAAACTGTCAAACCAATAATTAAACAAATGAAATGAATAGCAACATCTGAACACGTGAAGAGATTTCTTAATTAGACACACATGAAAGAAGTAGCACATTATCTGATTACCAAAAAAAAAAAGTAACACATTAGAATATCTGAACTCGATCGTGATGAAGAGAAGAGAATATAACAAGTAGTTTCCTAAAACATATGCAACCTAAGCTTGCTAATACTTGAGATATTGATTCACTAATATAAGGTGCTATATATGGCACTGCATGTTGTCGTTTCCTAATTGGCCAGCAATATTAGAGCTAATTAACGATAGTGTCTCTTTAATTTAATTTGCCTTAATGATCATGATTCATGATATGTACTCCCAGCTTTTAAGTGGTGTAATCAACTCCTGAAGCCTTTGATACACCCTCGTTGGCTCAACACCAACTCTTGATATTTTAACCTGATATATATGGAAAAGATCGATGTTATCAAAATGAGGATATATAAATTATTATGTGGTTGTTAATTCTTCAACCTAGCTGAAAAAAACATGAGACTCACCCACATCCACACACACATGAAGAGGCATTTATTAATTAATAGTAGATATATAGAGAGAGAAAAAAATGTGATTAATATACCTGAGCATGAACCGTGTAAAAGATCTTATCAGCAACGGTAGAGAAGTTGGCAGTGACAACTTCAGCACCCTCTTCTTCAAGGACACTAATTACTTCATAGAGCATGAAGTTCTTATTCAACCCACTTATCAACATCACTTCAATTCCCGAACCCAAGTCCTTTATCTCCAGTTGAGGCAACTGAGACCCAATATTATTGAAAATCCTATTGTTGCTTTGGTTTGATGATCTCATCATCATGTTCACTGCTTTCTCCTTAACCCCCTTCAATTTCTCTATTCTTTCTCTTAGATGCTTTATATACGTCGCTGCTAGATCAAGCTGATCCTGCTGGGAAAGCATGTCCTGAAATAGTAATAATATCCATTCATTCAATTAATTAATTAATTAATTAATATTTCATGAACAATATTATATATGCTGTGTGATAATGTGACAATATATCGATGAGTACGTACCTTGGTGGGTTTGAGGTAATTGGAAGGAATAGTGGAAACAAGCTTGAAGCAGAGAGATTTCATGTGAATCCTGCGGTTCCTTTCAATAGTTTTGCGATCGAGTTTTGGTAAGCCACTAGTAGTAGTGTTTGAGTTTTTCATCTTTTCAATTTTACAAATAAGGCAAGTATACAACACTATAGAGTGCTTGAGGTACTGTGGTTGAGGAGGGTGGGCGATGATGTAAGTAATTAAGATGAAGATGATTGAAGCGAATTTAGATTGAAAACTAGGTAGGAGAAGCACACGTTTATATAGACACGGGAATGAATCAAGAGAGACAGATGGTATATCTCTACAAAAATAATAATAATAACAATAATAAGATTTAAATTTATTTTTTATTTTTTGAATATAAGCTTTTTAATTTTACAACTAAAATTTTCTATCACAACAAAACTAATTTAGAAACTAATTTAAAGATCATTTTAGATATTAATGTAAAAAAATCAGAGACAAATTAATTAGTAGTTAAAACTATTTTTTCTGTAATGTTACTCATTCAATTTAAAAGTTATATTTTTAATTATTGTGTCCTAAATTGTTATAAAAAAATATTTAAAATTTATAATTTACGATGATTTTGAAACTTCAAAAAAATCAAATTATACTCGTTAAAAATTATTATAAATTATAAAATTTATATATTTTATTTGATAATTTAAAAAAACTAATTTTTTATATCATATTTTAATTAAAAATATGTTTAAGTAATAATTAAAAAAAAAATTGAGATTGAGGTGCATTGGGCCCCACAAGTAAATGACAATAGAGCCCATGACAGTTATTGATGGATACACGTCAAGGCGGCAAGGGAACTGGACCCGGGGACCCCAAAAGTCTGATGAATTGGGGCACAAATAGTCACGCTGGTCCCAAGTAAAGAAGTGACTCAGACTCTCACTCTCTCTTCCAAATGAATTTTAAATACATTTTAATTATATATATTAAACATTAGTTTTACTTTTACCAAAAAATAAAAACATCAGTTTTACATTAAAAAAATCTTAATAATACCCATTTATTTCTTATTTTGTTTTTCCAATTAAGTTTTGATATTATTTGTTATTTGTTTTTTATGCTGAGTCATATTATTACTAGTGTAATTAATTAGATTATGTTATTTATTTTTTTACTTAATTAAGACATAATATTTGTTAAGAATATATAATTCGATTTTATCTGTGAATTTCTTTAAGAAAACAATAATAAAGAAAATGATGTACAAGATCCAATTTAATATTTTTAACTTCACTTGAATACAAAAATAAAAATAAATAATAGAAACTAATTGCCTAATTGATTAGATAAATAATATTATAATTCAATTGAATATAAAAAAAAAAAAGCAAATAACATAACCTAAATAAATATTAATCATGAAAAAAAAAAAACAATTTTAACCTTTTGGAATATGTAGCAGATTTTGGCTTATACCCTTTAATTTTAAAATAAGTACTTGTGATTAAATTTTGATATTTTGATACATTTTTTTGATTAAAAAGTAAAGAAACAAACATCACAATATGAAACAAAAATTTAGAAAAGAAATGAAAATTTTATTTGCATATGTAAAATTAATATGACAATTTTAGATTCAACAATAAATTCTGAGATAATACTTTAAACTATAGTAAAATATTTTATTCTTAAGTAATGTACTTGCTATTAAATTAAAACAAACCTATTTTTGTCTTAAACTGAATAATAATATCAATTGGTAATGTCACTGAGGTGAGGGGACGAGCCCCGAACTGCGTTGACATGGCATAAAGAGTTGGTCCGTAGCGGTCAAGTACCATCATGGTAAGGGTAATGCCGTAATTAATTTTATATGATTCATCTGAAGGATGCAAGCCTCGCTCGAGTCGCAATAGCTGACTATTGACAATGGATATTGTCGTGGTTTCCTCGAAACTGCCGTAAAACCGGCACTTTCTGCCTTTTTGAGTGTAGATGCACGATTGTTTTGATAAATCTTTTCTGCCTTCGACTTTTACTTAAATTTTAATCATTTATTTAAAAATTCACTTTAATAATAAAGTTAAAAAAATATTATAGGTCTTAATAGTTACTATAATATTTAAAAAAACATTATTTATAATAATAATAATTTTTAAGTAACAATTATTTATATAAATAACATTACTTAAATAAATATCTTCGTATCATTTATTTTTATAATAAAAAAAATGATTAAATAACATTATTTAATGTTAAATAATTTATTTAATATTTTCATCAAATATATTTTTACTATTCTCTTTTCTCTTTTATGGATACCTAAGGTAGGTTTCTAATATAATTAAGGATAAATTTAAAAAATATTATAATTACATAAAAATATTTTTTAAATTTATTCTTAACTATATTAAAAATCCATATTTTTTCGGATACAAAGTTATAATACAAGACATTTTAGTAAAAAAATTATTAATATAAAATTTAATATTAATACCTAGATTTAACTAATTTTTTAATAAACATAAATAAGTCTACTGTGAAACAAAGAAAGAATTAAATATATATTTTATCTGTCTAATTAATTATTTGTTTATTTTTATTATACGCTACTCATATTAAATATTAATTAAAGACCGGCTTGAAAAAATTATTTAATGCTACCTACATTTTTATAAAATAACATCTATTTTAAAATAATATTTTATTTCTAAAACGTGTAAATTTTGGAATGGATTGAATATTTGCAAAGAAGGTAAGAAAATATTCTCTCCTATCCCATGGGGTAATAGCCAAGAGTATCTTTATTAGAAAAAATCTCAAAAAGATCTTAAAATATTTTTTATAGATTTTTATAGTGTCACGTTAACATTGAGATCTTTCATATTTTTTTGATTTAGTATAAATTTTATAATGATTTTGTAGGTCACATTATGAATCTACTAAATTTTAAAATTTTATTTTAAAATTAAATTAATTATTTAATAATATAATTTTGATTAATTATTTTATATTTTATATTATTAAAAAAATGGTTAGTTAGTGAAAAATTGATTTTGAAAAAATTGTGTAAAAGACCCCAATCTCACTAATTAAAATTTAACATCTCTTTTAAGTTAAAAGTATTATTAAAAATAAATAAAAATAATTATTTTTAATCACGTATCATATTTTTAATGTGTGATATAAATGGGTTGTAAAAAAATGAGATAAATAATTTTAGTATCGCTAGTAAGTGGTCAAATTAAAATAGTTCAATCAAATATATATAAAAATTTCTAATAACTAACATAGATATCATAGATTATCATATCAAGAAAAATAATAATTATATTTAATTATATCATAATTTTTTTAAACAACCTTTAAGTTGAATAAAGTAGAAGTATAATAAATAAAATTAACAATAAAGTTAGAGTACAAAATAAATCTTACTTAAAAAATAGAATGCATTCCTTAGTAATAAGATAAAAAAAAAATAGTGAAAGTGATGTTTATATTTAATTTATTTTTTAAAATGTTTAGTTTGTATATGATTCATTCTTTAAAATGTTTATTTTATCAATTTTTTTTAAGAATAATTTTAAAAGTAAGCAATTATTTGTTTAAATTGAAGTGTTTTCGAATATGCGCATATATTTATTGTACGGTCATGAATTCAAGGATGAAATCCTTTTGCATTATTATTTTTTCTCCACCTGCCTGTATTTGGGTTTGCGTGAACATCTTTCATGCAGCCTCTTACATAATATAAATAAACTAATGCAACATAAAAAAAATATATATAAATAAACTAATAAAGAGCATTTTTCTATTGCAAGTTGCAATGATCAATATGCATGTGTTCGAAAATTATTTTTTTTAATAACTTATTCTATAAATTAAAATATATAACTTGTGATATGCTAAAAATATCACCTTCGTTTTTTGTTTGTTTAATTTTTAAAATCTATTTTTCTTCGTAAAACTATCATTCTAATATTTTGGTTATAGTTTGTGGTTAACTTTGTAGTTTTTTTTTTTTAGGTTAAAAATTACGAATGTTTTTTAATTTATTGGATTAGAAATTAATTTCGTTCACGATATATGATTATCATTAGTTCAAATAAATTTTATACACGATAACAATTAAACATAGAATTTCTTGCTAAATAAATTACTTTTACTCCAAACATATTTTAATTATTTTGTATGCGTAAAAATGATAGTTTACTTTATATTAGAAAGATTCAAAATAAGTAGCTTGCACAATTTCTTGTCTTAAAATAATTTATAGATTGTCATTTCCAAATAAAAATTAAATAGTTTTTGTTTTATAATTTATCTATTTTATATTGTAGAATTGAAGTAATTACTTTGCAGAGTGTTTGTTTTATAATAAATATATATATATATATATATATATATATATATATATATATATAGTGATTAAACTCTTAAAAACATTTATTTCATGGAGTATTTGTTTTGCTGGGACAAGTATTCTTCCAATGATGCAATTTTATTTCCAAAACTATCACGATATATTAGTGGCTATTTTCATTTCCAATTTCTACATTATCAGTGAGTTAGAAATTTAAAATTCGAACATTTCCATTTACCTAAGTCCTAGACCCTATATATAGATAGGTTTAGTCGTAGATATTTGGAATTGACATTTTATTTTTTTTTTATAAACAAAGATATATCGAAAAAGATCAAAGACATAAGATATGCTCAATTAACTCTAATTACAAGAAAGTAAACTTAAAGAAAGATAATAATAAAAAAGAAGATATTCTACCTATAATAACAACAATAAACATAAATCAAATCTTGCCTAAAAAAAAGTAATCGCCCATCCCTCCAAATTAATAGCCGAGTCTGGCTAGATTCCTATAACAAACACACCATCGTCATGTCCTCCATTCCTGTATAGGAAGATATTTGGAATTGACTTTTCTTGTAGTATCATGGAAAATTCGGGTAGCAACGTTTTAACTCGTAGTTATCTATTTATTTCTACCCTGATAATGATTGGTGATAACAAATTCAACAATAGAATATTGCATGTCAATTCCAAATGCTTCAAGCAACTAAATACTACGTATTAGGATATGAGAATGTATATAATACGAAGTTATAATATATTTGAAATTTATGTTGTACGAATTAATGTCACACAAGTGTGTAACACGATCACGCGCTTGTTCGTTGAATTTTGTTTTTGCGGCAACTGGCATTAAAGTGATATTTGTTACGAAAATAGTATTTAGTACTTACTTTTTTTCAAAGCACGAAAATATTTTGTACTAACCACTTATGTTCTAGGAGATTTAGGTATGGTAATTAAATCCGAATCCGTGAGATATTTTCATTTTGATGGAAAAAATTTGAGTTGATTAGATATGGGTATGAGTTTGAATTTTTTTCGCTTAAGAAAGTCGGGGACGGGATTGGGGTTAGGAATTGTGATCCCCGCCCCGCACCCGCACCCATACCCATCCCCATTATTAATACAGTAAATTATATAAATACCTTAAAATAATCTATCTATTTATTACATAAATGATAAGTTTAAAAATATATATTAAACATTAATTTAATTATATTTATTATAAAATAATATTTTTAACTCATTATATAATAACTTTATATATAAAAAAATTATTAAATAATATTTCTATTAATAAAATAAATGAAACAATTTAGTTTATTATGAGAAATAAAAACGTATTATACAAATGTGTGACGAGTAACATTTGAGACGATCATGTAAATCATTTTATGATTTGAGATTATTATGTGTATGGGAGATGGGGTGGGGTTGGGAAACCCGATCCCCAACGGGGACGGGTGTGGGTCAAATTTTTAAACCTCAACAAAAAATGGAGGTAAAGACAGGGATAATTTAGGATGTCTGGACGGAAGTTAGGAAGGCTAATCTTGCCCCCACCCCACCACACTGCCATACCTCAGGAGACCAAAGTCTTATGAGTTCTATCCTTTATTTAGAGCTTAGGAATGAACAAAGTGAAGGAAATAGAAATGAGAGAGAATGAATCGTTTCCGTGAGAAAATGTTTTTCTCCCCGTATTTTCTGTTTTTCTGTTTTTAAAACTTTTTACATGAAACAGTGATTTTTTTTTTCATTTTCTATTTTTATTGTTTTTATACAAGCTTTATGAAAAAAAAATGCCAAAATGACAATGCACCTGCGACGAAATTTCTCAATTCTCATTAAAAAACATAAAGTATATTCCATGCACTTTATTTATTTTTTAATCTGTAAAAATTAGAGACAATATAATATCATGTATACATTACTTTTTTTTTTATTATTAAGCTCTTATTTTTTTTTAATGAATCGTGAGTGTCTAGAAATTGTTATAAAGAGATTATTTTGTGAATAATATTACTGTAGTGTAATGCAGAATAATATATGATTATACAAAATTCAACACCATAAATTTTTAAAATATAAATAAATACTTTAAATATTAAAACAAAATCCTAAATATAACTAGTTACCGTATTTTGTCGTTAAATGTATTTAAACAGTCACTTAAGACATGTTTTTATTTTATTTTAGAATAATATGATTGTTTATTTTCACTTTTAAATATTTATTTAAATTTTTTCAGTTTAAATATTATTTTTAGTATCTAAAATTTAAAGTATTTTTCGTTATGACTCTACAATTAGAATTTTGTTCTTTTTAATTCTTAAATTTATATAATGCTATTTTTAGTCCATCAACTTCATCTTAAAGAACTAAAAAAACATTTTTTTAAACTCTTCTGTAATGAATTTGAAAGATCGAAAAAAATAATCTTCTAGAAAAAATTTAGAAACTAAAAGTATTATTGTTTTAATTTGACTAACTAAAAATATTTTTTATTTGAGTGGAAAGACTTATTCTAAATTTAAGGAATAAAAATATACGTGTTTATTTTTTAAAAATCAGAGACTAAAAATTTATATCACAATATCTTCCAATTTTAGAAACTAGGTAGTACTAAAGAGGCCGCCAAAGGTGCCGTAATCACTACAGTAACTATGCCGAACCACTGAAAGCGATTGATTTGATGCATCAAAATCACAGCACAACATAGGTAATTGAAATTTGGAAGTTTGATTATACATTTATACATCTAATTATCTAGTAGTTTTTTTTAATTGTTTGTTTTTACACTAACCTCTTAATTTTTAAAAAACATTATACTCATTTTTTTATATGTTACTTTAATATTTGATATTTAAAAATATTACACTGAATCCTTACAGAGAAGGTTACAGTAATAATTAAAAAAACAAGTTTTTGTAATTTCATAAAACCTGATAAATGATTAGTATAATCTACTTATGAATCTTGACTAGTCTTTGTCTACTCTTATTAGACAAAACTTGCTTCGTCTTTCGTAGCTGCTTTTCACCTCCACATGAAAAACACACTCTCCATGTGCGTGCTACTTATGCCTTGTGTAGGGAGAAGCTAGCCTAGTCAACAAATATTATTTCAAAATAATAATAACTACATTTCAAAGACATAAATATGCCAAATGAATAAATGAGCTTTTATTTACATCATATTAACGTTGAAGTTATTATATTTTATTTAACATTGTGGATGAAAAAATATTATTAAAATGAAAGAATCTTATTAAAGATGATCAGTTATATTTTTTGATCATAATTAATTATCTATAAAATCAATTAATATTTTGTAGAATAACATATATTTTTTTATTAATTTTTTTTTATGAAACAACATACATAGTTACAAACAAAAATGACATTAATGTGATTTTATACCATCTAATCTAATGTGAATCCTAACACACTTGCAACTTTTCCAAAAACTGATTTATTATTTTTTCCCAAATATATTTATAAAAATTATAATTATTTGATTTGATTATTTTTCTTATAATTTAAAATATATATATAACCAAATACTATTAAATTAAGAATTTTGACTACCATTTGTCGAGTTTTTATAAGACAATAAAAACTTGATGGCCGTGGCTAGAACTAGAAGCTTCTCTCAGCAGACATGAAAATCACACACTATTATATTATGGCTATTAAGATTTGATTTAAGTAGTGCGCATTCGCAGTTAAGGGTCAAGTAAGGAACAGAGTAGTAACTGTTGACAGCAACAAATGTCCATTGACATCGGACAACACTTAAATCTCCTCCTCCTGGTTCTGTGTAATACGTGGTGGACAATTAACTACAACTAGAACTAGGCCAATGATAATGATAACGATAACTCTCACACACAGAGAAAGATTAATGCAGATAGAGAAAGAAGAATATCAATTAATGTTCAATACACAACGCACGCAGCATATAATTCTTTATAAGAAATAATGATTTCACTGTCCAATTTATTTGTTTCTATCTCTAAATAAATCAGAGATGGATTTATAATTTAAATCCATAAATAATTAAAAATATTGTAGTTATTTTTTAAAATTGATTTAGATATTGCTTAAAAAATCAATTTATTAACAATTTTTGTAAAAATTATTTTAGTAATTAATTTAATGATATTCAAAACCAATTTAAATATTAATTATTTTTTAATCTCTAAAATAATTTTTATTATGACTGAAAATTTTAGTTTGTAAATCTACCAATATTTAAAATAAATTTCTTAAATTGAAAATTGTTTACTAATCATTATTCATTGCCACGTGTGCATTACACGGTTACACCCACCCACAAAATATTGAGGTTTACTTTTGGGCCTCATGTTCAGTGGATTAGGCTTCCTTCTCTATATTGGGCTGACTCTAACTGTCACTCGTATCAGAAAATCCATCTGATTCAGATTATATGATTTGGGACAACATTTTTTTCTTGGAAAAACATTTGAAAACAAATGAAGAAAAATACCTTTTCCAATATTAATAGGGGTATATTAGATTAGGATTGTTTAAGATTTTAAATTTTTTTTTTTTTTATAAAAATGTCTTGAGATATTCCAGGAGGATTGTTGAATGATAAAAAAAATATTCAATTAGATTATCAAAATTTTTTTAGATTATAACGAAATCTTGTAATATTAGACTAAGATTTTGAATAATTTTAAAAAAATAATTTGTTATTCAAAATCATAAAGATTTTGAAGGATTGTTTTGTTAATTGGATTTTGATAGATTTTATGAACTTTTTTAATTGATTATATAAATATCAAACCCAATAAACAATCTCATCCAAGAGAGACTTTGCTTCTCATCACAAATATTTTTTTATTTTATTATTTCTCTTTTGAAGGTGGTGGCATAATCTCCTACCTAATAGTGATATGTTTATACTCACAAATTACTACGAATCATTTTACAAGTTTACATCACATGATCAATGTAGTCCATCATTTTATTTCCCTTTAAGTTCATAAATTCCTAATGAAATAAAAATCTTTATAAAAGAAATAGATGTGAGTTCTAAACATAATCAAGTAAAAGTTTTAAAAGACTTTTCTAAACTATTATAATCAATTTTGAAAAGATAAACAACTTAATAAAAAAGAAATTTAAAATTCATTTACGTTCTTAATAGGTAGAAGAGTTCAGCTCAATAATATGTAATTAGTCCATACTTAATAATATTTTCAAGCATATTATTTTTACTTTATATTCATTTGATTTTTTTTTTTAAATATAGAATTCATGATATCTTTTTAATCTTATATTTTAAATCTATTAAAATTCAGACTAATAAATTCTAATCACAAAGAATCTTTTAATTTTTTTAAAAAGTTTTTATATTCCTCTGAAACCAATACACCCTTAAATTGATTCTAAAGAAGCATTAATTTTGTTTTTATTTTCTGTTTTAATCTTCTATTTTTCTCTTTTTAGTTTTAAAACGGCTAACTCATTTTTAATTTGTTTCTATTTAAAAAAAAATTGTATATGACAATGAAAAATTAAATTATTTTTATTTTCTCCGAATACCTACCTATTAGGCTGCAACTTAAAGATAAATGGTCAAAATATATTATTCTCCACTAAAACGATATTTGGTGTGTCGTAGTAGTTGCAGGATGAGGTGATGCTTCTGTTGCCTGTAATAATAATGTTGGTGTTGATAAGGTTGTAAAGCTCCGCCATTGATTCGAAGAAACAAAATGTTGGCACCAAAAAATCAAACACGCGAGGCACTTTCTCTTTCTCTGCCACAACCGTCGCTGTCTCTTCCTCCGCAGCCATCCAACATCCTCTTCCGCCGCCGCCACGTCCTCAGCGCCGCCGCATTCACCATTTCCTTCAATTTCAACGTTCCTTTCACAACCTCATCACTGCCCGTGTCAGAGCAGGTAGCCATCGCCGGCGGCCTCTTCCAAATGCCTCCACCTCGCCTCGTCAACCGGTAATCCATCCCGTAAACCAAGACATTCATAAATCATAACAATAATAATTAATTATTATTATTATTATTATTGTTAATTAGTACCCTTGCTGTTGTTATTGGTGTGGGAAGATAGATATTTTATGGTGAGAGCGGGTGAGTCAGAGTTTGAGAGCATGGGAATCATCAACACGAACCCGGTGGAAAAGACTTCTATGGATAACGGATTATCTGAAAGAGGGAAGAAACAATCTATCAAAGCAGCTTTTGATTTGAAAGAAATGGGAGCGTGTGATAAGGGCTGTTGGATCTGGTCTGCTATAACTCAGAGAGCTTATCAAACCGCTGAGATCATCGGTTCTGTTAATGGAGTTACCCGTAGGTAGGTCTGTTTTTCTTTTCTTTTCTTTCCTTAATTAATTTGACTCTCTTTGATTCTTACTACTATTTCAGTTACATAGTCCCAGAATACAGCTTTCTGGATGCGCGTGGATTAGGTGCCTATGAAGGGAAAAAGTTGGAATCTGTTTCACAGGTGTATGAGTCTGATGGTGTATCTCCGAACATGAAGCCTCCAGCGATTAACGACGGAACTCCGAACGAGAGTGTTGCGGATGTATTTGTTCGTGTGACACAGCTAATGTCAATTCTTGAAACTCAGTACTCTGGTGACACCGTTATTATAGTCTCGCCTGATTCTGACAACTTGACAATCCTTCAGGCTGGTTTGATAGGATTAGACCTACGAAGGTAATTACTACTAAATTAAAGCTTCAATTAAGGTTTTGTTTTTAATTTCTTGAATTTCTTTCAGGCACAGGGAACTGTCTTTTGCGCCAGGTGAAGTCCGCTTTGTTGATCCCAATGACATTCCTGTATATAAGCAGCCTGCATCTGCTGTATATAAATGTTCCAAGAACCCACCAAATTGTAACTAACAGTAACAGGAATATGCATGGATATTCGTTAATACTACTCATGCAACTTCATTACTTTAAATTGTTGCATGAATATCATATATATATATATATATATATATATATATATATAGACTAAATAAATTAAATATTAATCAGCTCTAACCATTTATATCAACATTCAACTTGTAACAAAAAACACCCATTTATATCAGCGGGTTTATCTCTAAATTTAAGTAAATTTACATCGATATTAGATACAGCTTATTAAATACTAACCGCATCATTAGTTTTTTTTTTTTAATCTAAATGCTGTGCTTCAGGAATTAAAAGGGCATTGATCCTTCTGTCAAAATAAAAAAAAAGAGGTATTGATTTCTCCTGCATATGCACTTATGCGGCAAAAAAAGAGAGAATGAAGAAATGAAAAAAGGTTAGAGAAAAATAGAGCAGTTCCAGAAAAGGCGTAAAAGAGTCCGGGTCTGTTTGGAAGTTTGTCTGAAGTTTTCTAAATAGAAATTTCCAGTTTTAAAAACAGCAAACAATAAACAAAAAAAAAGGGAAGAAGAGAGGAGAGGATAGTAGATTGTTTTTGTTTTTAACAAAACAACAAGTTTGAGAATCATAGTTTCTGAGGACATTTGATAAAATTGATGTTGAATGAAATTTATTTTGTAAAGAGAATAAGGCCACTGAATGAGAAAAAAATAATAATAATAATGTAATTTTTTTTTTCAAACAATCATAGTTTATTGACTCATAATAAATAAAAGGTTATGAATATTTTTTGGTGTAACTAACAATGCAGTGCACTATTTTTATTATCATTTATATTAGGATGTTTCTATTATCAAATTAAAGAACTCAAATTCAAACTTAAGTTTGTTCATTAAATTATATTAAATAAAATGTGTCAAATATGTTAATTAAAATTAAAATAAAATATAAAATCAAGCTAAAACAAATACACACGAAATATATATATATAGAGAGAGAAAATACACCTATAATCAAATCTAGCTCACTTGTCAAAATTGAAACAATTCTTTGCAATATGATAAAGTGATGGTGCAGTGGAGTGGCACGTTAATTTCATACCACAATTAAGATATTTGCAAAAGAAATCTAATCCAAGGGGGAAAGTAAAACTGAAACTAGGTACGAGAGTGGACACGTAGCACACACAAGAGACAAGACATATTAACACAGTAGTAAATGTAAATGTAAATGCGAACAAGTGCAGTGGCAACACGCGCACACTCACGCAAGTCAATGTGCCGTTGGCGGTGCGGTGCGTTTTGTTGTTTTGTTAGTGACTTAGTTCATCCTCTCAGACCTTTTTTCACTGCTTCTTCTCTTTTTCTAATCCTTCTTCACTCACATCTTTTTCTCCCCTTTCCCCTGTCTTCATCTTCTTATGCATTTCCTCTCCGATTCACGCGTTTTCCCGCTTCTTAAGGACGATCCTTCAATACGACACCGCTTCTTCCTCCTAGGGTTTCTCTGAATCATTTCCAATGGCTATCAGAGGCGTCAATTTCAAGTGGTTAGTTCTCCAGCTTCATTTCAAGTTCGCCGTGTGTTTTGTTTTGTTTTGTTTTGTTCCACTTTTCATTCAATCTCACTCATTCCTTGCAGGTACGATGGTTTTTTCCTGTCCATGCTCGCCACCAGTGTGTATCCTTTGTCAATTCACCTTCCTAATCTTGCTCTCATGCTACATTTCTCATTTAATCTGAATTACTTTTCTGATAAATATTAAAAATTTCTGCTCCCCATTCTAGCATTTATGCAAAAAAATCAATCATTTTAGCTCTATGCTCTATCTATTCATGAAATGTGTATGCATGTATTCTTTAAACTCTCTACTTGTAGATTTGTTGTGGCATTTAATTGGAAGCGGTATCATTCTTGCAAGTATCCGTTGCATCTATGGATTGTGGTGGGGTTTCCTTTCCTTATTTTAATTTTTTCTTTTATGTATTTCTATTTTTTTAATATGATAAGGTTGTTTCATTTGTGCTCAGGTCGACTACACTGCCGTGTTTGTTTTCCGGGTCTTGATGTTTGTTGATAACGGCCTTGCTGCAGGAATGGGTTTGTAAGGCCTTCCTTTCATCCATATTTTAATACATATATTTAGGTTTTCTTCAGTTTACATTGGTTCTATTCTATGCACTAATATAATTGAAATTAGAGTATGGTTGGATAAGGTTTGGTGTTTCACCATTCTTATTTGTTTCTTTATGCATGTCAAATTGAACGCCAATTTTGATTTATATTCTTCTTTTGTAAAGAATCAAAGTGTTCAAATTGTATAATTACGTTTCTTAGTATTGTTTTGCTAGACTTATTATCGCAGGGAAAATGTAATACTTAACCATTTGATTCTCAATTTAGATCTTTTATAAATGATGCTCATTTAATTTAATGTGTGCATATCCTGATTCTTAATTTAGATCTTCTATAAATGATGCTCATTTAATTTAATGTGTGCATATCCTGATTCCTAATTTAGATCTTCTATAAATGATGCTCATATTTACTTTTCTGCAATTATATATGTTTGTTCTGGCATCTTGTATTTGGACATTATGGTGTTTTCATGTCCGTGTTTACGTCTGTGCTTCATAGGTATAATATTGCATTCCCAATAATTACATTCTCAAGAATACTAATTCAATCGCACTTTTATGCTCCCCGTCCCCCTTTTGTATGCTTCTAGAGATTTAGGGTGGCAGCAGAGATATGCTCGTTTCTGTGGAAGAGTAGTTGTCCTTTCAATCCTTGTGTTGCTTCTCTATCCATTTCTTTGGGCTTGGACTGTAATTGGTACCCTGTGGTTCAGCAGTGCCAAGAACTGTGTATGTTTTATTCTTGTTTTACCTTCAGTGTACTCTTGTTAACAATCTTTTGATGCATAATGCAAATAATTACCTACAGTTGCCTGAACAGGTTCACAAATGGGGCTTTCTCATCTGGTTACTTTTTAGCCTCTGTGGACTCCTTTGCATTGCTTGCATGTGTCTGATGATGGTTAGTAGTGCTCTATTGCTACCTGTTATATGTTTTTATGGCCCTTTTCTGTGTGCAAAATCTTTTTGTTTTGCTTCTGATGGTTTTCTTGTTTCTGAATTACCCATCAACATGAAATTTCTGCAGAATACTCTATTCCTCTTCGTTGTTTTTTTGTTTTATCTAGGTTGGCACTGCTCTCATTGTGGTTTGTTTAACTTTTTGCAGTGGTGGATACGAAGACAAGCACATTTATTGCGTGCCCAACAGGGTATCCCTGTATCTGAATATGGGGTAAGCTTTACTTTTACTCAGCGTATGTTATTTTGTCAGTCATGTGTGTTGTGGATACTGCTGTTTGGCATCAAATGAGTGTTTCTAAGCAATATTCTGAAATCTGAATAACCTGCAAAATATTTTACTTACCTTGAAATCCTTCTTAACAAATTCCTTGGTTCCTCCATTGTCCTTCTTGATCTCTCTCTCTTTTTAGCAAGACTAGAATCATGCAATCTACTCTCCTCACCAGTGCTTCCAGTGACCTTTGTATGTGTCCAAATCACCTTAACCAATTTCTGTCATCTTTTCCTCAATTGGTGCCACACCAATTTAATATTGTATACAATCATTTCGTATTCCGTCCTTTCTTGTTTGGCCACATATCCATCTTAACATTGTCCTTTCTGCTACTTTCATCCTTTTTCTTTTGTTGCCCTTTTAAAGCCAGACATTCACGTACCATAGAGTATATAGTTGAATGTATAGCAATACAATAAAACTTGCCTTTGAGCCTGATAGGTACTTTGCAATCATAAATAACCACATGTTGCCTTTCTCCATTTTAATTATCATGCTTGTGTCCTACATGTGACATCCTCATTAATTTCCCCTTCATTTTGTAGTACTGATCTCAGAAGTTTACACTTAAAAACCTATGATATGACATCTCTTAATTTTACTTCCAACTTTCCAAGTTATATTCCTCTTTTATCTTATTAAAATTGCAATGTATATATATTGTCTTACTCTTAAGTGAAAATCTTCTGTCTACAAAGTCTGTCTCCAAAGCTCAATTTTAAAGTTAACTACTCTAGAGTCTATATCATCCACTTTACAATAAAAATAGTTACCCTGCCCATACTGCCGAATTCTTTCTAGAGGCAACACCATTAGTCTATTTCTGTCTCTTATTTCAAAGATTTGTAAATACTGGGGTTGATTGATGTGTTAGCTGTAATCATATTCTTAGCAATCTAAATGTATATTAATTTCTGTTTGATTATCCATACTATACAACTAATAGATGGTAACAATTGTTCTTTTCTTTTTGTTAGGTTCTGGTTGACATGATCCGAGTGCCTGATTGGGCATTTGAAGCTGCAGGTCAAGAAACCAGGAGCATGGGCCAAGATGCTGCTGCTTATCATCCAGGACTTTACCTAACTCCAGCGCAGGTAGTTTTGACTGATGTTTTTAGTCTTATCGATTTCATATTAGAACTTTCTGTAGGCAGAGTGAACTTTATTGTCAGTTTGTCACATATTTTAGTTTATGGAATATATGGCTTGAATTTCATGAATTAGTCATACCATCTGTTTTATGTTTTTGACAATGTGTTGATTATTATTATGGCTCAGAGAGAAGCAGTTGAAGCTTTAATTCAAGAACTCCCAAAGTTCAGGTTAAAGGCTGTTCCTACTGATTGCAGTGAATGCCCCATATGCTTAGAAGAATTCTATGTAGGGAATGAGGTATACTTTTTTCCTAATTAAGGATCTCAAGCAGGTCATACAATGTGCTGCTTGCTATCTATTACTGAAAAATGTGCTCTGTCTAGCCTAAAATTTTTTTGGATCCCTGCATTTTTAAGAATGTTGAGATGCAATGTGTATTGTAAAGGACAACTGAAAATTAGTTTGAAACTTACTCTGATGCAGGTCCGTGGTCTGCCTTGTGCTCACAATTTTCATGTTGAATGCATTGATGAGTGGCTTAGGCTGAATGTGAAATGTCCTCGGTGTCGTTGCTCAGTATTCCCAAACCTTGATCTTAGTGCACTGTCCAATCTCCGTGCTGAGCCTGAACGATCTTCTGCCAGTGTTGTGACAACAACCAGATATGTGAGAGGCCAACCATCTAGTCAAAGTTACCGGTTAAGATTGCAAGGTCTTCTGTGTCCAGTCCGTGCTGAAATTGCAGTTCCAGTTGGGGACATAGATAATGCGTTGGAAAATGCTGAGAACGGCGTTGTATCAATTGTGACTCAAAATGCATCATCTGGAGACCATGATGTCTCTTCTTTCGAATGCATGTGTCACTGTTAGTCATTCCTCTGCACAAAGTTAGGTTACTTTGTTTCTGAAGATCTATTATATTTCTAACCCATTCTAGAGAAGGTGAAGAATGCATATCCATATCTGGCCAGTGTAAAAATGCTCCACATTCTAACAAGAAATTTACATGTTTGATCCACGTAAAGGAATTGGGTCAGTTTCTTGTCGGGGCAGCTTGGAGTTGTAGGACTTGGAAAATCAAAAGTATACTTTTTTATTTAACTAACATAGATTAGAGCTGCAAATGTGTAGTTGTTTTTATGTTTAAAAACTTGTATAGAGAGTTTGAAATTCCAATTATATATTGAATTCTGCTTTGGCCTTTTTCCTTTCTACTCGGGATAAGATTTTTCACTGATATTTTTGGCAGCGGGTTGTTGGGTTATACACAAACACAGACAGTGTTTGTAGTTATTTTGTAAAAGTTAACAAGCTGATTTACATGATTGGATGGCTAAATAAAACTCTTTTTTTTTTGTTTTTGTTTTTGTTTTTATGTATTCATGTATTCAACGAGCAATATAATAGTCTCTTCCATAAGAATTGACATTAATTATAACTCTTTTTTTTTTTTTATCAATATAAACCTACTTATCAATACCTGTTGTTAACATAGACTTACTTATCAAAAGCTTCATTTATCTATGAACACATAGGGTGTCTATAGATAAATGGTTTAGTCGAACACTAAATAAGCTTTTGTTAAAATAGAAATTATTTATAAATTTGATTGTGAACCTTTCTAAACAAATAAAAATAATTTATTTGGATAAATCATTTATTATATAAAATAAGGTTTTATTACATAATGTTTTGTTATGTGTCAACCCTTTTTTTTTGTTGCTTAATGTATTAATTTTCTATTTTTTTAATTTCTCATTTTACATAAATTGTAGAATTACATTGTAAGGCGAATCTTTTAAGCAATCAATATCATAGTTTATGAATATTAAGACAAGTCAACTTCCTTTAAAAAAAAAAAGACAAGTCAGCTAGTATGATGAATGAAAATGACAAGAAATTAGTTTAGCAAATAGTTTTCTAAATTAAGTACCAATGTCGTTGATTGATTTCTCACTATTTGTCAGGTTTATTAATTGCGATTTATTATGAATACGAAGGCAAAAACCTTGCTTTTTATATAACCAGCGTTTGGGTAAAGATCTTAATTAAACATTTACTATTGAATAAGTATTTATCAAGTAAATAATTATAATATAAATGAATACAATTTGCTTTAATGATTTGACAGGCAAAACCTTGCTTTTAATATGAGCCTTTTAAATTACACTTACACATACACTCTTTTATATATAGTGGTGAGTGATTCTTTCCTCTGCAAAGGGCAGGAAATAATAGTAAAAGTTATGTTTCTTATGCTCTCTACTAAGAGGAAAGAATATGATTATGGTATCGTAAGCTCGCAACGTGCCTCAAGATAGATGCTTTTCAGGGCCATTGTAGGTAGATTCCTGGATAAACCTATACGTGCTTTTGGTAGAGAGATAAAAGGTGTTTTGTGAGAAATAATACGAGCTTAAATGCTTAATTAATCTTATAAGTTATAGGAGTTTACTTTTCATAGTGGTTTTGTTTAAATTAATGTCATTAAGATGCGTTGGAGGAACCATTGTCAATTGGTTGAAGTGTCTGAAGGAATTTGTGCCTTTCCACACTCATGAAAGAAATGCAATGTGTTTTTTTTTTTTTTTCTCTATTGTAAAAGCTTGTAGGTATATGGAATGGACCCACTTGGATTTCCTCCAAATATAAAGCTGTCATAATCATTTCCCCATTATTATAAAAAAAATGTTAAACTTCGTTATCGAAAAGTTAATTGAGGGAATGCTACAAAAGAAAGGTGTTACTGAGGTAATGAAACCTTTTTTAAATGAGAAGCACTAGTGTCATAATTATTGAGATGAGATACTTTGTTTTTTCGAAAAATCATTGTCGTATGTCTCATTTTTATATTTAAAAGAAGAGAAAACAATAGAAAAAACGGGGGAAGTTGTAAACAAAAGTAAAGGAAAAAAAAGGAAATAAAGAGAGATAAAACTATTGTAAAAATACATAAAATTACATAATTTCCCCTACTTTTTTTAACATTTATAAAACTTCTTTATAGGATACCACAATGTAATATTTTTTTTAAAAAACAAATAAGAGAGTTAGTATAATTCATAAGAAAATGTCCGTGTATATATTTAAACAATTAAGGATGTTAGTATAATAGTATAAAATAGAAAAAAATGTATAGTTTCACGAAATCTCAATAATAAATTACTTTTTATTTTTAGATTTTTTTATTTGTGATGGATTAAAATTTATTAAAAATAATTAATTTTAATAAATCTTATAATTAAATAAAAATATTTAATAATTTTTAATAAATCTCAGCCACATATTTAGAAGGTCTTAAAAGAGTATTTACATGAAAAAAAAAAAAAAAACGTTGTTCCTGTGATCAGTTAAGTAACCGGAAGCGCAGGTGTACGAATCAAACCTGACACATTAATTTCAAATTTCCAAATAGAGTGGACTGTGCCAGTAGTATCTCATACACTGCAGAACCCACACTTTATCCTCTCTGCACTCCAAGAATAAAAAAGCGTACGATTGTTCCACGTGGCTTGATCGCAAGGCCCTTGATATTGGAAGAAGAATCTGAGCCACGTGGCATGGTCCCACGGTTTCTTTTTCACTCTCTCACTCCTCTTCTTTATTCCCTTTTATTTCTTTAAATTCCGCTACCATTATTTTCCATGATCGTCGTCCCCTCCATGAAGATCTCATCGTCCAAAACCTCCGAGTCATCGACTCACTTCGACTCGCCTCACTCGCCTCTCCGCTACCGATCCTCCCCCCTCTCCGACAACGGCGACCCCTTCCACTCGCCGGAAAACTCGCCGCAAAATGACCACCGTGACAACTCCCGCGCCATCGTCATCGTCGAGACTTCAACTCAATTCGCCCAGGCCGCGCCCCCCGCGCCGGACTCCGAGCACCGGAACCCACCGCCGGATGCTCCGCCGGAGGTCGTGGTCACCCGCCCCGCCATCGGTCGGGCGCGGCCGAGGTCGGTGGCGCCGCCCAGCCCGGCGGTGCCAAAAAGAGAGGCGATGGCGAGAAAGGTAGCGCTAGGGTTCCGGTTGTGCGAGGTTGTGCTGTGTCTGATTTCGTTTTCGGTTATGGCCGCCGATAAAACTCGTGGCTGGAGCGGTGACTCTTTTGATCGCTACAAGGAATACAGGTTTTCTTTTTGTATTCTTTATTTTTTGAAGTTGTTGTTATTTGGGTCAACGCGTTATGAATTGTCTTTTACTAGTTTCGTTGAAACCTAGGTTTTACTTTGGTTGAAACTTGAAACTGCAACTCTGCAGGTACTGTTTATCAGTGAATGTTATTGCATTTGTATACGCAGCGTTTCAAGCGTGTGATCTGGCGTATCAAGTTGTAACCGGGAGAAGCATAATCAATCATCACTTGCGTTACCACGTTGATTTCTTCATGGACCAGGCAAGTTTGAAAAAATTAAAAATGAAAGGAAAAAGACTCGAATTTATTTTTGCAAAAACTTATATATAGTAATTAATGTTTTTGATTTGATGAGCAGGTTCTGGCGTATCTTTTGATATCGGCTGCATCATCTAGTGCGACACGCGTTGATGACTGGCAATCGAATTGGGGAAAAGATGAGTTCACAGAGATGGCTAGTGCTTCAATTGGGATGGCCTTTCTTGCGTTTTTTGCCTTTGCTATTAGCTCCTTAATCTCTGGCTACAACCTCTGCACTCTTTTCTCATAGCAACATTTCTCAATGCATACAACAGTGTATATTTCTCAATGATTTTTTTTTCTTTTACTGTACAGACAGACAGACTTGTATTATACATACACAGTTGCGGGATACTACTGTTCGTCTTAAATCGAAAGATGGAGAAGGAAAATTTTTGTTCGCTCTAAGATTCGTTTATGTTATTCCATGAATGAATGAATAAGGTCAAGATTCAAGGACTCTAGCTAATTGGCATGTTATTAATTTTTCAATTTCTTTAGGAAAGAAAAAGAACATTGGGTGTTCTGCTTGGTTTTGAATTTCGATGGAAAATTTCGGGAATTGAAGAGCAAAGGAATTCGTTCGAAGCATTCCTTGTTTGGATAATGTTTAATTATCCTTCCAATTCCATAGTCCTCTTCATTGTTCTCACCCAGTGCTAGCTTCTGTAGCAATGGTTGCATCATTCAATTTTATTCTAACTTCAATTCTGCTCAAACAACAAGTTTTTTTTTTCTTTTTAAGAAGCTAAAATATTATTATTATTGTTTTAACTAATTGATGTAATTGGCTAGTCATCAATGGGGGAGAGCAAGTTACTCAAAATCAATATAAATGTTATATAATTTTATTTGTTTAAATATAATACTATATATAAGTTAAGAATGGATAAGTGGAGAGGGATAGAGTGTCACATCAATAAATTCAAAACAGTTTCAAGCCCTATTTTACATTTCCATTATCAAAATTCCTGGGAAACCAATTTGGTAAAAAAAAGAGAGCTTATTTACTAACTTATAACATTTTTTAAACTGCTATTTCGCTATCTTTTTATGTAGCTTTCGCTTGCCTTTTCCCTTCTTGAAATGACAACCTAGTTTAGATATATCTGAAGAAAAATACTTAAGAAAATGGGGACCTTAACTTTTTTTATTTTTTGTTGTAAAGATTATTGGCACTTTTAATTTTGTCTATTTATACCTATAATAGTCGTTTATAAGTTTTTTTTTTTTTTTTTTTTTATAAATAGCATTATAATAATGTTTAGTTTTAATTAGAAGGAATGTAGCTCATTTGGTTGGTCTAGCTCAAGTACTTGGTATTAGATTCCATTCCTATAGAGAAAAAAATAGCACAATTTTATTTTAATTAATTATCTTTATATTAATTTCATATGTTGGCCTAAACATATTGTACTCACATGTTGTGAGGTTATTTATTTAATAAAAAATCTTGTATTTGATTTTTTTGCCGTGTGTGAAAATCGTTAGGATCAACTACATTTGATTTTTCGTGAACTGTATTTAGTCTCTTGTCCATTTGGATATCCTACTATTTGATTTACACTCATTTTTAAGGTTAATTAGTTTTTCATTCATACAACACTTCGGTCCCCTCAGTCCCCCACAATTTCCTAAGGGCTTCCCTCACATCAAATTTTCCCTCATGCATAAGCACCGACCGTTCAAATAAATAAATACCTTATACATAAAATACGTGATTATTTGATAGTATAAATTATATTAAATTGTAATTTTCATCCTTTTAATTTTTTAAATACATAATTTTAATCTTTCTAATTTAAAATTATTAATTTTGATTCTCCTAATTTTAAAAATCAACAATTTTAATTCTCGGATCAATTATTAATTATAATAAATAAATTTATTAAATTAACTATAAATTCACTAAAAAAAATATTAATTAGTACCACCGTAAGTGTTTTCTTAATTACCACCACTGGTGAAAGTGTTTCTCTTCTTCTCAGTCGCACCATCGTGAGTGTTTTCCTTCTTCTCAGCCGCACCACCGTGAGGGTTTTCTTGATTCTGATTATCACCACTAGTGAAACAATTTTCCTTCTTCTCAATCACACCACTGTGACGATTTCCTTGATTTTGATTACCACCACCAGTTAAAGCGTTTTCCTTCTTCTCAGTCGCACCACCATGAGCGTTTCCCTGATTTTGATTACCATTGCTAATGAGAGAGTTTTCCTTATTCTCAACCATACCACCGTAAGTTTTTTCTTTCTTCTTAACTAACAAAAAAAAGTGTTTTTTCTTATTGTGATTCTAATTGCAACAACACTTGAGCACATTTTCTTTCTTCTCAACCAACACCACCGTGAGTGTTTTCCTAATTTTGATTCTAATTCCAGCACCACCACCACCACAGTGGGAAATGAAGAAGACCCAAAACGAATAGTTGAGGAAGGAAATCAAGACATCAATTTGTGGCTAGATTCTGAAGGAGAATCTTAAACTCTTGTCTTATCCAAGTATCCACTTTCATCACTCTACAAAGCCATTAATTTGTTTATATTAGTGATTTTTTGGTTGGTGGAGCAGAGGTGGATGAGAGATTAACTCTTTTGGATTTTAATTTTATATGAAAAAAATGGTGGTGTGAATTATACCACCATATTTTAGGTCGATGGTACTAGTTAGGCTGATTATCAATGTTTTGGAGATGTGGTTGTGTTCGATAGCACATACAAGAAGAATAAATACAACAAACTGTTGGTAATATTTTTTGGTAAAAATCATCATGCACAACCTGTGATGTTTGGATATGCCCTCGTGTTAAATGAAACAACTAAAACATATAAGTAGGTATTGCAATCTTTTTTTGCTGCAATGTGCAACAAGCATCCAAAAGCTGTTGTAACATATGGTGAGGGAAAGGAGTGGTGTCATGCTTTATCTTCTCTTCAAAAGCTAAAGTGTTGAGCATGTCTTCATGCAGTATCACAGGGCCAATTGATTCTTCACTATCAACACTGAATCTGAATAATTTCTCAAGCCTTGTGCCAGAATTCTTTGCAAATTTCTTCAATTTGAATGTGTTGGAGCTTAGCAGTTGCAGGTTGAGTGGTCATTTTCCAAAGGGTATCTTTCAAATGCAAACCCTAAGTGTTCTTGATATCTCAAACAACCCTGATCTTCATGGTGTTTTGCCTAACTTTCCACAGCATGCAGTTCTTCACGCCATGAATCTTAGTAGCACAAATTTCTCTGGGAAATTACCAGGTTCTATTTCCAATTTAAAGCAGTTGTCCATATTAGATCTATCTAACTGCCAATTCATTGAAACACTCCCAATTTCAATGTCAGAAATCACTCAACTTGTTCATGTGGACTTGTCTTTTAACATGTTTACTGGTCCACTTCCCTCTTTCAATATGGTCCCTCGATGGACAAATTCCCATGTCTTTTTTCGCACTTCCATCTTTGCAAGAACTAACACTTTCTCATAATGGATTTGATGGCCTATTAGGTGTATTCCCAAATGTTTCTTCATCTAAACTACAGTTGATTGACTTGAGCAGCAACAAATTGCAGGGCCCTATTCCCATGTTTTTTCTTTCATCTTGAAGAACTCCGTTTCCTACAACTTTCTGCAAATGAATTTAATGGCACCATAAGACTTGTTATGATTAGGCTACACAATTTGCATACATTAGGTCTTTCACACAACAAATTCTCAGTTGATATATCTTTCAATGATGATCATGACCTATCATCCTTTCTCAGCATGAAATATATATTGTTGGCTTCTTGCAAGTTGAGGGTATTTCCAGGGTTCTTGAGAAACCAATCCCAACTAAATGCTTTAGACCTATCCAACAACCAGATTCATGGAATAGTTCCTAACTGGATTTGGAGATTTGACTCTCTGGTTTATCTAAATCTTTCCAACAATTTTCTCACAAATATGGAAGGACCCTTTGATGATCTGAATTCCAATCTATACATCCTTGATCTTCAATCCAATCAACTTTCTGGATCAATTCCCACTTTCACAAACTATGCTATCCATTTGGACTACTCAAGCAACAAATTCAACAAAGTATATCCCTTTTGTATACTTTCTCTTTCAAATAACAGCTTTCAAGGGAAAATCCATGAATCCTTTTGTAATTTTTCTTCTCTGCGGTTGCTTGATCTTTCCTATAACCGCTTCAGTGACCTCATTCCAATGTGTTTGATGAGAAGGAATAGTACCCTCAGGGTGCTAAATCTTGCTGGAAACAAACTCCAGGATTGTGTTTCTGATACCATTTCAAGTGCATGCAATTTGAGGTTCCTCAATCTCAATGGAAATCTCTTAAGTGATGTTATCCCAAACTCTCTTGCCAACTGTCAGAATCTACAAGTCTTGAATCTTGGAAACAATCAGTTTGGTGATAGATTTCCATGCTTCTTAAGGAACATTTCCACCCTGAGAGTGCTGATTTTAAGGTCAAACAAACTCAATGGTTCCATTGCATGCCCACAGAGCACTAACAACTGGGAGATGCTTCATATTGTTGATATAGCCTACAATGATTTCTCTGGTATACTACCTGGACCATTTTTTAGAAGCTGGACAAAACTGATGGGTAATGAGGCTGAATCACATGAAAAATATGGGTCTTTATTCTTTGAAGTGTCTGATAATCATTCCAATGTGCGTTACAATAATTTGTTCATAGTTATTGGCAAATTTCTTGTGATGAAATTATACAAATTGTTGGCAAAGGAACCTTATTTTATGGCTGACCACATATTTGCCTATTATGTCACTTCCAACGAATTCAGTGGTCGCTACTTGGATTCAGTCCCAGTTGTGAACAAGGCTTTGCAAATGAATTTGATCAAAATTCCAACTATCTTCACTTCCTTGGACCTCTCCTCCAACCATTTTGAAATACCTCAAGAACTTGTGAGTTTGAAAGCACTCAATGTTCTTAATAAGTAGACTATTATTCACACAACATCTTTAATTAAGTGAGTTTGATTCTTTTGGTGGCGGATACGAAATATTTAGTGAAGTGTAGAAGGAACACCCAAGAACGATTCAGTTTTCACAACTGTTAATTTTCTCTTTTTATTTTTTCCTATATAATTTTTAAAAAAATAAAAACCAAAATATAAAAGAGTTTAATGTTCATAATTTTATATAGTGGGTTAATTATAACTCACAATTTTTATAAATTTTGAAATAATTTTATAAAAGTCAATTAACTTATCCTAAATGAAAGGTTGTGATTGAATGACAATATAATCCTAAGATTTTTAAAATTTTCAAGTTATTATTCTTTTTTTTTTTTTTTTATTTTCAGTTTTTTTTACAAATTTAGAAGGTATTACTCTTATTTTTTTGTATTTTTAAAATTTTCATTTTTTTTTCAAATTCAAGACATTTCTTTATTTTTAAATTTTTTTTTTAAAAAAGGTTTCAAGACATTATTCATTTTTCCCATATAATTTATTTTTTCAATTTTCATTCTAAAAAAAAAAAAAATCAAATTTTCAAGACACTTATGCATTGATGAATAATGGATGATTTTTGTAATGACTAGTTTTGCTGTGTTGTTCGATCATCATTTATAAGTTATTGCTAATGGTTTGATCACTACAAGAATTGTTAACTTTTGTTACTAACTTGAACCCTCAATACAATTAATAGTTAAATCTAATAAACTAATTATATGATCATGAAAAGTAGACCTTTTTTTTTATTTTAATTATCATTTGTTATTCGTTAAGAGAAAAATGTAGGACATTAAGACTGTGTTTGTAAACACGTTAAAATGCAATTGAATGGGAATTTAATTAATTTTTCTTCATGTTTTATTTATTGGAATGTGCTGAATGAATGCTTAGTTTTTGGATGAACAAACACACACTAAATCTCTCCCATTAATCTAAGACCTTCAAACAATAATTGAATGAATTACAAACTTGTTGGTCCATACATGCAAGTGCATTATTTAGATAAGTATATGCGCTTTCTCAACAAACTACTGTAGTATTAAATCTGTCTGGAGACAAACTTTCAGGTTATATTTATGATACATTATCAAGTTCATGTGATTTAAATAATAAAATACCATTGCAAACTAAAACTATCTTGAAGAAAGAAAACTCTTTTTCTTGTTTTGGTAGGATGCTTACTGGGTTCAGACTTTAACAAGTCTCTATGAAATCAGTTGATTATTGATTATAGTACCACGTGACTTTTAAATAAGGAAAAAGTGATACAATTAACTTTGTAGATCGTTCTATTTCATATTTTGAACTGTTCAATGTTGAAAGCTATACTGATCCCAAACTTGAGAAATACGAGTAAAGCTAGCTAGTAATTAGAGTTACGGTTGTGGTTAATGTTACTACTTAGACCATCTTTATTCTAATTTCTTTATGCAAATAAAGGTTTTTCTTTTTTACCAGTTGGAGGAGTATGGGTTCCATCATTGGCTTCTCATTTGAGCAGAGTTTCTAAGATCATTTATAGTGGGTCAATGGGTCCAGCTTCATCTTATATTTAATAAAATAAACATGTGATGTTTTTTTCAAGTCTCAACTGAGCATCCACATAGAAGGATTGAGTTAGAGAGAATAAATACTATTCAGAATTTTTATATTGAAAAAGGTAAAAATAATTGATTTGTACATGGTGATACTCAATTAAAATTATGAAACAAAATTGAGTATAAGTGTCAATTTTCATTTGCAATAATTTTTCAAGAATGAGAAATGGTAGGTAGTAACAAAGGATGTTTTGCATCTCATAAAAGGAAATAAATATGTTTTTCATCTTTGAATTTTAAATCAAACTTGATTTTAGTTTATATAATTTCAAATCAATATAAAATTATTTTTTAATTAAGTTAAAAATCGATTTAACTCCATTTTTTTTATGATTTTATTTGAAAATTAAATTTTAAAATCATAAATTAAAAATTAACCAATTATTTTGAACAGAACCTTGATTAATACACCATTATTATTTATAGTATCATTATCAACCACTACCATATCATTCTCACCACATAATTTATCAACAAACTTATTAGTATAATAACCTCTTTTATTAAGTAATTCAATATATTGGTATCATTGAGAAGGGTGCTGCTTTTGGTACTTTTAGTTCAAAGGCATAGAGGGGCGAGGTAGCCATAGCCTTCAATTTAACTTTGGGGGACATTTTTCTTTCTATGGTATTATGCAGTATCAAGATACATACCAATGACATTTTTACTGGAGAGAGATAATTGAAAAGCAGAAATCAAATGTTATTGCATAAATAGGCTTGCAGCCTTTTACATGTTGAGAGGAAAGTTAAAAAAAAAATTGGGGTGAAGCACAACTCTTCCACCACGAGAGTTCTAAAACAAATTAACAAGAACCATATATATCAACATACTTTTATTGTAACTTTAGAAGCCATTTTTATCTGATTGATTAAGAGTTAAACAGTTAACTACAAAGTTAATTTAACCTGATATTTCATAAGCTTTTCAGGGTGCCCTCGTTCTTCCTCACTAGATTCCTTGAAGAACCTGTTTTCAACAAATAACAGCACATTAAATTGAAAACCCGTTTGAGAAACATTTAAGAGGAAGGAGGCATAAGGGGTTTTGTGTTAGTTACTTGGCAAATCCCTTGAGAGCCACGTTGTCCCTGTCAAAGTATGCAAACAAGGAGTGGTACACATAGGAAGCATTGTATTCCACACTGTGACACAAAAAATTGAAGAGACTATTAGATGCACGCAAAAATACAAGCACCGTAACACCGTTTTTAAAATATAGAGAATAAAACCAATTTTAAATCCCTACACACGTACCGTTTATCTTATTTTTTATTTGTGAAATCCTAAATTATATATTATAAATTCTAAAGTAGTTTCTATGAATCAACCACTACTCTATAGATTAGTTTCACATGTTTAGATAGAAATTGACTTTGAATAAAGTTTGTCATTCTATTAGTTACAAATCTTCAACTGATTAGTCCTAACTAACAATTTTTGAATTTAAGAAAAGTATTTTATTTGATAATTATATAATGAAATATTATTATAATTTTTTGTTAGAACTGAAAATATATAAATAAAATAAAATAATTAGAATTTCACAAAATTCAGATAAATATATTTAAAAATAAGATAAAATAAAAAACGAAAACAAATAAAAGATACCAGAAATATATTATTTTTAAATATGTTTTAAAAATAAGATTGAATAAAAAATGAAAAAAAAAAAAAAGATACAATCAACTAAAGATAAGATATAATTAAATTAATACTTCTCTCTAACAACCTTCTCTTGTAAACCGTTTCAATCCTTGAATATATCTGATCCACGGAACTGCATCCTCGAATCAAAAGTTGATATCCTATTTAAAACAACGTCACCTAACTCTAGTCTTTTGACTAATCACTGGTGATGGAAATTCTTGTGTCATCAGTCCTTTCTAATGATCTCTTGATGGAAATTCTGTCGTTGCTTCCGGTAAAATCCCTGGTGCGATTCATGTGTGTATCAAAGTCATTTCAATTCTCCATCATCTCTGATCCAGATTTTGTTAAACTCCACCTTCAAAGATCACCCAAAGCCACCAGCATGTTAGTGTACTCCGAGATGAGTAATGTCTACTCTTTGCATTCATTCCCTCTTCATTCTTTCTTAGAGAGTCCTTCATCCCTCGTTGCAGTAGCTGATCTTAGTCCCAGATTTGACTTAATACATCAAAGCAAATGGTGTTACGTGGTCATCGGCTCCTGCAATGGCTTGATATGTTTCTCAGGCATAAATCGCAACAATCTAAGTGATGGTAGAAGGTTTTGCCTATGGAACCCTGCCACCAGAAGAAAAACAACATCTCAAGACCCTCAATGTACTTTACACATGCCAGGCTATCTTGACAAACTTATTGGGTTTGGCTATGATAATCTAAGTAACACCTACAAGCTTGTATCAGTCAACCTTCCCAGGAAGGATTCACTCAAAGCCTTTGAAATCAGAGTTTGCAACATAGGTGACGTTAATAACTGTTGGAGAAATATTCAAAGTTCCCCTGACGAGCCCATTCTCAACCACCGTGGTGGAGAATATCTAAATGGCACTCTTAATTGGATTGCACGTAAAGCTAACAGTGATGAATTTTTGATTGTTTCACTTGATCTTGGGAAAGAAAGCCACAGAAGATTATTGCTCCCGGGTGATTTCCATTTACATAAATACTTTTTTCATTATAAACCTCTTGGGGTTTTGAAGGATTGCTTGAGGCTTTTTTTTTACAATAGCAGGAAAAACCTTTTTGCCTTATGGCAAATGAAAGAGTTTGGAAATCAAAATTCTTGGACTCTATTGTTCAACATTTCTAATCATGATCTTCAACTCGATTTCATGTTCGATAATCTTCTATTTGATTTCACAGTGATAGATTATTATCATAATCTTCAACCATTGTACATGTTTGAGAATGGCAATATCCTCATGATTCACAATCTCACCCATTACATATCGAGAGCAATAATTTACAATGTGAGGGACAAGAAGGTAAAACATTCTGAATTTTTCTTCAACATACTTGAAGTCTTTTTGTTCGACTATTTTCAAAGCTTGGCTTGGCCTAGAAGATCCTAGGTTTTCTTTTGCACTGGTTTTTTTTTTTTTTTTGTTTTTTTCAACATTTCACTGTTTTTTAATCTTCTTCTGTTTTATGCATTGATGAATAATTGGAGTTATGGATGATTTTAACTTGTAGTTGCTAGTTTTGCTGTGTTATTCTATCATTTACGAGTTATTTGCTAATGGTTTGATCACAACTTTTTTAAGTTTTGTTACTAACTCGAACTTCAATAAAAATCTTAGTTAAATCTAAATTAATTATGTGATTATGTATTATTAATCATGAAAGTAGACCCTTTCTATTAATTGTTAAGGGAGAACATTTAGACTGTGTTCAAACACGTTAAAATGCTGGTTGAATGGGAATTTAATAATTTTTCTTTCAAAAATTTATTTATGGTGGAATGTATAGATTGAATGTTTAGTTTTTAGATGAAAAAACACACTAAATCTCTCACATTAATCTAATATCTTATAGTCTAGCCACATTAGGAGGAAGGAACCTAAAAATATAATAATGAAAAAAAAAAGAAAATGAAAAATAATAATAAATAAAAAATTATATAAAAATACAATATAAAATGTACTAAACAAATATAAGGAAAGAAAAAAAAATCCTAGAATAAAAAATGGGCAAAAGAAAAAAAATAAAAAGAATTGAAGGAGTATATGATAGTGCGAAATCATTATCGATCTACGTATTTATATATTGTGAGAATATTAGTTTTGATATATTTAGAATATTTTTAAGGTTTTAAAATATTGAATTGATAAGTTTGAATATTTAAATTATTTTTAAAATTTAACACATTAATTTATTAATATTATTTTATTATTTAATATAATTAAATTTAAAATTAATATAGGGTGTCATTTGTCATCGTCACAAAACTTTTTTTTTTTTTTAAGTTTAATTATAATTTTTATACTCTGATTTTATGAAATAAAATGGTGATTTTTATCCCTTAGTTTAGAATCCACAATTTTGATTCCCTACTTTCAAAATCAAACAATTTTGGTCTTAATATAAAGTTTACATTTTGATCCTAATATAAAGTTTACATTTCAAAATCAAGATAATTGTCAAAACCTCAAAATTAGTGAAAGGATCAACATTACTTGGTTTTGAAAATAGAAAAATTAAAATTGTGGATTTTAAACCAAGGGATGTAAATTATCATTTCATAAAATTAAGGGGATAAAAATTATCATTAAACTTTTTTTTATAATATATAATATATAGATAATATATGGATATGCTATTGAAATTAAAAATTAATTGAAAATCACCTATCACCCATAAAACCCTTTAAATCCAGTAACGTAATCTCTAGTATTCGTCCTATTATTTAATTTAATTGACAAATTCTTTAGAATTAGTTTCTTTAAAGGGTTTTTTAAACCCTCTAACGTGGCCTAATATAAATTTTACATTTGGCATAGTTGCCATGTTATTTTAAGGGGGGTTTTTTTTAAAGAAAAATTAGTTAAATATTTTATTTTATTTTATCTTTCTTTTTTAATTTTTAAAGATACCATTAGTGTGAGAGTTAAAGTTTTCCTTCTTCTCAACCAGAAAAAAAAAACAAAAAAAAGTATTTTCCTTCTTCTGAACCAAACTACCGAACACACGTTTTTCCTTCTTCTCAATTAACATCACTATAGGCCTTTGTTGATTACCATCACTAGTGAGAGTGTTTCCATCTTCTCAGCCACACTACTAAGAAAATATTATTTGTCAAAAATTCATACCAATTTACATATATTTTCAAAAATCATGATTTCTTACTTATTTGAAAGGTATATAAATGAAATTATTAATTTTAATAATATTTTTAAATCAAAAAATAAAAATTGAAAAAATAAAAAATAAAAAATGTGGATATTAGAAAAACAAAAGTGAAAGGTGTAATAAAAAAAAAATAGAAGCTTAAGAAATAAATTGAGAGGTATGGAAAGAAAAATACATTAATTATATAGATGGTACTTGTAAACAGGGACGGATCTAGGAATCTAGGTAAGGAGAGGCTATAATTTTTTTTATAAAAAATTGACAATAAAATTTTGAAAAAAATATTTAATATAAAATTTATTAAAAAAAATGAATATAAAATTTGACAATTTTTAAAAAAAATTGAGAATAAAATCTATAATAATGTGATGTAATAGTAAAATAATAAAGTAAAATTTATAAGATTTTAAAAAATTGTAGATAAAAAATATCAAATTAATTTGTTAATATTTATTAATATTTATTTTATTTTATATATATATATATATATATAAAAAGGAAGGGGAGGAGGGTAGCTGAAGCCGGTGCTCCCCCCCCCCCCACCAAAATCGGTCCCTGCTTGTAAATACAGTGAAAATCGCTGTGTCAATCGGGTTACAATTAAGCTGGCTTCACATTTCACACGCTTTTTGTTCTGTTTCTTCTTTCAATAAATACGCCTCCTCAAGAGCCCTTCCACGTTCTTTTTTCACACACAAATTTAAGAATCAAATAAAATTATCCACATGCTGCAGTACATGGTTAATACAAGTAGGCCTAATATGTAAACAGGGCAGATCCAAAAAATTTACCCAGTGGAGCAAAAAAAATAGTGCATCATATTTTTATTAAAAATATATTATAATTTTTTTATAAAACACATAATTTCATGAAAAAAAAAAATTTAAATACAGTTTTTTGGAATACATGGATGATGGATCTTGTCCATTTATTTATATTTATTATATAATAAATTGATGTTTAAAATCAAATTTTATTCTTAATTTTAATCGTTAAATCTATAACTCGTACACTTTCATGTTTTGAAATTATATGGGTCGGAATCCATTTATAATCACTCTTTTACTTTACTTCTTCATTTTTTTTTTCCTTTCATTTTATGTCTTCTATCCACTCATTAACATCCATGCACCCCACTCTCAAAATTTGGTTACTTTAATAATGATAACCATATCTATAAATAACTATAAATAGTTTTCTAAAATCAGTTATAATTTAGAATAACTGGTTATTATTTTTATAAAATTAGTTATAATTGTATAATCACTTATTATACTTGAAACAAGTTATATAACCAATTATTGATACATAATTAGTTTTTTTTTTTTTTAGGATTTGACAAATAAGTTATTAAAAAATACCTAGTTATTGAAATAACTAGTTTTTAAATAAAAATAAGTTATTTAAAATAACTATAATTATAAAAATAGTTATAATTTTGTAATAATTTTTATATAACTAATTATTGTATAACCAGTAACCATTATTTAGTTGTTTTTTTTAACTAATTTTTTTTAGCCAAATTGAGTAATTTTTATAAATAAAATAATCCAATTAGATAATTTACAAATAAAATAAACTAGTTGAATATCCAAATAATAAGAAAATCCACTTAATGAGAACTCATTTTACCACGAAAAACAAATAAAAAAAATTATTTGTGTATTAAGCCTTTTAATCCACCTTCTCATTTTTCTTCTTTCATCTTTTTCGCTATCATCTCAGTTTAATTTTTAACAAATTCCTACCTACTCACCTACCTCGTTAACACACCTACTCAATAGACATTTTATAAATACAGGACAAATTACAAAATACTGTTTTATTACATAGTTTTTTTTTTTTTATCAGCAAAACGCAATATATATATATATATATATATATATATATATATATATATATATATATATATATATACCATGTAAAAAATACAATAAGAGTTTTATTACATAGTTAAGATTCTGCCATGATATATATGTTTGTATTGGCATACTAACTTGAAACATTAATTCTTTACCAAGTCCCTACTAATATGCATAAATTCCTCTTTTTCCAATATGATAATTTTTGATGTTGGTAATCGATGTAGATGGAGGAGGAATCTTTTTGTGTAGAATGTGGATCCGATCGAGTTGCTGGTAGAAGTTATTAATTAATGTCTTGTGTTCTTTCTCTTGTGTAGAAAATTGTTAATTAATGTCTTGGGTATGAAATGAGGATCCTCTAGCGTTGTTATAGTTAAATCAATTTTATTTGACAAGCTCAAATTTTATCAAGGAGTACACATTCTATTCTTTATGTTATTTTAAAAACTTTTGCAAGATCTTAATTTGTTGTCCCACTCAAACTTCTGGCCTTATTATATGGGTTTTCAACCCGAATTAATTTATGTAAAAGATAAAATTTGGTGTCTCAAGAGTGCATTATATTATTGTATATTTTGATCTTTGTAGAGTGATCATAGGAATAATGTTATTTTTAGAGAGCCTGAGCTTGGATTAACACTCTTGGGGACAAAGGCACGTACGTAATCTAACTTTATATCCACTCTTTTTTCCTATTAATAGCTTTGTTTAAGTAATCTAATTTTATTTCCGACAATTTGTGACTACGTAATAATGCAAGCAATGGAAAACAGGTACGAGGAATGGAGATCTAATTAAAACACAAAAAGACAGCAACAGAGCAACAAGGATATATTGATATTTAATATCCATGGTTCTCACAATTATGAGTTTCATAGAACTCATCAAAAGCATTGAACCTTGTTACATGAACCATGGTAATTTGCAATTAGGAGTTACATAGAACCCCCAAAGGTCAAAGCATTGAACCTTATTATTACAGCAAACAAACATGACTACAACACACGATGATAACTAACTTAAGGTCATACACATGACATGACATTTATTCAAATTAATACATCGATCGATCTATTAATAATGCTAATTAAGTTCATCCCCATGGCTCGGAAATCACTTCAACAGTTTCCATAATCAGCTTTTCTCCATTTTCCATAGCTTTCCTTCTCAGACGCAACTGCCTCTCTGCATATAATTTCTCAGCCAACCTTCATAAAGTTAAAAAAAAAAAAAAAAACTCTCAAAATTAGCATATAAATCAATTTAAAAAAGTGACTTACTTTCAAAGTAGTTTTTTTTTTTTTTTTAAATCAATAAATATACTATATACTATATTCACCTGTCAAGAGCTTGAGCATTTGTATGGTCTAGTTCAACCGGGATAAAAGTATTCACATTCATCCTCTTAACTTTTTGGAGCAACAGGTTTTTCCCCACCTTTTCAAGATTATCCATGTTTTTCTTCTTAGCATTATCCATATCTTCCATTGATGGACTCAGGTTATACTCCTGCCATATGACAACATATCTCATGCATCAAGAACAATTCAAGCTAAATTACACGAACTCTCTTGTTTAGCTTTTCCATTAGCTGATTTAAACTTAGAAGTAAACTAATTTTAATTTATGAAAAAAATTATTTCAATTATTTTGTTTCTATATTCATAAACGGGGGCAGAGATTATAAGATTGATCTGATAATAATAATAAAAAAAAAGAACAAAGAGATAAGTCGTAGGTTTAAATTCTCGCGCTAACAAAAACCTATATACCTCGATTCGAAGATAGTTATCTGCGGCCAAGATGCCGGGGAACACCGTGGCAAGGTAGTAATGGGTCATGTCTGTGCTAAATATTGCCTCATTAAAAACGTCAGCTCTTAAAGCTAACCATCCAACTTGACAAGCGCTGTCAAAGATTCCAGTTAACTTGTCATTTTTTGTTGCTCCAGTTCCTAATGACAGCAACAGGATCTGCTTATGCTCATCGCTGTTTTGTATCACTTCACTCACAGCAACCATCGCCTGTAATTCAGTTAAATTTAATTTCATCTCGTGGGTGAAACTTAATTTTTCATAGACCATATATATAGGACATGAGTTAGTAATAGTGAAGCACACATCGATAACCAATTATATATTTAATTCTGCATGCAGATAATTAAATAATTTTATATATGTACTATATAGTAACCCATAGGGTTGACAGCAAAAAAAAATTTGGCCAATAACAATAACAATGAATCATAACGAAATTACTTACATATAACAGACAAAAAATGTTTATATATTATAGTTGAATACTTTTGTGTGAACTTCATTAATTTAAGTTGGTGATATTTACTGGATTATTAGCAGACATAGCACCATCAACCAAATCAAATTCAACTCCCTCATTGTTAAATTCGTGGGATGGCAGATAAGTTGGTGCAGCCGAAGTTCCGAGGCATATATCTGAGAGTTTCGCATTCAAGTATTTTTCTGTCTTCAGCTGCATTATCAAAGAAACACAAACAATTAATATTCAATTGTTAGCCTTAACAAAAAAAATTATTCACATAGCAATATCATACAATAACTTATAATATATTTTTTCTCTCTCTTTATATAAGAAATTTGTATGAATAGCGGGTTAATTTCTAGCCATATAATAATGAAACTCAAATTAAGGGTTCTATACATGCTAACCTTATAGTTTGAGAATATAACAGGCTTGATTTTCCTCTCGTCGAAAGTTGGTATTACAACGTTCGTCAATGTTTCATTCAGTCGTGTCTCTTGCAATATCTTACGAGCTATATTTCGTAAGGACTTCCCATTAAACTTGGGACATTTTATTGGGTCAATCAAAGATCTGCATTTTGTTTCATCACAAGAATCAGAACGTTGTTCCAGCAAATTAACTAAAAGAAAAAAAGAATATTTCAACGCACAGGTTCAATTAAATTTCCCCTTAACTACGCTTTTAAATTTAGAAATTTACTATGATGATGTAATTAACATGTCTCAAAATAAATTTGAAGAGTTTGTTGATGAATCAAATTAACACAGTTAAGTGTTCCATTTGTTCAAGGTCGATACTTATTACCTAGGTTCGAATATTTTAGGGCCATATTTCTTGTAGAATTCAACGACTTCCGAGGGAGCAAAGAGAGGACTATTGGAGCTGGGTGAGATTGGGGCTGCTAACATTGCAGTCATGATTCCACCAGTACTAGTTCCTGATATTACATCAAAATAATGTGCCAAAGATGTTGTTGGATCCTTAGCCTGCAATTCAACCATATTAAAATGTAATTTATTCAAAAAAAAATATTGTTCATAGAAACGAGATCGATCGCTAGGGAACATTCTAATTAAACTCATATAATAAAATTGTATAACATATACAACTTAATTAAGATTTTTCATTTTCTTGTAATAAACTGTTTATGAAAGTAAAACATATATGTGCAAACACTTCCATTTCCTCTGCATATTCTACTTTGGAGAAATTAACTAATGAAATATCATTTTATATACCTTTTAAGGAAGAAGTATTAGACTATTAATTATCTTTTTCCTATGCAAATTAAAATGAAAAAAACATTCATAGTTTTAATTTCCCATATATATATATATATATATATAAGAAACCTAATAGTGTGATACTCTTCATCATCAGACCATTAGCAACGAAATCTTTCACAATTAATCACTACAAGAATATATAAAGCTTTAATAATAATAATAATAATAATAATAATAATAATAGTCTCTTCTTTAAAAAGGCATTAGACTCCTAAAGTTAATTAACCAAAATTTTCTCCATATAGTTAACGACAATATTACACAAGATTAAGCTTTACAATACCATTTGCACCACACACACACACAAATCAAAATGCATAAATAGATCATGGACCTTTAGAGCATTATCTAAGTATTTAAGAACAGTTGCGGGAATAATGTCCCTGATACCACCACCGTCTATGCTGAGAATGGTTGTATGGTTTCCATACAATCTCACCAGTTACATATCGAGAGCAATAATTTACAATGTGAGGGACAAGATGGTAAAACATTCTGAATTGTTCAGCAACATACTTGAAGTCTTTTTGCTTGACTATTTTCAAAGCTTGGCTTGGCCTAGAAGATCCTAGGTTTTCTTTTGCACTGGTTTTTTTTTTTTTTTCTTTCTTTTGCAACATTTCACTGTTTGTTAATCTTCTTCTGTTTTATGCATTGATGAATAATTGGAGTTATGGATGATTTTAACCTGTAGTTGCTAGTTTTGCTGTGTTATTCTATCATTTACGAGTTATTTGCTAATGGTTTGATCACAGCTTTTTTAAGTTTTGTTACTAACTCGAACTTCAATAAAAATCTTAGTTAAATCTAAATTAACCATGTGATTATGTATTATTAATCATGAAAGTAGACCCTTTCTATTAATTGTTAAGGGAGAACATTTAGACTGTGTTCAAACACGTTAAAATGCTGGTTGAATAGGAATTTAATAATTTTTCTTTCAAAAATTTATTTATAGTGGAATGTATAGATTGACTGTTTAGTTTTTAGATGAAAAAACACACTAAATCTCTCACATTAATCTAATATCTTATAATCTAGTCAGGAGGAAGGAACTTAAAAATATAATAATAAAAAAATGAAAAATAATAATAAATAAAAAAATTATATAAAAATACAATATAAAATGTACTAAACAAATATAAGGAAAGAAAAAAAAATCCTAGAATAAAAAATGGGCAAAATAAAAAAAATAAAAAGAATTGAAGGAGTATATGATAGTGCAAAATCATCATCGATTTACGTATTTATATATTGTGAGAATATTAGTTTTGATATATTTAGAATATTTTTATGGTTTTAAAATGTTGAATTGATAAGTTTGAATATTTAAATTATTTTTAAAATTTAACACATTAATTTATTATTTAATATAATTAAATTTAAAATTAATATAGGGTGTCATTTGTCATCTAGCAACGTTACAAAACTTTTTTTTTAATTTTAATTATAATTTTTATCCTCTGATTTTATGAAATGAAATGGTGATTTTCATCCCCTAGTTTAAAATCCACAATTTTGATTCCCTACTTTCAAAATCAAACAATTTTGGTCTTAATATAAAGTTTACATTTTGGTCCTAATATAAAGTTTACATTTCAAAATCAAGATAATTGTCAAAGCCTCAAAATTAGTGAAAGGATCAAAATTACTTGTTTTTGAAAATAGAAAAATTAAAATTGTGGATTTTAAACCAAGGGATGAAAATTATTATTTCATAAAATCAAGGGGATGAAAATTACCATTAAATTTTTTTTATAATATATAATATATAGATAATAGATAATAGATAATATATAATATATGGATATGCTATTGAAATTAAAAATTAATTGAAGATCACCTATCATCCATAAAACCTTTAAAACCAGTAACATAATCTCTTGTATTCGTCCCATTATCTAATTCAATTGACAAATCCTTTGGAATTAGTTTCTCTAGGGTTTTTTAAATCCTTTGACGTGGCCTAATATAAAATTTATATTTGGCATAGTTGTCATGTCATTTAAAAAATCTCTCAATTTGCAATTCAAGTTATTTTGAGGGATTTTTTTTTAAAGAAAAATTAGTTAAATATTTTATTTTATTTTATCTTTCTTTTTTAATTTTTAAAGATACCATTAGTGTGAGAGTTAAAGTTTTCCTTCTTCTCAACCAAAAAAAAAAAAAAAAAGCATTTTCCTTCTTCTCAACCACACCACCTTGAGCACACGTTTTTCCTTCTTCTCAATTAGTACCACCGTAAGCGTTTTCCTGATTACCACCACTAGTGAGAGTGTTTCCCTTCTTCTCATCCGCACCACCGTGAGGGTTTTCTTGATTCTGATTACCACCACTAGTGAAACCATTTTCCTTCTTCTCAATCACACCAATGTGACGGTTTCCCTGATTTTGATTACCACCACCAGTTAGAGTGTTTTCCTTCTTCTCAGCCGCACCACCATGAGCGTTTCCCTGATTTTGATTACCACTGCTAGTGAGAGAGTTTTCCTTATTCTCAACCATACCATCGTAAGTTTTTTCTTTCTTCTTAACTAACAAAAAAAAGTGTTTTTCCTTATTGTGATTCTAATTGCAACAACACTTGAGCGCATTTTCTTTCTTCTCAACCAACACCACCGTGAGTGTTTTTCTAATTTTGATTCTAATTCCAGCACCACCACCACAGTGGGAAATGAAGAAGACCCAAAACGAATAGTTAAGGAAGGAAATCAAGACATCAATTTGTGGCTAGATTCTGAAGGAGAATCTTAAACTCTTGTCCTATCCAAGGTATCCACTTTCATCACTTTACAAAGCCATTAATTTGTTTGTTCCTTGTTAAAATATTGATTGTTGAGCATATCTATGATAAATGAAATTGCAATTTGTTTCTTGAATGACTTTTTATTATTAAGAATGAATATAAATATACTTGTTGGTAATCCTCGAGTCATGTTTTAGGGGATGAGTACATCAATGGATGAGAATGTACTACTGATTTCTATGAGTAGTGTCATTATGTTTTGGTTGCTTTGAAGCAGTAGGGGAGAATTAATTTTCTAAGTATGTCTTTATATTAGTGATTTTTTGGTTGGTGGAGCAGAGGTGGATGAGAGATTAACTCTTTTGGAATTTAATTTTATATGAAAAAAATGGTGGTGTGAATTATACCACCATATTTTAGGTCGATGGTACTAGTTGGGCTGATTATCAATGTTTTGGAGATGTGGTTGCGTTCAATAGCACATACAAGAAGAATAAATACAATAAGCTGTTGGTAATAGTTTTTGGTAAAAATCATCATGCACAACCTGTGATATTTGGATATGCCCTCGTGTTAAATGAAACAACTAAAACATATAAGTAGGTATTGCAATCTTTTTTTGCTGCAATGTGCAACAAACATCCAAAAGCCGTTGTAACATATGGTGATGGTGTAATGAGGGAGGCGATCAAGAATGTTTTTCCAAACGCATATCATAAACTTTGTGCATGGCACTTGCTAAAGAATGCTGTTGAGAATATCAAGAATGTAAAGTTTTTAAAGGATTTCAAAAGGGCTATGTTTGGTCAGTTTTCACCTAAGAAATTTGAAATGTTTTGGAAGGAGATTGTTGCTAAGTATCATCTTGAAGGAAACAATTGAGTTGACCAAGTCTACCAAAAGAGATTTATGTGGGCAACTGGTTATCTTTGTGATAAGTTTTTTGTTGGCATAAGGACTACTTCACTATGTGAAGACATCAATTCCTGTATAAAGAGTTATCTTTGGAGGAAAAATTCAATTGTGGAGTTGTTATACAATTTTGAGCACTTTTTAAGAGATTTCAAGTACAATGAGCTAATTTCTTATTTTAATTCTTTTTATACAAAACCTGTAATGAAGACTTGTCTACAAAAACAAAAACTTAGAGATACAAGCTTCTAAGATCTATACTCAAGTTGTTTTTAAATTGGTGAGAGGAGAAATTTTAACTGTTGGATCCTTGAATGTGACTAAGAGAACTGAAAATGCAGATAAATTGTCATTCATGGTGGACAAATTTTATTATCGTCATAGACAACATTAAGTTATATATGAGAAAGATGAATCAAAATTTTCCTGTGATTGTAAGTTATATGAATCATGTGGCATTCCTTGCAACCACATTGTATGTGTAATGAAACTTGAGCATGTTTGCAAAAGGTAGTTGAAGGATACTAAAAATACATTTATTTCTCACTTTAAGGCAGAGGACAAGGACAATGATATGATGATTATGGCTCCTTTTGGTGTGTTAGCTGCATCATTTAATAGACTTGGTCACATTGTTGCAAAAAAGCTTGACACATTCAATTTAATTAAGGAAGAAATTTTGAAGTTGACCAATAAATTAGGTCTTATTAATGAGTTACCTACAAATGATATTAATGATCCTACTATTGTTAAGACTAAAGGTGCTCTACAAAAGAAAAATTACAAGAAAAAGAATAAGAAATGCTCTATCTATAATAAAATTGGTCACTCAAAAACTACATGTCCAATTCTCTTGTCTATGGACGATGATGATTTGAGTGATTCTGAGGAAGAATGTGGTGCAAAGCTTAATGATTCTAGAAGTGTAGAAGATAATGTAAGTTTGAACTTCATTAAGTATGAATCTAGTTGGTTGTTAATTATTTATATAAATGGTTATACAATTTTTTTTCCCTATTCATTATATTTTTACAGGGTAAAGAACCACCATTGGATGATCAAAACAATGGGCAAGAGACCAGACATAAAGAGAATTCTAAAGAACATGGTGATAAACTAATGAGAAAGGTAGGCTAAATGATGGTTTCATAAATTTAGTTTATAACCATGTTAGTCTATTTATTTATTTTGACTAAATTGCTACCTTTGTTATAGAAGAGACGTGGAAAGGAAGTTGGTAGTTCTACATTAGTTAAAAATATGAAAAACAGGTGCTCCTGAGGTGATATGGCAAAAGAGCAATGTGTATGTAGATGTTGAATTTTGAAACTGATTGAATTCCCATTTTTTGTTTTTTTATGTGAATGGAATGATTTTTACCATGTCATATATGTTTAGCAAGTTAAAGTACCACTGTAGCAAAGGAAAAGAGACAATACATGGACAATATACTACAAAAAGTGTTTCTAATGTAATGACAATTTTAGGCTAAATGATTGTTTTAAAATTTTATGTTACTTTGTCATATTAATTTTGACTCAATTTCTATTTTATGTTATAAAAGAAACAAGGAAATGAAGTTGACAATCCTAGATTGGTTAAAAATATGAAGAAAAGGTTCTCTAGAGATTATATGGTGAACGAGCAGTGTGTAAAGCATGACTGCTAGTTCATCAAAGCAAAGAAAATGAGGTAATACATGGACAATATACTACAAAAAATGTTTCTACTATAATGATAATTTTAGGCTAAATGATTGTTTTTATAAAATAAAAATAATTCATGTTACTTTGTCTTCTTTTTTTATATTAATTTTGACTCAATTGTTATCTTTATTACTAAAGAAACAAAGACAAGAGTCTGACAAATCTGCATCATTTAAAGATAAAATGAAGCTCTCTAAAGGTGATATGATGAAAGAATACAAAGCTTCTAATCACGATATTGTTGGTACCACAAAAAATAAAAAATGAGTACACCTATTATCACATCAAGCAAATGTTTCATTCACTAATCTTATATCACAATGTGTGTCCTTGCCTCCTTTATATAGAATGCTTCCCATGTACAATCAATTTCCTCAAGTCCCTTTTGTTCCAATCGTCCCCAATTCAATGTCTTATTTGATGGTTAGAATTTAATTTTACAAATAAAGTATTATGTATGTTGCATAACATAAATATTGTAATCTTGTTGTTTCAAAATATTGGTGCCTTCAATAACAACAATGGGGACGTCTTGCCACAATTTATTTTCAAAAGCGAAAGTAGTAAGTATTGGTTTATGTATATGTTAATGGGTAACATTTTAATTTATTTATTTATACTAAAATTAGCTTAACATGTGGTCAACAAGTGGAAATTCATTGGAAATGCCACTCATGAATCAAAAGAATGAGTAATGTTTTAATCACATTTACAATTTTACAAAGAATATGCCTCCTTAGTGAAAGTTAGATATATTACTATTGGAAACGGGTTCAAGAGATAATAGATGAGTATTCATTTTTGTTCTATGTGTAGATATTGGGAGTCTTTAATGACTTGGGAGAATAATCTATTGCTACATTTAGAGCTTACAGTTTGGTTTCAGTGGTTATAGTTTTTTTAATTCTGTTGGAGTGATGTAATTTGTTGTCATTTGTAGCTTGTGGTTGTAATTTTTTTAAATTTAGAATTATAGTTCTCATTAATGAAGCAATAGTATATTAGATTTGTAAGGAAAATGACATTTATCTTTTTTCTTTAAATTTTTTAATACAAGTTTTATAAGTATAAACTATAAATTGTGATATAAAATTAACATATGAAATATGGTGTACCCGAAACTTATCAAACACATGAACAAATTAACTATCATTATTATTATTAGTGGAAACACAGGCAGGCACTGCACTTGTGTGTTTGCACTTTTATTTTGTTGACATTAAAATTTTATATATTTTATTACATAAGTATATGAGAGGTAGATATCTTATGTGCATTTATAGTATATGGTTGATACTTATATACTGCATCCATTACTATTTACAAGGAAGAAAAATGAGATTTCACACTTACTTATTAAAAAAAAATAATCATCTTTTTTAAATTGTATTAATTCCTAATAAATAAATAAATATTTTTACTAAATTATCAAATCTTAGTATCAAGCATAATATTTTTATTAAATGAATAGTAGTTTAAGAATTACCTATTAAATAAAGTATAATAACTGACTTTTGCTTATATTTAAGAAAAAAAAAAGTATATTTTTTTATTGGTTATAATAAATAGTTTATAATAAGAAACGGAAGGAGTATATAAAGTGATTGTTTTTAAGTATATACTAGTGAATTGGTTTTGCATTTTTAGTCATTATTTATAAAGTGACTGTTTCAGTATTTGAATGAGGTGCTTATGTTATGAACGAGTGATTAAAAACTTGGTGTGTGTTGTGACTTGTGAGAGTTTTTTTTTTCAAAAGAAGTGAGGGCATCAAAATCTTATTAATTTTCAATTTTTTAAGTAAACGTTTTTAAAATTGAATCATAAATTTAAGTAAAAATATATCAAAGTAAATCTAATGACTAAAATGTTAAAAAAAAATCTAATGACTAAATAAAAAGAATGAAAAACTAATTTAACAATAAAAAAGAGTGTGAATCAAATAATACGATAATTTTCCCTAAAAAAAACAATACGATAATTAATTAAAACTAAATTGTATATTGCTATTTAAAAATTAAAATTATAAATGACTAATGATAGGTATAAATAGACAAAGCAATGCCTTTAGGATATTTGTTAAATAACTTAATGTAAAAATATTTATATTAAGAGAAGAAAAACTGAGTTGTCCACCTTTTTTTTTCGCACACTCATGATTTATTCCCGCCGTTCTTATTGTAAGACCCAAATTTGGAGACTGTTTTTATAAGATTTAATATGTAATGTGTTAGTTTATTTAAATTTATTTGATAAAAGATATTATCAATCTAGATAAATTTTGTATTATCATATGAAATAAAATAATAAGTATATAGATTAATTTATATTTAAATGGTAAGATTAAGAAATTAATTTTTAATCTTAATCATTAATGATTATATGCGTTTGATATATATATTATCATTTATCACTTAAAAAAACATTACTGGATACATTTCTTATATGTATAAAGATGAGTTTGATGGTGATATATCATATAATATAAATATAAAATAGTTTTATTTTATCATTTAATGATAATAATTTATTTATAATAAATTAATTAATTTTTATAAAATTATTTTAAAAATAATATAAAAGATAGATTATAATTGAATCATGATACATCATTAAATTATAAATTTAAAAAATATTAAAATAATAATATAAAATAATTTTATACACACAAACCATTATAACTCTGTGTTTATATTTGGAGTTCAAAATCCCAACTGAGGGGCCTATAGTCCTAAGTAATATCATTAAAATAAGAAGTATTTTTGGACTTTTGTTGACTAGAAGCTTGAGCAAGTTCTAAAGTCTAAAGCCTCTAAATAAGTATAAGTTGTTGATTTAAGTGGTTATTAAATTTGATTTTCTCAAGTAAAGTTTTAAATTTGAATTCAAAATTTGTGGATGAAAAAAATATGATTAGGATAAGAAAACCCCACACTAAATTTATAATTTTTTAAAAATTAATTAACCACACAAGTTTTATAATTTTAAAAATCAAAAACTATTTTTAAAAACTAAATCAAACAGCCCTTAGTTTTGGGTTGGAATAGTGCGGTCTGTATAGGTGGATCATTATTATTTGATTAATGACTACCAATATGATATGAATATAAGAAAAAATAAACTGTTTCATGTTAATTAAAAAAAATTAAAAATATTTAATTTAAAAATAAATAATTTTCTTAAATTATCCTGCATTGTTTGAATTCGATATCAAGAAAAAAAAAAGACTATCATTAGAATTAGAACCTTTATTAAATGAAAACTATTTGAGAGACAATTTTATTAAATCAACTAAAATCTTAGATGGAATTTTCTTATATTTAAATCTAAGTTCAAAACATTATTATTATTATTATAATTATTATAACTATTTGGAGGGAGTATGAGTATCTTACCTTTGAGAATTCAATTATTTTTTTGCTCTTATCCGTGTTATAAGACATAATTTGGTCTACGTTGCTAAGACATAATTTAGAAGGAATAGAAGGTTAGGCCTATATTTAATTACTTAATTACAATTTTCATTTTTTAATTTTGTAAAATTAGGTTTCCTATTATTAAAAACATGCAAATTTATCCATATGTATATTTGTTATGACGATGGAACGAACTTGAATGTTAACCATTTTAATTATTATTTATATTTTTTTAATTTTTAAATAGACTTTCTTTTAAAAATAAAAACAAATTTCATTAAATATATGGTGAAATTTTTCTTTTCATACCTCCCATTTTATTTTTTACATTCACATTTTACTTATCACACCTCTTTACTTTTTGCACATCATTTTTCTTAATTTTTAATTTTTAATTTTATAATTACAGTTATATTATATGACCAATATGACATTTTGAAAATTCATACCAATTTATATATATTTTCAAAAATCATGTCTTGCTTATTTGAAAGATATATAAATGGAATTATTAATTTTGACAATATTTTGAAATCAAAAAATTAAAATTAAAAAAAATTAAAATGTGTACATTAGAAAAGCAAAGTGAGAGGTGTAATGAGAATGGAAGCGTAAAAAATAAATTGAGAGATACTGAAAGCTAAGATATCAATCACATAGATACTTCTATTAAATGAATCGCTCTCACCCTTATAAATGCATTGACGCCTTATACCATTGCGTCAATCCATTGGGTTACAATTAAGTCTTTTATATATTGTACACATGTAAATATAGTTGTAATAAGTGATTGGACGAGAAAACTCCAATCAGATGAAATCTTATTTGGATGACTTCACTAAATCTTATGTTATGTGAATAGTTAATTTTTTTGTTTGCTGTGTTGCTGTCATTGTCAGGGAACAAAATTCTATTTCAAGAAAGGGATAATTGAGATGATAGTTAGTGATTTTTTTTTTTTATGTACAACTTTTGGTAAGTATAAGGATGGTATATATTACTAGTATTAAGTGAATATTTGGTGAGTTTTGTTTGTAGAATTTAGTCTTGGAGTAAGGCTTTTTGGTAGTATAGTGATATTTATTTTTTGGTCATTTATTTTGACTTTGTTGCCAAAGGTTATGGTTTGTTTTACTATAAATAGTGTTTTATTTGCAATAATGCAACATATTTTTTTATAGGATAACATCATGTTTTGTTTCTCCAAACTATCATGTATTTTGGATATATATAAATTGTGTTTTGCCGGAAAAAAAAAAGGTGGTGACTAGTTAAGTTTCTTAGCAAAAATTAGTTATTGACAAAGTTAATGAATACTTCACACCAATCTCATTAGTAAAAAATAGTTTTAATAAGTGGTTAAGAAATAAGAAAAGTAATCTTATATAATTTCCTTTTCCAATAAAAAAAAACTTATATAATTACCAATGTGGTTAATCACTATTGTTGAATTTTATTTTTTTTTACAATTATTGTTGAACATTATTAAGCATTTTAATAATCTTTTGAAACTATTAATTATTTTTTAAACAAAGTTAATTACTATTAGACATTTAAGTAATTCAATGAAACTAGGAGAAAATCATCAAAAGATACTACGATCTACTACATTTCCGATTCTTAAGGATTAAAATACTTAATAAATCATTGGATTCATGGTTAGTTCTCAACCTAAGTGCTCTACAACAGTGGTTTTATGATTTTTTCTCAAGTAAAAATTAAGGTTCTTTTTTTTGTCAATGTCTTTCATAACTCCAGGTGTGAAAGAAAGAAACTATGTGTGGGTTGGTGTATTCATAGTGTGTTAAAAAATTATCAATAAAAAATAATTAATCTTTAACTATTCAGGTATGATTGTATGGTTCATATTACATTTCTAATTTTTAACAATAATCAATAATACTCACTTAATATTTTTTTTTTTTATAAATCATATTTGAATGGTTAAGATTGTTAATTTATGGTAATTTACTTTAATATCTATTGTGATTATTAAATACATAATTGATAAAATATATCAAAATCTTTATAGGGTATGAAAATTAAACTCTATAATTATATTCTTAAATTATCTTTATAATTATAAAAACATAACTTGAAATTGAATTTGGTACTGCTTTATTGGACCTAATAAAGGTTATATGGTCGACAATAGTGGTCTGACTAGTGTTTTGAACAAGGATCTTCTTTTTAATTGTATCTGTGGAGAATAGTATGCAATTGAATTAGATCATACACAATTGGGTAAGATGGTGTGAACAGATGTTCAGTTTGGTTAATAAAAAATAAAAAAAAATCAAAGAATGACATCAACATGTTTCAAATTTGAAGTCTTTGGTATACAAAAATATTAAAATAATAGTAATAAAATATTTTATTATGTTATTCTAACATTTCATAAGTATATATAAAAATAATATTATATGTATTTTATAATTATTTATATATCTCTTTTATTCACAAATATTATTTATTATTTCAAATTATACTAACTCAGGTTCATTATGTTCATGGCTGTTCATATTTTTTAATATCAATTAAATAAAATAAAATATATAATATCATAAAATATATAAAATAATAATAATTAAATTAATAAATTTTATAATAAAATTATATTAATTTGTGATGTATTATTTTAATTATTTTAAGTTAGAGTATTTATGATATTATATTAATTTGTCATGTAATTTTTTTAAATAAAGTATAAAATTTAAATTTTATTTAATATAAATTAGATAGTCAAACACTGACCAATTAATTTAACTATTAATCTACTAATCCAATCCTATCATTTGATTTTTAAAATCATGCTTAATCTTTACTAATCCACTAATCTAATCCTATCATCAATTTGATTTTTAAAACCATTCTTAATCCTTATTAATCCCTAATCCAACCCAATCATCAATTTGATTTTTAAAACCACGCTTAACTCTTGCACTATTTATTTAATAAAGATAAAGAAAAAAGTAATGTCCCAACGGTATCAATTGTTGGTATCTACAGCTTTAAATTAACAGTGAATCTGTCATGATTAAACTCTAAAGTATTTGACCAGAAAAAATAAAATAATATTTAGAAGTGTTCCTAGCTATACCCGCATTACACATTGTGAAAAAAAACAAAATTATTTTAATACTTGCAATGGTGGCAAACATGTCTATAAATAGATTTGAGAAGAATCCTCGTTTACCTTTCTTCAACTTCATTTCACATTTAGAACAATCAATGGCTCCATTCCTCTTGTTTGCTTTCATATTTGCTAGCCAAATAATTTCTGGATTCAGTACACCGCTGCCACCTCCATTCTATGGAAAGAATATAAACATTCTAAGCATAGACGGTGGTAGCATTAGGGGAATTATTCCTGCAACTGTTCTTAAACACTTGGACAAGGCTCTTAAGGTCCATTATTTTATGTGTTGTGTGTGCATGTATGTGTGTTAATATTAAAGCTGGAAAATTAAATTGTATATTCTTTGTTTTAATTTTTATATGCTGATATGATAGTATGATACTCCTTTAAAAAAGTAATGTATAAAAATATTAAATCTATATGTTTTCTCTACATGTAATATACATTTTTTTTTATAGATTACAGTCTAAATTAATTTTTTTTCATTTTCATATTTTTTGTTTAAGAATTTTTGTTTGCTTTATTATATATAATTGAATACTTTTATTAACTATATAATGTATGTTAACAATGTCAATGCCGCATACATCATTTCTTATAAAATGAATTTTGTTTCATACACCTGAATTTTACTTTTTGCGTCCGTATATTTTTATCAGGGATTTACTTATATCCTATTTTGTTTCTTTAACGTCCAAAATTTATTTTATAAGTAAATTAGTAGACTTGTTTACGTGACATTCAACAATTTAGGTAATAATATGAACGAAGTATTTTTAAATAAGAAAAATATATTTAAATCTATATAAATTGATAGTTTAATTATAAATTAAATTCTTCAAAAGAAGTATACATCTACAAAGCACTAAGTAAATATGATCGATAGAGAAATAGAAAGAAAAGGATAAATATTAAATAATTTTATTGTATGAATGTAATATCTCATGTTCCCTAATTACTGATCTCAGCTTTCTATGAAGTATGAACAATACTAGTATTTTCTTAAAATGAAAAAACTATGCTTGAATATATACTATATATATTCTAATTCAAACTTTTCAGGCCAAGGATCTAACAGCATCTCTAGCACAGTACTTTGATGTGATAGCAGGAACTAGTACTGGTGGACTCATGGCTGCTATGTCAGCAGCCCCAAACTCATCTGAACCCAATACTCCTCTTTTTAATCCCTCGCAAATCGTAGAGTTCTACAAGTCAAAGGGCCGTGAAATTTTCCTTCATAAGTAATGATTCGTAGATACTCTTAATTATTTTTCTTTTCACATTACATTACGTATTATTCAGATGAATTACGTTCGAGAAAAATATAGTAACACACTCTTTTCATAAAAAATATAAAAAATATATAGACAGTGTTTTACATTTATAGGATTTTTCTTTACATTTATATTTCTCTTCCTTTTCTCACTTTCTACGTCTAGGTGTCCATGAACATTTTTTTTTTATATATATATATATATATATATATATATTTAAATTAGGTAGGTAACTTATGAAAATGAACAATGGAACACTTGCATATGGATATACGTTAATTTTAGTAAACAGCACCAAAACAAACACTATATAGTTGAGTGGTCTTAAAAAATATTTGATAATCGTGTTAGATCATCAAAATAATTTTCTAAATTTAAAAGTATAATTGGGGAAAATTTAATTGAATGTGTTGGAATTGCTTTTACCTCTAATTAATTTGCTTAAAAGTTTGGAATTCTTTGATGAAACATGCAGAAATTTTCAACCTTGTCCCAAGTATGATGGAAAGTCCTTACGAGAAATAGTTCGTAAACTGCTGAATGACACACGACTGAGTCAAACATTGACGAACTTGACAATACCAGCTTTCGACCGAAAGAAACTCAAGCCAGTTATATTCTCAAACATTAAGGTTAGCATGATAGAAATTGCATGTATATATAGAACCCTAATCTGAGTTTCACTATTAAAGGACGAGAAATTATATCCATGCAATTTTTTCTATATATATAATACCCTTTTGTTACATAAGTTATTGTATAATTAATACTAGTATTATTTTATTATATTATATGAATAACGTTTTTGTTAAGGCTAACAACTGAATATATATTTGTTTGTTCTACTTTTATCATATTTACAGCTGAAGAGAGAAAAATACTTAAATGCCAAACTCTCAAACATATGCCTCGGGACTTCGGCTGCACCCACTTATTTTCCAGATCACAAATTTGAGAATGATGGCCCTTATTTTGATTTGGTTGATGGTGCCCTGGCTTCTAATAATCCAGTAATCACTTATTTTCTTAAAGGCACTATAATTAAGTCGTATTTTAATATAAATCAAAATCTTAAAATTCAGTTAATCTATAATCTCTTTAATTACATCTATTGTAAAATTGAATTTAAATGTTAATATTAAAGAAAATCAATTAATCTTAATATTTTAATATGCAATGAAAAATTTAAACATATATATATATTCATGTTTAGAAATTTTAGTTAGACTTTTTTTTTTTTTTGAAGTAAATTAGTTTTACTTACTTAAACGATCACAATTCTCTATTTATATAATTTACGTAAATTAATAGAATTATTATAAATAAATAATTATTATTATGTATGTGTAAAATTAGTATACTATCTTTTTAAACTCTTATAAGTAGAGAGTATTAGAAAGAGAATAACCTCGTTAGTACTTTTTTTTTTTATATTATTATCTATTTAATTATATTTTTTTATTCAATAAGTTTATTCATTTTTATAAAAAACCTATTTTAAAAAATAATTTACTAAAATTTTAATTAATTAATAATGTACAATTTTTTTAATGTAAATAGTATACACATAAATTAAATTGTTAAGTGGTAATATTTCAACATCCAATTTTTCTAAACACCCAACTAACATCACTAAATATTTTTTATTTCTTTCTTTCTATTATAGAATATTAAAAATCTTTGGACAATTCTATGCTAATATATACCTTGAAAGGAAAAATAAAAAAATATAAGTATAATAAGATATGATTTGATAAGAAAAGAGAGATAAAAAAAAATGAGATATCTAATAATCGTTTATAATACTAATGTATAGAAAAATCAGTACTTATACTTGTAATTTTTTTTTTTTTCTTTATAGGTATTTGAATGTTTAACAAACATTTATTATACGTATAATTTTTTTTTCTTTCTCTCACTCTCACTGAATATAGAGTAACATTTGGGTATTTAATAAATATTTTTCTAAATTGTTCGACAATAATCTGGACCTGGTCCAGCTTCTTAAAAAAGATTAAAAGTCTCTCTGATTCTAAAGTCTAAATAATAGCGTGCTGTCCAAAGTTAATTTAGACAAAAAAGAAATGTATTGGTCTTACTCATTACCACCTTAACCATTTGTTCTCTCATTGTTATTTTGAATTCAGCTGTAGAATATGTACGTAGGAGTTAGGGTTTATTTTTTAATATTAAATATATTTTTTTTCCTTTTAAACTAATTCAATTTTGATCCGATCTAAACTTAAAAAATCCCCAACTCCCCCCTCCCCACCCCCAAAAAAAAATTGAGCTTAAACTTCACTAATACTCAAATGAAATATTTTTTTTTTGAAGAGATATTATATGTCTTTCTTCTATAGATAAAATATTTTAGTATCATTTATTTATTTTGATAACTTTTCCTTTTACAATTTGTTATTACTATTTTAAAATATTATGTAAAGATAATGATTATGTTGGGAATAAAAAGCATTAATATTCTTCCTTTTGCATTAACTTAATTATAATTGTTTTGATAACTAAAAACTATTTATTAACATTTTTCAATTAACCATACTAACAAATATTCTTTCTTTTATTGTTAATATTTGTCAGATTCAAACATGTTTATGATATCCTGAGTGCACTGTCAACGCATTAATGTGTGTGAAGTTTGAAAAAAAAAAAAAAAAAAAAGATATTGGTTATAAAGTATAAACCTATAAGCATATACGTAGTGATATAGGATTTTTTTTTTAAAAAAAATGTTTTATTTTTTTCTTTGTAAATATATTTTATATTATATGTTCTTGTTTTTTTAAATCAATTCCTCCCTATGTAGCGATTTTTTTTTTAAAAAAAATACATAATTATAATATTATCTTTTGTATGAATTAATATGTTTAGTCAGGACAAGTTGTGTCGATAAATTAAAACATTTCATACAAATTGATTATACTACTTCTTCTTGTCTTTATTATAAAAAAAATAAGTCATAGTGTAAAATATAGATCCTAATTTTTTCACCAAAAAAAATATATAGATCCTATTTTCACAACAATAGTGTCATACCTTATGTTAAGTCATTTAATTAATTTATGATTCATTTGATTTGTTTATCATGTTATTTGAAAAAAATAAAGGTGTTCTTTTTTTATTGGATATATTAATGAAGTGCAAATGCAACACAGAAACTGGCGGTGCCTTACATGCAAACAAACTTTTACACGTTGGTACAACTATTTTGAGTTGATTAAAGTGGATTTCATATGGACATCACTCATTTTTATCTTATCCAATACAAATACCATTAACTCATAAATCTCTTCAATGATGTAACTTTTTAAAAGTTGCTTAAAAAAAAAAGGCAAACAAAGTTGTTTGAAGAAGTACCATGTTTCACAATCAATAAACATTTATTATCCCACAAAAGCAGGTGTTTGCCAAACATCATGATTCTTTGACACTAATATTTGACAAATAATCCATTGTGAATGCTATTAACATTTTCAATAATAATAATAATAATAAGTAATCACTACAATAAAAAAAATCATTTTAGTGATCAATTTAGCTGTCTTTAATTAACATTTTTAAATTAGTCTCTAAATCAATTAAAGACTAATTTAGAATCTAATACGTAAGTAGTTAAAACATTGATAGCTAATTGTTGAGTCCGCTTTAGAAATTAATTTAGTAACCAATTTATTTAAAAATCATTTTAGTGACCAATTTAATTGTTGAGTTCGTTTTAGAAATTAATTTAATGACCATTTTATTTAAAAATCATTATAACCAATTTAATGACATTAGAAATTACTTTACAGTATCTACTCAATATTCAGTAAATTTCTTCTAGTGAATTATCATTGCAAAAAAAAAAATTGTGACTGTTGTTCAGTATTGGTATTTCCATAGGTTACACAAAGTCTATAAATACCCTTCTCATTTGCAAAGAACAACACAAGAACTTGTATTCTCTTTTGAAGCATTTAAAAAAAATGGCTGCGTTCCTTTTGGTTTTCCTAGTGTTTTCTTCTCAGTTGATTGGTGGACTCAGTAGTACACCACTACCATCTCCAATCTATGGAAATTTAATAACCATTCTCAGTATAGACGGAGGTGGTATTAGGGGTATCATTCCTGCTGTTGTTCTTGACCACTTCGAAAAGGCTCTTCAGGTCGATCACCAATACATACAATTTTGTTTTTATTGTATTTTATTATTAGTTTAAATATGCTTTTATTCTTTTATAAGTTTTTTTTTAGTGTTTCAAATATATAAATGTCATTTTTTATTTTATTTTTGTCTAAAATTTTCAAATAAAGTATATAGAAATCTATATACTTTTTAAAATTTATATAGTTTGTTTAACAATTTTAAATAGAAATACTAAATCTATATTACACCAATAAAAATTTCACACGTCATTAAAAATAATTTGATGGCCACAAGAGTTGTACTGGTGAATTCAATCTTAGTAATTAATCATCTTTTTCCGTTTTTTGAATTTGAACAAAATGTAAAATATAGTATAATTTTAAGCGTTGATGATGGAATTAAGAGTTGATATTTCAACAAATATACACGTAATGATTGAGATAACTTATTTAGTTATTTTATACCTTCTATAGAGTATTGGAATCTGATCCCTCTTTATTCTTGATGCAAACGAAATTTTAAGTTTGAAGATTTTAATATATATATATATAAAGATCTTTTAGAAAAAAAAGCTTCATATCTAAGATTTGGCACAACTCTTTCAAAAAAAAAAAAAAAAATATATATATATATATATATAATATGATGTGATAATGATGATGATTTGAGTTTTTGATGCATGGTTCACAAATGTTACATATACTGCAGGTGTGGGATAAAAGTGCAACACTAGCAGGTTATTTTGATGTGATAGCAGGGACTAGCACAGGAGGACTCATGACTGCTATGCTCACTACTCCTAACCCAGATGACCCCACTCGCTCTCTCTTTACTCCCTCTGGCATCATTGATTTTTATAAACAATATGGTCCTTCTATTTTCAATGAAACTAGGTATACTATTTAATAAAACAAAATTACTACGTGCTAAGCTAATCAATGTTTTATTGAACATCAAAAGTGAACATCAAAGGGTTTTTCCTTTTGATTTTGAATTGCGTGTATAAGGAAAAAGAAGAAGAAGTAAGTGTTTGCATGTGTGTTGAACTCAAAGTGAGGGTTCATATAGTCAAGACTCATGCACAAGTAGTTAATTTATCTGAAGCTTAATTAGGTTATCGTATTATCTCTTTTATACATAAAGCTAAAATTAGGTTTTACATTAGCTAACTTATAGAAGTGTTTTTAGAGAAAGTTTTTGTAAATTAATTATTGAAAAAGTTAATTTTAATTTATAGAGAAACTTATTTAATTTTTTTTCTCTTAAAGTATTTTTAGATAAACTTATCTAAATAGGTCCTATATTTATTTGAAATGCTTGAAGGTGGTACGTGCAAGTTAGAAGTATTTTTTTTGCTTTACCTTTTGGAAGCGTTTGATTACTTATGAATGATTGAACAAACATGAAACCTGCATGATTGCATGCAGTGGTTGGGATAATGCATTCTCGGGTCCAAAGTACAACGGAAAGTTCTTACATAGTAAAGCACGTGAGTTGTTGCAAGACACACGGTTGAGCCAGACACTGACCTGTTGGAGCAAAAAGGAGAAAAGAAGAAACACAGAATCAATCTAAACACATAAACTTGTGAGAGAGAAAGATTGGAGGGAAATTTCTGTTATTCTATTGTATATATTTTTACACGTAATGATATGTCTATATATATATACTAACTCAATTAACTAATCACCATCAATTACTAACAAATTAGTAACTATTTTGAATTATTCCTAACATAACCAATGTTGTAATCCCAACCTTCGACCTTAAGACACTTCACCCAGTTATATTCTCTAACTATCAGGTTAGTAGAACAATAACTTTTAAATTTGTATAATTTTCTTCTTCTTTAAAATCAAAACAAATAATTTAATTAAATCTATAATAATGATACTTCAAATGATTTGATTATCTGTTTTTCTTCCTTTTGCCCATTCTTCATTGTAAACGATATATAATTTTTCTAATTTGATGATGCAGCTGAAAACAGTTCCCAGCTTTGATGCGAAGCTGTCAGATATATGCATTGGGACCTCAGCTGCACCAACTTACCTACCACCCTATTACTTTGAGAACGATGGCACTGAATTCAATTTGGTTGATGGTGGTGTGGCAGCATGTAATCCGGTAAGTAATTATGAAACAGCTACGTATAACTCTTTTTCTCTTAAGAAAATACAAAAAATAAATATTGAAAAGTTAAAATAAGAGTTTGGTGCGTTTGTGGTATGATATCTAATTAAAATTGGATTATATTGGTTGATTAGATCAGTCTAACCAAACAAAATGATTTTTATCTAACAACGACAAAAGAATTTGAACTTTTTTACTAAAATAAACAAAATGAATAATTTTGATACGCATGCATTTTCCCTGGCACAACCAAACAAACACTAAATTTAATAACATGCATGTGTATGCATGGTCCCAATTATTTAAAGAAGTACATTATGCATATGGAAACTCATCAATAATTTGTGCATGATGGAATGAAAAAAGCTGCTGTTTCAATCACTTTATTCCAGGCTATGGCTGCAGTGAATGAAGTGATAAAGCAACAGAAGAAGTCATCAAATGATGAATATACAAAAATCCTGTTGCTCTATAGGGTGTGGAAAACCAAAAGCTGTGGGTTATGATGCTCAAGTTGCAGATAATTTCTCAGAAACTGTATGGGCTGGCTCAGGCCTTGCAGCTGGTGCTTATGATTACTCTTCTAAGGATATGGCTGAGTCTTACCTCACCACTGTCTACCCTGGCCTCCAATCTTCAGATTACTACCTTCGAATTCAGGTATATATATATATTTTGCTTATCAAGATATTTCTACAAGCTTAATTCAGTTCAAACTTAATCATACTTAAATTTTCTCTCATTCAGTTGAGTGAACTTAAGTGCATGAATGTTGTAAATGTTATTAATTGTTTGATTCCTACTGATAAAAAAAATTTGTTACCAACTGAACTATTTTTGAGTTATATTCTCATTTTGATTGCAACTTTGATTTTTTTTTTAAATAAATAAACTTGATAATTATTTATAACATTGGGGTGTACAAATGCAGGAATATAACTTGGATCCATCCATGGATGCCCTTGATAATGCCACTGCTCTGAACTTGGAAAATCTTGAAAAGGTTGGACAGAACTTGCTTACAGAACCAGTTTTAAGATTGAATGCTACTTTTGAACCAGAGGTAGAAAAAGAATGGGGTACAAATGCTAAGGCTCTTGAAAGGTGAATACACTATACGCTGTTTGCTTTATTTAGAAATATTTCTAAAAGGATAAAGTAATTAAATAGAAAAAATAAAATGACTTTTTTACGTAAAGCTAGCTATATGAAAGAGTTATTTCATTGTTTTTCTTCTTACTTTCTCATTGTATAAGTGTTTTTAAAGAGGAGGTTCCCAGTTAACTAGTATCCTATCTGTTGAGGATGAGCTGGTCGAGCTTGTCCTTTTGTCTAGATATAGAAGAGAACTTATCTGGTTATACATATACCAGTCTGGCCAAACTATATCGTTAAAAACCACCTCATTCCTCGCACACCAAATCATCCAGCAAGTGATGCTGAATAAGAGTTGAAAATTTCCTTGAATGTTACTTCTGAGCCAGTATGCAGCATCATCAATGAAGAAATCAAGACCATACTGCAACTAGATGTATTGCCACACCTTACATGCATAGGGACAATCGCGAAGGATATGAATCCATGTTTCATTGGTATCTCCACACCTATAACAAGAAGAATCAGTAGTAATATGAGCGGAAAGAGTTAGTAGGAAGACTCCCTCTATAGGTGAGCCAAATAAAGTGTTTAACATTCTCAGGTAACTTGGACTTCCACACCCACGACCAGAACTCAGCACAGGTAAGATGACAAGCAGGCTCTCGGCTCAACCATGCATAAGCGAACTTGGTATTATACCTTCCCAAGCTAGATGCACTCCACCTAATAATATTCGGCATAGAAGGATTAAGAAACAAGTACGGAAGGGTGTTCCAAATGTCTTGGGGCAAGGTTGTAGTAAGGACGTCAAAGTGCCAATAGCCATCAAAATAGATATCCTTAATGCATAATTGCATGTCCCTTTCATGGATCTCATTTACCATGCCATACAATGGTCCCTCCTCTAACCAAGGATCAAACCAAAAGGAGCAATCCTCGTCTCCAATCCTAAACGTGAAACCTTGCTTGAGATGAGATAAGGCTTTCATGATAGAGGACCAAACATACGAGCTGCTTGTGGAATTCTTAAGGTGAAGAATATTCTTTTGGCCAATATATTTCGCATATAATAAGCGAATCCATAACTTATCCTTTCCGTGCAAAATATCCCACACATGCTTGCCAAGTAGGGAAATGTTAGCTTGGCAACATCGAAGAATACCCAAACCTCCTTTGGCACGAGTTTTAGAGATCGTAGACCAATCTACCCAATGATTGTGATTCCCTCCCCAGATGAAGCACCTTAACCTAGAGTCAATTTTATTGCAAATTCCTTCCGGGATCCATAGGTTTTGCATAAAGTAGGAGGGGATAGTAGATATAACTGACATAGCCAAAGTTACTCTGCCAGCACGGCTAAGGAGTTTGCCCTTCCAACCTGCAATGCGGCTATTGACACGGTCTGTGAGGGAGGCAAAATCCGCCTTAGTGGTTCTACCTACCAAGAGAGGGAACCCCAAGTATCTACCTGGATTATGAGTGTGTTGGAACTTTAATATAGTGGCGAATTGCTGGATTTTGCTACGTGGAACATTCTTAGAGACGAAGAATTTAGATTTCTGACTATTGACTTTCAAGCCAGAAGCAAGACAAAATAGACGGATAACATCCTGGACCAATTGCACTTGATTTGCCGACGCCTTAGTGAACAACAGACAATCATCGGCAAAGAATAAATGTGATATCTTAGGGCCACCTCTGGAGACCGTAACTCGATTGCCAATCCCCACTACTCACTTTCTCTTGAATGAGAAGTGCTAGCTTCTCCATGCATGGCAGAAAGAGATAAGGTGACATTGGATCTCCCTGACGAAGACCATGTCTCGGCGAGAAAGAGGGCAATCTCTCATTATTCCATTTTAAGGACAAAGACGTAGTAGTAGTACAATTCATAACCAAGTCTATTATGTTGTTCGGAAACCCAAATTCCTTCAGAGTCAATCTCAAGAAGCTCCAATCAACCCTATCATAGGCTTTTTCAAAATCAATCTTGAACATAACATATCCAGTCTTTCCAGTCTTCTTATGCATACTATGAACAATCTCTTGGGCGATGATGGCATTATCACAAGTTCCCCTCTTGGGGATGAAGCTACTTTGAAGGGGACCAATGATAGAATCTAGGTGTGGCCGAAGGCGATTCACTAGGACCTTGGAGACCAATTTGAATAGAACATTACAAATACTGATCGGTCTGAAGTCCCTGATGGACGTGGGATTCTCCGACTTAAGAATGGGAACTATCAAAGTTTTAGTTATTTGGGATGGGACAACACTTGTGGCAAAGATCTCAGCTACCATGCGCGTAATATCATCCTTGATATGTGGCCAGAAGATTCTAAAAAATATAGGTTGAAATCCGTCTGACTTAGGGGCTTTGTAAGGGTTCATGCTAAAGAGGGCATCCTTCACTTCCCATAACGTGATGGTAGCGGCTAAGCCGAGGGAGACATGATCCTCTAATCGAGGAACATGCACTAGCTGTAAGCAATTGGGAAGACATCTAGCAGTAGATTGGAAGAGACCTTAGTAGAACGATTGAGCTTCCTTCTAAATAAAGAATGCATTAGTGCACCAAATATTATCGATAAACAGGTCAGAAATGTTATTCTTGCGTCTTCTGATAACCGTTTGAGTATGAAAGAATTTGGTATTCTTGTTGTCAAATCTTACCCAATTCTCACGGGACTTCTGGAACCATAGCATTTCTTCGCGAAAAAGGATCTGGTTGTACTGGTCCTGCAAGGCTTTCTCGAACTGAATCAAGTCGGAAGTAGCCCGAGTCTCTAGTTCTCGGTGGACTCCTTTGATACGAACTTCCAACTTCTTTTTGTCCTGAAAAATATTCCCAAAGACCTCTTTGTTAAAGGTGATAGAGCTATCACGAACCTTATTAAGCTTATGGAAAGTGTCTCCGGTAGTTTGACCCTATGCTTGTGTCACAATATTTGCATATTCCGGGTGGGAAAGCCAAGCTGCTTGAAAATGAAAGGAAGGGTTTATGCGAGAGTCAGTTTTTCGACAAGAAAGAAGGAGAGGATTGTGGTCCGAGTTGTGAGGGAGAAGAGTTTCCAACAACGCATTAGGGTAGGCAAGACGTCAGTCAGCGTTAGCCACGCACCTATCGAGGTTTTTTTTTGTATGAACCCCCTTGCTTGAATATTCTTGCGCCACGTGAAGAAGCTCCCTGTGGTTTCCATATCAATAAGACCACACTGGGTGAGAACGCCGTAAAGAGCATTGGCCCTAACTTGGTGGAAGGCTCCCCCTGTGACCTCCGATGGTTGAGTAATCTCATTCCAATCGCCAATGACTAGCCATGGTCCTTCCATATCATTACCAATCTCGATCAAGTGGTCCCAAAGAACATCCCTCACCGTAGGAATAGGGGAGGCATACAGCGCAAAACAGTTCCACCTACTATTCGCCTTCTCTAGCCTGAAGGTAATACATTGATTCGTGGAGTGTAGAAGAGTAAAGTTGACATCTAGCCTTTCTGACAAGACCCAAATACCTCTTGCATGTCCTCTAGCCTCTTGAATAAATACCTTCTCATACCCCAATGACTTCCAAAAATTTTCAACCCTATGGAATTGAACATGAGTTTTGTAGATAAAGAAAAGGGAAGGTTTATGGGTTTTAATCATATGTTTGACGTGCCGTTTCGTATAACGGCCAACCGCTCCTCTTATGTTCCATGATATGATTGATATATCTTGTAAACAATTCATGACAACATAATGAAAAGAGGAGGGGAAGCTGAGCCATGGCCCTACGTTGGCATGGCTTGGCTTACAGGGACTAACTCTTGAGCCACATTGGCCACCTTCTTACCTTGAGAATCTTCAACCATAACCACATTAATATTAAGGTTCGATGCAATAGCATCAGCATGCACACCAGGGTACCTTGGTGTTAACCCCATTTTGATTTACATGATTATTCGCATAAATATTGAACATGGACGATAATGGCGTTGATGTGGGGTCCGATGGAGTAGTATGAGCTGGAGGTAGTACCTTTTTATTTGTCTCACGTGAATTCATGTTGATCTTTGCAGCATTTCGAATTAATTGTGCAATAGGGGTAGAAAAATCTGAACGTGATCTTTTATGAGCAGGTGGGGCCACATGGCTAGATTGATTTGCATGATTATTTTTTAAATTTCCCACTTTCTCTTTCTTGCCACGAATATTGGGATTCTGTTGTGGGAGAGAGAATTTATTCTTATCCTTTTTGAAAATAAAATCCTGAGCCATCAGATTCTCTTTCTTTTTTGAATTTGAATTATTGTTATTCTGTTTCTTCTTTCGTTGCACAACAAGCCAATCACCATGAACAGGATCATGATTGACATTTGTTATTTTTGTTGTGGTTTCCACCTGCTCTCCTGAATTAATGGGGATATTAATTTCAATAATTGGAGATGTATCTATTGTTGTTGCGGTGGTTGCCGGAGCAATTGGTGGCACTGTTCCTTGCGAAGTTAATAGTGGGGTTTCCAACGAAGATTCTAGTTGCTTCTTAGTGCACTCCCTTGTAACATGGCCGTAACAACCACATGTGGAGCATATACGATGGAGACCTTCATACTCCACTCGATACCAAAATCCTTTCAACTAGACCTTCCCAACAACTGGTTTAGTAAGATCAATTTCGATGCAAACTCGTGCAAACCTACCTCACCTGATGTCTTTGGTATTGGAGTCTACCTTAACTGGTTTCCCAATGGCCGCGCTGCTAGTGCAAGCAAAATGCTTTCATCATAGTAAATAAGGTTGAGACCTGGAAAGCAAATCCACACCAACGTTTTTTCAATTTTCACAGATGAAGAGATAAACTTAGGAGACCAACGTTGCACTGTAAGGTAATGATCAAATAACATCCAAGGCCCTTCATCCATAACCTTTTGGCGATCACTTGCGTTGTCAAACTTCACCATGAAATAACCATTGCCAATGTCCATAATTTCAAAGCCCGCAACTAGCTTTCATAGTCTATGTAGCTTATCCCGCATCAAAGAGTAGCCTATACTTTTGCCCAAAAGCTTCACCACTAATGCATCTTGCCAAGGAGCACATAGCCCATTGAACACCTTGTCAGAGATATGAACCATTGGTTTGAGGGGATTACCATCTTCATATTCAATTTTTGCCAATTGCTATTGGATTAGGTCCACCCTAGGCCTGGGTGCCAGAATGAGTCTATCTCCCATGAACATATCACGGAAGGATGGTCGTGGAGGTGAAGTAGGAAAGGGATGACTGCCGCCGCCATCTGGTGGTTCGTTGCCGGAGCCAGAGCTGTTCATCAAACCTGCAGAGAAAACAAATTCTTGAGCCATTAGATTTTTTAATTCACAAGAAGAAATTAGTGAGTTAGAAATTTAAAATTGGATAGTGCAATGTTTGAGTATTAATTAATTATGAAATTGGTCCTTAATTTCTATTTCTTAATTGCATGCCTTTTCTGTATATCTATGTTTTAATTTTCTACTCAAATGGGAGGTAAATTAATGAACACCCGAATAGCTACGTCTCAGTTGAATATAAATCAAAATTAAATACTATGAAATTAAAAAAACATGGTGGAAAATACGGTTGAATTTTACCGAATAATATTGTTAAGGAATTATTGACGTACAGGGCAAATGCTTCACTAATAAAAAACTATATATAACATTTTATAAGAGTTAGTACCTCTAGTATACTATAATATTCGTTACTGTGCTTATTAAAAAGACATGCATGTACAATTTTGACTTAATTATACTTTTTATTTTACATATTTATTTCGGGAATGAAGGAATTTATAATCTATTTAGTATTAAGTTTTTGAGAGAAATACTCTTATTAAATTTTTATATAATATAAATTTGTAAATTTAACTATTAGTTGTTCATCTACTCTATTTTTTTTCAATTTTAAGCAATTCAAAATTTTATCTGCATACTAAAATAAATAACTCTTAATATTAAACATATTTTTTTTTAAACAACTCTCAATCTCATTGTAAATGGTCTAATAAGTTCCACATGGAGTATTAATTATGTATTTATTAGAAGTGCAACTGTTAATGTAATGAAATTAATAAGTCATTATTGAATATAGTTTTCCTTAAGTAATACACTATTCAATGCTTTTTGGACAAGTTATTTTATAATAATCGGTATGAAATGTAATGACGGGAATATAACTAGACTTTTTTGCTTGGATCTACCAATATCATAAAAGAAATATGGACAATCTTGAAAAGGTAGGAAAATTAAGACCTAGCTGTTGCAAAAAAAAAAAAATGTTGTGAGTTGTGAAGTTGAATTGTTGAATGAAAAAAATAGGCGAGGGTACGAATGCTGAGTAGGTGTGTAAACTCAATCTGTGTAAAAAAATGAAAATGAAAATGAAAAGAAAGATTTTACTCCAAGATATCTCAATTATTAATTTTAGGTTTGCGTGAATATTCCTAAAATTCACAGTAAAAATTGTTTGGGTAAGATTTTTTCTTAATTTCTATAATATTGGTTCAAAAAGAAGTTAAACCACACTTTAAGTTTGAATTCTTAATTAATTTTACTCCAACAAATTAATTTCTGAATATTCTGAATTAAGTTTAGGTTTGCGTGACTAGACTATACCTAAAATTTATAGTTTATGTAAGAAAACAAAATACTACTATTATTTAAACTATGTATGATTGGTGGAACTCATCATATCTTGAACGAATTATTCGTCGATTTAATTATTGATCATTATATAACGATTGGAGCATATTCGAATATTGCTTCCATAAAATTAATGTCAAGATTAATCCAGGAATAGATGACTATTCTCAAATTGCTTTTTTTCATATTGTCTAATTTACATAATTTACACGTTGATATTAAACGTCCAATCCATTCCTTAAAAAAAAAAAGTCGAGGCAAATAGAGTGCTACTATTTTATTGATAAAATAAAGAGTGCTACTATTTAAAATTAAGGAGTGTCAGTGTCAGTCCTATATTAAGTTTCCCATTATAAGGAGAGATCATGATGATAGTTGCCAATGTTTTATGATGAATGATAATGATATATATGACATATATAGATACTTTATAAGGAGTACATGTAGAGAAAATTTTCAATTTTCAGAGCTTTGTCATAGATGACAAGTTGACAATGTGAATCTTATGAATTTTATATTAAATATTTTTGTTCCATTAAACTAAATTTCTCCCTGTGGTTTGATGTATTAACATAATTAGCACTAACACATGTAATTAACGTAGGTTAGTTAGCCGCCCCATCTTGATTATTAATTCCATGTGTAAAATTCATGTTTTGACATTTTCCTTTTCTTTTTACAAGACTTTTTTTTTTTTAACTGTCACTTGCATTATAATTATTTTTTAAATACCCTTACTTATTTTAGTTCATAAATAAAAAATATATATATTATGAATTGTCTCTTTCTTTACGTTAAGAGGATATTGGATATATATAATTGCATAATTTAGTTTTAAAAATAAAAACTCCACTACTATTATTTCTTCTCTATACAATAATTATCAATTTGGTTGAAAAATAATTAATTGGAAAATGTGATATAATTAATTTCAATAATTTTAAGAATAATTGAAAAAATATAATTACAGACAAATTATGTTACTAACTAAATTAACCATAAATACATTTGAATTAGTTATAAGCATCTTATATTTTTGGGACAAAAATATTATTTCCGTTGTCTCTATATACAAGATACCTTTTTTTTTTTGTTTATTTTTTTATGAGACTATTTTCAAGTTACCTCTTACATTAATTATTATTTTTACAATAAATGCTTTAAACTAATAAGATAAATTCATTCCCCCTTGATTGAAAGAATGACTAACACACATTAATAATTAGGTGAAAATTAATTTAAAAGAAATAATGAGATGTTGAGAGGACGAGTCTTATTTATTTCGAGAGTATTTTTAAAATAAATAATATAAATTGTTCACAAATTTAATATTATAAATTAAATTAAGTAATTTTTTTATAGGTTTGTGAATTAAGCACTGATCAATATTAATTAGTTAGGAATCCGTTAGTAGTTAGAGATTGCAATTCTCTTATGATTTGTCCAATAAAACACTTTTCACGCCACTTCACATAAGAAATTAATACCAAGAGAACCAAATCAGAGATATATATTTTTTTTATCCGCAAAATAAAGTATATTTATTTTTTGTACATAATATAGAATCATAGATGCTTAATTCAGTGGTTGAGTACTATGTTAATTAGCTAATAAAATAATGATAAAAAAATAATAATCCCCCAAAGTCAACTTTAACAAGCAAATTGTCAATGCACTCACTTAAACAAAAGGACAAAACATTATAATTTTTTTAAGTTGGGAACAAATGTTTCTTTTTTATAATATGATGATTAGAATTGTTGATTGAGAAAATTAAAGAACCAAAATTACATTTTATTCATTATTTGAATAGTTGCACGGTGGACAAAAGGTCTATAAATACCCTTCACATTTGAAAAGAATCCTCAAGCGAAGTTGTTCATTCTTCCTTATACATTCAACTTCTCTCCTTCTGAAACATTGATCCATGACTTCAATGGCTTCATTTTTGGTTTTTGCTTTGGTGTTCACTAGTCAACTAATCAATGGTGGATTCAGTGAACCGTTACCGTTACCATCACCGTCCTATGGAAACCACACATCCATTCTTGGCGTAGATGGTAGTGGTATCCGGAGAATTATTCCTGCGGTGGTTGTTACATACTTAGACAAGGCTCTTAAGGTTCATTATCTAATATTTATGTCATGTGTTTAATTGTGTGTGCAGTACCGCAAATGATTTTTAAAGCTTAATATAGTACTCACTTTCACTTTGTATATAAAATTATATTTCATTAATATAATCTCTCAAAAAGTCATACGTAGACAAAATGCATTATACATGATGTTTACTCATATTTTTTAAGATTTAATAATTAAGATTAATATCTCATATTCTAATCATTAGATCTTTAGATAATGAAAGATGATGATAAACTATAATTCTCTTAATGACATGTGATATGAGATGATCAATCTTAGAAAAGAATAAATATTAATAATTAAATTTATCATGATCAATATTAAAACATAAAAAACTATGTGAATTTTTTTAAAAATTCATACAATTTTTTAAGTGATATTTTAACATTAAATCTTGATCTTCTATGCATATGATTATATTGTCCAAGGTTTAATCCTCTTGTTACTTTCTTAAACAGTTCATCACAACAATTATTTTTATTTTTTATCAACAAAAAATAATTGTTAATTTTGTTAGAGAGACATTCCAATTAAGTCACAACTTATTCTTCACTTCCTTCTCCCTTTACCACCGTGACAATTTATATTAATTCTTTGTGATGCAGGCTAAGGATCCAACAACATCATTAGTACATTATTTTGATGTGATATCAGGGACTAGTACTGGTGGAATCATGACGGTTATGCTAACTGCTCCAAGCTCACCCCAATCCAATATTCCTCTCTTTGATCCCTCCGAAATCATAGGATTCTACAAGAACTATGGCCCCCAAATATTTGCGCCAAGGTAAGTACAACTATCGACCATGCACCTTGTGCTAATTTTTTTTTAATTATCAGTAAAAATCGAATTTTATATTAAAAGTTTTATAATACTCATGCACTCAAATTAATGAACAGAACTAGCCTCCCTTTTAACATGTATATGTATGTACTCTTAAATTAAATTTATTCTGTCTAATTATTCTTGTGATGAAACAAATTAATTAATTAAAATGCAGATCTTTGATTGACCCTGTAAAATGTCCCAAGTATGACGGGAGGTCCTTACGAGATATAATTCGTTCGTATTTCAAAGAAACACGACTGAATCAAACATTGACCAACGCGGTCATAACATCTTTTGACGAAAAGAAACTCACGCCAGTTATATTCTCAAACTTTAAGGTAACTAGCACGGTAGAAATATTATTATATATATAAAGAACCTTAATTCAAACTTCATTCTTATATTCTTAAGGCTAACGATTGAATATTGTTTGCAGCTGAAGACAGAAACTTACTTAAATGCCTATCTCTCAGATATAAGCATCTCGACTTCGGCTGCACCCACTTATTTTCCACCCCACCAATTTACGAATTTCGATCATGAATTTGATTTGGTTGATGGAGCCATGGCTGCTAATAATCCAGTAAATATCACTAACTACTTCAGAGAAATAATTACATACCTATCGAGTTTAATAGTCATGAAGTGTAAATCAATTTTATTATTTTATTCAATTACAAATAACCGTCGTTGATATTAACTTTAAAATAGTTAATTAATTTATTATAAATGGATGATTATATTGTCTGAAGTACATTATCCTTATTTTTCCTTTTCTTTATATATATATATATATAAAGAAAAGGAAAAATATGAAGTATGAAAAGTTTGACAACATCAAATTAAACTTCATTTCAGGCGCTGGCTGCTGTGAGTGAAGTTATACAACACAGTGAGCATAAAGAAATCCTGTTGCTGTCATTAGGAACTGGAATACCACCAACTAACTTGTTAACTAACAGCATCTTTGATCTCCCGTGCCAAGGTGCATGGCTAGTAACCAACATTGATGTTGTTGGTGAGGCTATCTTTAGTACAAACATGATCCATTACTACCTTGCCACAGTGTTTCCGGGCGTCTTACCGTTCGATAACTATCTTCGAATTGAGGTATATTTATAGGTATATTTTTGGATAAATTTTTCGATAAATATTTACAAGTTCAATCTCTCGATCATAAGCTGAAAAGTAGTTTATTCATATATTATAATTAGTTTTTTAAAATATTAAATGAGAGAACTTCTAAAAATTAGATTATACATATAAACAAATTTGATTTTACGGGTTCCGGCAGGAGTATAACCTGGATGCATCCATGGGAGGAATTGATGATGCTTCAACGAAAAACATGAATAATCTTGAAAATGCAGGAAAGAACCTGTTGCTCCAAAAAGTTAAGAGGGTGAATGTGAATACTTTTATCCCATTTGAACTATAGACTATACAAATGCTCAAGCTCTTGACAGGTGAGATTTTTTTGTTTTATTTTTTCTACTATATATATGCCTTAGATTAGCACGTAGCAGTTAGATTTTTTTTTATTGAATTTATTCAGAATATTATAACGATTTTTTTTGCACTCATTCAATCACATATTTTAAAAATCATATTTGGAACAATGATTTTTAATTGAAAGACAGTATAAATTATTTTTACGCTAATGATATATAAAAATTATAGTCTTTTTCATTCTTTTCATAAGAGGATGATGTAGGAATTTTAGATTCTTGTTAATTGAATTCTATAATGTTTAGATTAATTAAAAAAGGAGTATTTAAAATATAACAAATTAATTATAAAAGAATATATTAATGTTTTATTACTCATCGATATTTTGTAAATTACCCTAGTTCTTCAAAATTAACCTAATTGTTACACATCATTAAAAATCGTATTTTAAAAAGAAATTAATTAAGGTCAATCGTATAGTGTATTTTTTTTTAAAAATTAGTTGAATAATATATGGAATGCTAATTGTGAGAGGATTTATTTTTTTTTCAAAATTTTGTGAAGTTTGGCTGAGAAATTATATGCTGAGAGGCAGTTGCGTCTGGAAAGAAAATCTCTGGAAACTACCAAAGTCCCTTCTGACCGAATCCAAGCAACTTAAGAAACATTGATATGATAGATGTATTGGAATAAATGTCGTGTATATATGACCTTAAACTATATATCGTGTGCATTTTATATATTCATGTTTGTTGTGATAGTTAAGGTTCGTGCTTTAGGGTTCTATATATATATATATATATATATATATATATGTAACTCCTAAATGCAACTATGCAAGGACAAGATTGGATCATTGTAATTAATAAGGCTCAATATTTTTGAGTTCTATACATGTAACTCTTAATTGCGAGGACCATGGAGATTAAATATCAATCTATAATAATATATACATTCTCCATATTTAATCTCTATAGGGATTTATGGTTTCAATGTTTACATGATTCAATCAACAAAAACTTTCCCTTAATTAAAACTAATTGATATAAATTGAGTAATTGTTGAGTATAAGTGTAGAGGTGAAATCCTATATTAAATAGGAATAGGACAGTTCAATTATATAAGTGAGATTGAGTTTTAAGGTTTTAAATTAAAATATGATATTTAATTCATTTATGTGGTGTGCTCCAATTTATTGATTAAATTTCCTCAATGATTAACCCCCTATGGACAATAACAATGCTATTTAGTCCTTTTTTAGATTAAATATGTAATTAAGTCAGTATTTTTTTCTACGGGAGGTGTTCCGACCTCAAGTACATTACATCGATTTTGTCCTTAAAAGCACCTTAAGAGAAAAAAGTGAGGCCAGTGTCACAGCAATGTTGCGAATTTGATTCAGAGAGGATCGTGCGTGCTTCTAATTAGGCTTATGTGTTGTTCTCTGGTTTTTTCTTCATTCATTCCTTTTACTCACATGGTTATGCATACCTAATTTCTTCCTTAAGCATTCGAGGTATCTTTTAAGGACAAATATGTGAAAACATACAATATTTCAATATGGTGAACAAAATGGCAGTAACTATACTAACATTTGTTTATTTAATCATTACATGACTGAATGCAGACGAATGTATTAAAAAAAAATTGTTGTGTAATAGTGATTTTTTAACAATAGTCTGGTCTTGGTCTAGGTCATTGTCCTTGTGCAACTAGCACCTTAGCCATTTTCTTGTTAATTAGTAGTAATCAGTCATTTGTTCTAGTGCAATCAGCCATTTTCCTGTGCAATCAGTCATTTGTTAATTAATAATCAACACGTATGTGTACTTCATTTCAACACTTTCCTTACCTGAAATATTGTTACTTACCACTATTTCGAAGCAGTTAGGCACAAGAGACCACTAAATTAAATTCATATTATTATACCGATATAGTCATCATGTAATGTATAAGATTAAATTAAAATATATAGTAACTTGTACATTGGTACATATATAGAAGGATGTTGAACTCAAAAGATTGATACAATGGTGTAATTAGCCATTGTTGCATTTATATGTCACTGACAATCTATATTGCGAGCCTGATTGGTTTCTCAATTAGAAAGTTGAAGATACCAGTAGAGTCCTACCAATAAAAAAAATTATATATAAACTGGTGTTGTAAGACAAAAACTGCTTTAATTAAGCATTATCTTCATCCACCAATTGGACATTAATAAATATGCGAGCTACTACTACTAGAGGTCTAATGGGTAGGACTGTGGGAGAAAGGGTCATTGGATCATTGGGAACAAAACGTATTACAAATTGAAAATCTTGTGTCAAAATGTGCTCCTAGGAAGCCTCATCAAAGTGATGCACTAATTTCTGAAAGATTTTCATCTATGTACTAATTTCAGAAAAGTAATTGCAATAACTAGGTAAAAGAATGTTTGGAAAACTCATAAAATTAAGTTTTGCCTTTGCTGCAACACTTGATTCGTCTGCAATACCCTACATGCACCATTTGTATTGCGATTTGGACACAAAACCCTAACTCTTTGCTTTTGATTTCGCTTATGTTATTGATAGCTTTTGGCAATTGATAGTTGAACCACAAACTCTCAGATACCAAAAACACTTGGAAACTTTTGTAATATGATGGGTAATTTTATCTTCCCATCATAATTGTATTACTCCATAATCCATCCTTATTTTTGGTTCTAACTGTCATCCTTATAGTGTAGAATTGCATATATATACTTCGGATAGATCATAAACTGTATGCGGCATACTTGTGATTGTTGTTAATATTCTGGTTTAATTAAAGACTAAACAATCATTGATTGCTGATGTATCCATTCATAAATATAGATAAAAATTGGATGTGTGAATTATTGTTAACAATTAATAAGAGGCATATGCTTGAGTTTAACTTCTTATGTATATATATCTTGACTTAGTGCATTTTTTCTTAGGGTCTCTACTATCTATATGTTTTATGGCTATGAATTTCACTCCTATTATCAGAAGTACTACTTCTATAACCGGATGGGAAACCATGTTTATAATGGCATGTATCAACAGTATGAAAGGAATGGCCACAAAAGGTGCATTGTTTGCCATTATTTCTTCCAAGTCCTCTGCTACCTTGGGAATTATTTGGACGAGGAAATGGGGTCCAAGATCCGTTGTTGGGGTCACCAATATTAAGATCAAGGTTTTTCCTTTCTTCTTGAGTGACTAGGGCAAATACTCGATTTATCTGGGGAAGAGGATCAAGAAGTAGAATTTGGGTCTTGACGTTGTTGAAACTGTCATTCAAACCTTTTAGGAAACAGATTACATACTCGTTTTCTTTATGAACCTTCATGGAATTGGTGAGGTCACAAGGGCAAGGCGAATTGCAGACACAAGATGGAGTGGGGCACAAAGATTCTAACTCGTTCCAAAGGATTTTTAAATCATTATAGAAGATAGAAACAGTTCTCTCACCTTGACGCATGGAATGAATCTCTTGAAGAATATCATATATGCGCATGGAATGGTTACCCCTTGAATAGCGATCTTGCAGGTTCAACCATAAAGATCTAGCGTTGTCGATATACACGGTGCTCTGCGCAATGTGTGTGGCAAGACTTCCGTGGATCCATGAAATGACAAGAGTATTACACCGTTCCCAGGTATCAAAGAGAGGGTCGTCTTTAGCCGGGACGGTGATAGTTCCATCGATGAACTTGTCTTTATTTTTTGTTAAGAGAGCTCCTCGCATGGCACGGCTCCAAGAATGAAAATTGTCACCGTTGAGAGGTGGTGACACAAGAATGGCTCCTGGATATTCATTAGGATGTAGATAATAGGGACTTGTTGGATTTTGTGAAGGATAAAGATTGATGGATGAAGGAGTTGGTTGAGCATCATTGGAGGAGTTTGGATCGGCCATGATTGGTGATGAAGGATGAAGCTAAAAAAGTGCCAAAATGATAAACTGATATCATATATTATCAGAACTCAAAGTACACAGAATGAAGAAAACATAATGTATTATTGATTTTTTTACTCACTGTATCTTAAGAGAAAGGAAATTTATCACCAAAAAAAGAAAAATAATAAGAGAAAGGGAACCATGTATATAGAAAGGAATCCTTTATATAGAAAGTAACTTTGACTTTTTTCTTTTCTATTCTATAATCCTTTCACAAATATATATTAACTTATGTTCTACGTGCAACCTAGCCAAATTGATTACGTGAGCTAACATTCTATGCAACATTTACTGAAAGTTTTGATTTTGAAAATCTATATGGACTGTAAAACTAAATAAAGTCCTTGTAGTTTTTAAAATTATGGTACTTCAATTTTATGAGGTATTTATTTCTTTTATATATTTTTAACAAAATATTATGTCCCCTTTTATAGTTTTACATTGTGATGACAATTTTTTTTCTTTTTTAGATAAAATATTTAAGTATAATTTATTTTTCTTTAGAGTTATATTTTCCTTTTATAACTTGTTATTATTATTTTAAAAACTATAAATGATTATATTTTCATTCAAGTGATTTATTAGTTTTTCCTTTGATTTGATTAGAATTGGTTTTGAGGATTAATGACTGTTTATTTACCTTTGCAAATGGGACAAACTTAAAAAATCATGTAAGAGTTTGATAGTTTCAAAATTATATTTTGAAATACATTAAAAAATATTCTCTTCCTATTTATTCTATTTTTTTACTGTCTCCCCTTTTTTCTTCTTTTTATTGTTTTTGTGGCAAACATAATTTAAAAATGATGAAAAAACATGAGTAAAATAAAATCTTAATAATATGAAAAAACAAAAGTAATGTCTTAAAAAAAAATTTAAAAATGAAAAAAAGCAAGATAAATGTTATGAAAAATAGGAAAAAAATGAAAATTTTAAAAATTATGAAATAAACCAAGAGGAATGTCTTTATTGAAAAAGAAAATTTAAAAATAGGAAACACAAGTGAAATGGCTTGAAAAATTGAAACGAAAAATTAAAAATTAAAAAAATATGAAAAACTAAGAGGAATGTTTTGAATTTAAAAAAAAAATTAAAATATGAAAAAGCAAGAGAAATATTTTGGAAAATAGAAAAAAAAATTTAAAATATGAAAAAAAAAATAATGTCTTGAAAATATGAAAAATAAATAAAAACTTTAAAAATATGAAAAAAGAAGAGAGTTAAGTCTTGAAATTTTGAAAAAAAAAAAAGTAATATCTTGAATGTCTAAAAAAAATTAAAAATCTGAAAAAACAAAAATAATGTTTTAAAAATTATGAAAAAAATAATAATAATGACTTGAAAATGTGAAACACCAAGAAAATATTTTTAAAATTTAAGACATTCATTATGTTTTTCAAATTTTCAAAACATTATTTTAAGTTTGTCATATTTTTTTTAAAAAAATTTCAAAGGCATTGTTCTTTTTTTTTTATATTTTTAATATATTATTTTTGTTTTTTAATATTTTAATGTTTTTTCTTTTTTTTAGGATTTTTTTTATATATTTTTTCAAAATTTCAAAACATTTTTTTTTAATTTTTTATATTATATTATGCCACTGTCATTTATGAAGATAGTCGTGTGTTATAATCAAAATATAGATAACGCTTAATCTATAACAATAATAAAGAAGATATCATAAAAAATAATTATTTCTTTATTCTATTTTTTTATGTCTATTATATTCTTAAAGTATAAATATAAAATGATTTTTTTTTTTATAATTATCCACTCCCAACCCACTAATAATTAATAATTGGCATCTATATGTGGAATGATAGACAGCTCTTTATAAATTGACAGTTATGTATACATTACATATTAGATAGCGCTTCCTACATGGCAACTTAAAGGCAGCAATTTATTTAACCAGTGCCACTAATATTTTGTAAAGTAATGAAAAGAATTTAATATGAAAAACCATTGACGTACGTAGCTGTTAATGTTTTTTCATGCATGTAATAAAGATGGAGCATGCACAATAATGCTTTCGATATTACTTGATGCACTTGACTTTTTTAATATGTGCAGGTTCAATTCACTTTTATCAATGATGGTTGATAAAAGTGACACAACTTTACAAATTATTAAAATGATTTCTTTCGAAGCTAGTAAAAAACTGTTAATCTACATTATATATGAGTTCCACTCCAAAGTGACTTTATTTTTATATTTATTCTATTTTTAAAAATTGAAATAATCCCATGTGTAAGTACTTGTCACGTAGGATCAGCTAGATAATAAAATTAAAATTAAAAGTTATCATGTCGCATAAATTAGGGATCGATTTCTGTTCAGGATGACAAAATTAAAAGAGTCCCATACCCATAAATAATTTAAAAAATAAAAACTATATATATTTTAATACTGTAGTTAGCTTTTAAAAGTGCTTTACTTTTGTCGGGTCAATCCTTTAACAAAAGTGAATCAATGATTGATATTGGTGGTGTTTCGACATTTACTATTCATACACATTATACCGTGTTTGTATTTTAGCTATTGAAATGGAATGAAACTGGTTGAGAAGGAAATGGATGCAACAACATTACAAGATATTTAAGTACATTGCATTGAACATAGCAATATTGATACTCACATTTATTTATTATTGACTTATTATAACCATTGTTGTCACGTAAAAATATAAAGTTAGCTGAAATATATTTTGGCTAGCTAGTCTTGCTTCAACACGATTTCACACAATAATTAGATCATTTGTGTCACGAAGTTTTGACTATGAGTTTGATGGGATATGCATGGGTTTGTGCAGCGGAAAGATATATACTTATAAAAGGAGAGAAATGTAATAGATCTATTGTGTAAAAGAAATTCTCAATATCTATCATTTTTAACAACCTTTTTAAGAACAATGCAAGTTTTTTGTTAATTTATTGAAGTATTTGACAATAAACACAGTACTAAAGTAAAAAAGAAATAAAGAAAAAGAAAAAGAACTTTTTAAGTTATGCACGCTATCCACATTGTGTAAGAAAAACATTATTTTAATACATGTATGGTTTCAAAAAAAGTCTATAAATACCCTTCACTTTGGAGAAGTATATATCCTCAAGGTGTGATCTTCATTATCTCTTTTACACCCTTCAACTTCTTCTATTCTCTCTTAATGGCTCCACTTCTCTTGTTTGCTTTGGTGTTTGCTAGTCAACTTATGGCTGGATTCACCACACCATTACCATTACCGTTGTCGTTGCCGCCACCACCATACAACCATTCTCAGCATAGACGGTGGTGGTATTAGGGACATTATTCTCGCAACTGTTCTTAAATACTTAGATAATGCTCTAAAGGTCCATGATCTATTTATGCATTTTGATTTATGTGTGTGTGTGGTGCAAATGGTATTGTAAAGCTTAATCTTGTGTAATATTGTCGTTAACTATATGGAGAAAATTTTGGTTAATTAACTTTAGGAGTCTAATGCCTTTTTAAAGAAGAGACTATTATTATTATTATTATTATTATTATTATTATTAAAGCTTTATATATTCTTGTAGTGATTAATTGTGAAAGATTTCGTTGCTAATGGTCTGATGATAAAGAGTATCACACTATTAGGTTTCTTATATATATATATATATATGGGAAATTAAAACTATGAATGTTTTTTTCATTTTAATTTGCATAGGAAAAAGATAATTAATAGTCTAATACTTCTTCCTTAAAAGGTATATAAAATGATATTTCATTAGTTAATTTCTCCAAAGTAGAATATGCAGAGGAAATGGAAGTGTTTGCACATATATGTTTTACTTTCATAAACAGTTTATTACAAGAAAATGAAAAATCTTAATTAAGTTGTATATGTTATACAATTTTATTATATGAGTTTAATTAGAATGTTCCCTAGCGATCGATCTCGTTTCTATGAACAATATTTTTTTTTGAATAAATTACATTTTAATATGGTTGAATTGCAGGCTAAGGATCCAACAACATCTTTGGCACATTATTTTGATGTAATATCAGGAACTAGTACTGGTGGAATCATGACTGCAATGTTAGCAGCCCCAATCTCACCCAGCTCCAATAGTCCTCTCTTTGCTCCCTCGGAAGTCGTTGAATTCTACAAGAAATATGGCCCTAAAATATTCGAACCTAGGTAATAAGTATCGACCTTGAACAAATGGAACACTTAACTGTGTTAATTTGATTCATCAACAAACTCTTCAAATTTATTTTGAGACATGTTAATTACATCATCATAGTAAATTTCTAAATTTAAAAGCGTAGTTAAGGGGAAATTTAATTGAACCTGTGCGTTGAAATATTCTTTTTTTCTTTTAGTTAATTTGCTGGAACAACGTTCTGATTCTTGTGATGAAACAAAATGCAGATCTTTGATTGACCCAATAAAATGTCCCAAGTTTAATGGGAAGTCCTTACGAAATATAGCTCGTAAGATATTGCAAGAGACACGACTGAATGAAACATTGACGAACGTTGTAATACCAACTTTCGACGAGAGGAAAATCAAGCCTGTTATATTCTCAAACTATAAGGTTAGCATGTATAGAACCCTTAATTTGAGTTTCATTATTATATGGCTAGAAATTAACCCGCTATTCATACAAATTTCTTATATAAAGAGAGAGAAAAAATATATTATAAGTTATTGTATGATATTGCTATGTGAATAATTTTTTTTGTTAAGGCTAACAATTGAATATTAATTGTTTGTGTTTCTTTGATAATGCAGCTGAAGACAGAAAAATACTTGAATGCGAAACTCTCAGATATATGCCTCGGAACTTCGGCTGCACCAACTTATCTGCCATCCCACGAATTTAACAATGAGGGAGTTGAATTTGATTTGGTTGATGGTGCTATGTCTGCTAATAATCCAGTAAATATCACCAACTTAAATTAATGAAGTTCACACAAAAGTATTCAACTATAATATATAAACATTTTTTGTCTGTTATATGTAAGTAATTTCGTTATGATTCATTGTTATTGTTATTGGCCAAATTTTTTTTTGCTGTCAACCCTATGGGTTACTATATAGTACATATATAAAATTATTTAATTATCTGCATGCAGAATTAAATATATAATTGGTTATCGATGTGTGCTTCACTATTACTAACTCATGTCCTATATATATGGTCTATGAAAAATTAAGTTTCACCCACGAGATGAAATTAAATTTAACTGAATTACAGGCGATGGTTGCTGTGAGTGAAGTGATACAAAACAGCGATGAGCATAAGCAGATCCTGTTGCTGTCATTAGGAACTGGAGCAACAAAAAATGACAAGTTAACTGGAATCTTTGACAGCGCTTGTCAAGTTGGATGGTTAGCTTTAAGAGCTGACGTTTTTAATGAGGCAATATTTAGCACAGACATGACCCATTACTACCTTGCCACGGTGTTCCCCGGCATCTTGGCCGCAGATAACTATCTTCGAATCGAGGTATATAGGTTTTTGTTAGCGCGAGAATTTAAACCTACGACTTATCTCTTTGTTCTTTTTTTTTATTATTATTATCAGATCAATCTTATAATCTCTGCCCCCGTTTATGAATATAGAAACAAAATAATTGAAATAATTTTTTTCATAAATTAAAATTAGTTTACTTCTAAGTTTAAATCAGCTAATGGAAAAGCTAAACAAGAGAGTTCGTGTAATTTAGCTTGAATTGTTCTTGATGCATGAGATATGTTGTCATATGGCAGGAGTATAACCTGAGTCCATCAATGGAAGATATGGATAATGCTAAGAAGAAAAACATGGATAATCTTGAAAAGGTGGGGAAAAACCTGTTGCTCCAAAAAAGTTAAGAGGATGAATGTGAATACTTTTATCCCGGTTGAACTAGACCATACAAATGCTCAAGCTCTTGACAGGTGAATATAGTATATAGTATATTTATTGATTTAAAAAAAAAAAAAAAACTACTTTGAAAGTAAGTCACTTTTTTAAATTGATTTATATGCTAATTTTGAGAGTTTTTTTTTTTTTTTACTTTATGAAGGTTGGCTGAGAAATTATATGCAGAGAGGCAGTTGCGTCTGAGAAGGAAAGCTATGGAAAATGGAGAAAAGCTGATTATGGAAACTGTTGAAGTGATTTCCGAGCCATGGGGATGAACTTAATTAGCATTATTAATAGATCGATCGATGTATTAATTTGAATAAATGTCATGTCATGTGTATGACCTTAAGTTAGTTATCATCGTGTGTTGTAGTCATGTTTGTTTGCTGTAATAATAAGGTTCAATGCTTTGACCTTTGGGGGTTCTATGTAACTCCTAATTGCAAATTACCATGGTTCATGTAACAAGGTTCAATGCTTTTGATGAGTTCTATGAAACTCATAATTGTGAGAACCATGGATATTAAATATCAATATATCCTTGTTGCTCTGTTGCTGTCTTTTTGTGTTTTAATTAGATCTCCATTCCTCGTACCTGTTTTCCATTGCTTGCATTATTACGTAGTCACAAATTGTCGGAAATAAAATTAGATTACTTAAACAAAGCTATTAATAGGAAAAAGAGTGGATATAAAGTTAGATTACGTACGTGCCTTTGTCCCCAAGAGTGTTAATCCAAGCTCAGGCTCTCTAAAAATAACATTATTCCTATGATCACTCTACAAAGATCAAAATATACAATAATATAATGCACTCTTGAGACACCAAATTTTATCTTTTACATAAATTAATTCGGGTTGAAAACCCATATAATAAGGCCAGAAGTTTGAGTGGGACAACAAATTAAGATCTTGCAAAAGTTTTTAAAATAACATAAAGAATAGAATGTGTACTCCTTGATAAAATTTGAGCTTGTCAAATAAAATTGATTTAACTATAACAACGCTAGAGGATCCTCATTTCATACCCAAGACATTAATTAACAATTTTCTACACAAGAGAAAGAACACAAGACATTAATTAATAACTTCTACCAGCAACTCGATCGGATCCACATTCTACACAAAAAGATTCCTCCTCCATCTACATCGATTACCAACATCAAAAATTATCATATTGGAAAAAGAGGAATTTATGCATATTAGTAGGGACTTGGTAAAGAATTAATGTTTCAAGTTAGTATGCCAATACAAACATATATATCATGGCAGAATCTTAACTATGTAATAAAACTCTTATTGTATTTTTTACATGGTATATATATATATATATATATATATATATATATATATATATATATATATATTGCGTTTTGCTGATAAAAAAAAAAAAACTATGTAATAAAACAGTATTTTGTAATTTGTCCTGTATTTATAAAATGTCTATTGAGTAGGTGTGTTAACGAGGTAGGTGAGTAGGTAGGAATTTGTTAAAAATTAAACTGAGATGATAGCGAAAAAGATGAAAGAAGAAAAATGAGAAGGTGGATTAAAAGGCTTAATACACAAATAATTTTTTTATTTGTTTTTCGTGGTAAAATGAGTTCTCATTAAGTGGATTTTCTTATTATTTGGATATTCAACTAGTTTATTTTATTTGTAAATTATCTAATTGGATTATTTTATTTATAAAAATTACTCAATTTGGCTAAAAAAAATTAGTTAAAAAAAACAACTAAATAATGGTTACTGGTTATACAATAATTAGTTATATAAAAATTATTACAAAATTATAACTATTTTTATAATTATAGTTATTTTAAATAACTTATTTTTATTTAAAAACTAGTTATTTCAATAACTAGGTATTTTTTAATAACTTATTTGTCAAATCCTAAAAAAAAAAAAAAAAAAACTAATTATGTATCAATAATTGGTTATATAACTTGTTTCAAGTATAATAAGTGATTATACAATTATAACTAATTTTATAAAAATAATAACCAGTTATTCTAAATTATAACTGATTTTAGAAAACTATTTATAGTTATTTATAGATATGGTTATCATTATTAAAGTAACCAAATTTTGAGAGTGGGGTGCATGGATGTTAATGAGTGGATAGAAGACATAAAATGAAAGGAAAAAAAAAATGAAGAAGTAAAGTAAAAGAGTGATTATAAATGGATTCCGACCCATATAATTTCAAAACATGAAAGTGTACAGTTATAGATTTAACGATTAAAATTAAGAATAAAATTTGATTTTAAACATCAATTTATTATATAATAAATATAAATAAATGGACAAGATCCATCATCCATGTATTCCAAAAAACTGTATTTAAATTTTTTTTTTTCATGAAATTATGTGTTTTATAAAAAAATTATAATATATTTTTAATAAAAATATGATGCACTATTTTTTTGCTCCACTGGGTAAATTTTTTGGATCTGCCCTGTTTACATATTAGGCCTACTTGTATTAACCATGTACTGCAGCATGTGGATAATTTTATTTGATTCTTAAATTTGTGTGTGAAAAAAGAACGTGGAAGGGCTCTTGAGGAGGCGTATTTATTGAAAGAAGAAACAGAACAAAAAGCGTGTGAAATGTGAAGCCAGCTTAATTGTAACCCGATTGACACAGCGATTTTCACTGTATTTACAAGCAGGGACCGATTTTGGTGGGGGGGGAGCACCGGCTTCAGCTACCCTCCTCCCCTTCCTTTATATATATATATATATATATATAAAATAAAATAAATATTAATAAATATTAACAAATTAATTTGATATTTTTTATCTACAATTTTTTAAAATCTTATAAATTTTACTTTATTATTTTACTATTACATCACATTATTATAGATTTTATTCTCAATTTTTTTAAAAATTGTCAAATTTTATATTCATTTTTTTTAATAAATTTTATATTAAATATTTTTTTCAAAATTTTATTGTCAATTTTTTATAAAAAAAATTATAGCCTCTCCTTACCTAGATTCCTAGATCCGTCCCTGTTTACAAGTACCATCTATATAATTAATGTATTTTTCTTTCCATACCTCTCAATTTATTTCTTAAGCTTCTATTTTTTTTTATTACACCTTTCACTTTTGTTTTTCTAATATCCACATTTTTTATTTTTTATTTTTTCAATTTTTATTTTTTGATTTAAAAATATTATTAAAATTAATAATTTCATTTATATACCTTTCAAATAAGTAAGAAATCATGATTTTTGAAAATATATGTAAATTGGTATGAATTTTTGACAAATAATATTTTCTTAGTAGTGTGGCTGAGAAGATGGAAACACTCTCACTAGTGATGGTAATCAACAAAGGCCTATAGTGATGTTAATTGAGAAGAAGGAAAAACGTGTGTTCGGTAGTTTGGTTCAGAAGAAGGAAAATACTTTTTTTTTTGTTTTTTTTTTCTGGTTGAGAAGAAGGAAAACTTTAACTCTCACACTAATGGTATCTTTAAAAATTAAAAAAGAAAGATAAAATAAAATAAAATATTTAACTAATTTTTCTTTAAAAAAAACCCCCTTAAAATAACATGGCAACTATGCCAAATGTAAAATTTATATTAGGCCACGTTAGAGGGTTTAAAAACCCTTTTAAAGAAACTAATTCTAAAGAATTTGTCAATTAAATTAAATAATAGGACGAATACTAGAGATTACGTTACTGGATTTAAAGGGTTTTATGGGTGATAGGTGATTTTCAATTAATTTTTAATTTCAATAGCATATCCATATATTATCTATATATTATATATTATAAAAAAAAGTTTAATGATAATTTTTATCCCCTTAATTTTATGAAATGATAATTTACATCCCTTGGTTTAAAATCCACAATTTTAATTTTTCTATTTTCAAAACCAAGTAATGTTGATCCTTTCACTAATTTTGAGGTTTTGACAATTATCTTGATTTTGAAATGTAAACTTTATATTAGGATCAAAATGTAAACTTTATATTAAGACCAAAATTGTTTGATTTTGAAAGTAGGGAATCAAAATTGTGGATTCTAAACTAAGGGATAAAAATCACCATTTTATTTCATAAAATCAGAGTATAAAAATTATAATTAAACTTAAAAAAAAAAAAAAGTTTTGTGACGATGACAAATGACACCCTATATTAATTTTAAATTTAATTATATTAAATAATAAAATAATATTAATAAATTAATGTGTTAAATTTTAAAAATAATTTAAATATTCAAACTTATCAATTCAATATTTTAAAACCTTAAAAATATTCTAAATATATCAAAACTAATATTCTCACAATATATAAATACGTAGATCGATAATGATTTCGCACTATCATATACTCCTTCAATTCTTTTTATTTTTTTTCTTTTGCCCATTTTTTATTCTAGGATTTTTTTTTCTTTCCTTATATTTGTTTAGTACATTTTATATTGTATTTTTATATAATTTTTTATTTATTATTATTTTTCATTTTCTTTTTTTTTTTCATTATTATATTTTTAGGTTCCTTCCTCCTAATGTGGCTAGACTATAAGATATTAGATTAATGTGAGAGATTTAGTGTGTTTTTTCATCTAAAAACTAAACATTCAATCTATACATTCCACCATAAATAAATTTTTGAAAGAAAAATTATTAAATTCCCATTCAACCAGCATTTTAACGTGTTTGAACACAGTCTAAATGTTCTCCCTTAACAATTAATAGAAAGGGTCTACTTTCATGATTAATAATACATAATCACATAATTAATTTAGATTTAACTAAGATTTTTATTGAAGTTCGAGTTAGTAACAAAACTTAAAAAAGTTGTGATCAAACCATTAGCAAATAACTCGTAAATGATAGAATAACACAGCAAAACTAGCAACTACAAGTTAAAATCATCCATAACTCCAATTATTCATCAATGCATAAAACAGAAGAAGATTAAAAAACAGTGAAATGTTGAAAAAAACAAAAAAAAAAAAAAAAAACCAGTGCAAAAGAAAACCTAGGATCTTCTAGGCCAAGCCAAGCTTTGAAAATAGTCGAACAAAAAGACTTCAAGTATGTTGAAGAAAAATTCAGAATGTTTTACCTTCTTGTCCCTCACATTGTAAATTATTGCTCTCGATATGTAATGGGTGAGATTGTGAATCATGAGGATATTGCCATTCTCAAACATGTACAATGGTTGAAGATTATGATAATAATCTATCACTGTGAAATCAAATAGAAGATTATCGAACATGAAATCGAGTTGAAGATCATGATTAGAAATGTTGAACAATAGAGTCCAAGAATTTTGATTTCCAAACTCTTTCATTTGCCATAAGGCAAAAAGGTTTTTCCTGCTATTGTAAAAAAAAAGCCTCAAGCAATCCTTCAAAACCCCAAGAGGTTTATAATGAAAAAAGTATTTATGTAAATGGAAATCACCCGGGAGCAATAATCTTCTGTGGCTTTCTTTCCCAAGATCAAGTGAAACAATCAAAAATTCATCACTGTTAGCTTTACGTGCAATCCAATTAAGAGTGCCATTTAGATATTCTCCACCACGGTGGTTGAGAATGGGCTCGTCAGGGGAACTTTGAATATTTCTCCAACAGTTATTAACGTCACCTATGTTGCAAACTCTGATTTCAAAGGCTTTGAGTGAATCCTTCCTGGGAAGGTTGACTGATACAAGCTTGTAGGTGTTACTTAGATTATCATAGCCAAACCCAATAAGTTTGTCAAGATAGCCTGGCATGTGTAAAGTACATTGAGGGTCTTGAGATGTTGTTTTTCTTCTGGTGGCAGGGTTCCATAGGCAAAACCTTCTACCATCACTTAGATTGTTGCGATTTATGCCTGAGAAACATATCAAGCCATTGCAGGAGCCGATGACCACGTAACACCATTTGCTTTGATGTATTAAGTCAAATCTGGGACTAAGATCAGCTACTGCAACGAGGGATGAAGGACTCTCTAAGAAAGAATGAAGAGGGAATGAATGCAAAGAGTAGACATTACTCATCTCGGAGTACACTAACATGCTGGTGGCTTTGGGTGATCTTTGAAGGTGGAGTTTAACAAAATCTGGATCAGAGATGATGGAGAATTGAAATGACTTTGATACACACATGAATCGCACCAGGGATTTTACCGGAAGCAACGACAGAATTTCCATCAAGAGATCATTAGAAAGGACTGATGACACAAGAATTTCCATCACCAGTGATTAGTCAAAAGACTAGAGTTAGGTGACGTTGTTTTAAATAGGATATCAACTTTTGATTCGAGGATGCAGTTCCGTGGATCAGATATATTCAAGGATTGAAACGGTTTACAAGAGAAGGTTGTTAGAGAGAAGTATTAATTTAATTATATCTTATCTTTAGTTGATTGTATCTTTTATTTTTTTTCATTTTTTATTCAATCTTATTTTTAAAACATATTTAAAAATAATATATTTCTGGTATCTTTTATTTGTTTTCGTTTTTTATTTTATCTTATTTTTTAAATATATTTATCTGAATTTTGTGAAATTCTAATTATTTTATTTTATTTATATATTTTCAGTTCTAACAAAAAATTATAATAATATTTCATTATATAATTATCAAATAAAATACTTTTCTTAAATTCAAAAATTGTTAGTTAGGACTAATCAGTTGAAGATTTGTAACTAATAGAATGACAAACTTTATTCAAAGTCAATTTCTATCTAAACATGTGAAACTAATCTATAGAGTAGTGGTTGATTCATAGAAACTACTTTAGAATTTATAATATATAATTTAGGATTTCACAAATAAAAAATAAGATAAACGGTACGTGTGTAGGGATTTAAAATTGGTTTTATTCTCTATATTTTAAAAACGGTGTTACGGTGCTTGTATTTTTGCGTGCATCTAATAGTCTCTTCAATTTTTTGTGTCACAGTGTGGAATACAATGCTTCCTATGTGTACCACTCCTTGTTTGCATACTTTGACAGGGACAACGTGGCTCTCAAGGGATTTGCCAAGTAACTAACACAAAACCCCTTATGCCTCCTTCCTCTTAAATGTTTCTCAAACGGGTTTTCAATTTAATGTGCTGTTATTTGTTGAAAACAGGTTCTTCAAGGAATCTAGTGAGGAAGAACGAGGGCACCCTGAAAAGCTTATGAAATATCAGGTTAAATTAACTTTGTAGTTAACTGTTTAACTCTTAATCAATCAGATAAAAATGGCTTCTAAAGTTACAATAAAAGTATGTTGATATATATGGTTCTTGTTAATTTGTTTTAGAACTCTCGTGGTGGAAGAGTTGTGCTTCACCCCAATTTTTTTTTTAACTTTCCTCTCAACATGTAAAAGGCTGCAAGCCTATTTATGCAATAACATTTGATTTCTGCTTTTCAATTATCTCTCTCCAGTAAAAATGTCATTGGTATGTATCTTGATACTGCATAATACCATAGAAAGAAAAATGTCCCCCAAAGTTAAATTGAAGGCTATGGCTACCTCGCCCCTCTATGCCTTTGAACTAAAAGTACCAAAAGCAGCACCCTTCTCAATGATACCAATATATTGAATTACTTAATAAAAGAGGTTATTATACTAATAAGTTTGTTGATAAATTATGTGGTGAGAATGATATGGTAGTGGTTGATAATGATACTATAAATAATAATGGTGTATTAATCAAGGTTCTGTTCAAAATAATTGGTTAATTTTTAATTTATGATTTTAAAATTTAATTTTCAAATAAAATCATAAAAAAATGGAGTTAAATCGATTTTTAACTTAATTAAAAAATAATTTTATATTGATTTGAAATTATATAAACTAAAATCAAGTTTGATTTAAAATTCAAAGATGAAAAACATATTTATTTCCTTTTATGAGATGCAAAACATCCTTTGTTACTACCTACCATTTCTCATTCTTGAAAAATTATTGCAAATGAAAATTGACACTTATACTCAATTTTGTTTCATAATTTTAATTGAGTATCACCATGTACAAATCAATTATTTTTACCTTTTTCAATATAAAAATTCTGAATAGTATTTATTCTCTCTAACTCAATCCTTCTATGTGGATGCTCAGTTGAGACTTGAAAAAAACATCACATGTTTATTTTATTAAATATAAGATGAAGCTGGACCCATTGACCCACTATAAATGATCTTAGAAACTCTGCTCAAATGAGAAGCCAATGATGGAACCCATACTCCTCCAACTGGTAAAAAAGAAAAACCTTTATTTGCATAAAGAAATTAGAATAAAGATGGTCTAAGTAGTAACATTAACCACAACCGTAACTCTAATTACTAGCTAGCTTTACTCGTATTTCTCAAGTTTGGGATCAGTATAGCTTTCAACATTGAACAGTTCAAAATATGAAATAGAACGATCTACAAAGTTAATTGTATCACTTTTTCCTTATTTAAAAGTCACGTGGTACTATAATCAATAATCAACTGATTTCATAGAGACTTGTTAAAGTCTGAACCCAGTAAGCATCCTACCAAAACAAGAAAAAGAGTTTTCTTTCTTCAAGATAGTTTTAGTTTGCAATGGTATTTTATTATTTAAATCACATGAACTTGATAATGTATCATAAATATAACCTGAAAGTTTGTCTCCAGACAGATTTAATACTACAGTAGTTTGTTGAGAAAGCGCATATACTTATCTAAATAATGCACTTGCATGTATGGACCAACAAGTTTGTAATTCATTCAATTATTGTTTGAAGGTCTTAGATTAATGGGAGAGATTTAGTGTGTGTTTGTTCATCCAAAAACTAAGCATTCATTCAGCACATTCCAATAAATAAAACATGAAGAAAAAATTAATTAAATTCCCATTCAATTGCATTTTAACGTGTTTACAAACACAGTCTTAATGTCCTACATTTTTCTCTTAACGAATAACAAATGATAATTAAAATAAAAAAAAAGGTCTACTTTTCATGATCATATAATTAGTTTATTAGATTTAACTATTAATTGTATTGAGGGTTCAAGTTAGTAACAAAAGTTAACAATTCTTGTAGTGATCAAACCATTAGCAATAACTTATAAATGATGATCGAACAACACAGCAAAACTAGTCATTACAAAAATCATCCATTATTCATCAATGCATAAGTGTCTTGAAAATTTGATTTTTTTTTTTTTAGAATGAAAATTGAAAAAATAAATTATATGGGAAAAATGAATAATGTCTTGAAACCTTTTTTAAAAAAAAAATTTAAAAATAAAGAAATGTCTTGAATTTGAAAAAAAAATGAAAATTTTAAAAATACAAAAAAATAAGAGTAATACCTTCTAAATTTGTAAAAAAAACTGAAAATATAAAAAAAAAAAAAAGAATAATAACTTGAAAATTTTAAAAATCTTAGGATTATATTGTCATTCAATCACAACCTTTCATTTAGGATAAGTTAATTGACTTTTATAAAATTATTTCAAAATTTATAAAAATTGTGAGTTATAATTAACCCACTATATAAAATTATGAACATTAAACTCTTTTATATTTTGGTTTTTATTTTTTTAAAAATTATATAGGAAAAAATAAAAAGAGAAAATTAACAGTTGTGAAAACTGAATCGTTCTTGGGTGTTCCTTCTACACTTCACTAAATATTTCGTATCCGCCACCAAAAGAATCAAACTCACTTAATTAAAGATGTTGTGTGAATAATAGTCTACTTATTAAGAACATTGAGTGCTTTCAAACTCACAAGTTCTTGAGGTATTTCAAAATGGTTGGAGGAGAGGTCCAAGGAAGTGAAGATAGTTGGAATTTTGATCAAATTCATTTGCAAAGCCTTGTTCACAACTGGGACTGAATCCAAGTAGCGACCACTGAATTCGTTGGAAGTGACATAATAGGCAAATATGTGGTCAGCCATAAAATAAGGTTCCTTTGCCAACAATTTGTATAATTTCATCACAAGAAATTTGCCAATAACTATGAACAAATTATTGTAACGCACATTGGAATGATTATCAGACACTTCAAAGAATAAAGACCCATATTTTTCATGTGATTCAGCCTCATTACCCATCAGTTTTGTCCAGCTTCTAAAAAATGGTCCAGGTAGTATACCAGAGAAATCATTGTAGGCTATATCAACAATATGAAGCATCTCCCAGTTGTTAGTGCTCTGTGGGCATGCAATGGAACCATTGAGTTTGTTTGACCTTAAAATCAGCACTCTCAGGGTGGAAATGTTCCTTAAGAAGCATGGAAATCTATCACCAAACTGATTGTTTCCAAGATTCAAGACTTGTAGATTCTGACAGTTGGCAAGAGAGTTTGGGATAACATCACTTAAGAGATTTCCATTGAGATTGAGGAACCTCAAATTGCATGCACTTGAAATGGTATCAGAAACACAATCCTGGAGTTTGTTTCCAGCAAGATTTAGCACCCTGAGGGTACTATTCCTTCTCATCAAACACATTGGAATGAGGTCACTGAAGCGGTTATAGGAAAGATCAAGCAACCGCAGAGAAGAAAAATTACAAAAGGATTCATGGATTTTCCCTTGAAAGCTGTTATTTGAAAGAGAAAGTATACAAAAGGGATATACTTTGTTGAATTTGTTGCTTGAGTAGTCCAAATGGATAGCATAGTTTGTGAAAGTGGGAATTGATCCAGAAAGTTGATTGGATTGAAGATCAAGGATGTATAGATTGGAATTCAGATCATCAAAGGGTCCTTCCATATTTGTGAGAAAATTGTTGGAAAGATTTAGATAAACCAGAGAGTCAAATCTCCAAATCCAGTTAGGAACTATTCCATGAATCTGGTTGTTGGATAGGTCTAAAGCATTTAGTTGGGATTGGTTTCTCAAGAACCCTGGAAATACCCTCAACTTGCAAGAAGCCAACAATATATATTTCATGCTGAGAAAGGATGATAGGTCATGATCATCATTGAAAGATATATCAACTGAGAATTTGTTGTGTGAAAGACCTAATGTATGCAAATTGTGTAGCCTAATCATAACAAGTCTTATGGTGCCATTAAATTCATTTGCAGAAAGTTGTAGGAAACGGAGTTCTTCAAGATGAAAGAAAAAACATGGGAATAGGGCCCTGCAATTTGTTGCTGCTCAAGTCAATCAACTGTAGTTTAGATGAAGAAACATTTGGGAATACACCTAATAGGCCATCAAATCCATTATGAGAAAGTGTTAGTTCTTGCAAAGATGGAAGTGCGAAAAAAGACATGGGAATTTGTCCATCGAGGGACCATATTGAAAGAGGGAAGTGGACCAGTAAACATGTTAAAAGACAAGTCCACATGAACAAGTTGAGTGATTTCTGACATTGAAATTGGGAGTGTTTCAATGAATTGGCAGTTAGATAGATCTAATATGGACAACTGCTTTAAATTGGAAATAGAACCTGGTAATTTCCCAGAGAAATTTGTGCTACTAAGATTCATGGCGTGAAGAACTGCATGCTGTGGAAAGTTAGGCAAAACACCATGAAGATCAGGGTTGTTTGAGATATCAAGAACACTTAGGGTTTGCATTTGAAAGATACCCTTTGGAAAATGACCACTCAACCTGCAACTGCTAAGCTCCAACACATTCAAATTGAAGAAATTTGCAAAGAATTCTGGCACAAGGCTTGAGAAATTATTCAGATTCAGTGTTGATAGTGAAGAATCAATTGGCCCTGTGATACTGCATGAAGACATGCTCAACACTTTAGCTTTTGAAGAGAAGATAAAGCACGACACCACTCCTTTCCCTCAGCAGATACCCTTTCACCATCAAAATATAGTTCTGTGATTTTTGTAAGGTTCTGCAAAATCATCCCAATATTTGGATTCTGAAGTTTGAGAATGAGAATATTTTGTGAGGCAAGTGATGTAGACAAGTCAAGTGATGTCAAATTTGTCAGGTGAGAAATCTGAGCAGGAACCTGCCCATGAAATCCAGCATTTGACAAATTTAAGCACCTCAAATTCTTGAGCTTGTCAAACTCCAAAGGAATGGAAGTATTGAAATTATTGTAAGCCAGATTCAAATCCTGCAAATATTGCAGCTTAAAGAGACTAGAATTGTTTAGTCCTCCAGAAATAAATGCCTCACTCAAGTCAAGATCAATTACATGGCCCATGCTGCATGTTACTCCATTCTATTGACAGCAGTTGCCACTATGGTTCCAGTGGACCAGTTTTTTGGAATGGCAGGGTTGAATACAAGGTTGTCCTTCAAATGGAGTAATAAGAATTGTTGATGGTCAAGACTGTGGCATGTTGCTACGTGGATGTTGATATTCAAGTTTATCAAGCACAGAGGTATGAAGATATTGAGGAAGATTTGACGGATTCTCATTGGAGGTGACTACTAGAATCACCTCAACGAGTGACAAGTTAAGGAGGATGAGGATGGTGTAGTGTAGTTTTGAAGTAACAAATATACTTCTTTTATAAACATTCAAAACTCACTTGGAGAAGTCCTCTCAATATAATATATTTTTTAACACATTTTTATTGTTGGTTAAAACTTGTTAATTCAATTATTTGTGTGATTCATTAATTTTCTAGTGATTTGGATGTTTTTAATATAAAATCAAATTCAAAGTTTTTAAATTCTGTTTTTGATAACATCAATACTTAGTAAAGTTTGTTTTCTAAATCACATTGAGTTGCTTATTTAACAAAAAAATCATGCTTAATATGGGAAGTTGAAAGGAGTTATTTATATAAATAACTATTGTTCATGAGTTGGTTAACTTTACAATGAATATAGGAATGAAAAAGAAAAAGAAAATATTTCTGAATTAAGTAAGTTGTTAATAAAAATTCTCATTAGAGAAAAAATTATTTGATTCTTTTTAGATTAAATGACAAAAATTAAACTATTTAAAAATTTATGATTGGAGATGTTCTAAGTGAAAAGTGACAAACTTATTGGATAAAACTAAAATCAAGTTTAACTAGCTATAAACTTAAGATTATTGATTCCTGACACTAAACCAAATATGTGTTATAGAGTGAGTGCATGTGTATAGTGTTAACATTTCTCAAACTCGTTGACTTGATCATCTAAGTCTGACACTAACGCGGAAATTCCTTCCTTACATGGCTACTTATCAGTTATCACCATCAATCTTTGAAATTATACATGAAAGAGACAGCCATCAAATTAAGGAAAGTGACTTATCCTTTCTAGTCCAAGTAAACTTGTAAGCACTAATTTGGTCCATGTTACAAATATATTCCATTTATGGGACTACAAATAGGATGTGTAGCTGAAAGTCAAGGAGTCAGAGAACTAGTTCCTTTCCAATAAAACTATTTCACCTACTTAATTTGATGGTGAATAAATGATAATGCATGCATGCATGCATCATAGAGAGGTCTTCTCTGATTCCTTTTAGCATGTGCTATCTTGCACACTGGAGTAAGACACCAACAAAACAAAAACGAGTAATCTGCAAGCACCTATTACAACGAGTACTCCTTTAAATTCAACTTGCAGGGCCGTGTGTATTTTACATGGAAAGTGAAACACAAGAATATGATGTGGATTTGCTCCACCATTGTACTTTGGTCTTTACTTTCTCTGAGTTGTGTTTGATGCACTAGTACCTGTGTTAGATATATACTAGTATTTGGTTTCAAAATATATTTTTCCTAATAATAAATGGCAATGATGCTCTAAATATGTTAATGTGTTGTATTTGTATTTGTTATCATAGCTAATAACATGTGCTCTATATAACTTTTTTTAAATTTTCCTCCATATTTCATGACCAGGGTTTATAAAAATTGGATAAGTATCATTTTCCTCCCTATTTACTTATTTTTTATACATTAGCTTCACTTAATTGGTTAACTATTATTTCCATATTCAATCTCATGCTTTCCTTTAATCTTTAAACATTAACTCATCATTCTAAAACACACTCTAGAAAATTTATGTTCCAACTATTATTCTTCATTCTAATGAATGTCTTTAATCAGTTACTAAACTATTAAATTGACATAAAAAATTGTTTATACGTTTTGAATTTCTACCTTCTTGATGTATTATATAAGCGAAATGCAATTTTTAGTAGTTCATGAAAGTTTCCCATGTAATTAACAATGACATATATTCAAGAATAAAGTAAAAAGTGTAGTTAATATTCTATTTGTTAACTAGAATGATTAATATCTTTGAGAAGCTTGTTACAAAATCTGTTTCTTGATAATGAAATAAAATAGAATAAGATTAGTATTTTATTATTTGAATTAAGTATGATAAGAAAAATAATGAGACAAAGAAAACATGGTAATTATGTTTCTATGAATCATGTAAATGATTTTAATATTCTTAATATTTGAATTTATGACCTCTTTATCAACCTTTTATTTTATTTTGGGATATCAAGTGAATTTAATATTTTTTTTTTTTTGAATTTGTGACTTTTAAAGCATAAACCCTAGACCTTCAATACTAAATATTAAAACATTAAATCTTACAACTCTAAATCTTAAAATCATAAATAATAAACCTTAAAACTAGACATAAATACTAGTGGTAGGTAAGTAGACATGTCTGGTTTGCGAAGTTCATGTTTTTAATATTTTTATTTTTGTTTCAAAATTTTTAAGATATTCTTCTTGTATTTTCATATTTTTTAAATGTTTATTTTTTTTTTCAAACTTTTCCTAATATTTCTCTTGTTTTTTTCATATTATTTTCAAGACATTTTTTTCGTAGTATTTAAATTTTATTTATTTTTAACTCCAAACCGTAAATCTTATTTAAGATTTCATTAATGAAACCTTCAAGATTTACAATTTCGATAATGAAACTCTGAAGATTTATGATTTCAAAATCAAAACCTTTTCGATAATGAAACCTTAATTTATAAGGTTTCATTATTGAAACCCTAAAAATTTAGGGTTTCCATATTAAAATCCTAATATTTAGGAATTTATTATTGAAGCCCTAGTGATAACTTGAATATTTATGGTTTTGATAACAAAATCTTACAAAACCATAAATATTTAAGGTATCATTAATGAAATTTGGGATTCATAAATGAAACCTTAAATTACTTTAAATCTTTAAGGTTTCATTAATGAAACCGTAAAGATTTTAAGTTTCAATAATGAAACCCTAAATTAAGAAATGAAACCTTAATTCATAAATCTTGAAATTAATCATAAATCATAAACCTTGAAATTCTAAATCCAAATGAAACACTAAATGCTAAATCATGAAACCCTCAATTTTTAAGATATTCCAATTGTATTTTCATATTTTTAAAATTTTCAATTTTTTCAAACTTTTCAAGATATTCCTCTTGTTTTTTCACATTTTAAAATTTTCAAGGCATTTTTTTTTCTAGTATTTTAAGTTTTATTTTCTTAAACTCCAAACCATAAATCCTATTTAGGATTTCATTAATCAAACCCTAATGATCTAGCATTTTTAATAATCAAACCATAAAAATTTAGGGTTTCAATAATGAAGCCCTAAAGATGTTTATAGTAATGAAACCCTAATATTTAAGGGTTCATTATTGAAACTGTAATGAAACCCTAAATTTTAGTATTCTTAAATGAAACCTTAAATCACCCTAAATATTTAAGATTTCATTAATGAAACCCTAATAGGGTTTTTAATAGTGAAACCCTAATGATTTAGGGTTTCGATAATAAAGCCGTAAATTAAGAATTGAAACCTTAATTCCTAAATCATGAAATTAACCACAAATCCTAAATCCAAATGAAACCATATATCTTAAATCATGAAACTCTCAATTTTAACCTATAAAACCTTAAATACTAAACCATGAAATACTAAATCCTAAATCATGAAAAGAAACACTAAATCATACACCTTGAAATGGTAAATCCAAAAGAAACCTTATATCCCAAACTAGGAAATGAAACCCTCAATTCTAAACCATTAAACCCTATATCCTACACCATGAACCCCTAACTCTTATGTTTTCATATTTTAAAAATTTTCAAGATCTTTTTATTATTTTTTAATTTTTTTTTTCAAAATATTCAACAAATTCCTAATGTTTTTTCTATTATCAAATTTTTATTTATCTTTTTGAAAATTTCAATACATTCCTTTTCTTTTTTCATACTTTAAAAATCTTCATTTTTTTTTCAATTTTCAATACATTAATATTAGGTTTTAATATTTTCAATTTTTCAATTTTTTCAAACGTTTCAAGATATACCTCATATTTGTTTTCAAATTTTAAAATATTCAAGAAATTTTTTCCCAATATTTTAAATTTTCTTTTTATAACCTCAAAACTATTAATCTTATTTAAGGTTTCATTAATTGATTTTAGGGGTTTATTAATCAAACCCTAAAGATGTGGGGATAGTTCTTAAAACCTTAAATTTTTAGGGTTTTATTAATAGCATGTTCAATATGAAGCCTTAAAGATTTAGGTTTTTGTTAACGAAACCATTAATATTTAGAGTTTTGATAATGAACTCCTAAAAATTTAGGTTTTGATAATGAAACCCTAAAGATTTAGGAATTGATAAAAAAAAAATCCTAAAGATTTATGATTTCTCTAATGAAACCCAACATCTTTAGGGTTGGAATAATGAAACCCCAAATCGTTAGGTTTTGAATAATAAAACCCTAAATCATTAAGGTTTCAACAATGAAATCCCAAATCTCTATGGTTTCATTAATGAAACCCCAAATATTTAGGGTTTCATTAACGAAATCCCAAATTTTTAAGGTTTAAATAATGAAAACCCAAATCTATAGGGTTTGAATAATGAAATTCCAAATCGTTAGGATTTGAATAATGAAACCCTGAATGTTTAAAGTTTTAATAATGAAACCTTAAATGCTTACAATTTTATTAAGGAAACCCTAAATCTTTATGGTTTCAATAATGAAATCTCAAATGTTTAAGGTTTCATTAAAAAAAAGCCCCAAATGTTCAGGGTTTAAATAATTAAACCTCAAATGTTTAAGGTTTAACTAATGAAACCCTAAAATTTTAAGGTTTCATCAATGAAACTCCAAATCATTGGGGTTTAAATAATGAAACCCCAAATCTTTAGAGTTCAATAATGAAACATTAAATATTTGAGGTTTCATTAAGGAAACCTCAAATCTTTAGGGTATCAATAATGAAACCTCAAATATTTAAGGTTTCATTAAGGAAACCTTATATGTTTAGGGTTTAAATAATGAATTCATAAATGTTTAAGGTTTCATTAATGAAACCCCAAATTTTTACTATTTCAAAAAATGAAACTCCAAATCTTTAGGGTTTCATTAATGAAACACCAAATGCTTAAGATTTCAAAATGAAACATCAAATGTTTAGGATTTCAAAATAAAACCCTCAATCCTAAGGGTTTTAACAATGAAATGCCATATATTTAAGGTGTCATCAATGAAATCCCAAATATTTAGGGTTTCATTAATGAAACCCCAAATGTTTAGGGTTTTAGTAATGAAACCCCAACTGTTTGGAGTTTCATTGAGAAATCCCAAACATTTGGGTTTTCATTAATAAAACATCAAATATTTAGGGTTTCAAAAATAAAACTCCAAATCTTTAGGGTTTCAACAATGAAACCCCAAATATTTAGGGTTTTAACAATTAAATCTCAAATATTTAGAGTTTCATTAATGAAATCCAGAATGTTTAAGGCTTCACTAATGAAACCTCAAATCTTTAGAGTTTCATTAATCAAACCTCAAAGGTTTAGGGCTTCAAAAATGAAACCCTAAATCTTTAGGGTTTTAACAATTAAACCCCAAAATTTAGGGTCTCATAATTGAAACCTCAAATTTTTAAGGTTTCATTAATGGAACCTCAAATGTTTTAGGATTTCGTAATGAAACCCTTAATATTTAGAGTTTCGTTAATGAAATCCCAAATATTTAGAGTTTCATTAATAAAAACCTTAATGTTTAAGGTTTTATTAATGAAATCCCAAATGTTTATGGTTTCATTAATGAAACCCCAAATGTTTACGATTTCTTTAGTGAAACCCTAAATGTTTATAGTTTCATTAAAGAAACCCTAAATCCTTAGGGTTTGAATAATGACTCCTCAAATCTTTAGAGTTTCAATAAGGACACCCCAAGTGTTTAGGGTTTCTTTAATAAAATCCCAAATTTTTAGGATTTTTTGGAAAGAAATCAAAAATGTTTAAAAAGGTTTGAAAAATGAAACACCAAATATTTATGGTTTTAACAATTAAACCCCAAATGGTTAAGGATTCAATAATGAAATCTCAAATGTTTAATATTTCATTTATGAAACCCTAAATATATGAGGTTTCAATAATGAAACCCCTAATATGTAGTATTTCATTAATGAAATCCAAAATCTTTAGTGTTTCAAAGATAAAATCTCAATTCTTTAGGATTTCATTAATTAAACCCCAAATGTTTAGGATTTCAATATTGAAATTTCAAATGTGTATGGATTCATTAATGAAATCCCAAATGTTTAAGTTTTCATTAATAGAATCCCAAATGTTCTGGGTTTCATTAACCAAACCTTAAATGTTTAAAGTTTCAATAATAAAATCTCAAATATTTAGGGTTTCGACCAATGAAACCCTAAATGTTTAGAGTTTCAATAATGAAATCCATAATCCTTTAGGTTTCATTAATGAAAGCTCAAATGTTTAGGATTTCATTAATGAAATCCCAAATCTATAAGGCTTCAATAATGAAACCTTAAATCTTTATAGTTTCATTAATGAAACCTTAAATATTTAGGGTTTAAAAAATGAAACTTCAAATCTTTAAGGTTTTAACAATTAAACCCCTAAATCTTTAAGGTTTTATTAATGAAACCCAAAATATGTAAGGTTTCATTAATGAAACCCTAAATCTTTAAGGCTTTAACAATTAAACCTTAAATATTTAGAGTTTAATTAATGAAACCCTTAATGTTTAGGATTTCAATAATGAACCTCAAATGTTTAGTACTTCATTAATGAAACCTCAACAATTTTAGATTTCATTAATGAAACCTTAAATGTTCAAGATTTCAAAAATGAAACCCCAAATGTTGAACGTTTCATCAATGAAATCCCAAATGTTTAGGGTTTTAATAATGAATGACACTTCAAATGTTTAAGGTTTAATTGATGCAACCCCAAATGTTTAAGATTTTAATAATGAAACCCCAAATCCTTAGGATTTGAATAATAAAACTCCAATCCTTAGGGTTTGATTAAGGAAACTCAAGAATAGGGTTTCATTCATGTAACCCAAAATGTTTTAGGATTCATTAATGAAATCCCAATTATTTAGGGTTTCAATAATGAAACACCAAATCTTTATAGTTTCATTAATCAAACCTTAAATGTTAAGGGTTGCAAAAGTGAAACGCCAAATCTGTAGGGTTTTAACAATTAAACCCCCAATATTTAAGGTTTCATTAATGAAACTCCAAATATTTAGGGTTTCATTAATTAAACCCTTAATGTTTAACGTTTCATTAATAAAATCCCAAATGATTAAGATTTTAATGATGAAACGATAAATTTTTAAGGTTTCACTAATGAAACCTCAAATATTTAGTATTTTATTTACGAATAACGAAATTCTAAATGTTTAGTATTTCATTAATGAAACCCCAAATATTTAGGGTTTCAATAATGAAACCTTAATTGTGTAGTGATTCATTAATAAAAATTCAAATAATTAAGGTTTCAATAATCAAACCCCAAATATTTATGGTTTCATTACATGAAATACTAAATGTTTAAGGTTTCAATAATAAAATCCAAAATGTTTAGGATTTCAATATTGAAATCTCAAATGTTCAAAGTTTTATTAATGAATCTCCGAATGTTTAAGGTTTCATTAATGAATTTCTAAATTTTTAGGTTTTTAGAACTCCAAATGTTTTGGGTGTTAATAATGAAATCTCAAATGTTTTGGATCAGATTTTTTTTTACTGTACATAATGTTGTATTCAGTTATTTATAAGAGAGGCACAAGGCACTGCAATTTATAAGCACCAATGTACAAGCAAGAGTATATATGGAGTTACACTCAATATTGAATAAACAAGAACTACAAGTGTTACCATAAACCAACCAAAATAATATCAGAAAATAAGAAGAAAAGAACATTGACTAAGTAATAATACAGACGGTGCAAAATTAATAATCCTTGTTGGTTGGTATAGTGTGAGTTGAAGAATTCCTCTGCTTAGTCACGAACAAGAGAGTTAATTAAAAAGGTGGCATCGTCTGCTGTGGGAACCGCACCATCTGCTCAAACACAAGGCGGTGTTAAAAAGAAAGAAAAAAAGCATGAATGTAGCTAGCTACATTATGTTCTCTTATTAAAATATATAAGAATGCTAGAATGATAGAGATAATGTTGTTTACCTGGGATTGAAGCAGGTAAATGAGAAACAATGTTGTGAATGATGCCTCCATTCTCTGTCTTCAACCGTTTGATGTTTTCACCACCCATGTTTTCCTCCTCTTCTTCATCTTCTTCACTCTGATGGAAGAAATTGGAAACCATTTTACTGATGATCCCTCCTCCTCCTTGTTCCTCACAATCATCATGAAACCCTCCCTTTTCTCCATCAGTAGCAGTTTCATTATGCTCAAAGGCTTTTCCATTATTGCTTTTTGGACTCAAAGGTGTGACCAGGGTGGATATTAAGTTGTTAATAATCCCCCCACCAAGATCCTCTTCTTTCTTTACCTTCTCTAAGGTTGTTGTGTCTTCTCTTTTAGATCCATCTCCATCTTCTGAATTGAGATTCGGAGGAACCAAGCTCTCATCATTTGTTACACCGTCTTCCATTATGGACTATGGTTTCTGAATTTCTCTTAATCTTAAGTTTAAGGAAATAGATAAACATCGTAGGATTAGGATACTTATATTTACAGGTGGAGGAAGAAGCCTCGGGGACATTAAAAGCTGTGTCATATTGTCTCTTTCAACAACTTTTAACCAATTAAGTTATTAAAAAGTCAAGACAAGTGGTGCTTCATTTAGCCATCCACGACAATGGAAATTAAATCGGTGGAGTGAATTAGTCCTTGGATTTTGTAGCCACCCTCATCTTATTTATTTTTTAATATTTAATAGTACTTTAACATTATCAAATAGGATAAGGGTAAAAAAAGTAGACATTTTCTACTTAGCACATAACTGTCTTGGGCAAGTGATTACCATTTAAATTTTAAAGTAGTCTAACGATCCATTATATGTTTCATGTCTGTTGTCTTTCTACTTATTTAATAATAAATTTATTTCAAGTAGAAATAAATGAGACATTATATGCAAAAGAAATGTTTTTACAAGCTCTAGATAAACTCCATAAAACAAAGCTCATCCTTCAAAATTATACTATACTTGAAACAAAAATATATTTTCTTTTTCATATACATTTGAATATATAAAATCAATTCAAAAAATCTTCCATTTATGTTTCAAGGCTTCACAGATCATTCCTAGGCAGTATTTAGCAGCAAGTGGATATTCAGAAACTGCATCCGTATGGTAAACACAAACTAATATAAAAATTGGAACAGCAGCAAGCAATGTTACAACAAACTTGAAACTGAGTATGCAAAAAAACATAGATCAAATAAGGTCCATGGTAATTCACTTAATCCCCCCTTCTCCTAGAATCTTACAAGAGAAAATACATAAAGTATAATATAAAAAAGGTGGGAGGGTAAGTGTCTACAAATCATTGTACTAATTGAAGAGTATCCTACAAGCCTCTTATCCCCAAATAAAACAGAAAATACATATAAATATGACATTGCTGAAGAATTTAAATAAGGAAAAATTGTATGGCCCATAAAAAGGAAGAAAGGAAAGAAGAGACACAATTTTGCTATTCTTTCAACTTGATATTCATATAGGGCCATATGTCCATATCCTCATGAAAAAATTCAACTCTAAAAGAGTAAGGTGAGCAGTGTATGTTTCACTCTCTGTTCCATCCTTGACTCTTTCTTAAAATTTATATTAGCTATTATTCAAGCTCAAGTATACATCTCCAACTTTGGTCACTGATACTGGGATAAACCTTAAAGTGAAATCTCAAAACTCTCTCACACTCATTTGTATTCCAAACAAAATACAATTAAGTAAATAAAAACATATTTTTCATTAATTAAACCTTAAATATAATCATGCATATAGTCCCCTTTTACTCTCACATTGACCATTGTGCCTACCTTAAACACACAACAAGCTGTTAGGGACTCAGGTATTTGAAACCAACATTATACATCAACTCATGTTGTCAAATTCAGATATACCACAAAAACAGGACTCAAATCATTGCTCCAAAGTGAGACATATTCCTCTATGTCAACCGATTTTTCCAAGTATAGGAAAGACCCGCATCCCATGATTGATTCAAAAACCACAACAGGATAAAATAAAATAAAATAACACCAAAAATCTTTCAAGAGTTTCAAACAGTATAACCCACCTACTGTGTAAGAGTTGACAGGCAAATGGCGTGTTATAGGTTCCCGAACAAGGCGAAGGAGAACTTCATTCGTATCTTTGGCCCGCACCGAATATTTTTTATGCAACTCCACTACGGTACAACACAGGAATAAGTTTTATTATTCATAAAGAAGTTTCATAAACTACAACATAATAATTAGGAACTGAGGAAGAATTTAATATAATGTATTGATAGTGTAAAATAGTTTCATAAAAGTCAACAGACTTACCATAAATGAATGATTGTATTTATTCTGTAAGTACATCACCATTAAACTCTTAGAGGAAAGGGAGAAGGAAATCATAAGAGAGCTTACTTGTGACACCACAGAATCGACTGCATGTTCGTGGTATACGAACATGAGGCTTGACTTCAAACATTACTCCTTGATCAATTTTAACATATATTGCCCCTACCATGCCAGCTTTATTAAGAGGGCTATCTAGAATGCAACGGAGAGCCTGAAGAAGTCACAAAGGGTTAATTCTAATTCTAAAAGATACTTATGCAAATCTGTACAATGTATAAGGAACAACATTAATTGGTCACAAGTGATAACACCATTTGTAATAATCCATAATCTATTTTACCTACTCTGTTCACTACAGTTGAAAAATTGTTATATAACACTTGAAAGGTAAGTTCAGAAGCTAATACCAACAACCAACCTCGTGAATTATGCCAGGCCTATAATCATTTAGATTCTTCTTTTGCTTTAGCAGAAACTGTGCATCCTCATCTGAGTTTAGAATTTCCCATTTCTAAACCATAATAAAAAAAAAAAAGGCATAAATAAATTAATAATAATGACACATGCTATTGCTAAGCTAAGTATATTTTCATATTCCAAAGTAAAAGCCTTGATAATTATTAGCCTGTAAAATATACCTTCTTAACAAGACCCTTTTTCAGAGAAGCATTGTCAAGGATGAATATGGCCAACGGGGTAACTATAAATCCATCCTTTGATGTGATTTCTTCCTTCTTAACATATTTCTCTTCATCTTCGCAAATTGTCAAGTTCGGGCTTTGTTTCTCAGCCCTCTTCCTCTTCAGCTTACTATTTGCACAAGGATTAATCATACCTGATTCTCTAAGTTGTGTGCAACAAACAATACAACTTCTCAAAAACAAAACATACCCTGCAAGCAAAAACACATATTTGTCACCACCTGAATAGGCTACATTCAAAGGATAAAACTTAGTACTAGTAGTTCATCAATAGGAAAGGTCACTATATATTATATAAGCAGACAAGCTCCTTAGACATAAAAGCACTCAATCAGAAGATGGTACCTAGAAATGTTGATCCAGACAGAACAGCATTAGAAATCAATTTGTAAACAAGTACTAAGAACAGTGAGTTCATCTTATAGATGTAAAGGACTCATCATAGCGTACCTTGAAAGCATTAAAAAAATTGTAGTGTGTGGTGGTGACACTGGACTTGAACACTAAAATAAATATTAAAACATAACATTTTGTTTGTTGATGAACGGTTGAAGAAGATTTCAATTAGAGAGGTGTCTTGCGAAGATAATTCGATAAGCTCGACAAAGAGAAGCTGTGCTATAAAAAACGAAAGCTCTTCATCTCACCAGAAAGTTATAAACAAAAACATTCAAATACATTTTTTATTCTAATTTATACACAGGTGAAATACATTTTTTATTCCTCTAATTTTTTTCAAATTCAGTTTTAGTACTCTTAAAAAAATTGCCCTGTTTCAGTTTTTACTTCATATTTGCTCCTCAAAGTGTATTTATTAGCCATTTATCCTTGTTATTAAATATTAATTATAACTATTTTGAGGAAGTGAAATATTTTAAAAGATGAAAATAGGACAAAAAAATTAGAGGGCTAAAATTTAGTTTGAAAATTTTAGAAAGATCAAAATCATAATTTTAACATTTATTCAATCGCATTGTTTGAATAACTTTGAACTTTAAACACCTCATTTTTCACATTGAATACTCTGCAAAGTTCACTTTGCCATTTTTGTGCTTCTCTTGACAACAATGATCCGTTTACTAACTTTTGTGCATGCAGAAAACGCACCAAAACCAAAATTGAGTCTTAGGTAGAAAATACAAATGCTAGCCACAAGACAAGAATTCACATTGGTCTCCAAATCAGTGAACATAATGGAGCATGTGACAAAGGAAAGTTTTAAACCAAAAAATAGAGTATAGAAAGTAAACACTATCCATCATCAGACAAAAAAATGCAAGCGCCACACTTGGAATAAAATCAGACTGATATGAATTAAACTCTACATTTTCGCTCCATATTTGAAATGACTTCACCCAAGCATTGTTCTGCAGATAGATTATCGTCAGAAACTGCAAAGAAAATAAATTAAACATTAGATCGTGTAAAAATCTGGTTTCCTTGTATTTTGAAATTGTTCTACAGAACCAAAATCATATGTAATTTTGAGACTAGGTTGGAAGAGACAAAGGGGGGTCACACCTTTCACAAAATCATCAATAACTGTCTGAATCTGATTGTCAATTGAGCCAACCTGGAAAATTTAAGATTAAAGCATAATATTTACACCTGTTTTTACTTTATGTACAAATTACTACTAAATAATATTTCTTTGACATTTACCTCTTTAACAAACATACCATTGATTAATGTTAAAAAAATATTATACAGAGTCAGAGACAAATGAAAATAGAAGGAAAGAGTGAAATCTTAAATATATACACACCACAAACATATAAGCTTGTTCATCAGGATCATCTTTGATGTAGTTGTTAAGCTCCATGTACCCTTCGGAGATAGCACCAGCTCCATGCATGCAGCCTAAATTCATAATTTCACATCACGCCAATTAGTCACTCCAATCAAATTTGATAACCTTAAAAAATGCAAACATTTAATATTTCTAACCTATTTTTTTACAGTTTTCAGGTAGATCGGACACTATGACTGACAAGTTGGTTCTCTCCCAAGCCACTTCACCAGTGGCAAGGTCAGTTATTTTTCCATCTTTCAAAATTTTACCTGCAAAAGTTTTTGTAAAAGCCTTAACATATAACATTGAAAAATTGTAAAATCTTGTCATAACTCAAATTGTCCATAGCAACCAAGACTCTTCATTTGTGTGCCTAAAAAGACTAGAGTAGACAAATGAAAATGAAAAAAATTACTCACGTAGTTGTGCTGCAAATCTTTTGCGTGGACCGATTGAGCTTGCTTTGGGGTTGAGCTTATAGAAACCCATTGCTCCAAATTTGACATAGATAGCATTTATCAAGCCAGCAGCATTAAGTCTGTTTGATAAAATTTTGTTCAACGGCTGTAAACAGAACCACAGTCACTTAGAAAGGCAAGTGAAAATGGTATAAGAGCCTCTTAGAAGACAAATTTGAGAACTTGGATACCAACATCAAAAGCAATTAAGCAATAAAATAGTGTGGTTAGCCAGAAACTCCAATGCTTTAACAGAGAAATTAGGGTTGGAATAAGATTACTGACATGTTAAAGGACAGAAGACAACTCTATTATTATATATGTTATTAAAGAATGCATGCATACATGCATTCTTTTCAATGACTATTTTGCACGTAAAGAACAAGAATAAGGAAATTTGCAATTCACTAACCTTCATATGAGTTCCAGCAACATTTATAAAGGGACAGTTTTCAGGCACCTGCAAGGGCACAGTACAACTGATTAGTATAAAAATATATGAACATTTGAACATAGATAGCACGTATAAAGCCACCAGCATTAACTCTGCTTGATAAAATTTGTTCCAACAGCTGAAAACAGAACCAAGGTAACTTAGAAAGGCAAGTGAAGATGGTATAAGAGCCTCTTAGAGACAAATTTGAGAACTTGCATACCAATGTAAAAAGCAATTAAGCAGTAAAATATTGTGGTTAGCCAGAAACTCCAATTTTTTAACAGAAAAATTAGGATTGGAATAGGATTACTGACATGTTAAAGGATAGAAGGCAACTCTATTATTATATATGTTATTAAAGAATGCATGCATTCAATGATTATTTTGCAGGTAAAGAACAAGAATAAGGAAATTTGCAATTCACTAACAGAGGTCCGAGTTTCAGCAACATTTTCAAGGCCAACGCGACTAGGCACCTGCAAGGGCACAGTACAACTGATTGGTATAAAAGTATATGAACATTTGAACATAGATAGCACATAAAGCCAGCAGCATTAAGTCTGTTTGATAAAATTTGTTCCAGCGGCTGAAAACAGAACCACAGTAACTTAGAAGCCAACTGAAAATGGTATAAGAGCCTCTTAGAAGACAAATTTGAGAACTTGGATACCAACATCAAAAGCAATTAAGCAGTAAAATAGTGTGGTTAGCCAGAAACTCCAATGCTTTAACAGAGAAATTAGGGTTGGAATAAGATTACTGACATGTTAAAGGACAGAAGACAACTCTATTATTATATATGTTATTAAAGAATGCATGCATACATGCATTCTTTTCAATGACTATTTTGCAGGTAAAGAACAAGAATAAGGAAATTTGCAATTCACTAACCGGCATATGAGTTCTATCAACCCTTATAAAGGGATAGCTTTCAAGCACCTGCAAGGGCACAGTACAACTGATTAGTATAAAAATATATGAACATTTGAACATAGATAGCACGTATAAAGCCACCAGCATTAAGTCTGCTTGATAAAATTTGTTCCAACAGCTGAAAACAGAACCAAGGTAACTTAGAAAGGCAAGTGAAGATGGTACAAGAGCCTCTTAGAGACAAATTTGAGAACTTGCATACCAATGTAAAAAGCAATTAAGCAGTAAAATATTGTGGTTAGCCAGAAACTCCAATTTTTTAACAGAAAAATTAGGATTGGAATAGGATTACTGGCATGTTAAAGGATAGAAGACAACTCTATTATTATATATGTTATTAAAGAATGCATGCATTCAATGATTATTTTGCAGGTAAAGAACAAGAATAAGGAAATTTGCAATTCACTAACAGATGTCCGAGTTTCAGCAACATTTTCAAGGCCAACGCGACTAGGCACCTGCAAGGGCACAGTACAACTGATTGGTATAAAAGTATATGAACATTTGAACATAGATAGCACATAAAGCCAGCAGCATTAAGTCTGTTTGATAAAATTTGTTCCAGCGGCTGAAAACAGAACCACAGTAACTTAGAAGCCAACTGAAGATGGTATAAGAGCCTCTTAGAAGACAAATTTCACTAACCGGCATATGAGTTCTAAGGGGAGAGTTTCCAGGCACCTGCAAGGGCACAGTACAACTGATTAGTATAAAAATATATGAACATTTGAACATAGATAGCACGTATAAAGCCACCAGCATTAAGTCTGCTTGATAAAATTTGTTCCAACAGCTGAAAACAGAACCAAAGTAACTTAGAAAGGCAAGTGAAGATGGTACAAGAGCCTCTTAGAGACAAATTTGAGAACTTGGATACCAACGTAAAAAGCAATTAAGCAGTAAAATAGTGTGGTTAGCCAGAAACTCCAATGCTTTAACAGAGAAATTAGGGTTGGAATAAGATTACTGACATGTTAAAGGACATAAGACAACTCTATTATTATATATGTTATTAAAGAATGCATGCATACATGCATTCTTTTCAATGACTATTTTGCAGGTAAAGAACAAGAATAAGGAAATTTGCAATTCACTAACCTCATTATCAGCTAGAAGAAGATTTATAAAGGGATAGTTTTCAGACACCTGCAAGGGCACAGTACAGCTGATTAGTATAAAAATATATGAACATTTGAACATAGATAGCACGATAAAGCCACCAGCATTAAGTTTGCTTGATAAAATTTGTTCCAACAGCTGAAAACAGAACCAAAGTAACTTAGAAAGGCAAGTGAAGATGGTATAAGAGCCTCTTAGAGACAAATTTGAGAACTTGCATACCAACGTAAAAAGCAATTAAGCAGTAAAATATTGTGGTTAGCCAGAAACTCCAATGCTTTAACAGAGAAATTAGGATTGGAATAGGATTACTGACATGTTAAAGGACAGAAGAAAACTCTATTATTATATATGTTATTAAAGAATGCATGCATTCAATGATTATTTTGCAGGTAAAGAACAAGAATAAGGAAATTTGCAATTCACTAACAGAGGTCCGAGTTTCAGCAACATTTTCAAGGCCAACGCGACTAGGCACCTGCAAGGGCACAGTACAACTGATTGGTATAAAAGTATATGAACATTTGAACATAGATAGCACATAAAGCCAGCAGCATTAAGTCTGTTTGATAAAATTTGTTCCAGCAGCTGAAAACAGAACCACAGTAACTTAGAAGCCAACTGAAGATGGTATAAGAGCCTCTTAGAAGACAAATTTGAGAACTTGGATACCAACATCAAAAGCAATTAAGCAGTAAAATAGTGTGGTTAGCCAGAAACTCCAATGCTTTAACAGAGAAATTAGGTTTGGAATAAGATTACTGACATGTTAAAGGACAGAAGACAACTCTATTATTATATATGTTATTAAAGAATGCATGCATTCAATGATTATTTTGCAGGTAAAGAACAAGAATAAGGAAATTTGCAATTCACTAACAGAGGTCCGAGTTTCAGCAACATTTTCAAGGCCAACGCGACTAGGCACCTGCAAGGGCACAGTACAACTGATTGGTATAAAAGTATATGAACATTTGAACATAGATAGCACATAAAGCCAGCAGCATTAAGTCTGTTTGATAAAATTTGTTCCAGCGGCTGAAAACAGAACCACAGTAACTTAGAAGCCAACTGAAGATGGTATAAGAGCCTCTTAGAAGACAAATTTGAGAACTTGGATACCAACATCAAAAGCAATTAAGCAGTAAAATAGTGTGGTTAGCCAGAAACTCCAATGCTTTAACAGAGAAATTAGGTTTGGAATAAGATTACTGACATGTTAAAGGGCAGAAGACAACTCTATTATTATATATGTTATTAAAGAATGCATGCATACATGCATTCTTGTCAATGACTATTTTGCAGGTAAAGAACAAGAATAAGGAAATTTGCAATTCACTAACCTGCATATGAGTTCTATCAACCTTTATAAGGGCATAGTTTTCAGGCACCTGCAAGGGCACAGTACAACTGATTAGTATAAAAATATATGAACATTTGAACATAGATAGCACGTATAAAGCCACCAGCATTAAGTCTGCTTGATAAAATTTGTTCCAACAGCTGAAAACAGAACCAAAGTAACTTAGAAAGGCAAGTGAAGATGGTATAAGAGCCTCTTAGAGACAAATTTGAGAACTTGCATACCAACGTAAAAAGCAATTAAGCAGTAAAATATTGTGGTTAGCCAGAAACTCCAATGCTTTAACAGAGAAATTAGGATTGGAATGGGATTACTGACATGTTAAAGGACAGAAGACAACTCTATTATTATATATGTTATTAAAGAATGCATGCACGCATTCTTTTCAATGATTATTTTGCAGGTAAAGAACAAGAATAAGGAAATTTGCAATTCACTAACCATCATCTGAGTTGCAGCAACATTTCTAATGGAACGGGGGGAAGTAGGCACCTGCAAGGGCACAGTGCAACTGATTAGTATAAAAATATACGAACATTTGAACTCCTTTCTCAAGAAGTTATTGAAATGTCCTCTGTAGATGATTTTTGTACCTAGAAATGGTACATTAATTTCAACTGTTTCATTGCTTATTGCTCATTTGTTTGTAAAAGAAATTAAATTTACGTTGTGCAATTCATCCCAAATTGAAACAGCTAGCTAGCCCTGTTATTGTATTTCTCATTATACTACTTACTATTGGTGTTTGTAATGTGTAAATAAAAGAAAGGACGAAGAAAGAACATGCAAGGTTGGTGTTTCTTGTAATGTGTAAATAAAAGAAAGGACGAAGAAAGAACATGCAAGGTTGGTGTTTCTTGTAATGTGTAAATAAAAGAAAGGAGGAAGAAAGAATATGCAAGGTTGGTGTTTCTTGTAATGCACGTAAAAGAAAGGGAGAAGAAGAAAGAAGCATTGCATTACCACAGCAAAATCATCTTGAGGATCTGGATCTGGATCAAATTGATGAAGTGGAAGGTCATTGAGCAAGAAGATGACTCTGGTACTGTTGAAAGAACTGGAAGAAGATTGCATTGTTGAGTTGAGAGTGTGACTGTGAGAGTACTAAATGGTGGAAAAGAAGCAGTGGGTTAAACGATTTCACTGCAAGCTTCTTGTTAGTATTTATATGCACAGTTGGAAAAAACGGTTACAAACTGATTCTCTTGGGTCAATGTCAAAACTTGTAACTTCTCTTCTACATGCCAATTTCTTGCGGAGGAAAAATATGAATCCTTATGATTTTGGGCCTGACAATGTTCACGAGGTTGGTTAGCTATTATTGTTTAGTGTTTACATTTTTCTGTTTTTGATTATTTTTTAATATCATAGCCATGGGTAGATGCTGAGATTAAAGCTTAAGACTTCCCTAATTCCTAGTGAATAATGAGTAACTTGAGTACAATTAAATTGGTGGTTTGGTTGTGTTTGGTCAATGGTTGAATGTGAAATAATTCATATTTGGTTGTGTTTTGTATTTTCCAAGAGTCTAATTACAATCTAGCTTTATTTGGTCAATGGTTCTCTGAATAATTATATTTAGTTTTCTATTCCATTGTAGTTTTACCTTGAATAAGTATTATTTTTCTTGATTAACTTGGCTCTGAATGTTTTATTGAGTTTAGGCTCTCCTTCAAATTATGAGTAGTCGGCTTTGCCTATCTGGTCGACTCACTTTTTTCAAATTGTTTTTCATTATTAAGGAAAGGTAACGAGAAAATTTTGTTCCCGTTGTTACAAACATATAATTCACGCAAAAATAAAGAAATAGAGAAAACACTGTTTAACCTATTTTTTATATTCTATTACCTCCCTTATCCATCTGTTCATCCTTTATCGTTTTTAATCTTATTTTTTCATTACAACTTTAATTTAAAAATTAGCTATTCATAATTAAAGGAGAATACAAATAAACTGAATAATGATTCATATTATAAGCAAAATGAAAGGGAAAGAAAGAGTTTTACCAGAAATGGTGGCTCTTGATCACTTCCAAATACTGCACTAATAACAGTAAAAATCAGAAAAACTAATGAGTTTCTATGAAGTTTAAAATCATAAAAAAAAAATGTATCTTTTTCTAATGCTTGAGGTTGTGAAAAGTTCAGCACAACCATGTATAAATCATTATGATCGTGTTACAATTAAAATGACTAAAATCAGGATCAATATGGTCATGTTTCCTGTATGTATCAATCTGCTTTGCTTTAATTTGTTATATAATATTTGCTATTGTAGTCTTTTATATATTTGAAAGTTATCACGGTCATATTGAAAGTCACAGTTCCATTTCGAAACCTTCTAACTTCACAAACAATTTCATTATCATGGTGCTATCCGAAAATGAGAGTGACTGATGGAGGAAGAGAGGGGTAAGGGTGGTCATAGAGGAAGAAGGGATAAAGACAACAGTGGAGGAAGAAGGAGGATAAGATGCTTAGTGCTCATGAAAGAAGAGAGATGGCAAAGAAAGAGGGGATTAGGTCGTGAAAGAGGAGGAAGAAAGGATAACACTATGGTAATAATCAGTTTGCTCATAGAAAGAGGGGTAAGTAAAAAAGAAATAAAAAAATATTTTAAAAAAAATTATTAATAAGTGCATTTAAAAAAATTGATTAGAAAAAAATAAAAATGAAAGAATATTTTATTAAATGACTAAGATATGTATATCTTGAATCTAAATATTTTTCTTGTTCAATATTCCAAACCAATAACTAGGTCGTGCTTTCTTTGTCATTATTTGTACTTGGTTTGACATCCAAGATCCATATTTACTATAAAATTACATTAAAAATACAAAAATAACTATTAATTAAATCGAAGATCACATTTTACTAATTGTGATGTTAAACCAAAAACTCAGTACATCTTTTGTCTGTGGATAATTTTGCCCTCCCTCATAAACATCAATCCACATACCACGAATCGATAAAAAAAAAAAAAAAAAAAAAAAAAAAAAAAAACCAAAGAAAAATGAAAAATAAAAGGACAAATTAAAACGCAGTATGAAAGAAAAATCGAGTGTTACACACATAATTTTTATACTTGTTTACCCTTAAATGACTACCTCAATAGGATTTGATCAATGTAATGACAAATTACACAGCCACACGATGCATTATTTCATAGACTTTTCATTAACCACTATTGTTTTCTCAAGCCTCTACATGGCCAACCATTGCTCAATAGTTGTTTCCCATTCCCAACACCAACTAACCCGATTGTGTTGTTAGCCTCTATAGTACAATACTCCCAAGCTTCTCCAAAAGGACTGATTCTGAGTACTCTCTGCTTTTTCTAACACACAAAGAATTAATGGATACATTATATTATACATATCTAGCCTAAATACACTCCTTAAGACATTACAAATGATAATGAATGAAATTGGAGTGTTTCCTTATAAAGTGTTTCTCTCAGAAGCACAGATTCTGTATTTTGATGCCTAGATGTGTTATTTCTCTTCCTTGCAACAAATTGATTCAAATAATGGTCTTTATATTGGACTTAATATAGTCATTTATAGATGTTTGAAACTCAATCAAAGTTGTTCAGAATCAGTTGCATGATGTGTCACTTTCATTTGCGACAATCTCTGACTATCCTTTTTGTTTGATTTTGCTGATTTTGGCATCTTTTTCCTAAGATAAATGTATATTATTAAGTGTTTAAGTGTTGATGCAAATAAAAAATTCATTGATATATATTCACACAAAATGGACAACCTGAGAAGATGAAGATATGCACACAAAATCTCGGCCATTCAATTCGGATCGATGAATGCAATCCTCTCTTGCAAGTACAATATTGGATTTAAATCCTCCTATTAGTACTTTATGAATTATAATAATTAGATTTAGGGCATCTTGACATATGCTTCAAAAACATTCAATCCCTAATTTAATTATGCTTGGTTCTTAACTGCCATCCAAACACGATTCTTAGTACAACCAAGGGATATATTAATTCTGTAACGCCAAAAGGCCCCCAACACTCCTTGAATTATGGATTATTTATTTGTGCCAATTTTGTTATTTCCTGATTATTTACTATACTACCTACTCCGGCATGTGATGTCATCTGAATTTGGATAATTCTATTTGAGTAGAATTTGGTTCTGAAATGATAGAGAAGAAAGAACAAAATCAGTGACAACAATTGCTAGCTAGTTGTCCCCGTGTATCATTCATCTGAAGAAATCAAAATAGACCCTTAGATAAAGAGTTATCACCAACAACCCTTCATTGTAAATTTGTAATAATTGTCGCCACGGGGAATTTTTTTTTGTCCTAACCACTAGTTTTAGCTTCTATTGGATAATTCCAAGTACAATATCATCATCATGAGCATTAGAGTTGGCTTCCATTAGTTAATCCAAATCTCAAGTGAAACTCATCATAATTAATTAATTTTCTTATACATGCATTAATATGGGAGGGAGTTAAACCCATGGTCTCTTTCTTTAATCACTAGACCACTTTGTAATCCTTCGATAATGATAGTATTTGATTACTAGTTACTAATTAAAACTAGAATGATAATATGATATGTTTATAGTAATAATACAAAATGGGGCAAAAAATATGCATATAGAGAGGGATATGGATGAAGGCAAGGTAGGAGATAGATGCGAATTCAACGAAGGCGTGTGAAGTGCTATGGTTGCCGGTTATAAAGGATGCATCAACTATCAAGCTGTAGCATTCACCAGCCATTCACACATCACACATGGACATGGTGCCACCTATCACATGATTCGTCAACGTAGGGTCACTTTTGCCCTTCAATTCACCCCAATGCTCTATGTTTTAACTTTTATTTCTTACATACATTAATATTATGGATAATGCATCATGCATGGGAGTGTATTTTTTTTTAATATATTTATTTTTAGTTTTTTTTTTTTTTTTTAACTCAAACACCCATCATACAAGTGTGTATTGTGTTTATCATATAACGTTTATATTGTGTCAGCATTTTTTAATAAAAACAAATTGACAGAACACCACATTTATTATTTAATTTTTTGTAAAATGGACACAACTTGAACATAAATAGATAAACCCCTGAGGACGTTTTAAAGTGTTTGTCCCTTGGGCATGCACTTAAAGAAAAGGATTAGACAAAACATATCTCAGTTGTTGTTTTTTCTTGGCTTTTAAAATACTGTACTTATTTTGGAACCAATTTTTTAAACTCTATAGATTTTGGGTGAAAAATTAATTGCCGAGTAATACAAATTTATTTTAGAAAATAATTTCTAAAATAAGTAGGTGAGAAGAGAATCAAACAGATCTTTGATTAATTAAAAAAAATGAAGAAACTGAAATTAGGTATATAATTCAAATGAAAGAAAAAACAGAGGGCAATTAAGGCAACAAATTATATTGTTAGGTATATTTATTGAAGGATTCATCCGAAATCCAAAGGCTAAATTTTCAGACAAGGAAAAACTGTTAGTCAAGTTTAAGTTTGACAATCCATTGGGTGTGGGTACCCAGTGATCAGCTTCTTAAAAACTAAATGTTGACTATTTGAAGTGTAGCTGTAGCATAGCATTCAGAGTCGCACCATGAAAAGAGGAGTGTTTCTTCAATGCAAACACAAGTTTCTCTCAATGAAAAAAGTTGTTGTACTAAATTCAGCAATTATTTTGCTCAAATTAAGATGCACACATACATTATATTAATGAAGAAAATATGGTGAATCCAAAAACTCTTCGAAAGTACCGTCACATCTAACAAACTACACAAAGTGCAAGGGAAATTGATGGAACTACATTCTATTTGCCCTCCAAATCAATTATAAACTGAATTCGTCTCTTACTTTAGTTTATGTCTCATTTTGGGCATTTCATCGTTTTCTTCTCATGATCTTCTGCGGTACTGTTCCGTGGTACTGCACGGTATTGCATTCTTCTTTTATTTTATTTTTCAAAATATTTTGGTAAGTTTTATTTCTTTTTGTAATAAATGAACTGAACTCCCCTCAACGGAGATTCAACAAGAAGAATTAGTGAGTTAAAAAGTAAGAATAAATAAGTAGGAAGGAATAAAAAGAAAAGAATGGGAAGATAAGAGTTATTAGTTATTAGTCTAAAATACAAAAAAAAACAAATTAACAGTACAGATTGCATTTGCATATATGGAGATGAAGAGAGACCGTATACGGAAGAGGACCATTAACTATATACGGGTAGTTTGTCCGACAGAGAGAGAAGTGACGGAAATGCCCCCAGGTGGTGGCAACGAATTATTAGTGTTTTATGTCGGGCAAGATAAAGGAGATGTGAAGGGCACAGTGGATGACGGTCAAAGTGAGGACAGTGGTTACTGGTTCAGTGATTGAGACTTTCACCCAACGCTGCCAAAAATCCACTCCTCCCCACTCACCACAAAACTAATAATCAACTATTACCTCATCAAATGTGTTAGTAGTGTCACCATTTAATGTGTTTCGATGGATTTGAGAGATAAACTTATTTATAAACTACTTCTAATTAAGGTGAGATTTTGTGACTATCCAAACATTTCATATTTAACACTGAATCATTTTTTTTTAACTATAGTATATTTTAAAGAATTATATGGAGAGTTAATTCGTTGAAAAATATTCATATCATTAAAGTTAAATTGTTACCCATTTTTAATTGACATTATACCGCCCCCCCCCAAAAAAAAAAGCCAACCTTTTTTTATTGACATATCAAATCCGCCACTATCCAAGGGAATTCACGTTTTCTTTCTTATTAATAATTGCTGCATATGAGTGTAGAAGTTTGTATTATTATCATATCATGGCATACGTTATGAATAACAATATACTGCATGGGATGTCAATTTTTTTTTTAAAGTTTATGTCAAATTCTTTTAAAATAATATAACATTGTCTAGAAAAAAAATAGAGAACTTATATTAAAAATGAAGCATGTTTAAAATATATATTTTTTCAACCATGTCAAATATATATTTTTAATTCATTTGACCATTTGTATAAAATTTTTACACTATCAATACATTAATATAATTAAAGAGAAGACTATATGTTATAAGAGATAAATTTGTAAATAATAAAGTATACAGAAAAGGATAAAAAGAAACTGGGTTGAGATGGTTGAAAAATAAAGATTTTGGGCTAGTTATTTAATTTAAATGAAATTAAATTTGAAGTTGAACTTAAAATTAAGCATATTTAAAAGGGGAAAAAGAAAAAAAAAACAAAAAAAAAAATTAAATGTCCAATGAATCAGAATATGAAAAGATATGTATTTCAAGTTTCAACTAGTGATAATAATAGCTAAAAATAGTAATACTCTCATTAAAAAAACTTAAATTTATTGCTTGCTTAATTAGTTCTTCTCGTTATGCATAGATACATAGAGAGTGAAAGATTAAAGACATGTATTTCAAGTTTCAACTGAGTGATAATAATATCTAAATATACTCATTAAAAAAAATACCTTAAAATATTGCTAATTCAAATCGTCCTTCTTGCGTCGGTAGATATGAGACACATAGCATACGTGAGGGCAAATCTTATGAGAGAAAAATATTTTATATGATATTGAGATGATTCAATCCAGGTCATATAACATGTATAGATCGATGGTTAAAATATAATTTAATGTAACTACTTAAAATATACTCGCATCACATTAAATAATTTACGTAAACAAGTTTATCAAGTTATTATATATATAATATATCGCGTGTATTGCAAAAATATCGACTAGTTTTTAGAAAAATAGTAACTTGCAAGAAATTGGTAAGAAACTTTATGTTAGTCATTGAAAGCATACATTTTAAGTGCTGTTTAGTTACCAAGATATTTTATTACGAAAAGTTGACGAATTGGATTTTTTTTTTTGAGGGTTGACCAACCGGATTGGTTGATTAGTATGTTAAAATATCAATAATTCAGGAGAGATATTAATTAAACATTGGAAAATTACAGTCACCTTCATTAAACACTAGAAAATCTTGCCTTGGTTATAATTGCTTTGCTATGACAATTTCTGGCATTTGACTTGCAGGAATGGATATAGGAATTTAAGTAGGGAGGGATTATAATTTTTTTTATAAAAATTGAAAAAAAAATTAAAAAAAATATTTAATGTAAAATTTATAAATAAAAAAAAAGACAAAAAATGGATATAAAATTTGTCAATTTTTTTAATAATTGAGTGTAAAATTTGCAATCATATAGTATAAGAGTAAAATAATAGAGTAAAATTTATAAGATTTTAAAAGATTTAAATGAAAAGTGTCAAATTAATTTATTAAGAATAAAACTTACAAAAAATAAATAAAAATATAATAAAACCAAATATAAAATTAAGATATGATATACTAATTAAAAAAAAAGTTAAACAAATACTAACTTAAAAATCTATTTTTTTAATAATTTTTTAATTAACATTTTTTTACTTTTTATTTTTTTTATATATATTAAAAGAGGGAAGGGGGAGGAGGGCTGCTTGTCCCCCGGTAAATCTGTCTCTATTGACTTGGGAAATATTTCAACAACAAGGGTTTAATGATGAATATTATACAGAATTATAATTTACCATTTATATAATTTTTAACATAATTTTATCATAAATGAAAATTTATTATTTAAACTTTACATCTGAATAAAATAATCTTTCTTTCTTTACTTTAAATTTTCATTCCTTACACATTCATTCTTTTCTGATCCACTATACATAACATCTCGACAAAGTGCAAGAGTGTAAGGAGATAAGTAGAAATTTCCCTTTAATAAAAGAAAAGAGAAAATACTTAGAATTCTGATGGTGAGCTTATCAAAGTAGTTGGGTATGAAGACGGAACAAGATTGCCATACTTAAAATCATTAAATTGTTGATAAATCAGTCGAATCCAGGAATATCTATTTCAAAATAACCTTTAAATAAGTTATTAATTGAACTGGTGTAACTGATAAAAAAAAATGGATGAAAGAATTAATTTTCAAGATTCTTAATTTTTTTTAAATTAAAAAATATACAATTTTATTTTGTATGGTTGAAATTAAATATCATGATGTATTAGATTTGGTTTCATGTATGATTTTTTACAATTTTAAGTAAAATTTAATTTTTAATATTATAAATATAGACATATTATATTTATTTTTTTAAGATTACTTATTATATTATATTAAAAAAATTAAAATATTATTTTATTAAAACCACCAAAACCTTGAATCATTGCATGCATGAAAAAAGAATATTATTTAAAACATTGCTTAAAATAAATACTAAGTTATGGTAAAAAAGAAAAGAAGTAGTACATGAATGAATGAGAGTAAATGTAATGTAATAATGTTTGAAATGCAAGCCCTGGCACATAGCACATGCTGAGGGGGCGAGAAAACAAACAAAGCAATAAATGGAAGGGGGAAAGGAGTGTGACAAATAAATTGAAGCTTAGCGAAGGAATGGCAGTGATGATAATGCGGTGGGAAACATAGGTTGAAAATGGAAACAAAGAATTGGAAAGGGGTCATCATCAACCTGACCCTGTTTGTCTCCTCTCTAGTATATCTTCGCACGTTAGTAACGTAGATGCTAATGAGCTTGCTTGCAAGAACAGAACCACCCTCTCTCTCTCTCTCTCTTTGCATTTCCGCTTAACTCCTTCTATCTTCTATCTCTCTTTCATCTTATTTCTTTGCTTCCTTTGTTTTGTTTGATCTTTTTGTGATTTCACTAAGGAACGATAATATAATAACAACAACTCCATCTGGTGTACACAACAACACAAGTACATATATATAGATGAGGTGGTTTGGAGTAGTTTGTTTCTTTTTAATGGTGATCATAGATTATGATTCAAAATGTAGATAGCTTAAAAACTAAGAAAAAAAAAAGTCTTTTTTATTATTTTTATTTTTTGGAACCTGCATTGGGTTCCACAAGGATGAAGAACCTATACTGGTTTAAGGAAATATCCAACAACGTGAGATCAGGGAGAAGGCTTTCACTAGGGAATACAAGAGGGCAGTGTCATGGTCAAAGTATTTGGTTTCTTCTGGGGCTGCCATAAAGGGAGAGGGAGAAGAAGAATGGAGTGCTGATCTTTCTCAGTTGTTCATAGGTTCCAAATTTGCCTCTGGAAGGCATAGCAGGATCTACAGAGGCATCTACAAGCACATGGATGTTGCTATTAAGCTTGTGAGTCAACCTGAGGAGGATGAGGAGTTGGCTGTTTTGCTTGAGAAGCAATTCACTTCTGAGGTTGCTTTGCTCTTCCGATTGCGCCATCCAAATATCATTACCGTAAGTAAGGCTGTGTTTAGTTTAACGTTAAATTAAATGAATACATATTTCTATGTACGAATATTTGAACCTCTTTCTGATTCAAAGGCCGTTTGAAAACTTCCATACAGATAATCAAACACATGCTAAAAGAATAGCATTTCCCTCCTACTCCTACCCTTTTATTTTTTGTATTGTTCAAAGGTGTAAGTGTTGAAAGATATGATATGATAATAGAAATCTAAAACCAAAACCGTGTCTACACCTAACGACTTCTATGATGATATATGGTAGTGGTACTCCTTCTCTTTCCCTCTAATCGAAAATGACACGTCATTAACATTCTCTAAGGTTGTTAGTGTTTCTTTTTTGTTGCAGTTGTTGATGTGTTAGTTTTTAATTGGAGGGGAATTAAAAGAGATGGAAAATGGGGACAGGTGATTTTTTTTTAAAACAAAAGGGGTGTATTGTATTCATCTGAAGGCCTAAGCTGTATTAAGAAATTTGTATCAGCAAAAGAAGCTGTAACATAACTTATGTGTAAAGTTTGCAACTGCTTAATAATAAAGAAATTGAAGAATTTCCCACAGATATTGACATTGTTATATTTATTGTTGGTGCATGCAGTTTGTTGCAGCTTGCAAGAAACCTCCAGTGTTCTGTATAATTACTGAATACTTGTCTGGGGGTTCCTTGAGAAAGTACTTGGTTCAGGAAGGGCCACATTCAGTTCCTCACAACATTGTTCTGAAATTAGCCTTAGACATAGCAAGGGGAATGCAATACCTTCATTCTGAGGGTATACTTCACAGGGATCTCAAATCAGAAAACCTGCTTTTGGGGGAAGATTTGTGCGTAAAAGTAGCAGATTTTGGGATCTCATGCTTGGAATCTCAGACAGGAAGTTCAAAAGGATTCACTGGAACATACCGTTGGATGGCACCTGAAATGATCAGAGAACAGCGTCACACCAAGAAAGTTGATGTCTATAGTTTCGCCATAGTTCTTTGGGAAATCCTAACGGGATTGACTCCATTTGATAATATGACACCAGAGCAGGCAGCATATGCTGTCACTCATAAGGTATTCTATTAATCCTTTCAAACATGTTCTTGTTATGTTTTGTATCACAGTTTAATAAGATATGCACTGTTATGATTGAACGAGTGTAAAACTAGATCTATTATCACTGCATAGCTTATTTTTTCTTTATTGTATTATCAATTTATCATATTTTATGATTAAGGATTTGGATAAGGAGCAAAAATAATTAAGTAATTAATGGCATGTTTGGATGTTGAGTTCTATTACCTACAGTAATTTGAGTAGGGACTTTTCATGACTAATAATATGTCTAGTACTATATCCTTCTGGATATGATGGGCAACTATCATTCATTCATTGGCTATTATGATATGAACTTTACAGAGCATGTGGCTCTGTTTGTTTTATCATATCATCATATAATATAATCTTTTACTTATGACTTATGAGAGCAAGACACCTCATCAACAATATTATATTAATATTACCCTTAGGTATAAGGCTTCAGACTATTCTTAAGCTTTTACAATTACAACATTCAAGATTTGGTATCTGCTTTCTAAATTCATCACAGTCAATCATTGCTACCACATGCACAGAACACCAAAATGATGCACCAAAATCAAGTTACAGATTTGATAACATATTTGGACCAACATAAATAACATTTTCACATTCACTGTTTTTGCACATGTTATGATATCCTTTAGGTAAGGTGCTTATGCAAAATAGTACACATTTATTTTTTTTTGGAAATAATTCATATTATGTACACATTTTTTGTCCCATTCTTCTATCTAGTAACTGAAATCGGTGGATTGTTTTGACAGAATGCAAGGCCTCCATTGCCATGTGACTGTCCAAAGGCATTTAGTCATCTCATGAACAGATGCTGGTCAAGCAATCCAGATAAAAGGCCACATTTTGATGAGATAGTTGCAATTTTGGAGAGCTACACTGAAGCACTTGATGAAGATCCTGAATTTTTCTCTACTTACAAACCACGTCCTAATAATATAATTCTCAGATGCTTGTCAAAGTGTAATAATTTATTTGCTTCTTGCAAAGCTTAGCATTCTCTTTCCAATAATGTAACCTGAATGAATTGTATTAAAGCAAATTCCAAGAACCAAAAATATGTTTAATTAATAACTATAATCCTCTTCCATGTTAGCCTTCTTTCACCCTTTTTGTTTATATTTTAATCGCAAGATGTGATTGGAACCTAAAAAAACTGTCTAGCAGTAAGTAAATAAAACATGTTGGTAACATTTACTGTTAGTTATAATACTATGAAAGCGGCGAGGAAATTTGTAAAGACGTGACGAATAGCAAAGTTTCATGTCTTGTATCAGTGTATGTATATAGGAGATAATTTTTCTTTAGGGTGATTATATATTCCAAATAACATATTGCTTTCAGATAAACATATCTATTTTTGGTGTATAAATAAACATATCTTTAAGTAAACTTTTGTTTTTGACCTGTATATTGTAAACTTTTGCATTTATTTCAGAAACCGAAAGGTATGGTAACATGGAAAACGAAGAGTACATCGGGGAAAAAATGCGAGAATAATTGTAGTATAAATAAAATACCTTTTTATTTGTGTAAAGTGATGCTATAGTTTTTATGTTTATTTTGCTTTACTTTGAGTAATTAAATATAAATAATTGGTCTCAATTAATACACAAAGACAGTTTGGCCGAGTGGTCTAAGGCGCCAGATTTAGGCTCTGGTCCGAAAGGGCGTGGGTTCAAATCCCACAGCTGTCATTTTGTGTTATATTTGTATTTTTTTTTTTTTTTTAAATCTTAACTCCTCAACTATAGTAAAAAGCTTTCAATCAATCTTGGAAAAGTATTTGCTACCTTTTACCCTTTTTAATTAAAAATATCTTATCTAAACAACAGAATCTCCAAACATAGACTTATGATTTTGCATTTGCATGAATGTAAAATAGGAGTTAAAATCCCATTATTAAAAAGGATCAAACTATTAAGTTCTTGACCAACAGCGCATTGTGGTTTATGTACTTTATTTTGTAATCCATTTTATACGGAAATAGAAAAGAATTGCAGAGGCTCGTAACTCATAATAAGGTTGTCCCAGTAATTATAATTTAAAATTCATTCGATAAATATCATATTTGATTCTCCAATATTTTTGTTTGGAGGAAGATTTTCTAACAAGGCATACATACGTGCGACATGATCATTAAGGGGGAAAAATCTCATGAATCCGGGAAATAATAAAAAGAATGAATGAAGAAATTTGGAGGTTTGTGAAACAGGTCTCACATTTTCAAGGCACCGACGAACAATGGACGATATAACGCAAGATAGAAAAAATGTTGAGTGGGGAGTGGGGACTGTGGTGATTAAATAGTAGTAATAATTTAAACGTTCTTCATCTGTCACTAACACCCAAGTGGGGCACTGTTTCTTAGAAATCTACTACAAAGATTGTCAAGATCGAAGTGAATACTAATTTGCTCTACGATGATCACTGTCAAAAATTAGAAGATTTTTGTTCTGTATACTGGACATAGTTAATCAATGCACAAATATGCTTCAATTATCCTCCTGCAGTAGTGTAAAGTTTTGAACACAATAATCACCCATCTTTGTAATATGATGTTCACAGTCACATGTAATTCAGACTATGATTGAGCAATTACATCAGTTAACTTCACGAATCTCACCCAATACTAAAAAATAAATAGTCTTGTCTTCTCCATCTTTAAGATACCAAAGTCTAGTCTTTTCAAATATTCATTTTATAGGATAAATTAATATATAACAACACTTTAAATTTAAAAGTCCATACTACTATAGTAATCAACATTTACTTATATTTATATTTCAACCACAATATATAAAACACAATAATTTCAATATAAATAAATTTCATAACTAAGGAAGAAACAATATTGGTTTAAATTAATTTATTGTTATTTTTGAAATGGTTTATAATTAAAATGGTATTGAAAATGAGCATTTAATTTGGAAATGTTACTTTTTTTTTTTTTTTCTGGTAAATGCGTGGGAGACGCTGCTCCGTCCAGTTACCAAAAATGCCATTGCAGAAGCTTTTGAGGGGCACAATCGTCTCTATACCAGATTGAAATGCGGGGTGACCACGTGGCATTCTGATGTTGTTGGTTTAAGGAAGAGAATAGGAACAACGGCAGTTACCGGTTGCGCGCGGTTGGTTTGGGAAGAAGTGTCTAACATTTCATCCCAACTCCGCAAAACCAAAACCAAAACCAAAACTTTTCTTTCTTTTCTTTCTTCAATTCTTGCTATTCCAAAATCCAAATCAATTTTCTTCTTACTTTCCATCCTCACCAAAAGAATTGGAAAATTTTCAAATTCTGAGGGTATATATAATATATATACCCTCAGATTGTTAAGGTATAGTTTCTATGTTTAAATACGAAGACAACAAGGAAAGGACAAAATGAACATATATACGTTGATTTTCTTAGCTTCTTTTTAATTTGATTTCGTTACATCCTTGGTTATGTATTGTCAGGAATTATTTGAGTTGTGAAATGGCAATCTGGTCATTGATCCCAATAACAAGGGCTTAAACTATGACATTAGTTTTATGGATTTGCTTTTGCTAATCAATAACCATGTTATTTAACATCATTTGAACAATTAATCAACATATTCGATAGGATTTCCTTGCTTCAAGTGCATTCTTATAGCTTTGCATGCATGGCTTCCGATTAATTACAACATATGCTTTTTTATTATGTTTCCTTATCTTGGTATGTGGATTGTCGACTAGTATTTATATGGTGTATTTATTTTCTGTTTTCATATTGGTTGTCCCAGTGATTCTGGTTCCTTGAGCATCGAATATGCCAGGGATTGTTACAGATGGAGTAAATGAAATGAATGGGATTGGGAACACTTCACCACCCTTGAAGGAAACCTCAAGTCCAACTAATAAGAACTTAAAGAGTTCCTTGATTCCACGAAGACGCCTAAGTGTTGGTCCAAATTTTGTTTACACTTCCTCAAATTACCGGCTTCATGAAAATGCTTGTGACATGCAAAGTTCTTCTGCCCAATCACCCTCAAGAAGAAGCTTTGGATCGGTTGGTGATGAGTCTAGAAACAGTTTAGAATTGCATGGTCTAGTTGGAAGGAAGAAAAAAGAGGTTGAGACAGTGAAAAAGGAAGTGAAGACAAAGACAAATAATGTGGATGATATTCGGCCAGCAACTACAAGCAGTGTTGGTTCACCAAAACCAAAGAAAGCATTACAATTGCCACTTGAAACTCAATCAAGATCAATATCAAAGGGAAACGTCTCTTCTCTAAAACCTCCCATTGATAGGAAAAATGATAGCCATTTGAGGAAACAAAATACAGGAATTTCCCGTGTGAAAAAGACTGTTGGTGGAAGATCATTGTCGCACAGTAACATTGATAGTTTCATTGGATCAGCATTGGATAATCCTCAGCTAGGACTAGAATTACTAAACCAAGCAAGGAACATGGTTTCATTAGGAGATAATCCAATGAAGGCTCTTGAACTAGCTCTTCAAGCAAAGAAACTTTTTGAGAGAGCTTCTGCTGCTTATGGGAAACCAAGTTTGGATTTGGCAATGTGTTTACATGTTACAGCAGTAATATACTGCAGTTTGGGACATTTCAACAAAGCAATTCCAATGATAGAGCGCTCAATTGAGATTCCATCTCTTGAGGAAGGCCAGCAACATGCCATTGCAAAATTCGCCGGTCACATGCATCTAGGAGACATCTATGCCATGCTAGGCCATCTTGAGAAATCAATAAAGTGCTACAATGAAGGGTTGAAAGTACAAAGAAAGGCATTGGGAGAGAAAGATCCAAGAGTTGGTGAAACTTGCAGGTATGTGGCTGAAGCAAACTTCCAAGCATTGCAATTTGACGAGGCAGAGAGGATGTGCCAAATCGCCCTTGACATTCATAGAGCAAATAGTTCACCCTCATCTCTCGAAGAAGCAGCTGATAGGAGGCTAATGGGGCTTATATGTGAAGCAGATGGAAAACACGAAGCAGCATTGGAGCATCTTGTTTTGGCAAGCTTGGCAATGGTAGCAAACGGCCAAGTTGTGGAAGTGGCTTCTGTTGACTGCAACATTGGAGACACATACTTATCCCTGGCTAGATACGATGAGGCCAACTTTGCGTATCAGAGAGCATTGACAGTTTACAAGACTCGGAAAGGCGAGAACCATCCTGCTGTGGGATCGGTCTTCGTACGCTTGGCCGAGTTGTATGCCAGGACATGGAAGATAAGAGAATCGAAATCATACTGTGAGAGTGCACTCAGAATCTATGAGAATCCCATGCCTGGTGTCCCTCCAGAGGAAAATGCAAGTGGCTTTATGAATGTCTCAGCCATCTATGAGTCAATAAATGAGCTAGAACAAGCACTTAAGTTGCTTCACAAGGCGCTAGAGATACTCAATGAAGCCTCTGGTCAGAAGAACACAATAGCTGGTATTGAAGCTCAGATGGGGGCCATGTACTACATGTTGGAGAACTACACCGAATCTTACAATGCTTTCAAGAATGCGGTGTCGAAGCTTCGCGCTACCGGGGAGAAGAAATCAGCATTTTTTGGCACTGTTCTTAATCAAATGGGACTTGCTTGTGTGCAACTCAATTCCTTGAGCGAGGCTGCAGTGTTATTTGAAGAAGCCAAAGCCATTTTGGAACAAGTGAATGGACCCTATCACTCTGAAACACTTGGAGTGTATGGCAATCTTGCTGGCACATATGATGCAATTGGAAGGTATATTATATATCCACCCTTATTTTCATTATGCTTGTCCAAACATGTCCTATATAGTATTTTGAATTTGAAAATGTTGGTTTCAGGCTGGATGAGGCAATTGAAATATTGGAGAACATAGCGGTAATGAGGGAGGAAAAGCTTGGGACAGGACATCCTGATGTTGCTCACGAGAAGAGAAGGTTGGAGCAGTTGTTAAAGGAAACAGGCAGAGTTCGGACCAGAAAAGCCAAGTCACTCGAGATCCTTTTTGATTTCATTGATGAGGATTGATCGATCATGGCTAGCTAAGCTAACTAACTAGGACTCATGATCATAGCTCCATCCCATGGCATGCTTTATGAGAATGAATGAAGAGTTCAATAATTTATTTTATGCTATAATTATTCGTAGGATGTAATTAATTATTCACCGTATTTTTTTGGATATATGCATTTGTTTGTGTATTGTATAACCAAAAACGTTGGCTTCCTCCACCTCTATCTCACCATGAATTGCACTAGTTCTCGCACCCCACTTCATCCTGTCTTAGTAATTAAACTTCCATTTTGGTTTTTGTGAGACATTATTGTAATCATAGTTCTTAAAATTAGATAAATTTTGAAATTAAAATTTATTTTTCATATTAGTCATTACTGCTATAATTTCACTAGAGACTATTGCCAAGACCAGTCCTCAAATATATGTATGGACTAAAAACAAAATAAGAAAAGACCAGTTATGGACTAAAAATGAAAATTAGTCAAAATTGAACCCTAAAACACTTTTCTAGAGTGGGGATGAAATGAAAGATGCTTATTAATTAGAGTATTATGTTGGTGAATTGGCGTGTTGCTGAGAAGAGGATATGCTTGGAGAAGGAAAAGAGCAAATAAAAACCCCTCATTCTGTTTGTTTTCTTCAGCTAATCCACTCATTTATTCACTTCGTCCTCACCTCATCCCCTTCATCGCTCTTAAGAATCCTAACGCAGCAGTGAGTTCTGAGTGGAGTAGCTGGCATGGCCACCCAATCGCCGCCGCCTCCTACTCCCACCGCCACCGACCAAAACCAAGGTTTTCATTTCTCTCTCTTCTTAATATTCATTCCTTATCATGCAAAGCTGTGACACCCGTGATTGCCCTCAGTAGTCGAATCGGAGCATTTTGTTGATTCTACTTTTCGCTTTCAATAACAACTTTTTGCTTTCTTCTCTTCTCTTCCGTTCTTTAGTCACAACTCACACGTCTACTATTACTATCTCCATTACAAAATAAAAGTGAAAGTGAAGAAGCTCTTCCACTTACTTTCTGGTACTACACCGGTTGGTCCCAAGCTTGGAAAAAAAATAAAAAAGAGGACCAGTTCTGTTAGGCAATTAATAGCCTACGTAAAAGTTAAAGCTTTGTTGAACCTTCATCACATGGATGATGATTGGATGGTGTTATTGCTTGAGTACTGTATTAAGTGAACAAGAGCTGCTGCATTGAAGAATCTAGTAGAAAATGGTATAGGATGATTGCTCATAAACTTGTTTAACGTGGTTGTAAGGTTTAAGATCATGCTGGATAAATGAAAAAGTGCTTTGAAGTTTGGTCCCTATCTATAAGACAAAAGTGATATACAAAATTGCACAAATTTCAGGTTTGTTTAACTCATGAGCCATATCTTGAAGCTATGGCATAAGGTTATTGTATCTGGTTATATGCCTAAACTATAACATGACAAGACAAGGCTCCCTTTACTTTGGGTACATTACTAGTAATTAGTAATTACTAACTTAACCAAGAAGACACATAACAATAAATTAGATTTCTTTACAGATTCTGTCATGAACCAACAATACCAAAAACTTTTGTTAGGTGAAGACACAAATTATTTTTATATTACATATCTATCAGACTCATTGTTTTTCTTATATCAAAGAATTAGTTGCCTTCATTATTTTATTCTACTGTTTGCTATTGAATGTTTCCATACTTGGCTGGATTTGCTAGCAGAATGTTTCAGATACATTATATTGTTTTGACTTTTGAGTATAATAAAATTGATTTGCTGAGTCTCTTTTTTGAGGTGTAGGTTCTGATGTAGTGCAAGCAACAAATGTGGAGCAGCAAAATGCCAGAGAAGAGCCTGCTAAACAGAGTTCAACTGCATCAGTCTTTGTCAACTCACAACCCATACGGGAAGAACAAATTCAGAATGCTGTGAAATTTCTATCACACCCAAAAGTTAGAGGTTCTCCTGTCATGTATAGGCGATCATTTCTCGAGAAGAAGGGCCTTACAAAGGAGGAGATTGATGAAGCCTTTCAGCGTGTGCCAGTATGCTAGTTTTTTTTAAAAAAATTATTTTATCAGTCACTCTAAATTTTCTAGACTGCTCCTTCGCAGGCAGCCAATTGATTATCAGTTTTTATCAATTTCCTGTATGTTCATCGTTTTTAATCCTTACCTTTGGTTCACATCACAGGATTCAGCTCCAACTGTGCAGACAGCTGGTGTAAATCAAGGTGAAGCATCTAATATTGAAGCTTCCCTTTGTACCTTTGGGTTCAGATGTTGAGTTAAACTGCATGTGAAATCTCTGATTAACTAGTTTTTCAATAAATCTGGATTGATTCTTGCTTTAGTTACACTTTGAACATGGCTTATTATAATTCTAACAGATGGGCAATTGAAATCGTCTCCAAACATTCAGCAACAAACTTTGCAGCCGGGTTTACCTGCTTCTACTGGTGTTAATACTTCATCGGGAACCTTATCACGCTCCAGATTTCACTGGTCCCATGCCCTACTTGCAGTTGGATTACTGGCTGCTTCAGGTGCTGGAACAGCTATAATAATTAAGGTATTACATTACCACCTACTGTCATGCATGATGTCTTCTAAATTAGTACCTAATGGATTAGTGCATATTGCTGTACTATGTTCAGTTTGTTATTGACTTTTTATATCCTTCTTGTACTTGATATATTGCTATGTGCACAACTTTTATCACATTGCTGTTTGATCCACACTGAATTTTGGAAGCTTTCTCCGTGTTTTAGAATTCTGTTCTCCCTCGGTTAAAATCTTGGATACGTAAGGTTGTCTTGGACAATGATGATGAACAATTAAAGAAAACTGACAACAAACTGACATTGATGGAAGAAGCTGCGCAAGCTGCAAAATCAGCTGCAGCTGCAGCTGCAGATGTGGCAAAAGCGAGCCAAGAAATGCTGGCTTCAAAAGGTGAAGGTGGGTTTATAGAACTTTAATTTGCATGCTGTAAAATGTCTATGAATTGTTTTTAACACTCCTACTCTCCTTGGTGTAATTAAGAGAAATTACTGTAGTTATTGTTGCATCTGCATCTGGTCTTATACTTTGCAGAGAGGAGATACTTTGTGGAAGTTGTGAGCCTTTTAGATAAGCAAGTACAAGAAATGAAGACTATGACAAATGCCATAAGAAGGTTGGAAGGTAATTGAGCATTGCCATTTATTCTATTGAATTGAGTCATTGAGATAAGAAGTTTCAAATGCTTTGAATAATTTATTCAGGGTTTGTTTTATGATTTGCCAATAGCACTTGCAATTTTTTCAAAGAATGCACAAGGTTGTGTAATCAAGGAACTTGTATATTTATAGCCCCTTAAGAGCCAACAAGGTGACCAAGAGCTTTGACAAATATTTTGCACATTTTAACTATTCTAACTGGATTTCTAGCATTATGATTCCCTTGAATTCAACTTTCATCCAATTGTTTGAGGCTTATTGATAAATTTGATGGTTTATCATGTCCAGAATTCTAGCTGATTTATGCTGCCAGTTTAAACAGTTACTCAGATTTTTTTTTTCAAGTTCTTGCTGAATATCTGTTTCTTCTAAATTGTGGACAAAATATACCTTTTAATGTAGTTTCTGTCTCAGGGCAAGAAGATCTTCGAATCAGTCAAACAAGTTTAAAGGTCAGATATAAATAGACGTAGATAGGGAGTGTCTTAGTATTTTTAATGAAATTTTGGCACTGCTGATCCTTATTTAAGTTGTATAAAATAAAATAACTTTTTTGTTGGCTGTAATTTTTTTAAAATATATGCAGCAACTGATTGTGAATGGCAAAGCAGAGTACGACTTGCGTTCAGGTTGTCATTTTGGTAATTAAGTCTCAATTAAATTAGTCTTATTTTCTGAATTGTTACCTTTAATTACAATATCATGTGCAGTGAGATCTTCATCCCCACCTACATCTGTTGAACCATCAAGTAATCTTCATCCAAAGGCATATGCGGAGGTAGTATTTATATTGGTTTTTATTTCTTTTGCATCCCCTGCCTTGTCTTTTATTTATGGATCATATAGAAATGCTTATCAATTACTATTTTCAGTTGTGTCTTGAAGGTCACTTTTATAGTAATCAAAATATAATGTTTAGGCATTAAATACTTTGGGATTTGACTATAACTTTTCTATTGTGGCCATTGAAGGTACCCAAGTCAGCACAGCTAATTGAGTGTGCACAATTAAGATTTTTAACCAGGATGATGAAATTATGATTTAAATCTATTGTGCAGATTGTTTTTGGTTGGTACCGGTTACTACATTCTTGTGTCAGCTGCATAGTTGTGCAGTTGTGCCTAATTTACTCTATTTACTTTGCATTCTTGAATCGATACATACACTTATTAGCAATGGTCTGATGAAAAGTTCTCTGGTTGAATTGGCTAATTCAGTCTGAATGAGGCAATGATGCTTTTAAAAAACTGTATTTTATGTGCATTTTTGCTGCCTCTAATAAATGCATCCACTGTAGAAAGGAAATTCCCTCGGTGATTGTTTTTGTTGTGTCATGTGGATAAGGATGTAAGGATTTGAAATTTCTCATATGCAACAGCTTGTGTAGTACATTAAACTGTTCACTGCCTCAGTTTTGACAACTGCTTAGTAGTAATTAATGAATAGTGTGTAGTTTCTTTATATTTGATGGAATGGATAGAGTGCTATTTATTTATCTTTTAAGATTTTGTTTTAATCTGATACCATGATACCTTAGTTTTTCTTTTTCTTTTTCTTTTTTAAAGATTTTGTTTCAAGTGTACAATTTTTTCTTGCAGATAATGGCCATGGTCCAAAGAGGAGAGAAGCCTTCTAATACTAGGGTAAACCTTTAAGATTGTTAATCTAGATAAATTTAGTTGCATGATATAAATCATACAACTTGTGCACCATCAATATAAAATTATAAAAAAAAATGATTGACTTGAAAGAAACTAAAGTTTCATATGAATCACTAACATTCCTGTCTCTGGTATTATTTCATATGAATCTGATTTTATGCTTCAACTTCTCCTGGGTATAGCCTTGGGAGGTTGGTCAGGTGCAAAGCACATCTACCCAGGTGCTTCAGTATCAACAAGTAAATGGTGAAGACTTGAATACCAAGGCCCAAGATACCCCTCTATTAAATGGGGATGACTCGTTACCCTGGTGGCAGAGGAAAAATGTCAGAATCAGAGAGATTGATAATGAAAATGAATCTAATGGAGTACCCTATGTAGCTGCATCCAGTCAACAGCAGCCAGTTCAACGCGTATGGGTTCCTCCTCAACCTCCCCCCATAGCTATGGCAGAGGCTGCAGAAGCAATCAGACGCCCAAAGCCTGCGGCCCAAAAGGAACAGATCTCGGATAATCAGTCTTCAGACGTCTCTGATGATGGGCATAGGGTCCCAAAAATATCGGAATCTGAAGGTGCAGTAGAGGAAAGCAGTGTCAGCTCAGTTCCCAGCTATAGTGAGATACAAGAGGATCATGAAGTAAAATATGATGAGAAATGAATGCATGATATATCATGAAAAAACATAGCACTTGAAGCATTTGGAATAAGCTTGTCACAATCTTTGTTTCATAATCATATCATATATATTTGTACTTTGAACTGGACATCAATACAAGATGAAAATGCACGAGTCTTTCTCTTTTGGCAATGAAAAGGAAAAATCCGAAGATTATCAAACGAGCAAAGAAAATGTAACGTATCTTCCGTGGGTAATTCGTGTCTTGTGGAATATCTATATTATGTGAATACGAGCTTTAGGATTGTACTCAATTCAACGGCTTCACATTTACAATAAACATGAATCTATATATATAATATAAATCTTCGTATGTAAAGCGGACTTACCTCATTTTACTAAATTTTGGCCCATCGGTTCAATTGATTAGGTGTTATTGTTCAATTTCATGCTTTTATTTAATATTCAAATATTCACCCATCACTCTAAAATATACCTTTGACATTAAAATTTATTCATACGTTTTGAATTTTTATTTTCTTGATTTGTCATATTAGTAAAATACATATTTTTGGTAGCTTATAAAAGCTTTTCATATAATTAACAATAACATATTTAAGAATAAAATGTAATTAACATTCTATTTGTTAATTGGAAAGATTAATATCTTTGAGAAGCTTTTTACAAAATATCTTTCTTTGATAATGGAATAAAATAGAACAATGTTAGTATTTTATTATTTGTAGCAATTATGGTAAGAAAAATAACAGGACATAAAAAACATAGTAATTATGTTTTTATGAATCATATACTAGCATGTGATTTTAATTAATTTTAATATTCTTGATATTTGAGTTTATGGTCTCTTTATCAATGTTTTTTTTTATTATTTGAGATTTCAAGTGAGTTTAATATTTTTTTTATTTGAATTTATGATTTTTAAAGCATCAACCATATACTCTAAACACTAAATATTAAAACATTGAACCCTATAACTCTAAATCCTAAAATCATAAACCTTAAAACCTAAAGACTTTACACATTAAATACAAATATAGAGTTTTATTTATGAAATCTTAAGGATTAAGCTTTCATGGATGAAATCCTATGAATTTAAGTTTCTTGGAAGAAACCCTAAGGATTTAGGGTTTCATGAAGGGAACCCTAAGGTTCTGTGGATGAAATCCTATGAATTAGGCTTTCATGGATGAAACTTATGAATTTAAAGTTTCTTGGATAAAACCTTAAGGATTTAGGATTTCGTGAATGCAACCCTAAAGATTTAGGATTTTGTGGATAAACTCTTAAGGATTTAGGGTTTCATGCATAAAATTCTAAGAATTTAAGGTTTAAGGATTCGTGGATGAAACCATAAGGATTTAGTGGATTAAATCCTAAGAATTTAGTGGATTAAATCCTAAGAATTTAGGGTTTTGTGCATAAAATCCAAAGGATTTAGGATTTCATGAATGCAACATTAAGGATTTAAGGTTTCATAGATGCAACAAGAATTTAAGGATCTAAGGATTTAGGGTTTCAATTATTTAGGATTAGTGAATGAAAGCCTAAGATTTTAGTGTTTTGTGCATATAAGTCTAAGAATTTAGGGTTTCATAGATACAACACAAATGATTTAGAGTTTTCTTGATGACACCTTAATAATTTAAGGTTTCGTTGATGCAACCCTAAGTATTTGAGATTGTGTATATGCAACCCTCAGGCTTTAGGGTTTCTTAGATGTAACCCTAATGATCAAGGGTTTCATGGATGCAACACTAAGGATTTAGGGTTTCATGGATAAAATCTTAAGGATTTAGGGTTTCATTTATGCAATTCCAAGGATTTAAGGTTTAGTGGACGCAATCCTAAAAATTTAGGGTTTCATGGATGCAAAATAAAGGATTTAAGGTTTCGTGGATGCAATCGCAAGGAATTAGGGTTTTGTGGATGCAAACTTAAAGATTTAGGGTTTCGTGGATGGAAACTTAATGATTTAGGGTTTAATGGATGTAACCCTAAGTATTGGGGGTTTCATGGAAGCAACTTGAATGATTTAGGGTTTCTTAGATACAACCTTAAGGTTATAGGGTTTCATGGATCTATCATAAATGATTTAGGGTTTCGTAGATGAAACCTTAAGGAATTAGAATGTCGTGAATAAGACCCTAAGGATTTAGGGTTTCTTGCATGAAATCATAAGGATTTAGGGTTTTGTACATGAAATCATAAGGATTTAGGGTTTCGTAGATGCAACCTTAAGGATTTATGGATTCATCGATGTAATCCTATGGATTTAGGGTTTTATGGATGCAAAATTAAGGACTTAGGGTTTTTTGGATGAAATCGTAATGATTTAGGATTTCGTAGATGAAAACTTAAAGATTTAGGATTTTGTGAATACAAACTTAAGGGTATCACGAAATCATAAATCCTTAGATTGCATCAACAAAACCTTAATTCCTAAGGCTTTGATCCACAAAAGCCTATATCATTAGGGTTGCATCAACAAAACCCTAAAATCCTTAATGTTGCATCCATGAAACCCTAAATACTTATGGTTGCATGCACAGAACCCTAAATCCTTAGGTATACATGAACAAAACCCCAAATAAGTAAGGTTGCATTCATGAAACCTTAAATCCTTAAGGTTGCATAAATGAATTTGTAAATCCTTAGGGTTGCATCAATGAAACCCTAAATCATTAGGATTGCATCTAAGAAACCTTAAATCCTTAAAGTTGCATTTAGGAAACCCCAAATACTTAGGGTTGCATGCACAAAACCCTAAATCATTAGGTTTGCATCAACAAAACCCTAAATTCTTAGGATTGCATCAAGGAAACCCTAAATCCTAAAGGTTACATCAACAAAACCCTAAATCCTTAGAGTTGCATCAGCAATACCTTAAATCTTTAGGTTTGCATTCATGAAACAATCAATCCTTATTTTTAATTATTTTCATACTTTTTAAATTTTCATTTTTTTTCAAATTTTATAGACATTACTATTTTTTTTAAATCATTTTTTTTATAAATTTTCTAAACATTACACTTATTTTTTTCATTATTTAAAAATTTTCATTTTTTTTTTCAAATTTCTAAGACATTACTCTTTTTTTTTACAAAATTCGTGGATTCAACCTTCAAGATTTAAAGTTTCGTTGATTAAACTACAACGATTTAAGGTTTCGTGGGTGCAAACCAAAAGGATTTCGAGTATTGTGGATGCAAACTTAATGGTTTCATTCATGAAACCTTACATCTTTAGGGTTGCATCAATGAAACCCTAAATCATAAGGGTTTCATCCACGAAACCTTACATTATTAGGGTTACATCAACGAAACCCTAAAATCTTTAATGTTGCATCCATGAAACCTTAAATTATTGGGGTTGTATCAACAAAACTCTAAATCGTTAAGGTTGCATTCACGAAACCCCAAATCATTAAGGTTACATCCATGAAACCTTAAATCATTAAAGTTGCATCAACAAAACCATGAATCCTTAGCGTTGAATCAATGAAACTCTAAATCATTAGGGTTGCATCCATGAAACCCTAAATACTTAGGATTGCATGCACGAAACCCTAAATCCTTAGGGTTGGATCAACAAAACCTTAAATCAATAAAGTTACATCCACGAAACCCTCAATTATTAGGGTTGTATCAGCAATACCCTAAAATTCTTAAGGTTGCATCCACGAAACCTTGAATAATTAGGGTTGCATCCATGAAACCATAAATCCTTAAGGTACATCCACGAAACCCTCCATCCTAAGGGTTGCATCCACAAAACCCTAAATGCTTATGGTTGCATCCATGAAACCCTAAATCTTGAATATTTAAGGTTTCATCCAAGAAACCTTAAACACTAAATTCTTAGGGTTTTATCCAACAAACTTTAAATCCTTAAGTTTGCATCCATGAAACCCTCAATCCTTATTTTATTTTTCATACTTTTTAAGTTTTATTTTTTTTCAAATTTTCAAGACATTACATTTGTTTTTTATTTTAAAAAAAAATTTACATAAATTTTCTTCACATTGCTCTTATTTTTTCATATTTTAAAATTTTTCATTTTTTTTTCAAAATTTTAAGATATTACTCATATTTTATATTTTTATATTTTTCATATTATTATTATTTTTTAATTTTCAAAAGATTACTCTTGGTTTTTCATAAGTTTTATTTTTTATTTTTCATATTTTTAAAGGCATAAATCCCAAGGTTTCGTTTATGTGTCAAAGTTTATGGTTTAGGGTTTCGTTCATGAAATCCTTTGGATTATGAATGAAATCCTAAGGATATTGGGGTTTATAAACAAAATATAAAGGATTTGGGGCTTCATGGATGTAATAGTGAGGATATAGGATTTCGTGGATAAATCCCTAAGGAATTAAGGTTTAGGGTTTTGTGGATGAATTCCTAAGGATTTAGTGGATTAAATCTTAAGAATTTAAGGTTTTATACATAAAATCAAATGGTTGTAGGGTTTCATTAAACCAACCAAAAGGATTTAAGGTTTCGTGGATAAATCCCTAAGGAATTAAGGTTTAGGATTTTTTGCATAAAATCTAAAGGATCTAGAGTTTCATGAATACAACCTTAAGAATTTAAGGTTTTGTTGATGCAACACTAAGGATTTCAGATATCGTGGATGCAACACTAAGGATTAAGAGTTTCGTGAATACAACCTTGAGCATGTGGGATTTTGTTGATGCAACCCTATGGATTTAATATTTTGTCTTTGTAGCCCTAGGAATTTAAGGTTTCATAAATAAATTCATAAGGATTTAAGGTTGATGGTTTCGTGGATGAAATCCTAGGGTTTATGGTTTAAGGTTTCGTGGATGCAATTCTAAGTATTTAAGGTTTCGTGGATGCAACCCAAAGGATTTAGGGTGTCATAAATGCAACACTAAGGATTTATGGTTTTGTGGATGCAACACTGAGGATTTAAAGTTTCGTGGATGAAACCCTAAGGATTTAAAATTTTATAAATGAAACCCTAAGGATTTAAGGTTTTGTGTATGAAATCTTAAAGATTTGAGGTTTCGAAGATGCAACCTTAAGTATTTAAGGTTTTGCAGATGTAATCTTAAAGATTTAGGGTTTCATGAATGAAAAACTAAATATTTAGGGTTTCGTGGATGCAACCGTAAAGATTTAAGGCTTTGAGTATGCAGAATTATATATTTAGGGTTTTGTGGATGCAAACATAAGAGTGTCATTCATGAAATCCTAAATCCTTATAGATGCATCAATGAAACCTTACATCTTGAAGGTTTCATTCACGAAACCCTACATCATTAGAGATGCATTAAAGAATCCCTAAAATCATTAAGGTTGCATTCACGAAATCCTAAATCATTAAAGTTGCATCCACCAAACCCTAAATCCTTATAAATGCATCAATGAAACCTTAAATCTTGAGAGTTTCATTCACGAAACCCTACATCATTAGAGTTGCATCAACGAATCCCTAAAATCATTAGGGTTGCATTCACAAGACCCTAAGTCATTAAATTTACATCCACGAAACCCTAAATCCTTAAGGTTGCATCTATAAAATCGTAAATACTTAAGGTTACACCCACGAAACCTTAAATCCTAAAAGTTTCAGCCAAGAAGCCCAAAATCCTCAAGGTTGCATCTAGAAACCTTAGATCATTAGGGTTGCATCCACTAAACCCTAAATCCTTAGGGTTACATCCACGAAACCCCAAATACTTAGAATTGTAGGCACAAAACCCTAAATCCTTGGATTTGCATCAACGAAACTCTAAATCATTAGGGTTGTATCAATGAAACCTTAAATCCTTTGGGTTGCATAAGTGAAACCTTAAAACCCTTAGGATTTCATCCACAAAACCTTAAATACTTAGGTTTGCATCCATGAAACCATAAATCTCTACGGTTGTATCCATAAAACTCTAAATTCATAGGGTTGCATTCATAAAACCCCAAATCCTTTGTGTTGCATCCATGAAACCTTAAATGTTTAAGTTTACATGCACAAAACGCTAAATCTTTATGCTTTCATCAACTAAATCCCAAATCGTTAAGATTTCATCCAAGAAACATTAAACCCTAAATCCAAAGGCTTTTATCCACAAAACCCTAAATCCATAAGGTTGAATCCACAAAACCTTAAATTCTTAAGGTTGTATCCACAAAACATTAAATCCTTAGGGTTTCATCCATGAAACCATACATCCTTATGGTTTTATCCATGAAACCTTAAATCCTTAAGGTTACTTTCATGAAGTCCTAAATACTTAGAGTTACATCCACGAAACATTAAATCCTTATGATTTGAATGATGAAACCCTAATTATCTAGGGTTTCATCTATTAAATCCTAAATATTGAGGGTTTCATCGATGAAACCCTAAATCCTTAGGGTTTTATTCACGAAATCCTAAATCCTTAAGTTTGAATCCATGAAACACATAATCCTTATTTTTAATTTTTTTTTCATACTTTTTAAGTTTTCATTTTTTCAAATTTTAAAGACTCTCGTTTTTTTCTCTCTTTTTAATCATGTTTTTAATAAATTTTCTAGACACTACTCTTATTTTTTCATTTTTTTTTACAAAATTCAAAATTTCAAAACACTTCTCTTGTTTTTTATTTCTTTTTTTTATTTTAAATTTTTCATATTTTTTGAAAATCTTTTTTTTTAAATGCAAGATAATACTCTTGTTTTAATTTGGTTTTCATATTTTTAAGGCCCTAAATTCTCAGGTTTCATTTATGGTTTTAGAGTTTATGATTTAAGGTTTTGTTCATGAAATTCAAAGGATTGAGAATGAAACAGTTAGGATATGGGGTTTTATAAAAGAAATCTAAAGGATTTGAGATTTCGTAAATGAAACCATAAGAATTTATGATTTCATTATAAAACCCCAGGGATTTGGGGTTTAAGGTTTGTTGGATGAAACCCTAAGAATTTAAGGTTTTGTGCATAAAATCTGAAGCAATTAAGGTTTCATGAATACAACCTTAAGAATTTAAGGTTTTGTGAATGCAATAATGAGGATTTAGGGTATGATGGATAAAACCTTATGGAATTAGGGTTTAGGGTTTCGTGGAGAAACCTTAAGGATTTAAGATTTAGTGGTTTAATCCTAAAAGTTTAAGGTTTCATGCATAAAATCCAAAGAATTTAGGGTTTCATAAATACAACCTTAAGGATTTAGAATTTTGTGAATGCAACATTAAGGATTTAGAGTTTTTTGGATGAAAACCTAAGGATTAAGGGTTTCGTGAATGCAATCCTAAACATGTAGAGTTTTGTAGATGCAATCCTAAGGATTTTATATTTTGTCTTTGTAGCCTTAGGGATTTAGGGTTTCGTGAATAAACCATAAGGATTTGGGGTTTAGGGTTTCGTGGATGAAATCCTAATGATTTAGGAGTTAGTGGATGAAAGCCTAAGGATTTAATGTTTTGTGTATGTAAGTTTAAATATTTAGGGTTTCATGGATGCAACACTAAGAATTTATTGTTTCGTTGATGCAACCCTAATGATTTAGGGTTTCGTGAATGCAACCCTAAATATTTAGGGATTCGTGGATGCAAACCTAAGGATCTAAATTTTTGTGGATGCAACACTAAGGATTTAGGGTTTCGTGAATGAAACCTTAAGGATTTAGAATTTCATAGATGAAACCCTAAGAAATTAGGGTTTTGTGCATGAAATTCCAAAAATTTAGGGTTTCGTAGCTGCAATCCTAAGGATTTAGGGTTTTGTATATGTAATCCGAAGGATTTAAGGTTTCGTTGATACAAAACTAAGGATTTAGGGTTTTGTGTATTCAAACTTAATGATTAAAAGTTTCGTGGATGCAAACTTATGGGTTTAATTCACGAAACCCTTAATCGTTAAAGTTGCATCAACAAAACCCTAAACCCTAAAGGTTTCATACATGAAATCCTACATCATTAGGGTTCTATCAAAGAAACCCTAAAATCCTTAAGGTTGCATACATGAAACCCTAAATCGTTAGGGTTGCATTCATAAAACCGTAAATCATTAAGGTTGCATCCATGAAACCCAAATCGTTAGGGTTGCATTCATAAAATCCTAAATCATTAAGGTTGCATCCATGAAACCTTAATTCATTAAGGTTGCATCCACAAAACCCTAAATCCTTAGGGTTACATCAATGAAACCCTAAATCCTAAAGGTTGCATCAACGAAACCCTAAATCATAAGGGTTGTATCATCGAAATCCTAAATTATTAGGGTTACATCTATGAAACCCATATCATTAGGGTTACATCCATGAAACCCTATATCATTAGGGTTGCATTTACAAAACCCTAAATACGTAGAGTTGGATCCACGAATCTTCAAAAACTTAAGGTTGCATCTGCAAAACCCTAAAACTTAAGGTTGCATGCGCGGAACCCTAAATCCTTAGGTTTACATCAACAAACCCTTAAATAATTAAGGTTACATCAACAAAATCCTAAATCCTAAAGGTTCATCCACAAAACCCTAAATCCTAAATATTGCATCAACAAAACCCTAAAACCCTTAAGGTTGTATCCAAAAAACCCTAAACCTTAAAGTTGCCTCCATGAAACCTTAAACTCTTAAGGTTTGTTAGAATAGATATTATCTTTATATTATCTTGGTAGTTATTATCTTTATATTATCTTGGTAGTTATTATTTATTTTTATCTTTATAAGATGGTATCAATTGTACCAAAGCTTAATATTTGGGAAAAACCAAAGTACTCCATTGGCTAGAGAATAAGTAGGGGCAATCCTCACCCTATGAGCTAGCTTGTGGGATTGAGTTAGGCCCAAATCCACACTTTAATATGGTATCAGAGTCTGGTTGAGGGAATCAGGGAAATTGTGCTTCATTGGGAACAATTTGTCCTCGGTGGATCTTCTTTCCATGACCTCTCTTTGTCTCTTTGCATTCCAGCGATCCTTACTTCCTCCCATGACAGCGATCCTCTCTTCCTCCCTAGGTTAAAATTTTTTTTCTCAAAGCGTCGTGAATAGTGCGTGAATAGTACTACACCTCTACAAAGCTATTGTTCACCATTGCCGACCAATTTTTTTCTTCAATTTTTCAAAGCGTCGTTGATGAAATATTTTGGCAAGTGTACCAAATATCGCATAAGTAGTTTAAAATGGAAGATTCGAGTATCGAATCCACAAGGAATTGTCTGTATTTGACTATTAGTAAAATAATCAGTTCCTAAACACTAATTTGATTTTTAAAAGTTGTTTGTGTTATGGAACATAGTAACATCAGAAAATAAACTAAACACTAACAATTAACACTAAAGATAAACAATAAAAATGATAATGGTGATTCAGGACTATGATCGAACAGTTGGCGTGCTTGAGTGTGAGATGGGAATGATGAATATGTTGAGGATTTGGTTCAACCAGTTTGTTTCCTATGTAAACAGACAAGATATATTCTCCATTCAAAGTAATAGTTCAAATTAACTTCAATCTAAAAGTGCTCAAAACATGATGTCTCATCAAATCAAGCCTAAACTACTTAACCTTACTTCATTTGATGAAGCTCAGAGATCTTTACGAAGCTAATGGAGTCTATCCTACATCTAGAAATACACTCCATTAGAGTCCAAACTCAGTTCCAAGTTTAAAAGCATTTGTCAATGGTAGTTAAACTCTAAAACATGCATATATAACTGATCAAATCATATAACAAGAATAAAGATAAAGAAATGAACATTAAACTAAATATTTCAATGAATAAATATGAAAGAAAGTGTTTACATGTTTAACACCTAGTTTCAAGTCCTCAATACTAATGGATTAGCCTCTCATTGTCATAATAAGCTTTGAAAATGTTACAAAATGGGAGAGGGAGGAATAGAGAAAATAGGGGAAGAAGCAACTTAAATTCTTAATCAAGGTCTGAATCTTTCCCCAATTACAAAGTGAAGCTTATATATTATAAGTGAACTTTCGCTTGGCGTGAATCCTCACTGAACGTAAGTCTGCGATTCTTCAAATCTTCATCTCAGATATAGGGCTTTCGCTAAGCGCAACTAAGTGCTTAGCGAATCTTTAATTCAAGATAAACGTTCGCTTAGCGCAACCTTACGCTCAACGCTTCATAGACCGCTTGCCTTGCTCAGCACTAGGTGGCGCTCAGCGAACGGTGGTGCTAAGCGCAAGCTATCTTAATTCTTTGTTTTCCCTTGTTGTTAAACATAGGCCTGCAAAACATGAATTTGAATATATTTCTCATAAAATAGCTTCCTATGGTTAGAATTAACAAAACTATACAAATCTATATAAAATGAATTCAAACTAAGCTAAAAATCCTAAGAACATTGGATAATCGCTATAAAATATGATACAATATTTACGTATATAAAGCGATTATCAATCATGAATAGTGAATGAACAATACCGTACCTTTGCGAAGCTGTTGTTCACCATTGTCGATCAATCTTTTTCTTCAATTTTTTTTCAAAGTGTTGTGAATAATGTGTGAACATTACTGCACCTCTACGAAGCTGCTGTTCACTATTGCTGACCAATCTTTTTCCCGGCACAATCACACCAAATCAAGTGCCGAAGCTGAACAATACCGCATCTCTACGAAGCTGCTGTTCACCACCGCTGACCAATCTTTTTCTCGGCGCGATCACACCAAATTAAGTGTCAAAGTTGAATATCAATTAGTACGTGAACAATACTACACCTCTACGAAGCTACAATTCACCACCGCCAACCAATCTTTTTTCTAGCATGATCACACCAAATCAAGTGTTGAAGCAGAATATCGATTAGTGTGAACAGTACCACATATAACATTTGTAACAAGCTTGGCTCATATGACATATATGCTCCAGCTTGAGGGGGGGGTATTAGAATATATATTATCTTTATATTATCTTGGTAGTTATTATTTTTATATTATCTTGTTAGTTATTATTTATCTTTATCTTTATATGATGTAATCAATTACTGAGGGTTACCTCAATATAAATAGAGATGATGTGTGGTCTTCTAAAATACACATTCAATAAATACATCATTCTAATAAGGTTACATCCACGAAATCCAAAATACTTAGGATTGTATTCACGAAACCTAAAATCTATAGGGTTGCATCCATGAAACCCTAAATCCTTAGTATTGCATCTATGAAACCCAAAATACTTAGGCTTACATGCACAAAATCCTGAATCCTTAGGTTTTCATCAACTAAATCCCAAATCCTTAAGATTTCATCTACTAAACCTTAAATCCTAAATTCACAAGGTTTTATCTACGAAACCCTAAACCCTTAAGGTTACTTCCACAAAATGCTAAATCTTTAGGATCACATCCACAAAACACTAAATCTTGAGTATTTGAAGCACGAACTCCTAATTTCTTAGGGTTTCATTCACTAAATCCTAAATACTTAAGGTTTCATCCTTGAAACCCTAAACCCTAAATTCTTAGGGTTTTATCCAAGAAACTCTAAATCCATAAGGTTGAATCCACGGAACCTTAAATTCTTAAGGTTGCATCCACGAAACCTTACATCCTTATGATTTTATTCACGAAACCCTAAATCCTCATAATTACTTCCATGAAACCATAAATTCCTTAGGTCATATCCACGAAACACTAAATTCTTATGATTTGAAGCACAAAATCCTAATTCCTTAGGGTTTCATCCCTAAAATCCTAAATGCTTAGTATTTCATCAATGAAACCCTAAATCCTTAAAGTTGTATACCTTAAATTCTTCGGGTTGCATCCATGTAACACTTAATCCTTACTTTTGGTTTTTTTCATACTTTTTAAGTTTGTTTTTTTTTTAAATTTTCAAGACATTACTCTTTTTTTAAAATTATTTTTTTCATAAATTTAATAAAAATTACTTTTACTTTTTTATATTTTTCAAATTTTTAATTTTTTTCAAATTTTTAAGACATTACTTTTATTTTTTCCTTTTTTTTTAATTCAAATTTTCAAGACACTTCTCTTGTGTTTTTTTTTCATATTTTTTCATTTTTCAATTTTTTTTAAAAATCACTTTTAAAAAAATTTCAAGATAATACTCATGTTTTTTTTTAAAAATTTTCAACACATTGTTCTTTATTTTTCTTATGTTTTAATTTTTTTTCATATTTTTGAAACCCTAAATCCTAAAATTTCAATTGTCAAGCAAGAGATGATGAAATCCACTAGTAACAATAACATCAAATATAAGTCAACTTATTTTTATTTCAAATTTTATTTGACTTTCTTTCTTTTTTATACTTTAAATTTGATAAGGTTTCATGTTATTTTTCAACCTAATTTAAGTTATTTTGTCATTTGTTACATTATATTAGTTTACTGTCATATTTCGTTTTACAGTTTTAGGCATCTTGGCAATCTTTTTTTTTTTTTTTGTCATTATACACTTGTATCCACTTAAATAGAAGATTACCAGTTTTAAACTAACAAGAATAATTTATTATCCTCTAACAAAAAGAATGATTTATTAAAATTATTTTAATCGATTTGAAAATTATCTTTTTGGGGTTACAAAATTACTTATTCAATTATGATAGTTAATTCCATTTTATATTTCATTTTTTTAAAATTAAATTAATTTATAACTGTTTAACAAATTTTAATTAGGTCTCTGAATTATCTTTTTTCAATTAAGTCTTTAAATTTGTATTTTTTTTTTAATTTGAGTCTTTTTATCTGATTATCGTTAAAAAAAATATTTAATATCAAGGACCTCATTAGAAATTAAATACAAGTTTAAGAATTTAATTGAAAAATAAAATAGTCCAGTGCCTATAAAGAAGATGGGGAAGTGTCTTCATGAAGAAGAGCAGCTAGGAACTTATACTTCTCACTGTACAACTCACTATTATAATAAATTAATAATTAAGTTTAATTCCTTCTTTGAATAATAAATAAATTTCTGTAAATTTTGACCATTTGCAAGCAAGTGGTACCGTGAGACAGAATTTGATCCATTTTATGACTATAGACAACAAAAATAAAATAAAATAAAATATAAGAGAGCCCACTATGTTTGCAGTCAACAAATGCCAAACTAGGACCTTCAAGCATCTAGTTGATTCTTAATTGAATTTATTCCATTGTTAATATCTAACTCCAGAGACAGACTCTGACCTTTATCGTATATAATTGTAAAGATAAGATTTTTCCGAAGTTAGCATGCCTTTAAAGTCAAGCGAGTAAATGTTTTATTTAAAGTGTTTTATGATTTTAACCTTCAAGTATAATTTAAAGACGGATACATTTCTAAATTCTAATTTTAAGATAAACTTACTTTAAAATATTTTTATAATTTTAAATGTCTATATATACACGTAAGCCAATCAATTCAATTCTTAAGGATCTCGAAGTGCGTTGTATAGCAAAAAAATCACTGTGGGAAGATATAATTCCTTTGAAAACGAAAGGTGCATGGCTCCTTCGGTTTAGAAAAAAGAAAAAAAAAAACACTGCATACAATATCCCAATTCACAAATCAAGGTCAAATATTTGTATTTGAACTCGATTTGAATATATTTATTTTATTATATAGTATTAAGTTTGAATTTGAGCTCAGTATGTCTTACAATTTTGCAATTTTTATAGCATAACATTTGACTAAAATTAATATATTTGAATTTTTGAAGTTTCAACGTTTTACACGACGGTGTCGATGTCGTTATTCTGACTTGCTGGTATTTATTCAACATTTATCCTGTTTTCAACATTATAATTATAAATGTAACCAAAAAAAACATTATAATTATAATATAATATAAATTAGCTGTTTATTGTTTCTAAATTAATAATATTATATTTATAATAAATAATAAATAAGTCAAAAACTCATTAAGAATTAACAATACTAATACATACTATATGATTATTAAGAGCTACATAATCAAACAGATGCTTTTAAATTTATGTAAAACATAAAAATGAACATAATTTAAAAATGAGTAACTAATTTGTATACTGAAGAAGTGTGATTATTATTAATTCGGCTCCTTTAAAATGGGTAACTAATTTGAAAACATAAAATAAGTTATCTCAATTATTGATTGATATTAATATACTACATATACGTATATTTAAATTATAGATGTATTAAAATATAAACTATTATTACTTATTTTACTATTTTCTATGGTATGAGTCTGATTAAATTTGCTATAAATAAAATGAGTGGCTACTACTGTGAAGTTTGAAGCAGTCCCGTGGATCAAAGCACATGCTTTTGTCAGCATTCCTGTCACGATTATAGTATATTAGTATATAGTAATATATAATGATCAAAATATATACTAGTATTTGTAATATTATTGTAGAAAACTTTTAACATTTTTTTGTTTTTGGTGAATAGAAAACTTTATATATATTTTTTTAGTTTAAAGGAACTAACCACTTATTAGTTTAGTTAGGACGAAAATGAGAGAAGTTAGTTTGGTAGAATTTACTACAAAACTATTTTTCCTTCAAATTTAAAAAAAATAGGAGGCAAATTTGGTGGCTGGAAAGGAAAGATTTAAGGATTATGAGAGACGAAAAATAATTAGCTTATGGATTTGAATACTTTTTTTTTTATTGATTTTTGTAAAAAAATTAAGAGACTAACATTTGTTTGTAAATTTTATCTCTCTTTATTTTTTGACAATTTTTTTTAAAAATCACACAAAATTTATGTTAAAAAATAATAGATAAAAATTAATTTTTTTATTTAGCATAAATACATTTTTATGTAATTTATTTATTTCTTTTAACTCATTCAAACATGTAGATACAGTTTTTTCTATTTTTCTTCTTATTTCAATCTATCCAAATAACACATCTTTACATTTTTTTTTTCTCTTCTATTTTTCTCTTTTCTATTTTTACCTTCCTATTTTTTTTCACTACTAATTCAAACAAAAAGCAATATGTCTTTAATTAACTATTATATTTACATTACACATACTTATTAATTTATTAATATAATATAAAAAAAAATAGTATCTTAAGGTTAGGTTAAGGAATCAACTAAAATACATTAGATGAAATCTACCAGCATTAATAGCTGATAAATTTAAAGAGCATAGATTTTTTTCCTTATTATTAATTAATGAAAGAAAAAAACTGTTTTCAAAAAACTTTTTCCTGTATTTAATTCCTAAACTTTTTTTTAGTAATCAAAATCCCTAAAAAAAAATTCATTAAGATTTTTAATCCCTGAAAATCTAATAAATAAATAAATAAGTGGGATTTAAAATTTGGTTATGAACTAAAACTATTTTTTTTAAGTTCAGGAACTTTTACCAATCAATCAAAAATTTAGGAGACAAAAAACTTTAACAAATAAAAATTAAAGACTAAAAATATAATTAATCATTTATTTATTAATAAATATGATAATATTTTTTTCTTATCCGAGATAAAAAAAAAAATCATAAGTATCTTTTAAAAAATAAAATAAAATTACACATAATAAGAATAAAAATCAAATACATGATATTTTGCTAAATAGATTACTCTCTTTACATGTGAAACTCTCTTTACCTGTGAATCTAAGTAAAACCTTAGAACACAGTAAATCATTTGAATTATAATAAAACACTTTTGATAAAGCATCTATATAAAAATAATAATAATAAATGCATATAACATATAAGAGTTTGAACGTAAATGTTAGGTAGTGGAGTACTCTATGTCTATCCAGTATCCACCACCAGTTACTCAGTGAGTGGTGATTCCACACACTTTGCATTTGCATTGCTCACTTCTCCTCCTAACTCTATTTCGTCCTCTTTCTCCTCTATTCTCTTTCTATGCCCCTTTTTTGTTCAAAATTAATTTCTTAGTTACCCCACTTTCTTTCCATTTCCGTTTTCCTTTACTTTCACATTTATTATAATATTAAATATTAATAATTTGAAATAAATAAATAAATAATCTGCATCTGTTTAAGAAGTCAGAAACCACATCCTCTGTTGTCTGTCCTATATTATATATATAAGAAAAACACTAAGCCATTTTCAGCTACCACAGAACCTCCTCCTGCAGCCACCATTTTTGTTGTTGGAGATTTCAATTCAAACTGAAGTTGGGTTTATGTGATGATGGCTCTCAATATCTCTTCTCCAGCTGAAGTCAAGTCCAGTTTTTTCGCTGATTCCTTCAAGTCTAATTGCTTCACTGCAAAGTTCCCAGGTCATTCTTCTCTTCATCATTCTCACTATTGTTTCTTCCTTCTGTCTTCTGGGAAAGTCAAAAGTCAACGATTTTAATAGAGAACCCCCCCAATTTGCTTGTGTTGATATATGTTTTGTGTTTGTTTATGCTGTATTTTGGTCCTGTTAAGAGCTACTTTGCTGTGTATGATGTTTGTTTTGTCTTGTGGAAAGGCAATATTCGTGATGTCAATTACATGGAGCATGGAAGGTTTGACTTTTCATAGTCCTTTGATTTGATTCTCAGGTGGTTTTGCTTTCAAAAGAAAAGAGCGTAGGGCAGCATCATCTGGAGGGCGAGTTTATTGCTCTGCACCGCCACCACCGGCCTGGCCGGGACGAGCGGTTCCAGAACAAGGTCGCAAGACTTGGGATGGACCAAAACCAATTTCAATTGTGGGGTGTACTGGTTCAATTGGAACTCAGGTATTGGATTTGGTGCTAATTGAATCTCCCTATAACATCATAATCTGTGGACTGTAGTGTTGTAATATATTGGAATTAATGTAAAAAAATAGTCTATTAGAAAACAGCTGGCCCAGAAGCTAGCTTAAGCAAGGAGGATTGGTGTCAGTGTCTTATAAGGAGTATGCGGGTTGTATTCCTAACCAATGTAGGACATGTTAACACTCCCACATGACCAAGATTGAAAATTTAGATCGTGAAGTTTGCAAGACTGGACATTTGTCGGGTACCCCAACGTCGAGATTGGACATGTTCTGATACCAACTTTGAAATGGGAGATTAAAAACTGAATAGTATTTTCTGATAATGAGTACAAGGTGACTACACTTATATATAGAGAGACTAATCTTAATATTTACAGGGTGCAATCTTGCTGAAATAAGAAAAGAATAATATGTGCTCCTACATAATCTGAAGCTGATGTTGGCTGGACTTTGCAAGATGCTGTTTGATTGCAAACATTTGTTGGAAATAATTTGACTTTTTAGTGTTTTTTTACTAGAAATAGTTGACTGTTTAACCCTTGTAGATGTATCTTGACTTGCCTTTGTCTCTTATCCTTTGATGTAGTGCATCTTTTCCCCTGTATGATTTTGTAGACACTAGATATTGTGGCAGAGAATCCAGATAAGTTTAAAGTTGTGGCACTTGCAGCTGGTTCAAACGTTACGCTTCTTGCAGACCAGGTAACTACTTCACTTCAAGCATGTAATGGAATTATGCATTGATTTGTCTCTCTATCTATGACCAGGTTTAGATCTGAAATTTCACAAAATCGGTTGGTTTACTTGATGAATTTACACAGGTAATCACTTTTAATATTTATGTTTGCACAGGTAAAAAGATTTAAGCCTCAACTTGTTGCTGTTAGAAATGAGTCCCTAATTGCTGAACTTGAAGAGGCCTTGCATGATGTTGAAGAAAAACCTGAGATCATTCCTGGAGAGCAGGGAATCATTGAGGTGGACATCTGGTTTATTCGTATGCAGTAATTTTGTTTAGAGAGCCTATTTTGTTTTTCATAAGCTATGGCTTATATATTCTCAGGTTGCTCGTCACCCAGATGCAGTCAGTGTAGTCACAGGAATAGTAGGCTGTGCAGGACTGAAGGTAAACCTATTTTCCCTATTTCCCCTTCTTGGTAACCAATCTATTTGCTGTGCCATGTAATGAGGTCTTCTGTGTGCAATATCTACATATCTTTTAAAATTATACTCCGTCAAACAATTTGAGGGTTTTTTTTTGTCCGGGGGGATAGAAGTAGAACAAATAGAAGTATATTATCAAGTTCATAACGAGACAACGACAATATCAATCAAGCCTTATTCAACTAGCTGGAAAATAGTTGAGCATGCTTATTAATTTCATATTAGGGCATTGATTTTTTTGAATGGAGAATGATTCAAAAATGTTAAAGCATATCATAATATATATATATATATATATATATATATAATGAAGGTAGAATAGAAGTATAAAAACACAGAAAAGGCACTAACTAAAGATGGTATTGGTTGTCACTCACAGACAACAGATATTAGAAAGCTGAAATCCTCTCATTTTATTAGCCAACAGTTGCTGCGATTGAAGCAGGGAAAGACATAGCGTTAGCCAACAAAGAGACATTAATTGCTGGAGGTCCTTTTGTTCTTCCTCTTGCTCACAAGCATAACGTAAAAATACTTCCAGCTGATTCAGAACATTCTGCCATTTTTCAGGTAAGAAAGCACATAATCTCTTAAAATTTTTGTTTGCAACAAGATGAATAGACATGCACATGTTATTTATTATCTATATATTCTCTGGCCTCTGCATCTTTCTTATTGTGTGCAAGAATTTATTTTTTCATCTGCTCCACTTGTTACTGTAAAAGCTTAAAGGATTCTTTGCTTCAGTGTATTCAGGGGTTGCCAGAGGGTGCACTTAGGCGAGTAATTTTAACTGCATCTGGAGGTGCTTTCAGGTGTGTATGCAACTTCATTTGGCTGTTTTTCATGTTTGATGGCTCCATGTTTTCTTTATATGTTTGAAACATTTGTTTTTTGGGGAATGGAAGGACGCTGAAAGAGATTTCCTATGTATATCTGAATATCTGGTTGCTAATGTCTGTTGAATCAATATTCTTTGATCATGGAAAACCTTGAATTGTTGCTCTCTTAGTTCTGTCTCCAGGCTCTATATAATTAATTTGACTGTAAGTATCATCCCTTTGGTGATTGACAGGGATTGGCCAGTTGATAAACTGAAAGATGTTAAAGTTGCTGATGCATTAAAACATCCCAACTGGAGTATGGGGAAAAAGATAACTGTGGACTCTGCTACCCTTTTTAATAAGGTCTGTTTCTTTTTTTTATGTCAAGTCAACATATTGGATAAAAAGATCCTTTTCATAAATCTGTTTAATCATGTGGTATAAATTTCCTAGCTATAAGGTAAATTTCTTCTATTTCTTCACAGGGTCTAGAAGTAATTGAAGCACATTACTTGTTTGGAGCTGACTATGATCATATTGAGATTGTCATTCATCCACAATCAATCATACATTCAATGATTGAAACACAGGTCTAAACCATATTCCATGTTATGTTGGTTACCTCATTTTTATATCCATATATTCGGATGCAAATGGATGAGGAACCGTAGTACCTACAAACTACAAGTTCCAGCCATTGGCAAAATTAGCAAATGGGTGGGGGTAAACTTGTGTATAATATAGAAAAGGGTCTGGAAGAAAGAAGAAAAATATCATTAAACATTGTTTAATCATATTATCTAATACTAAATTATTTCTTGATTCCAGGATTCATCTGTTATTGCACAGTTGGGGTTGCCTGATATGCGTTTGCCAATCCTCTATACATTATCATGGCCTGACAGGATTTATTGTTCTGAAATTACTTGGCCCCGCCTTGATCTTTGCAAGTACTGTAATCTTTCCCTGCAGCTTACTGATTTCAACTCTATCAACTTCTATTTTCAGTCCATACAAAGAAAATAAACAGATCCCATTGTTATACAGTTTTCAAATTTTGAAGCCTCTATGTTAAATGAAATTTTATGTAGTCTAATTTGAAATGTGATTATGCAGGCTTGGTTCACTTACATTTAAAGCTCCAGATAATGTAAAGTATCCATCCGTAAATCTTGCCTATGCTGCTGGCCGTGCTGGTGGCACGATGACAGGAGTGCTTAGTGCAGCAAATGAGAAAGCTGTAGAGATGTTTATTGATGAAAAGTAAGATTTTTAGTTAATTTTTTCCTCATTACAAATGAGAAATCTGTAGAATGTGTCATGTCATTCTAATTTCCATGCTTCATAGATCATAGGGTACATGTGTCTTCTTGTCAAATGTCAATGTAAATTCTCCTCTAATTGGTTATTTTGCTTGTTCCAGGATTAGCTATTTGGATATATTCAAAGTTGTGGAGCTAACATGTGAGAAGCATCAAAATGAATTGTTAACTTCTCCTTCCCTCGAGGAAATTATTCACTATGACCTGTGGGCGCGAAAATATGCTGCCAGTCTGGAAGACTCTTCCAGCTACACTCCTATTCTTGCATGAGGATGATTAAACTAAGGGTGTTGCTGATTCTTTCCAATTGCCTGCTTTCACCATAATTTATTCGGGCATTGAACTTTTGTTGTCTGCAATGTAGAATGATGCATACCACAGATGTTGAAAAATAAGTAGGTTTTTGTTTATGGAATGTTGGTGTTTTAACACCTTTTAATTGATCTTTTTAGTTTTGTTGGAATTTCACTGAATAATGTCTTTTAAATACTAGTCAATCAATAGGAGCTTAAGAGGTTAGTTGGTTTGCCTATGATATGAATTTGTCAAAGTCAAGAAGGGGAATGGATTTTCTCATATTCAAAATTTACATCTAGAAGTTTTGTAGTATTTCTGTTTTTAATATGGAACTAAATAAGTGGGGTCTTATAAAAATTAATAGAGGTAGACACAAACGTTGACCTATCATCAATCACGTTCATAAAAGGATTCTTTTTCTTTTTTCTCTCCACACATTCGTTGGCTGATATATATTATTATAAAATTGGCATTTTTCTCCCTACACACATCATCCTTTGATAGAATGTAGGTACGCTTGTTTGCTTCCCTCTTGGTGTGAAGTGTTCTCTTAGAAACTAAATTGAGACAAATAATAGGACTTTAAAAAGAAAAAAATATATAGAAAAAATGAAAAGTTGTAAATTTTTTAAGAAAAATTATATAAAAGAACTTCCATAAATTTAAGAGAAGTTATACAAGAGAACTTCTATAAATTAGTTATTGAAATAATCAATTTTAATTTTTAGATAAATTAATTTTTTTTTTCATTCTATGAAATTCTTCTAGAAAGATGAACCCAAACAGGTAACTAATGCTTTTATAAAAGTAAAATAAGTTAAATGATCAAGCTTCAAGCAGAAGTTAAATAGTTTTCGTAGTTTTGTTTTAATGTTAGTCGTTCAATTTTTATAAAACCATAAACTATTAATATAAGTTCTTGAAGTTTTTCATTTTAGTTTGTATTATTATCTGAAATACATTAAGCATGATGTTTTTCAATCTTTGCTAGTCACGTGATCGATCAACTAATATAAAGAAGAATAAAAATGAAACAAGGTGGAGGAATTTTTCCCGCATTGGATGATTAATCTCATATTCTTACTATCCATCCAACTGAAGCAACTTAATTTCTTGCATTGATACATTGGTGTGGAAATTTCCTACTGCATTGGAACGTGAAGAGGATCTAGGTGCTGACCATAACATGCAAGTTTGATGCAAATCCGTTAATGAGATTTTCGATGTACTCAAGTGAACTGAAAAAATAATGTCCACTTATAATATTTTAATAGAAGTATTAAATGAATTGTTTAGCTTTTAGTTTAGATAATGAGATATAATGATAATGCAATCGAATAAGGAAAATTGTGTAATGGAAGAAAAAAAATAACCATATTATTAAGGGGAATTAACGTGAAGACATGAAAAGATAATTAAAAATTTACGAATCTTTAACTATCATATTTTGCGGCGATGAAATAAAATTTAAGGAGAGATTAAAGAGAACAATAGAAAAAGATTAATGAAAAAAAAAGAGGAATACAAAAGTTTTATTAATATATATTTTATTTTTTTAAATAAAAATTATATAGTACTAATTATATAATTTTAATATTTATGTATACTAAATCATTTTTTTTTCAAATAAGGAATTAAATACCAAAAAAATTTACGTTAATGAGTCTAGAATACATCACATAAATGAAATAAATATCATCTTTTAATCCAAAACTTTAAACTTATATTTATAGATATTTTTCTTACTTATATTGCTTAACCTTTTTCATTCATTATTTTTTTTACATGTGACTTCAACTTTTTTACTTGTACTCAACGCTAATCAATAAGAAAAATGATAATTTTGAAAAAAAAAAAATTCAAATATAACATTAAGAAGCACCATTAGCCAGTAAAAGCTAGGTAGGGATTGAATATTGACGATGGTCCGTGAAGGGTCGGCAAGGTGTGCGGGTAATAATGGGCATCAGCATCATCTAAAGTTACTCTGCCCTATGGCTCCAATTGGAATCCACCCAACGATTGGGACTTATTATTAGTCCCCTTGAATGGATCAGTGGCATTGACTTGGGGTCAAAGTATTACTAATAAACAGGTAGCTGGTGAAACTGACTCCATGAGTGTTATTCGGTTATCCAATTTCTAGAAGAATTATAATCCTTGAATTCACTGGCTGGATTGCCAAATATATACTTCTAAATATAACAAAAAAAAAAAAAACTTTAGTGTTGGATTTAAATAAATATAAACAATTTTTATTTTATTTAATTAATGAGTCAATATCTAAAATGTGCTTCATTTAATGGAGGTTTTAATGCTGATGATTTTTTTTCTTGATATCAAATTACAAGGAAGAGTAATTCAAAAAATTAACTTATTTTTTAATTGATATTGGTGCGATTAAATGTTATTAATAAACTTTTTTATTTAGAATGAAACATTTTTGTTCTTCTTATTTTCAGATCCGTAGGGTTACTCCTTGAGAGAAGTAATGAAATTAGAAATAGAAATTTGATGTTAAGGTTTTAAAGAAGGTTAACATTTAGAATTTCTTAATTTTAGGTGAAATGTAATGTTTTAATTAATAAGTGAATTTTGAGCAGTTTAATTCGTGCAAGCGTACTGATTTTAAATAAATAAATAAATAAAAATACTACTAGTACTATGACAATCTATAATTTAAAGAGAGCGTAAGAAAAAATGTAGTCATTAAATTCTAATTAATTGGTCAGAAAAAAAAAATCTAATTAATCACACTCTTTGACTTTCCATATATAATACCTGTGAGAAAGGCAACCACATGTGGAGTGATGGAATCAATCCCCGCGGTTTGGATTTGGAGGTTACTCTCTTTGTAGCTCATATTTCTCTGGCCTGAACCTGAATCCCTCTAGCGTAGTATTAAAAAGAAAGAAAGTGAAAATGAACGTGCATAACAAGTTCATATTTACAAGAAGCCAAACTACATCTCACTTCACTCGATGTCAACAATAAATTGACTCCATCACTCCACAATTCGAATAATATGTATATATCCATCCACAAAGACTTGCTTTCCTCACACCACCGTTTGATTACCCAAGTGAAGTCTATGCATGCATGCCGTGTGAGACCCACACTATTTCTTTCCATGAAACCCCTGCGCCTGCCAGCACAGCACCACCAATTTCCTGCGTTACAACATAAGCCTCACACCATGCAACTATGCAACCGCTACCTCTTCCCTATTTTCGCCTACTTTTTCCAACCAAAACGCACACTAGTTTTTCAATTAGTAATACTCTTTTTTTTTATATATATATAAAAATATTATCGGAGGTTATGTAATTAATTTAACTTTATTAATTAAGAAAGAAAGCCATCCATACACTTATCTCTAACTCCACCTAAAACATCATTTACAAAAGAAAAGAAGAAGAAGAAGAAAAAAACTTCACCTATAAACATATCCAATCCCAACTAAACTCAGTTAATAACCAAATTAAGGAGTAATAATTACCAAAAGGAAACATGTCATTCACTATTCTATCTTGAGAGTTGGAAATTCCGGGCAAGTCCATTGGCGTGAGTGAAAAACCCAACCAATTTAGCGGCGGCACAACCGTTGACGGCGGAGGAATGCTTAGGCGCCACCTTGCTGGTCATCTTGTCACCGTGACTCCGAAGCAGAAGGTTTCGAATCTTCCAGCGCTTGGTCGAGGAGGAGGATGAGGTTGTCTTCTTGCACGGTGGGGTCCAGACGCAGTAGGTTCCCTCGGCCGCGCTGAAGTCGATGTTTGCCGTCTCTCGCTCCTCGAACATCAGCGTCCTGAGAGGTAAACGACGAGGGAGAGGCACGTGCGGCGCCGTTTCGATGGGAATGGACGCGACGACGGAAGCGTGCGGGTAGATAGGTCTGATCTGGCCGTTCAAGAAAATGTCGTCGGCGGAGACCGGAGAGGAAACGTCGGAGTGCCTGGAAACGAAGGAGAACTCGAAGCTGTCATCGCTAACGTCAGCAGCAGCGACGTCGTTTTGTTGGCCGGACTCGGAGTCGGATGGTGCTACTGCTGAGTGGTGAACTGCCTCTGTCTGCAACTGCGTCATTGTTTCAGCGACAATGTGTAGAGAGACTATAGGAATGGGATCCCATATCATATATATAGGCAGAGGGGGAGTGGAAGCGGTCACTGTTCATGACTCATCACATTTTCCCTCTCTTACTTTTGGCTTTATCATCGTCAACATTTATTTCTTTATTTATTATTCTTATTACAACATTTATTATATAACTTCTTTTACTTTTTATTCATTTAAACAAATAAATATTTTTTTCTCTTTTTTCTTATCCATTTAAATCTCACAACTTTTTCATCTTCCTTTTATTCCACTTAATAAGTGTAGGTTAATTGTCAACCCACTCTAAATTTGTAGAATGAGAGACGAGTTCGATTTTTACAGAAAGAGGGAGAGAGCTTTAAATATAACCAAGCGCGCCTAATCTCATGATTGTCAAAAGGATCAAAGTTTGTAGACATACTTTGGGATACCACCGGAGAGTCCAAGATCCTAAATAAAATAAAATAAAAATCTTATTTTTATTCCTCTTTTTCTTTTATTTATTTCTTGACCGGTCTAAACAAAGTCTAACACCGATGAAAATGTAAACTTGTGCAAGATGGTCCCAAAGTTTAGTTTGTGCCAGTGCAGAAAATAGGGTACTTTCTTTGCTTAACGGCAGCTGCGCCACCCTAAAATAATCAATTCTTAGGCGTTCTCATTATTTTGCGGCATTCGTTTATTGGAAGAATTACTATCAACCAAAAGTAACTTTATTTTAGTAGTTAAATTAAGCTTCACTTAAACAACCTTGACTTGAATTGTTTAAGTAAATAGGGCGTTCAAGTTAGTTTTATTTTATCTAGAATCAATTTTAAATTGATGTATTTTCTCACTTGAAACATCCCTAGTCTATCGTTTGTTACATTTATATTATTCACATCTTATTAAGAGGTTGCTTTATTGCTTACCAAAATAACATGCATGATCACAGCTTGAGAAGAGATTACATTATTACTCACTGAAATAGCATGCATCGCTTGAATAAGAGGTTGTTTTATTACTGATCGATCACCGAAATAACTTGCATCGCTTGAATAAGAAGTTATTTTATTTTTCACTGAAATAAAGTGCATTGCTTGATTAGGAGGTTGTTTTATTACTCACCAAAATGACTTAAACTGCTTGACTAATTAAGATATTGTTTTATTTTACTACTCACCGGAATAACATGCACCACTTAATTAGAATATTGTTCTTACTTTATTAATTAGTTACTGAAATAACGTACTGTTTGACTAAGAGTTTCTTTTATTACTCAAATGACATGCTAAAAATAGGAGATTGCTCTGGTACTTGCAAATTAAAAATGACAACTTGACTAGTGACATTATGTAGATATTTGGTGTTAATTTAGATTAATACTGTGAAAAGTCCATTTAACAGACAGTGAGAGATAATTTATTTATATTGATGACGGTGTGTTGTTTTTTATCTGAATTTTGAATCATGATCATCACTATCCTTCACAAGCAACAATTTCAAATGAGTACACCACATCCTCCTTGTTCCATGCACGTAGAAAAATCAACAACACTACCTTTCACCACACCATGCATCATTGCATCTTCTCTGTCATGTCTCTCGTATCTCTTTCTTCCACTCTCAACCTCCACACCGTGGACATCGTGGCTCTGACTGGGGCAAGAAAATCTGCTTTGTCTATTAGTTCATTGAAATAACGTGCACCGCTTAACTAATTAACTGAAATGTTGTTTTATTACTAATTGAAATGACGCATGCACCGTTTGTCTAGTAGCTAGATTGTTTTATTCACCAACATTACATGCACAACTTAACTTGGAGCTAGGTTGCTTTATTTCTCACTGAAATAACCCTGCACCATATATCTTGGAGATTACTTGATTTTACTGAATTGATATGCACCGTTTGATTCGGAGATTGTTTTACTGCGTACTAATCGAAATGACGTGCGTGCATCACTTGCCTAGGACTAGGAGATTGTTTTATTACTTATCAACATGGCAAGCACCATTTGAGACTTGAGTTACTCACTGAAATAGTCTATTACCAATACCATTGTCGGGTTTTTTCAGGTGATTAGGCCATCAAGGAAACCCATACTTAATGAGAGAAAAATGTGTCTTGAGAAACGCTATGTTCCCATCTCAATACTAGTTATTCATTTATAGGGTTGGGTTGGTTCTAAACTGAAGCAATATATTTAATTAGCTCAAGTAATCGGGTAAGATTTGGTCAAACCTAATAAAAATCCGTCACCGTCGTCCCTTAGTGACTTTACCATCTTTACTAGTTTTTTTTTTTCTTCTCGTCCAAGTCACTATGCTACACATTTTGACTTTTTGAGATAACCCCTTTCAGGAAACCCTTCTAAACTTTAGGACACCCCTTTTGATTATTCCTTCTCAATTGTACTGTATCAACATATGGGGTGGAGAAGAAGATGATCCCAGGACATCACACGTGTATTCGTTTCAATTGTCTATGTAAGTAAAAAAATAAAATATAATAATTGAGTCCAAATTAATAGACTAAATAAAAGAGTGTCATTTTGTGGATGCAAGTAAAAGACTTGAATTTGAGTTAGTTAATTCATGAAACAAATGGGCGAAACAATTTGGATTTAAACTCTCACTCAAACCAAACCGAACAAACTCAATTTGATTTTTCAGAGTTTACCAATGAACACACGTCCCATGTGCAAAGAAAATATAGGAAACATTGAAATCGGCAAATTGGAGTAACTATGTCCGAACCCAAGTATATTTATTTCAACCTGTAACTGTAACCAACCAGAAAGAAGATATGTTTTTTTCTGCTACACTATACTAATCAACATCAAAACAAATCACCTACATGAGTATATCACCCTAAAAACAATTCAAAAGGTCTCAATTGACGCTCTATTTCTTATGCAGTGGTTGCATTTGCACCCTCAAGGTAAGTTTGGTTAGTATGAGCATAGTTTTTCTTCAAGTATTCTATTCACTTCCTATAATAGCTAATAGAACTCTCATATGAACAATCATTCCGTCCTAGTTGCTGGCAGTCCTCTTGGCATTCTTTCACCTTGTTTGCTTTAAAGCTCGTAGGTACTTTCTGAAAGACAAATTCACCAAGGAAGGTTAGAAAACCTATACATGCCGTCAAAAGAGAAGAGAAGACATGAAAAATATAGCTCATACGGTCAAAAGGCATTATAATTATAAACCTACCCAAGTTAGATTTTTTGTTTTTTTTTCTTCTTCTGGAATACAGTTTCCTACTAAAGACTGTAGATGATATCTTACTCTCACACTTCATTAGCCTATGCCTATGACACAGGCTATCTCTTGTTCTTAACAATAACAATTCAGACAATTGTTCATACACATAAAGGAGACAACAGAATTAACTGGTCTAATTTTTTAATCAGCTTCATCTTTCTTTCCAAATGAGGGGTTTAAGTATTAAAACTCATTCTATGCCACCGGCAAGTGACTACCACTAAATAAATTCAATTATACATTCCACAACATGACCAGTCAAATCATATTCTTATTCCCAACTCATCATTTAACAATGATGTTAAACTAAACTCCAGCATGAACTCTATTTCACTTGGAAGCTAAATTCACTTCCAGGGTTTCCATAATAATCCAGAAGAAGGAAGCACATTCATATCCAGCTTAAGTATATAGCACTATAGCAGACAGCATTGCAGACAAATAGCAGAAGTAGCATGACAGGTGAAATATATGATATATATCTATTATATATGATAAAAAAAAAAAATAAGTTTGTATGAAAATAAAAATAAAAAGCATAAAAATGGCATAATATTAAATGAAAAGTTCATTTGGCCAGAGCCACGCTAGAGATGACAAGAGGATGCAAGACACATGCTGCAACCACGACACTCTTAGCGTCTACAATTTCTGATGGAGTTGCAATTCCAAATCCAAGGAATTCTGCAATGCAATAGTGCTATAGAAGATATTTAACAACACGCATATATCTTGGTCAAATTTCATATTTCCGTGAATATGGATTTCCATTTTCTGATTTTTAAAAACACAATGGAAGATAAAATTGATTGACCCCAAATGATTCAGCGTCAACCAACAAAAAGTAAGGCAAAGTGAAGAAGTAATGTGGACTAGGGTCATTACACATTTCCATTATTAAGACAATTTTTCCAGTCCGGTTTTTCAAGACCTCGATATTTTTACTTGAAGAAAACTCCAGTCGTGCTTTATAATATCTGCTCCCCAACTTACACAGCCTTGGTTTAAAAAGAAATAGTAATGCAAGACATCTTATCTTGGGAGAGATTTACACCATAAAACAGTATCATAAATTTTGATCTAAAACAAAGACCAATAAGTCTGATGTTTGTAACCTCCCAGACAAACAAATGTGCCACAACAAACACATCCTTAAACTGAACTAAGAACAATATCCTGAGAAAGAGATTAGAATAGATGTACCTTGGCTCTGAAAGATTTGATGACGGATAGTAGCAATTTGTCGCCTGCTATGACTCTCACCTTCTGTATCAGCTCATGTCGAGAAATCCTCTTTTCCTGTATAACCCAGATGAAAGCTCAGTGAAATATAAAACCATTTCAGCTAAAGAAAATACTAGGCACTGTCTCAAACTCTTAAAGCACTTACTCTATAATCCTTGTGAAACTTGGCAATGAAGGCAATGTCAGGCGGAGGCAAAATCTTTGAAAGCACCGAAATCAAAGCAGGGAATGCCATCCACGGCGAAGAAGGCCTCAAAGGTTCCCCAATCTTCACATGCCCTACAAAATCAAACACAAACAACATGAGAAAAATTAATCACAAAACTAGCAAACACCACAACAACAAACACCAAACCTTTCAATGAAGGAAGCTTGAAGCTCAAAATATATTCGGGCAAAACATGAGTGTTGATCCGGTTACACCAAATAACATACTCCTTGGGATTCGCGAGATCGTCCACCCCAGAATCAAACTCCTCAGAACTCGAACGGCATTGATTGGAGCCACGTGGCACCAACTCCGTCTTCCCCAAGATAACGCGGCACAGCAACAAGTGCCTCAAACCGTCTTTGTCCACAGCAGAATTCTTCAAACTGTTTAGCAAAATTGATAAACTAATAAGTTCACAAATCAACAATGAAAAACAATAAAATAATAATAACTACTGTTATAATATAGAAATTGCGCGTGCCTTTCAAGTGGAGAATCTTGTGGAGAGAGACGCAAGCCGTTGCTATGCGCGTGGCCGAAACCGTGTTGAACGATGTCGGCAATCTCTTCCTTACCGGACGCAGCGTACCAGGCGAACTTCACGTTGGCATTGCCGTCGCGCAATTTAGCGACGGCAAGCGCGAAAACATGAAAGGAATGAGCACGCGCCTGCGCCATGACGGAGGAACACGCGTTGTTCCTGCGAACCGTCAACACCTCGGGTTTCAACCCGTGCGCGGCCAGGCCGAGAGCGAATCTGCTCCGGACGAGGTCGGTGTTATCATCCGCCGCCACAAACCCGCCGTCGAGAGGCAACACCGCCGTGTCGCCCCCGGAAACCCCGCTCTCGCAATCAGAAATTACAGAATCGTCCTCGCTGGCGGTGGGGACATAAGGCAGTTTCCCCAACGGATCATGAATTGGTCGCTCCATGGTAAAAGGGGAAATTATAAATTGGTACGGAGAGAGGGCTAATCAGCAAATTAAAGAATGAAACAATTTGGGGAAACTAATAGAAGAGTTGGCGCAAGTGGTTGTGTTTCATGTTTAATGAAAGGGGAAACTTGGGGTGGAAGAAAAGGGGAAGAGCGAAGTTATGTGTAACGGAAACCGGCGAAGGAAGAAAAGGAGGACTTTGTGGAGAGGCGGTGGAATAAGAAGAACTTAGAAGGGTTAGGCGCTGACAATAAATAAACATTGTTATTATGATGAAGAACCAACCGACCTTGTTGTGATCGTGTGTGTAATCGCGAACGATTTTTGTTTTGTTTGCGTATACGTGCATCCTTGGGCGTTAAGGCAAAGGTCAAATTTTGCAACTCTTTTTAATTACTTGGACTTGTATCACATTGTTTCTCTTCTTATTATTTATATTATTAATAATGATGGTATCATTCCTTTTATGGCATGCCAAATAGTATCGCTTTCTGATGCTTGTGATTGCCACAAATGAGAATATCTATACATTATGCTTGACATCTGGAAGGGTTTTTTTTTTTTTTTTTCCAAAGTTTTCAAGTTAAATTGAAACTTTTTCTTTGGATTTTTCTATTCTACTTCCCTTTCCTCTTTCTACAAACAATTTCATTCTACAATTTTTTTATAAAAAAAAAAAAAAAGGAAGAAGAGGAAAAAGTAGAGGTTAGATAGTAAGAAGAAAGAAGTGTAAGAAAGTGGTGGGTAGTTTTAGTGGGTAGTTTTAAAATATTATTGGCAAGATAGGAAGAATAAAGGGATTTCTTCTTTTTTTTTACATATTGTTATAGATTATTTACCTTTTTTATTTTATCTGTTTTAATATTTTGTTAGGCGGCACGGCTGGAAAAGATAAAATATATTCTTTTATATAAAAGGTATATATAGATAAAATAAAAATAGTGTTGCATAAATAATAAATTAGTAATTTCAAGTTATCATAAGAAATTAAGAATGGCGACTTCTTTTTTTCAGTTGAACAGTTCTTAAAAGAATGGATATTTTAAAATGCTTTTAGAATATTATTAAAAGATAGTCGCAATAAAAATAAATTAAGAGAGTGATTTGGTACACCTCAAAAGTTAATAAAAAAAACAAAATAGAGAGAATGATTAGTTTATTTTTTTAGAAAAATATATCTACAATTTAATTTAATAAAATACATTCTTTAACACCACCTCAAAATAATACAAACAGAGAGAAGAAAGAAATCTTGCAAAAACTTGTTTGAAATAATGGAACAATGAAAAAGAAAAAGGATTGTAGGGTCCGCACTTATTTCTATATTGAATAAAGTGGGAGAGGCTAAAACTTTATTGCAATCACAAAAATACCAAACTGTATTGTAACTCTATACATAGCCTTGGAAAATAAGTTCAGAGATTTCGAGCATTAGTCTTGTAGAGAAGTTTTAATTTTATGTTTACCTTGCTCCCTTAAAAATCAAATATGGATGGCTCCTTCTTCCATTTCAAAGCTTGCTTTCTGACTTATACTTAAGACACTTTTTACTTGTATATAGGGGTCGAGACTTCCTTAATTTTAATACTTTCAAAGTTGACTACTCCACCTTATAAACATTTCTCTTAGTCAACTGCATGCACCCAAATAGTTGGAGCTTTCCATAAGCATATATCTTGCAAGTGTTATGTAAGCATTTAAATATGATTGTTACAATTGATTTTTTGAAGTGAAATACAAATAGCTACCCTTTTAGTTGGTTTTTATGAGAGAAGAGTTGGATGTTATGAGAGCCTTTTTTTTTTTCTTGCTCACTGTGGTTCCTATATCTTCCAACAACAACTCCTTGTGTCTATATGTTTTCGTGGCATTTGAAAGGTTGAAGATTGAGAATTGAAAAAGGCTTTGCAAGCATTGACACGCCCAACTTTAGTAGAGTTAGCACATTGAAGGGAAATTACTTTGGAATGACCATGTTGGAACTTGGAACACAATTGATTCTCTCCCATGTGTGTTAGCATGCTTAGAGAAAAACATGACAATAATGCTAATAACAACAAAACATGTTATAATTACTTATATTCAATTGAATTATGCATTTTATTGCACGTTAAAACTCAATTTCTGTAAACTATATATCTTAGATTCTTGAATTTTTCTATTTCAATGTTTTGTTATGTGTTTTTTGTTTGGTTCTTTTTTTTATAATCACAGCCATCACTTGAATGTCAAGACAAAATAGATATTGAAAGTATAAATTCCTTCATCCCTATTAAGAAGTCCTTCATTTAAGGCTTAGTTCGGCATTGATAATAATAACTGAGTTGGCCTAATTTAGTGATGGGATATATCACTGATAGATATTTTCTTTGTTTTTTGTTCTTGTTTTCCTTAACAGTTTATAATTAAACAAATTTTATCACTTTTTATATCCATGATTATGGTTATCTCTAGAAGGTTGACTGGCTTTGATTATTTAGGTCGGTTTAATTTTCTGGTTAGATCTATAAATGCTGGTTTTGAATTTCTTGAATTTACCTGTTGATGTTCATAAAATTGGCTTAAGAGGTTATGATAGGAAAGTCATAAATTAAAGTGCTTAACCAAAAAATTTCCTTGGAGCAAAACTAAGGCATCATCGTATAATCTCATGGAATTGACTTGTATCATTCACAAGCTTTGTTGTCAACTTTTTTTTATGGAATACTACTTTCAGATGTATGAAGTAAATTAAACTGTCGGACATAGAGCAGCGATACAACATTACAATAAACAAATTAAACCTTCACGCAAGGGAAAAACATTATGTTAATCTATTTATCTTGGTTATTTAGCCTCTTTTTTTTTTTATGAGAACGAGAATATTATCTTTATCGTGCCCGCTATTATTGTACATATTGCTTCTCTCTTTCCATATAATATAAATCATCTTTTATTACAAATAAAAGAGGCTTTGCCTATATTCTATTGAATTGAATTAGGTACAGGCTGACATGTCTCAGTGTATAACTTATTGTGCAAGGTTTGTCACGGGTTATACTGAATAAGGAATCTATTCTAATAGTCTTTCTTTATAAGGAGGAACCCTATTATTTTCTCTCCTTTCTAGCCTTTCGTTTTCTAAACTACGTATTTGGTTAGTTTGCTTAATGTGATCCAATATTATATGCCTTTTTGCCATCTAAAATTATAATGGCATCTTATTCGCTTAAAAATTCCCCTCCCTAACCATAAAGGGGTAATTAGAACTATATATATATATATATATATAAAGTAAAGCAAGAAAAGGATTCTAGACTGTGACATCACGTGAAGGTTGATGACTAAGAAATGTATGAGTACTTGAGTAGGCTCAAGCTCAAGCTCCTTGTTAGCCAATGGGGGTGAATTTCAACAACTTAACTAAGCATTTGCTTGATTGAAGTCCATTTCTCTTTTCAAGAATCAAACACCAAAAGCTTTGAAGAGAAGACCTATATATGTCTAAACCTTTCGTCTCACTTACCTTATTCTTATTTTGAATATTATTAAGATTTTGAAAGTAACTTAGGGTATGTGCTCAAGTTTTCTATTCGTGAAACTTCGTTTTCTTTCCATTACTCGTTTAAGGAATTAATTTCCATCTTCATCCAAAGATTGAGGAATAACAAGAACAACCGCAGATTATTCCAATACTGGATGTCCTTATGCCCAAAATCCTACACAAACCAAACATATTAAATGTACCTTTGAACAAAAAATCTTATTTTTATTTATTAGATTTACATTTAAACATATACTTGCTGGTTTGAGTGTTAATTTGGGTTTATGCATTTAGCCTAATAATATCTTAATACAAGACCCAAAAATAGGTCAACCCATTTAGCTGCATGCCATCGTTTTCTTACTCTTTCATCGACTGGGCCAATAACAAAATAGGCCCAGAGATCGGCTAGCTCTTTGCAATTTTATTACATCCCAAATTTTCATGAAAAAAAAAATCATATTCGTATCAGCATTTATCTGTTAATTAAATTAGATAAATTTATTTAGGAATTTTTATTTTAATTCTTTCTCCCACGAAGAAAAGTACTTGCGTAAACATTGGTGGTTACGTAAGTTAAGCAGACAAAAAAGTCAATAAACAACAAACACGATGTCACATTTTTTTTTTATAGGCCAAACACGATGTCACATATATTAAATATTTGTACAAATCTTTATATATACGTACGCCTCTATTTTTAGTTAATTTTTAATTCATGTAAAACATATTTAAACAAGTATTTTAAAAGAATTCTATTTTATTTGTATTTTTTAATTTATATTATCTTTTAATTTATTCATCTGTGAACGCGTTCTCGTTCTTTGAATTTGTACTCTCTCTTTTTTTGTGTGAATTTGTACTCTTTTTTTTTTTTTACAGCATTGAATTTGTACTTTTTTAAAATTAAATTAAAAGAACTATTAATGAACAGAATACTCATTAGTATGTATAAACTAATTAAATCACGTTATGGAATCCATTAATATATGTACCATTAAATTTAATTTAGATTCTAATACATAGTAGTGTTGCCGTGTTGAGTATAGTAAAACCAAATTATTGGATAACATCTACAAATGGATTGTCTTGTAAGTTTTTCCATAATAACAAAATGAATCTTGATTCTTGAACTATTGTTTTAAACGAAGTCATAGTTAGCAATAATTAACCCTCAATAGTCAACACGTAGTTCTTGTAGTATGTTATCTGATATATTGATCTATATCTTTGTACACGTACGAGAGCTAGCCTTTTGATAGTGAATATGCTTATGTGAAAGGTAGAGCATTTTTCTTTAAAAAAAAAAAAAATGGTAGTACGCGGTGTATGTTAATCGATTTAACAGATGAACAGTGGCATGTTAAAATTTTAGAGGGTTTAAAATGAGACGAATAAATTTGGAGGGACCAATTTCTGATTTTACGTATTTTAGAGTGGTAAAAAATATACTTTATCCTTAATTAAATGTTATTCCATATTAGAGACAGATTTAGAGAGATGGAGATGGTTAAAGACATAAATTACCGTCTGTAAAGCTTAAAATTGTAATATTGTCCCTGATTATTCTAAAGCTTAAATTTTTTTAACTTTGTCCCTTGTTGATGTTGTCGGTCTCAAATTTTGTCCTTAACAGATATGAAAAAATCCGTCTATAATTTTCTTTGATAATTAACATTTTTCTAGTAGTAAATATTTGTTTATTGTACAGAATACTTACTAATTTCTATCATTTTCAATCTTAAATCGTTTTATTGCCAGTTTATTGCACTTTTTTAACATGAAACTGTCTACTTAACACTATATTAAACAAAAAAAGAAGATAAATTAAGAAGAAAATAATCAAGTTAATTACAAGAAAATTAGACAAATGTCAAACCTAAATTATACACTGGTTTATTTAAATAAATAAACTGGGACATGGCCGATAACATCCATAATTTTTTATAGATCATGCAGAAAAGTTTTTACTCAATGATTAGAGTTGATGTCATGTCACAAATTTAAATAGTGGAATAAACCTCACATGACTAGCTAACTAGGAGTTTTATAAGACCTAATTATATATCATCCCTTCTTTTGAATTTAAACTTCAAATTAATATTCTGTTGTTTATATTCTTTTCCTTTCCTGTTGAAAAAAAGAGAGAAATTACGAATAAGAAAATAACAATGTTGTGTGGTACACTTCACACTTGTACTACATAAAAACCTTAACTTGCAATGCCGAAGATGATGCCAAACGCGGGAAAATCTTTATTGTACATACATGAATAATATACGGTCGGAGACTTGGAAAAAAGTGAGTCCTTAAAGGGTTCAAATGCTCTCGCAGGAGCAAAATAACAGAAACACTAATCATTATTCATGTCATGACTAGCCAGGTACTACTAGTACATTAGAAATCGGGGACAAAACAAAACCCAACAAACAACATCACACATGAGGCTAAAATAAAATATAGCATTGTGCTGGAACAAAGATCCTGTCACTGCCCCTATAGATTCGTTCATCTATATAAAACACAAAATTATTTTACAACTTCCAACTCTGAAGACGTTATCATTATTAATTCCTCTTTACTACTCATTTCACATTTCACTGCGCCGCAGTAGTCACCGTTGGCACTTCCACTTCCCAGTGTCGCGCATGCGCATATCATGTGAAAAAAAAAAAAATAATAATAATAACAACAACAACAACGTACATCAAATTTAATTTATTTGCATATACATATAGTATATCCCACATGAACAAAAAGAGCAAGATACGTAATCTCTTTGATTACATGCATAAAACTTGGATTTGATTCTACATAGATATTGTACTATTGATTTCTACTAGTAGTTCAAACTAGCTAGCCATCAAAATTAAAAATGTATCCTAATAATAATTAAGTGGGTGTGGGATCGGGAGCTGCTATATACTATGGTCTATATACAAATACTATACTACATGGTGGTGCTAGCTAGCTATAAAGGGTGGTGGGGAATATTAAATTGGGTATATTGTTTGCATTGCTAATTGCTATACATGTTCTGTTCTGTTCTGAAGGGTGGAAAACTTTAGGAAGGGTTGAAAAGAACTTTCATGGTGGGGGCTGATCCTTTGGATTAATTTGACGCAAAGAACCAAATTGACTGCACCCATTACGAGGGATATGAGTATTCGATTTTTTTTGACCAAAATCATACCGCGGACCACACATATCCCATGTACTAGCTTATTAACCTATTATTGGAAGGATATATATAATATATAATCATAATCATAATCATCATCATGATATAAAATCAAACTTGACACTTATACCTACAACAAACTGCTCGTAAAGTTTCAAGGTAAACTGATCAAAGTGTTATCAAAGTTCTACTTAGACTTAGTATATCAGAATCATGAGAAAATTATGGGGGTGACAAGGCCATCTTTTCATGCACAAAACAATGACTGTGGCTCAGTAGACATTTTGAAATTTAGACGATAATTTGAAAAGATAAAAAAAAAAAAGAAAAAGTGAGTGGTATGTTCTACATATATAGTTTAATAATTGATACCCTATTATTAACTAAAAAGAAAGGGGGAGATATAATAAGATGAAGAGGAAGAGTATCTAATAGGACAAAAAAGATCAAAATATTTTGGAAGAAAAAAAATTACCCTAAAAAAAATTGCGCTTTAAATATTTTTGAGAAAAACAGCAGCTTTTAAATTTGAGTAGAGATCGAGTTGGCCTTTCTGAAATGTCATTTATTTAATTTTTTTAGAAAAGAAGGCAAGGAAAGAAAGAAGAAATAAAGCAAAATATGCAATTGCAGAAAGACATAGAGTTGGCTTGAGATTGAAGGCTCTTGGGAGTTTTGAAGTTTTTCCATGCATATCTCAAAAGGAGATATACTCATATTATTTTACTGGAGTACTAATATGTACAAAGTACAAACTACAAAGGCATAACATAGATGACATTAGATGTGCATATATGGTAGAAAACCAGAGAACATTAAAGCATATTTGAATTTATGATTAAATCATATACGTACAGAAACCTTTAGTTGAGGACATGTCATGATCAACTGAAATCATTTTTATGACAAAAAAGAAAACTCTCATTTTTTCAGGTAAGTGCAGATAAAATATATACTTATACAACTTTGTCTCTTTTACTTGGCAGAATATGATATTATTATATTGGATAATGGTATTACGAGGCGTTAATAACACATCTCTTTTAAAACATTTTATAATTATTGATTAAAAATACAAAATCAAGATAGATATTAACACAAAATGTTGGAATTAACTGATTGTCCAATTTGTGTTTCTGGTTCCAAGTGTTTAAACCCTAATGATGATTTCTGAAGTAGAATACACTGATCTGATGATTGAAACAGTAGTAGTCCCATTCATCCATCCATATCTTTGTATTGTGCTAAAGCAGATGCTACACAGTGACACTAATCTGATCTACAAGAGAAGAACGCAGTCATGTGTACGAGGGTAATTAACGTGGGCAAACTCTCACTTTATATATTATATTCACCTGACACAGCGTGTACTTCGGGTTTGGTTCCTGTAGCTAGATTGGGTTGTGTTCCTCGTTGTTCTTTCGATACAACCTTGTCAGTTATTATTCATTCCCCAAAACCTGCCTAGTCCAAGAATATCGTTTTCAATAGAATGACATTACCTTACTCTTTATCAATCCATTCATTGGTATACGTATCAATTTACTCACATGATATTGATAGATACATAACGGTTCTCTGTTTCTATTTCAACTATTCTCTCCATTTTTATTTCTAAGATACTACTATTCAGTCCGGTTGTTATTTTAAGATCTAAATAATTGACAATAATAGATTTATCTTTTTTTTTTTTTTCAAAGTTAACCCTGTAAACAAAACTAACAAATAATAATATCAAGTTATTGTTGTGAAAATATAATTAATACATGAAAAATTATAGATTTGATCTTATAAAAATGACCTTATTTTCTTACATCAAATCATACGTAGGGCTTGTCTTGGAAAATTTGTCCGGAAATGTCTATAGAAGAAGAAATATATAGAAAAATGAAATGCATATCTTTAATAGTTATAATTGATTTATTTAATAGTTAATTCGTAAAAGTTTGATAATATTTTAAAAAAATTATAAGAGAGAATTTTTATAAATTAATGGTGGGAGAAATTTATTTCATAGAAAAATTCATTTTTTTCACATTTTTTTTTTCTTATGTTAAAAGTATTTGTTAAAGAAATTTATCCAAACTCATATAAAGTTAATTAGGAATTAGATATTCTCTATTTACAAATTGTGATGACAATTTATTTAATAAAAAGTCTCATATTGAATGTCTATAAAAACTCTTAGAATTAACCACCATTATTCATTATTGCAAACAAAAATAGTATCAGGGCAGCAGACTAATTGATAGCCGTGATAGGAAAATAAGAAAATAATTAGCATGTTAATTTGATGACAATAGAGGTAGTAAAAAGGGCATGGAGAGGGAGAGGCGCGTGTGGGAAATGGGAATATATCCCTTGCTTGTGGGAGGAGGGAGAGGTGGGTCCAGTCGAGGCTAGAGTGCTCTTTATCGAGGACCCAAATATTCTCAGCAGCTTCTGTCATTTCATTCAGACAAAAACAACACTGTATCTTGCTTCTGTCCTTTCTACTACTACTACTACTACCTCTCACTCTGACTCACTCACAATTAATTAATTAATTAATCTAATCTACCAAATCCCCATGATGCATTGCTTTTATCTCATTCATTCCCATATGGTCAAGCTGAGCTAAGCAGTGGTAAGGGCCCACTACACTATTTTGTCACCGACTGCGACTACTATTACTACATCTATATATATGAGTGCAGTAGCATACTAGCAGTGGCAGTACCTCACCTTTTCCTTTTTCTTCCCTTCTTATTCACAGCACTGTCACTTCCCAACTAACACTCACACTCTTCACAGCACTGCTGTCACAACTTCCACTAACAAACTAAACTTGTTCATCAGAACAACAAGAGGAGAGCTCAATAGGAACGTTCCCATCACCTGCTTCTTCATGGGTTTTTCCTCTCTCCACGTCTGCATGGATTCATCAGATCACTGGATGCAGGTATATATCAAAATCATATCTGTGTTAATTTGCTTCTACTTTATTATTTTCAAACTCATCCATCGATCACAACCATATTCATACGCCTATGTGCAATGCATTACTTTTTATATTCTCATATCCTAGCTAACAGTATTCCTGTAAACACTAGCTAGGTTAATACTCATCATTTTTTCAATATATTTTTCCCTCTCTTTTATTCGTCATTTCTCTTTATATATTTTTGTCCTTTTTATTTATATATTACTTCTCCACTTTTTCTCCTGATCTCTACTAGTATAGTATAGAGTAGAGTCTATGTATCATTTTCCTAGGGTGATGAACTCCATTAAGTCCTAGCTCATATATACTTCACACCACAGCAACGAAATACTACTATTAGACTAGAAAGTTTTATCCTATCGAAGTCTATAATTAGAATTATATGAAGTAAGCTGCTATATACTCCTATGTCACAGTTAAAATATTAATCAAGAAACTAGCTAATAACGTATAGCTCTATCTTTTGTTTATTATTCTCTTAAAACTAGAATGTTTTTCTTTCTCTACACGAAAGGGGACAAAGTGGAAAAAAAAAGAGACAAGAGGGAGAGAGAAGGAGAATAAAAAGAAAAGGGACCCAGTCCAAAATGAGACAAACAAATATGACACTATACATGACAGTACGTAACACACACTAATTTTGATGATATACATTCATTATTAATGATTGTTTCTTTATGTCAGGGCACAATTCACGAGGAGTGTGGTGGGGTGGATTCTTCTTCATCACCATGCTCGAGGCCAATGACAACAGAGAGGAGGCTAAGTCGACCACCTCAAGAGCAAGCCCTGAAGTGCCCTAGGTGTGAATCAACACACACCAAGTTCTGTTACTACAACAACTACAGCCTCACCCAGCCCAGGTACTTCTGCAAGACATGTAGAAGGTACTGGACCAAAGGTGGCACTCTTAGGAACATCCCTGTTGGTGGTGGCTGCAGAAAGAACAAGAAAGTTTCTACTAAGAAACAACACAACGTCGAAAACCACCTGCACCAACCACCACCTATTAATCAAAACCCTGGACCCACCTCTTATCTCCATAATCATCACAAAGATCTTCAACTTCCCTTCCTGCAGGATGTACAATTTTCCCACCTCAACAACTTGCTTGGGAGTACTAATGCTGTGGCAATGCAGGGAAACCCTAGTTTTATGGAGAGTAGGTATACCAACATGGGCATGCTTGATCAGAACCCTAGGCCAATTGACTTCATGGAAAGCATGAATATGATTAGGGGTTCCACTAGGAGTTTTGATCAGCTTCTTGAACACAGTGATGATATGAGTGTGGCTGCTGCTGGTGCTGTTGGGTTTGGTGGTGATGTGAGTGGATACAATATCAATGGATTGCCATTGAATTATCAAGGTCTTACCTCTTCAGCATTTGGGGGCATGTCTCTAGATGGATCAGGAGGCATTAGCAACGTTGGAACTTATATAATGGACTCTTGCCAGAGACTTATGTTGCCCTATGATGGAGGTGACATTAACAGTACTCTCAATGGTTCAATTGATGTGAAGCCAAACCCTAAGCTGTTGTCTCTTGAATGGCAAGATCAGGGTTGCTCTAATGGTTCAGGATCATGGACCGGCTGCTATGGATCTTCCACAACAAACCCTTTGGTCTAGAGCTAATTAATAATTAATTAATTAATCTCATTTCTCTAATTAATCATGAATCATGCAGATATGTGATCAAAGATATTATAATTATTACGCATAAATTAAAGTCTTTTGATGGGAGGGTACGTTTATGTTTAGCTTTGGTAGTGTTTTTTTTTTTTTTCTGCCAAGTTGGTCTTCGTTTGGTATTGACTTAACAAAAAAGAGTGTGAATGGGGGAAGCTTCAGTGTCCAAATAGACTGCTTTGGTGCATTCATTACCTTTAGATTCTTCTTGTCTTTGTGTACGCAGAAGCTCTCTGAAAGCTTTAGGATTTGTTGTAACATCGAGGATGATATGGTTGTTCTTTTCATGTTAAACAAAATGCGCAGTAGTACTATATTATATTATTATTTCTATGTTTGTAGGGTTCATTATGCGTCCTTAACTATTCATGTGGACTTGGATTTTCTCATATTACATTACCTTCATGTGAAATTTTAACCATTAATTAAAATTAACAGTGAGAAAATTTAATTAAAAAAATGAAAAATATGAGAGTTTGATAGTGAAGATTTCCACTTGAGTGGATCCATATAAAAATAACATAAAAATATCATTTGGCATTCATGCATGTGCTAACTCCTTGTATTTCCAACGTGATGGAACTTGAAATTTCCTTGGCGGGAGTCGCGGGACTTCTTTCGAATTGCATTGTGAATATTTAATGAATTTTAATTATTAAGTCATTTTAATTAACAATTATGTATATTACCAACTTGTCATTCGTCCAACTGAAACTAGATTTAATTTTTATTTTATTTTTTAAATTCTAGCCTTATGATTTGGAAACATGTGAGCAACACCGAAGATTCCATTAAAAATTATTAGTCAGATTTTTTTTTTATAGAATTTAATCAACACACTGGTAGATATACTCTGTACTAGTATTGTAGTGATCCAAAAATTAGTGAAGATATATTAATTAAAAGTAAATTATAATCATAATTAATCATAGAAAAATTATAATCATAATTAAAATATTATCTAAACAAAGCCAATTTTCCATGGGTCAAGTTTTTGCGGGCTGTCTTTTGTGTGGTTCGGCAAACCTTAAGCACGTTTTCTGTTGAAAAGAGTGTCTCCACTGCCATCTTTCAATCTTACCCATTTTCCAGAAAAATAAATTTGGACAAACAAACTATGAACGTAGTATACATTAAACCATCCTCTGTCATCCAACAATTTCAAAAGCAGATGGAGAAATCCGTTTTTCTATTAAGCAATGTTTCTATAGTCTAAAAATATATAGAGAAAAAACTATATATTGCACAATGATACCAAAAAAAAAAGCAAAGAAAATGTAACAACCAAATTTCAACACAGCATTCTGCCCCGCCTCGCGCCCCAAGAAGTTTATTCTTCATCCCCTCCAGGGATGCTATTAACATTGAACAACAAGCTTCAGTTAGCAGGCTCGTACTTGCAAATACAGTCGTATATGTTCCCTTTAATCAACTTTTCGGCCAATCTCTGATTTTTCACCATTGCAAGCTACAAAAAGTATATAAGAAAAGAAGTGGGAGGGAAAGTAATGTGTCACAAGCAATGAAAGAAGAAACCATTAAAATGTTACATAAATCTAAAGATATGAATGTGCAATAAGGTTCCTATGAACTATGATGATTAGAACGAGTATAGCTCAGATTTAAAAATTATAGGTGTTTGAGAAGATAGTATATGCATAATCACAGGATATGGCACAGGGTGAAGAGCTTTAAATGTAACTAAACTCCGGATCAAGGATTAGTCCATAACTGGCTGTCTGGCTCAAAGGACTGAAACTTATGGGGATACCTCAGGGTCCTACTGAGGAGCTAAAAGATCTAATTACGGTGGTTACAAAAAAAAAAGAATAAAAAGAAAGACATTCTCATTTAATAAATACTAATGAGTTCAAGAATTCACCTAACAACCAAAGCAATTGAGTTTCCAACATAAAAGACAATGATCTTAGATAAGAGAGAACAATAAATCTTAGAAAAGCATCAGTAACAATACACTAAAACACAACAATGAAAATATCAAATTAAGATTCATCTGACTGAGAATAAATTATAAACCAGATGAACTTACCTTCAAAGCATCACACTTAAACCGTGCATTAAGATTTGTATGAAGAGCTCTGCCCATCCCTTCCAAAATTATCTGTCAAATGGTGAAAGCTTGATTAGAATCTAATTTTTTTTATTAAATCCATAGTAATGTTACTAGATAAACATAATTGTTCTCTCACCAAATCAGCATCTTTTGCTGCAGCAGCCAGCTCAGAGCTGACCTGTCTCAAGTCTATACATGGACTACCACATCCATTCTCAACAACCATCAACGGAACAGAAGATGAATTTTCTCTAGGACTGTCCAAGGTATTAGTCATAGCATCCACAAGCAAGCCACCAGATTCAGCAGCTCGCCTAAGAATGTCACAGTGCTGTGTAAGATAGATGAATTAGTTCCACTGTTTAAACTAATGCATAATCATCATGGATACTATGGTCGTGGTGAAATAAAGAAATTGACATAAGAAACAAGGTTGATGACATCAGGATCTTCCCAATAACACTTCCATTAAGATACCACAGCAAATACTTTTTTCTTTTATCAATGATGATGATAGAGAAACAGATAGTTGACACTGAATAAGTGTTCTCTAACTCTAACCATTCTTGTTGAAATCATCGTGAATGCTAGCCTACTAGATCATTCAAATTTTAAAGGTCTACAAGAGAAGAGAAAAAAAAAAATAACAATTGCATTTCATAAATTTATGCAGCAGTTTATTTGGATTTTAGGCTACAAAAAATTAAAGGGAAGATCATGAAGTGAAGGAAAAAAAATTACTCAAACAAAACATGAGCAGTGATAAAAATATAGATGTTTTCATACAATGCGCAACAGTAGGAAAGTGTGTTTTACACAACATCATTGCATGCCAAATTTGTGTGCATGGAGACTTCTTTACTAGGATTTTAGCAAGCATGAAATTTTACCCGGAACAAAAAGAAAGGTCACTGATTGATGATAATTCATATGAATTTTACACAAACCTTGGCAGCCTCAGCAACAATGTCAGGAAGCTCCATTGCAGTCACGTCATTCAAAGCAGGAAGGGAATTTGCAACCAAGACCACCTGCATCCATCCATTATTATATTCGTACTAAACAACTCATAGGCATAGGACCTATTTACTTTTCTATCAAGAGAACAAACATAATTCTACGACATCTATACTCAATCAAAAAGCCATTTCTTAAATTCATGAATATTTGAAATTCAAATAAAATATTTTCCTATGGGAAAATACATTCCAATATAAAAAAAAACGTATTTTCTTCGACAAAGTAAACCCACTTCAGTTCCACGTCGGAGGAGCTCTCGTGCCAGGGGAAGCATTCCTAGAACAACGTCAGCACCTGAATTGTCCACAAAAAGTAAAGCTCTTCTATGTCGGGGTGGTTTCTTGTCCCCAGCTCCTAACATTCTTTCTTTAAAGGCATCAAAATCATCCACCTGGATGTTAAAAAATAGCTTAGTATCCAACTATCAACCATGATACTAAATTGAGAAATCAAATACCCTCGTCATGAATATGTTGAACTACACATACTCGCCAAGGTCTTTGCATTTTATTGCGACTCATTCTGTAAATTTCAATAATAGTTCCTTTATGATAGAGATCCACGCATGCACGAGATCCCCAATCAAAAATGTTTGCAGCAAGAACACCTTCGATTAGAGTAAGCAGTCTTGTTTCCTGAAACAAACAAAGCTTTTAGATTAATGACCAACGTGATTTATAAGAAACTCGGGTGACTTGGGTGCTACAAACCAAAATGCAAAAAGAACTGAATTTAAACACTGCATAACATCAAAAGAAACTCACTAGTACACTGTCCATTCTAATCACTTTATATATTGACTTAAAAAAGGAATAATGTAGTAGTTGCATTGCATATATCATCTCAAGTACTACACAAGAAGGAACAAATATTGATCCTCCCACCATGTTAAATACAGAGGATTATAGTAATAGTAACATACCTCATCCAGACTATCAAGCTCCATCAACAAATCAGGTAAGACAGCAAGCGATGCCTCATTTTCCCTATGATAAATATAAACACAAATAACAAATTTAAGTGACAAAGATTAAGAACATTTTAAGGATTTTAATTTGAAGGGCATTGTGAGACTAATATATGTCTAAACTACAAGAAAGCAGTATAGTGAGACCTGAGACCCCTTAGATCAACCAAAAAAAGGATATTTAGATTTCCAAATGTTTTTGAGGTTTAGGAAATTCAGATTTCCAAATGGGCATGCCCCTGATGTTATTCTAATGAGTACAACAGTCAAGTTTACAATTTGATCTGAGAAGGAGATTTGGATTTTCAGGTGGGTTTGTTGAGAAGAGACCTCTCCCAATTAGGAGAATGAGTAATAAACAGAAAACATAAGTCTAAACACAACAGAAGGGTCAAGAGCCCTTATTCTCCCATTTTTTTATAATTATAAATTTATAATGTTGAAATTAAAATTGAACACAATATCCTTAGATACCGTAGCAGAATGAAACATGCATTCTGCATACATTTCAGTGAGACAGAATAATGCATTGCATCATATCACAACTAGCTAACTTCTGTTTATCTAGTAAATTGTTTTTGTGGAATTTGCACATGTAAATACACATATAGTGGCTTAAAAGACAGTTACATCTAGAGTCCTCCAAGTTAAGATCTCATCTATATGCCTCAATGAAGATAAATGAGAAAAGCTAGAAAATGCTTTCTAAAACACTCTTTCCAACAAACTATTATTGGATGAATTACATGTAGGTCCCACTAAATGATGTGAGTCCCACTCTAATGAAACCTAGATGTATTTCATCCAATAATGCATACAGGTGCTGGAAAATAATGTGTTTGACAAGTATATTTCTAGCATTCTTCAAACATAATTACCTCTGCTTTATACTTATATACGCATCAAAAAAATGGAATTCCCTCAAGCACTCTTCCCTCATTTCCAATAGTCTGGCCAGACCTAACTTTCCGTACGCAGCAGGCTCCTCCATTAACCTATTCAATTGTTATACAAGTTGTTGATCAGCTGGAGAAGTGTATTGCCAACCAAAATTAATAAATTTTAAATACTTATTGAGCTCAATGAGTGTTATATTGACCAAAATGGTACAAAAACAAATGGATTTTACAAGTTAAAACTAATGCAACTGATCAACCATAAAATAATTAAACAGTCTCAAATAGTTCTTATAAGTTTGCATCTGGATAAGAGGATAGATAGCAAAACTAAACAACAGTCGTAAGCCATGAAAACAGCAACATCATGTCAATATTACCTAGCCAGGTGGGCAGAAAATGCACGAGCAAAAGCATCACCCCTTCTTTTGGCATCATCAGTCCCACCTTCACTTGCTACGGCCTATCATATTTTAGTAGGGGTATCAAATGAATGGATTGGGTAAATTTTGAATTGAATTAAATTGGATGGTCTTAGAATGTGGGTTTTTGGGCTTAACTTAACCCTAAGATTTGCCTTGGTGTTTATGTTTATGTTTATTGGTTTGGTTTGTTTAAATAAGAAATCTGATCCCATGCTTTGCTTTGTACTTTTCTTTCTTTATTCTGTTATAAATTTTATATGATATATTGATGTAAAATATATTTTTACTCATTTAATATCAGTTTGGTTACAGGAATACAATTTAACTTTTTTGCAAGCAGAACATTATTTCATGAATTAATTTCTTATCATGTGCAAGGATGTTCCTTCTATTGCCTTTGCAACATATGGAGAGACAAAAAATGATAAAAGTCTAGATGTTTCAAGCCAGAACAGTTACCTTGTCCACAAGATCTGGCAAGTGCTCTGACAAAATCTTCAACCAATACCTACATCAAATACAAATTTTGCATTAGCCACAGAAGCCAAGCACTAGAGACAATTGTATTGATTGGCAATTAAGTAAAAATTTGTTTAAAATAATGTGCTCACTCTAATTCACTGTGATCTGAGAGATCAATAGTATTAGGCTCATACCTGTAGATAGTAAAGACATAATTTATGTTAAAAAATAGACTAATACAATACTTATAACAGAAGGCAAGTGTGTTGAGTATGATACATACATTTTCAGGTCTGCTAATAATGGAAACACCTCTAAAGTGGGTAATAGATGTAGGACACCAACATTTAGAGCACTAGCATCAGATCGCAGAGTACTTCCTTTTGATGAAGGAACTTCAAAACCCCCGAGTCCAGTAGTTCCAGGAGGAGCCATTGGCACAGGGGCAGTGATCTCAGTTCCCTTCTGTAGAAACTTCTCCATCCATGAAATCTGCACTAGAATTGCTTAAAACATAAAAAAATAGATAACAAATTGAGCTGCTTCCAAGCATAAGAAAATGAACAAAAAAATGCCTTTAGATGGCATACCGGTTCCAAAACATCTAAAATTCACTCAAAATCATGCAATCTATATGGCAAGTATTCAAAACCAATAACAAGGTTTAGCTGTCCTGTTCATTGTGTGCATAGACATACTTGACAGTTACAATCTAACCCCCGCTTTTCCATACATTCTAATTCAAAGTTCGTCATCATCTATTGTTTAATTGATTCATTCATTCAAGAGCTTCCAAATGAATCATAGCACATGAAACTCGTTAATTTCAGAAGTATAACAAAACAAAGACCTCTTACTACACCACTAGAGTAGTATTAATACAGGATAGTAAAAAGCTTAGTGAAAGAAAAGACAAATTAATACACCCACCTCACAAATGGCAAGAACCAGAAGATTTTTAGGGATTTAAATGAATGACAATCAAATTTAACATAAAAGGAAAAGGAGTGTTTTACAAACTCATTACAAACTGCCAAGGATGTTGACATGGTTAACAAATTATTCACTCCTTTCCAATTCACATTATAATCAATTTCTACATATTTAAAGGTTTTATCATTATTCATTTCTAGATTCTACATTTTCTGTCTTTAGTGGGTAGGCAAATAATCCAATACCATTGTATATGATTCCTTTCAATGGATGACATGACAAATTATTGCAGAGAATCTCACTAGTGGAGTTACTTTAGTAATTTTATTATTGTTTCAAGAGATACCCAAGCCCTAACACAATATAGTGAAATATTTCTGATGGTACTGGAATTGATGGCCAAAAAAATCATTCCGATTAATTTGACTTCAAATTTATACCATAGCTTAGAAGTTAGAACACATTTAATTAGATAATTTTTCTCAAACAGGTGACCAGCAGCAGCAAACATCAAGGTTTTCCAATTCCTCTCACTTGCCTTCTCATTCAAATCCCTATGTGGGGGGCCATGAATCTTGCCTCCTGTATATGGAGCACCCATTGGAAATCTTTCAACTAACTGATGCACCATGAGGTCATCTAAACCGTGTTTTTGGTAACTCAGAAATGCACCTAATGCTCCAAGAAATCCTTCATGTCGCAAGAACATTGCCTGTGCAGCCCCATTAGACCTGCATGACAAATATATAAATCTTGACACAATAAAACAATTAAATTAAAAGCAACCATATAAAAAAAATTTGCTATCTCAAATCATTAGGCAGTTTATGTACCAGAAATGAATTGCAAAAGAAATAGCATCCATGGTATAGGCATGACCCCTTATAAAAAATCCTCCAAAAAAGATACGCTTCAACCCAAAACGCAGCGCATTTAAGTATGCTATCTACACAACAGAGATAAAAATAACACAATTGGTCAGGTACACAATGGATGAACAAATAGTGGAACAGAATATGAAAACTACAGATGGAAGATAATCCTGATAATGCCAAAAAGCATGATCTAGAACTAGTGTAATGGATCATCTTCATTATTGGAGATGTGTCTCCATTCCTGTCTTTTCTCATTGTAGGTGGATCAAAATAACTTTTTTCTGGAAAATATTTCTCAAGAAAAGAGAATATTTCAAAATCAGCAGACTATCATTTAAATTTTACCCAAATAAAAGGTTTACAATTTCTGAAAAAACTAATGTAAACTTTTCAACATAAAATGGATAGCTATATTACAACAAAAATTAAATATTTAAGTAATTTTGTGGAGAAACTCTATAAAGGTTACATTCTTTCATTCAGTACGTGTATATTTAAATTGAAATTTAACAATATTCAATTAAGTAAACACAGAACTGCATATTGCTTACACATCTAATTTATCCAAAAATTACTCAAGAGATTTCAAATAACAAACTAACAAACATGAATAAGCTGAATGAAACAGTAGAATCATTAGCCAAAATGTATCACAAACTGCATGCACTTTTTCAGCTTGAATTTATTGCTGTAAAAAAGATAAAATTACAATTGTCAGCTGACCTGGGCAATATTGTATGAAATCATTCGGAGAAGAGAGAGTGATATATCTTCAGGTCTGTAATCTTCAAGTCCCTTTTTTTCTGATGTAGCCTTGCCAAAACTTGAAGCAATGGTAGAAGCTGATAGGCCAATCTACGGTTATTTAATACCAGTAAATGCTAAGTCGTGATTGATAGAAAAAATATCAAATGACTCATATAAATTTAGGGCATGTTTTTTATATTGGATAAATATTATACAGCAATGATCAACTGCAAAATTTACCTTAGAATAGTCCATGCCACCATAAATGTCCCCAACAAGCATGTCAGTATTTCTATTATCTCCTTTCTGACTCAGCTCAAGTAACTCATCAAAGCTGGAACTCATTTTAACAAACCCATTGGCAATAGTTCAAATATAGCAGTAGATAAAGAGAAAAAAAATGGAGAATTATCAGAAAAATGACCTCTCACACTTTGTTAACAGCCTTCCCAAGCCCCAATAAGTACCACCACCAACATTAGTCCCACTGACCCTCTCATACTTTCCATCCCCATCAACCTGTATTAACCCAGATTAAAACAATAGATTACCACCAGTTTGTCTTTACTCTTTATAAAACATACACTAAAGAGGCCAGCAAGTTAAATAAAAAAAGGAAACTAAACAAATATACCTTGATCATACTAACACCAGATCCAATATTAACTAGAAGATAAGGAAACAATTCGTTAGTCTCAATTTGAACAAATTCTTTCTGGCCCTCCATGTGTGTAAAAGCTTCATGACGAATTGCCTACTAAGAAGTGGTAGAACATCTAATTAGCAATTATCGATATAAGTCATCAAGAATGAATTAATGGCATAGACACATGCTCCAAAGTACAGATCTTGTTTTATTTTAACAGAAAGAGCTAAAATAGATCTCAATCAGATCTTGGTTAATAGCTCTAATCTTTAATGCAATAATGCAAGAAGGAAACAGAAAAAAAAATGAGCTGTCAACTATGGCTATATGATTATGTAAAAATTAAACTCTAGTCATATTTTCCTTCAACAATTCACCAATAAAACAATGCATCAATGAGTATGAATAAACTTTATATAATGGTTTTCCCACACTCTAGTGGAAGTAATAGCATTCCAGTCTTAGCAATTGATTGTCTCTTTTCCTTCTTAAACAAGGGGAAGCACTACAATTTCTCAATTATTTATCAGAATAGTGAGTAAGTTGCAATTGGTCATATCTCTATGATAATTATCATGCAAGAAAAGGAAGTAGTGTATGAGATAAAGACTTGCACAAACATTTCAACTCAAGAGGTGGTCTTGTAACAATCAAGATCATTCTCAAACAAAATACAAAAGAAAACAAATAATTCTGAGAGTTGGGTCCACCTTCAGCAAGAAATTTGCTCCTGCTACAAGACAGCTCATTTCATCTTCTTTGTCAAGACTAAGTCCGAGTTTTTCTTTGAAAAGGTCAGCAAATTTGTGTGCTCCACCACCAGTAGCCTTTGTCACAAAATGAATCCATTAACAGTAGTTCAATGGCAATAATACTGAACAAGCAGTAATGAATTACACAATTATCTATAATCACAACTCTTAAAATAGTGTTATAAACAATACCAGTAACAATAGAATTAATGGAAACATCTTTGATGTTGTTATTATACAAAAAGGGAATAGGGACTCAGCTTATTATCATTATCATTTTCACAATAACTACTTCCAAATGTGATAGCTGGACATAGATTATGGCTCTTTTGCATGCAAGCACCAAGCTAAAATAAAACAACTTGCATTCTGGAAATTTGCTATATCCCTTCAACAAAAGTAAAAAATAACTCAGCTTCTGAAAATGTAAAAATAGTTGGAGAAACTAAATTACCTTAATTATGGCATTTGAATCAGTCGTCGTGACATCTGAATAACGTGATTCCCCTCCTGTAAACAACAAAAAGTTCATAATCTTGAATTGATTAAGTTCTGAAAGTAGTTGAACAAACGCATAAGAAACAAAACAGCAAAATATTACCAAAGACAGATAAAGCAATCCAATGTGGTGGTGAAAAGACAGATAAAGCATAAAAGAAGTAAATTGAACAAGACAGTAATAGTAATACCACCACAGTGAAGCTGCTTAGAGTGAATGAAGTCTAGGCACTCGTTAATCTTGCTAGTTTCAAACTTCACAAAATGAAGCCTTCCGCCAAGAATAGGGTAGCTTCTCCTGTTACCACTGGGTGGAAATCCCAATCGATTCTTCACTTTTTCCATCCTTTTATCATAAGTTGATTGGTCTTGGTGTCTTGAAAAGTACATCAACTTTATAAGAGATCCTGCCCATATATTTTCAATAATCATAAGTTCCAGCCATATTTCAAATACTACCAACCTTTTTTTATCTGAAATTAACCAGTAATTTAAGATTGACATGCCATTGAGGGGAGAAACTTTATAAAAGGATGATATAACACACAAAGAAAGACTGCAAATAGCAAGGTTACTTTTGGTTTTTTTTTTTAGATCAGAGGTATCCTCTACATGGGAGGCAATCATCTTCAACCTAGTAGGATACTATTTAAATATTAATTAAATTGAAACAGTCCAGTGTCTTGTAATTAACGTGCTCTCTCGGATTACGTTTTAGTTGAAACACAAAGTCCAGCATAAATTATAAATATATTAATTTCAGCAACCAAAAAATTTACAAAAATGGGCATAAAACAACATAGTTAGCGTTTGACAAATAAAAGAAAAATTGAAGCCACTATCATGCTTCGACCACCATCCATCACTGGGAAGTGATAACACTAACAGGAAACATTATTAAAATCAAATTAGAGATAATTTAATTATTAAAGAAAAAAGGAGCGAGAAAGACGAACGAACTAAGAAACTGAAAATGATGTTATTATTATACTATACCTCCAATGTCAAGAGCGAGGTGAGAAATATCATGAGACTGATTGGGTAACAGAATGGTTGGATACTTGTCTTCTTCGTTCCCTTGAATTTCAGCTTTGCTGAGATCCAGCAGCTGAGGCCGTGAACTCGACCGGTGCATTGAATTGTTGCCTCCTCCTCCTGCGTGCGCCATCTCTCTCTGAGTCTCAAAGATTCAAACAATTATTCTCCTAATGGAACAAACGCACCAAGGACAAGGCCTCCTTTTGTAGAAGAAGATCCATTCATCTTGAGTTGACCAAACTAGTCAACCATCTTACGTGCTCAATTGCTCCACTCGATCAAGAGTTTCTATTTTACCCCTCCCTAACTTAATTTAATTTCTACTTTCTAGTAAAATAAATAGTTACTAGTTGTAATTTTCCTATCAAATGATTAAATAGAAAGAAAGTAGAAATTGACACTGTCTTCCTGAGAGGGATTAATTTATTTAAAATTACAATGAATAAAAATAGCAAAATAAAATTGACAAAATTATCCTCATATTGGGCATGTGTCAAAAAATTAAAAAGAGTTAGTCTTGTAATTTTGCTAACAAAATGATTTTTAAATAGAAAGAAAGTAGATGCCGTAAGAGGGAGCAGTGGAGGCACATAAAAAACGAAAAGCAAAACCCTGCTCCTCTTATTCTTAAACCATAAACCCTAACTAACTGTGTTTCAACCACAGTACAGTAGCGGCAGTTTCCCAACAATGGAGTCCCTCCGAGCGAAGTCCAACTACCGTTGCGTCCCCGCTCTGCAGCAGTTCTACACCGGCGGCCCCTTCGTCGTCTCATCGGACGCCTCCTTCATCGCCTGCGTCTGCGGCGAGTCGATTAAGATCGTGGATTCCGCCACCGCCGCCATCCGCTCCACCCTCGACGCTGACTCCGAGTCCTTCACTGCCTTGGCTCTCAGCCCCGACGACCGCCTCCTCTTCTCCGCCGGCCACTCCCGCCAAATTAGAGTTTGGGACCTCTCCACGCTCAAGTGCGTCCGCTCCTGGAAGGTGGTACCGCAACGTTTAATTATCCTTTCACTTCAATGAATAATAATGTGCTGTGTTTACTAATGTGCGCGTTGGGTGTAGGGTCACGATGGTCCGGTTATGTGCATGACGTGTCACCCTTCTGGAGGGTTGCTTGCTACTGGTGGAGCTGATAGGAAGGTGCTCGTTTGGGACGTGGATGGTGGTTACTGCACTCACTACTTTAAAGGTCACGGTGGTATTGTTTCTTGTGTTATGTTCCATCCTGATCCTGAGAAACAACTTGTGAGTACTATGCCTAATGCCTTTATTTTACTGTGTCATGGAGAAGCTAATTTCATTTTTTCTTCTCCTAAAAGTCTCTATACCCAAACATTCCTTAATCTGCTATAGAAACTCTCTCATCTAACTACTTCTAAAGCAGAGGTGCATAAGTTGATTTTAACCTGTGGAAGAATTTTCATCTATTTTATCTTTATTTTCTTTTCCTATAAGTATTTATTGAGAAATTTATGGAAACGTGTCTTTTATTGTAATCTTGAACCACTGTTATGTTACTAGTTAAATTCGAGTTTAAATGGAGGAGGATCGGACTTGTTCTATACTTCTCTTGTTTTTCCAATGCAAAGTCTAAGAATACCTTTTATGGTGTAAAATGACACAATCCGGGGTGTGAAGGTCAAATCAGTGCACTGAACATAGTGATTTGATAATGGCAGGGGAAAGGGGGGACGGAGTTTAATATCACTCACATAATGGAGTTGATACAATTAGTTGCTTTCAGTCCTTTTAATGCAAATGCTATTTGATTGTTTGCTTCTAGTCCTTTTAATGCAAATGTGATTTTGTTTATTATCCCTATCCTATTCCTGTTTTTAACTATTCCCAAGTGTTGATTTCACCTTTCTTCATTGGTGCATTCAGCTTTTTTCTGGCAGCAATGATGGTGGTGATCATGCAACTGTAAGGGTTTGGGATATTTCCAAGACCAAGAAAAAGAACTGCATTGCAACACTGGATAATCATACCTCAGCAGTGACTTCTTTGGCATTATCTGAAGACGGATGTACACTGCTTAGTGCTGGAAGAGATAAGGCAGGCTCTATAAGTCTCCATCTTGCTATTTGTTTTACTTTACCTTGTTAAATGATAGTCCACTAAATTGACAAAATGTTGTGCGGATTATTCGCAGGTTGTTACGTTGTGGGATCTTCATGATTATAGCAACAAGAAGACTGTCATTACAAATGAGGCAGTTGAAGCTGTTTGTGTAATTGGTGCTGGGAGTCCTTTTGCTTCCTCTCTGGATTCATATAAAAAAAATGCAAAGAAACATGATGGTTCTCAAATATTCTATTTCATTACAGTTGGTGAACGAGGCATTGTTCGCATATGGAATTCCAAAGGGTAATATATGAAGATTCCTCAATCATCATTATAAATTATTCTAGTTCTATGATATTTTGCATTAGTTACACTTAGCTTGGGTTTGTTTAAGCTTTAAAAAAAGTGATTTATTTTTCAGAGATTTACGTAAAGCAGAAGTTATTTTTTGTTTGGTGACAATTATGAACAATACTTTTTATTTTGAAATATGACATTTTTTAGATTCTGATAGTTTTCTAAAAGTTAAACTTACTAAAAATATTTAAAAACAATTATTTTTTCATAATAAAAGTTATTTTTATTTTTTAATGAAAAAGAAACAAATGAGCACTTTGTTGATCATGAAATACATTTTGGATGTTATGCAAGGATTCAGGTTAAACACTTGGAAACAGAATGCGTTTGTCATTGGATATTTATTCTTATGGGGGAAGCTTTGTAAAGAATTTGACACACTTAAATTTCTGACTTGTGTAAATACTTTTGACTGGAAAAATGAATGGCCTCAATTTTAATTTTGCATCAATCAAGATGGAATTTATGGTCTGCCTCATTATGTATTTTCCTATTGACAGGGCTGGTTGCATCTTCGAGCAAAAAACTTCAGATGTTACAGCCAGCATAGATGAGGATGAATCACGTAGAGGTTTCACTTCTGCTGTTATGCTTGCCTCAGATCAAGGATTGCTTTGTGTGACTGCAGATCAGCAGTTTCTGTTTTACTCTCTGGAATGCACTGAAGAGTTGTTGCAATTAAGTCTGACCAAAAGACTTGTGGGATATAATGAAGAGATTGTTGATATGAAGTTTATTGGGGATGATGAAAAATTCCTTGCTCTTGCTACAAATCTTGAACAGGTATGGCTGTATGGGGATGTGCATTTTTATATAGAAATTAGTAAACTATTGTTGTTGAAGTAGAGTTTGACTTTTTTAGCAACCAAGTCAATATGAACATATCAATACTGAAAAAAAGTTAAGTTTTCTTTACTGCAGGATATTGTTTTTGTTTAGTGCACAATTACCAAAAATGAAACATTGACACCTGTTAATGGCTGATGAATATAATAAGTTCAACATTTGATTCTTCAATTTGTTATGTGTTTTCCATTCTATAATCTAGCAAGAGCGATGTTTAAGATTTTGGTCTTTGATGCACAAACCTACTGGTGCTTTGCAGGTTCGGGTTTATGACCTTGCATCAATGTCATGTTCGTATGTCTTATCTGGTCACACTAAAATTGTTCTATGCCTTGACACCTGTGTATCAAGTTCTGGGAAAGCACTGATCATAACTGGAAGTAAAGACAACAATGTAAGTTTTCCCTCCTTTGATCTCAAGATTGTTGTAAAGGCTTTAAATTTTCTTCTATGGGAAAAAGTGCTTGAGGTGCTTCAGTTCAATGTTACATAGTTAACAATGGGTGCTCTATTGAGTTCATAATGTGTGTGGTGCACTATGTTCAAGTCTTATACATAGGAATTATTAATTACAAAACAAATGTCTGCTTGCCAAATAGGTTAGGTTGTGGGAATCAGAAAGCGGAAACTGCATTGGAGTTGGTATAGGTCACATGGGAGCTGTTGGAGCCGTTGCCTTTTCAAAAAAAAAGCAGGATTTCTTTGTTAGTGGCAGTAGGTGAGTATTGATGCATTTATGTCGATTTTGATTCTTAATTGAAAGAACTTATCTACTTTTTTACTCTCCACAAATTCATTCTACTGAGTTTATTGTTGAATTCATTGATTTTAAACCTACAAACTTTTAGATAGTATTGTTCAAATTTATTTCTCATCAATCTTTATCAATGTTTTTTCAGTGATCATACTCTTAAGGTGTGGAGTATGGATGCTCTCTCAGACAATATGACATTGCCGATTAATTTAAAAGCAAAAGCTGTTGTTGCAGCTCATGATAAAGATATAAATTCTGTAGCTGTTGCTCCAAATGATAGTTTAGTATGTAGTGGTTCTCAGGTTGGTAATTATATCCAACTTTGCAGCTTTCTTTGGGCTTTTAAATCAAGTAATCTAATTATTTGCCGAAAAAAGGGACTGCCACCTTAGTTTCTGTTTCTTGTTTTCTTCTGAGTGAAGATAGAACAGTCGATAGCTACTTCACGGGCCTTCCTTTACTTTTCCTTTTTATTTTTGGGACATTTTAGTGTTTCCATTGTATTTATCATTATTATGTTTTACTTGTATCCCATCAGGATCGTACAGCTTGTGTTTGGAGACTTCCAGATCTAGTATCAGTTGTTGTATTTAAAGGGCATAAAAGAGGAATTTGGTCAGTAGAGTTTTCTCCTGTTGATCAATGTGTAGTAACAGCATCTGGAGATAAGACAATAAGGATATGGGCTATATCTGATGGCTCCTGTTTGAAGACATTTGAAGGACACACTTCAAGTGTGTTAAGAGCATTGTTTGTTACTCGTGGAACACAAATTGTTTCTTGTGGTATGAAACTTTCTGTAGCTGATTTTGTTCTTTATAACATTGTGTTTGCTTGTTTGATTAACTTAACTAATGTTTCAGGTGCTGATGGTTTAGTAAAGCTGTGGACTGTAAAAACTAATGAATGTGTTGGTACTTATGATCATCATGAAGACAAGGTGCCAGTTGATCCTTCGATATATTTCTTATTTTCTGATGATTTTTCTTTCAATTCTTAATGTTATAGTTTTCTGTTTCTACTTTCTAGATGTATATACCTGGAAAAACATGGTTTAAATGTGTTGCATACTTAATGTTCTCCAAAAGTCATCCTATGAAACAACTGTTTTTAGAGTTTTTTTCCCCAGAAGATACTTTTTTTAGCTACTGAGAAAAGCACTAGAACAGTTTTTTCTTTTAAAAAACTACGTAATTATCAAAAGTTCTTGAAAACACTTCTTTTAATTGAAAAAACACTTTCTTTGAAAAAAAAAAGGCTGAAAAACAGGTATTAAGTTTTCTCAGACACATATAATTCAGGTTTCTTTGCCCTTTTCTATTGCTGACAAAATTCAGCCTGCAGGTTTGGGCCTTGGCTGTAGGCAGGAAAACGGAAAAGCTTGCAACTGGTGGCGGTGATGCTGTTGTCAATTTATGGTTTGATTCCACTGCAGCTGACAAAGAAGAAACATTCCGTATAGAGGTGAGTTCAACCAGTTATTGGTGACCTCATAATAGCATGAAAGTTAATTCAAAGCCCAAAGGTCTTGTACTCTTGTTTCATGAATCATGATATAATGATTACTAAGATCTACAATTATTCCTTATTAAATAATGCACCAATCATTCTTGGAAGTTATCTGAAGAAACAAATCAGTAAAAATCATTACATCCTTGTTTAATTGTTAGGGATTTATGCATCTTGTTCATCTTTTTTGCTAATGTCAACTGTCTTGTAAAACATAACATTAGGAGTTTAGGATGTTTTTAATTGAAAATCAACTGCAATATATTAATGATATCTTCAATTAGATTATCAGGGTTGTTTGTACATTGTATGTTGCAAGATCGAAATCATAGTTTACTCTTGTAACAAAGTGGTAAAGGCCTAAAAGGTGGTGTAGGGGTTGGGTCATAAATCTCCAAGTCTTCCCTAATATTTAATGCGACACGTTTTCTACAATGGGTTTGCCTTTTCTGAATATAGTGGTGTAATGTGTTACGTTAGTGGTTATTAATTTTCACAATAGTCTCTTGCTGAGTTAGGTTGTTTTACAGTGTCTATTATACAGTTTAACAATATGACCTTGACATTAAGTGTATGTTTGGTATAAGATTAAATTTTTTTTTTCCGAAAGCTCTCTCAAAAGGATGGAAAAAAACAATTGTTTATTCAAAATAAGCTAAACCAAACACATAATGGACAAACTCACTCAGGCATTTTTTCAGATCATATTTAAATAGTGACATGGAGTACTTCATCATGGAGTATCTCAAGCAAAAGCATTGCCTGTTCCATATTTGTAATTTTTAGGATTTTTTTTTTATATACTCTTCTTTCAAATCACTAGTGCCCTCTGTGTTAGAAAGTATTGTAATGTCTAATGTTGATACAGGAAGAGGGAGTTCTGAAGGGTCAAGAGCTAGAGAATGCTGTCTCAGATGCTGACTATACTAAAGCAATCCAAATTGCATTTGAATTGCGCAGGCCACATAGGCTTTTTGAGTTATTTGCTGAACTTTGCAGGTTAGTGATAATTTATTTTGTTGCCTGAATCTTTTTGGCATACACTTGACTGCTATTTTTGCAGGAAGAGAGAGGCTGAAGATCATATGGACAGAGCACTTAAGGGATTGGGTAGTGAAGAGCTACGTATATTATTTAACTATATTCGAGAATGGAATACAAAACCAAAGCGCTGTTATGTTTCACAGTTCGTGCTTTTTAGACTTTTCAGCATCTTTTCTCCAACAGATATTGTTCAGGTGCTTCTTTTACCCTTTCAAGTTTTGTGCATCTAATTGTGAATTTCTTGGATATTATGATGGTTATGATTGAAATGCTTGGGCAGATTATTGAACATGGTTTTGAACTTCTTATGTTTACTGGTTTTGGCATTTTGCTGTGTGTTTTAAGGCTGCGTATGCTGCCTCAGGTATTTAGTTAGACTTTGATATTAATTCTGTTATTTGGCCAGATTGTATTGTTCACTTTAATGTGAATAAGAAAATCTTTTAGAAATATTAAATATATACTGGGCACTGGTCAAACTTTATTGATGTTCTACAAGCTGATATTAAATTGAATTCTGTTGCTAAGATTTTGGCCATGTAATTACTTTTATTTTTATATTTTTGCAAGGAGTTTGGCCTATGTGTGCATGTTAATTAACTTTTTTTGGGATGTTTCGATGGAAAGAAAAAGCACCATATTTAACGGACCTTTTTTATGGGTAATTTCAGATTAAAGGGATTGGTGAATTTCTTGAAGGTCTTATCCCATATAGTCAGAGGCACTTTGGCAGGATAGACAGACTAGTTAGAAGCACATTTTTGTTAGACTACATTCTATCAGGAATGTCAGTTATTGAACCGGAAGCTCAATCCACAGAATCAAAGGTTGAGTTACAGTTGCAGTCTGAAATTGACATTCCAGACAATGAAAATGGTGTTGAGGAGAAAGATCACACTCACGAAACTACTGCTTCAAAGAAAAGGAAATCAAACAAATCAAAACATGGTTCCCATAAGAAAGCCAAGAATGTAGCTTACAACAAGGTCGAATCGATACAATTGCATGCTTAGGATAGGTGCTTTCATCGTCTCATGTATACATATGTTGATTGATCGATGGAAGAACAGTTTTGATTCATCCCAATTTTGAAATCTTGTCATTTGATAATATGTAAGCGAAAGTATTGCTGTCAATTCAAAAGATGCAAGCTTTAGCCAGAGCCACTGTAATTGTATAAGTATTCATTATTTCATGTAGATTAGTTTTCCGGTCCTGCTCTCAACACGTGATGTAGAAATGTTTCTTAAGCTGTCTAACAAAGAAAGTTATTGTGATTGAGAGACTGCACAGATGCTGCAACTATAACATGAAAACAGTTTTAATAGTTTTTGATAATCGTAGCAAATATGACCCACATAATTCTTATTATGCTCAGCTGTCAGTTCCTTGTTCTTTAACTTCCTTTTTGGTTCGTCTTAAATTTCAAACATAAGCAAAAATCTTATATTCCAAAAGAGCATTAGATTCATTTCCTTTCATCTTTGATATGTTAACCCAAAGGAAATGAATAGTAAAAACAGCATAAGATACATTGATCCTATTTCATTTTCATAATGATTTTTTATTCTCATTTAATGGAGCGGACCTTGTAAGTACGAATTGTAACTTTTGCCGTAGTCCTGACTTTTACTTCCCAATTTTTATATATACCATACCATGGTAATGGTACTTGATTGTTCATTTGCATTGCTATTATTAGGCAGAGATGTCTGAGAGGTACCGCGTGGGCTATGCTCTCGAACCCAAGAAAGTTGAAAGCTTCGTTAAACCCCCACTCTACGATTACGCCAAACAACACAGCATCGATCTCGTCCAAATCGACCCCACCACACCCTTACAACAACAAGGACCTTTCCATTGCATCATCCACAAACTCCACACCCAACACTGGAAAAACCACCTCCAAGAATTCTCAACCAAATGCCCCAAAACCGTAATCATCGATCCACCCGAGTTGGTGGATCGCCTCCACAACCGCGTTTCGATGCTCGACGCAGTCATCCACATGCAAATATCCGTCGAAAACGCCACCTTTGGGGTTCCCAAGCAAGTGGTTGTGAACGACCCCAAAGCCTTCGATTTCGACAAATTCGAAGAAATTGGTTTGCGGTTCCCGGTGATTGCGAAGCCGTTGGCGGCTGACGGCAGCGCCGGCTCTCACGAGCTGTGCTTGGTCTTCGACAACGAGGGGCTGAACGCGTTGAGCGTTCCCACGGTGCTGCAAGAGTTTGTGAATCACGGCGGGGTCGTGTTCAAGATTTACGTTGCTGGGCGCCGCGTGAATTGCGTAAAGCGCAAGTCTTTGGGTGACATAACGGAGGAGAAGCTGAGAACATTAAAGGGGTCGCTGCCGTTTTCTCGAGTATCGAATTCGGGTGGCGCCGTTGACGTTGAGAGTGCTGAAATTACTCCGCAGAGTTTGGTGGGCGAGTTGGCGAGGGCGTTGAGAGAGGCATTGGGACTTAACCTTTTCAACTTTGATGTGATCAGAGATGGTAAGGAACCAACAAGGTACCTCGTTATTGATATCAATTACTTTCCCGGGTATGCCAAATTGCCCTCTTATGAGCCCTTTATCACCGATTTTTTGTTGGATGTTGTACGCTCCAAGACTGCGTAGGATGATTGATCATGTGATTACATTACAATTACACCGTTCTCTAATCATTGTTGCTATGCTGTTTGTTTTCAAGTCCTTCTTCCTCTTTTGTATGTGGTTTTCGAGAATGGTTGGTTCTGTGACTTGATATTCCACCTGTTATGTTTGATTAGTCTCTTCCATAAAACCTGGTTTGCTACGATGATGTTAAATGCATCGCCTTCATTTTTGCCCGGAAACATCATTGTGGTTTTTTTAAGAACCATAAATGTCAGTCTTCTTAATCCCTAGTCCATGTCTGAAACTCTGGATAATACCATCGACTCGGAGTTGCTTCAGAATCTGGTTCTATGCTTTGGTACTTTTATGTGTAAGCTTTATTCTACTACAGATTAACAATGACCATGAATTTTCATTCGTCTTTAATGAAAAATAATATTTTTTTTTGCCTGTTGTTTGCACTTTATTGAAGAACAATTGCACATCCCTCATGTGGCGGCTGTCGTTACGCATCTTTAATGCCCTCCGGTCTTCCTCCGGTTTCCGGCCACGCTGTATGCCAGAATATGTTCCATCACACATAAATACATTAAAAAAGGCTCATTAACTTTTTATTAAATGATTTAACACAATTACTGTTAAGTGGATAAGATACTATTACTCCAAACAATCACGTGTCTCTAGGTAAATTCTTGGTTATTCTAAATTTGGTAATAAAACATTTACTTGTATTTGTATATGTTAACATACAAACTATACAAGGGTTTTTTTTGGTTGACCACCAAAATCTATTCTTCTATGGAGAGGCACATTCTAGAGTAAAATCTATACTTAAAAGATTAATTTGGATACCCATCTTAATTGATAGTTCGAAATCAATTTTATCAAAATCAACTAAACTATTTTAAAACAAAAATAATCCACCACCCTAGCTTGCCCCTGCTCTTGAGCACTAACAAAATTTAACAATTAACAATTTCCATTTGTCGGGTAAATAAATCTGGATACCTACCTTACTAAACCAAGGACACGTAATATTTTCATTTTAAGATAATAAAGTCGAATTACAAATTCACCAAAAGAAAAACGTTACAAACATACTACTCCGGGAACAAAATTTTGTGAAAGTTTCATGCTATTGTATTGAGGAAGTTTCAGACAATCCAATCTGGTTTACTGTATGCGTACACAGTTAATAAATGCACTACTACTAAATACAAACCGAGCAGATAACAAACCATAGCCCGCGTCTCAAATATTTACTTCACATAATGTGGATACTCTCTAGCTGAAACTATAAGTCTCAAGTGAAAGGTGTTCTTTGATGAGAAACTGATTAACAGAATAAAAAAAAACAAAAAAAACAAATGGTTGTCTTCATCATCATCATTCTTTCTATACATGAAAGAAATCATGCAGCGGCTGGATTCTCTCCTGTTGCAGCTGCCTTAGCACGCTTAGCTTCATAGTCTTTAACGGCTGCTTTAATGGCATCTTCAGCAAGCATGCTGCAGTGGAGCTTAACTGGTGGAAGTGAAAGATGTTTTGCAATTTCACTGCAATGCAGGATATCGATTATTTTCCACTTCAAGATCTCATTACAACAGACCAGAACAATCAATCATGAAACCATAATCTCCTATGATGCACAAATATGATATGTACCCAATACAATTATTTATTCATAAAACAAAATAAATATATAATTGTAATTCTGCAGATCCAAATTAAGAACAGACTTCTTCGATATTACTTAAAACAAAATAAAATTTATAAATCATTGTCTTCATAAATCACTTCCTATTGTCTACAACTATCAAAAATCTCATTCCTTTCTAAAACAATCCCTAAAGAGGACAATGCTTCTATGTCTTATATATGGTATTGGATTTCGATAACTTGTTTTCTAAGACTTGGATACTTCACATTAACAACATATCTTCCATCACTACACTAAGATTTTTCTTTTATCCAAAACGTAAGCTGTCCTGTTCTATTGCCTTACCCAGAAAATCAGCACAACATACATAACAAATATAGATGAATATAACATATAAAAGTTGTTTGTTTTTTAAAAAATATATATTTAATCATATCCAGTGTTATCCAATGCATCATCTTATGCGAAATTAAGTGCATAATAGTGTACTTACGTATTTTTTATGGAGAGAACTTCCTCCATTTGCTTTCCCTTCACCCACTCAGTAGCTGCGTATGCATATAGATACATCAGAAACACGCTCAATGTAATGAGGACAGAATATAATAAATTGAATCAGAAAACAGGGTGCAATGTTTACCGACGGAGGAAGAAGCAATGGCGGAGCCACAGCCGAAAGTCTTGAATCTCGCATCGACGATTTTTCCGGTTTTGTCGTCGACCTTAATCTGGAGCTTCATGACGTCGCCGCACGCCGGCGCCCCCACCAAACCCGTCCCCACGCTCGGGTCGTTCTTGTCGAACGATCCAACGTTCCGCGGATTGTCGTAGTGATCCACAACCCTCTCGTGGTACAACCGCACCGGAACCCTAACGCCAAGCGACGTCGTTTCCAAAACCCTCTTTGCGCCCACTCTCAGCATCTTGCTTTGCTTTGATTTTCCCCTTCACCCGAGAGAGAGAGAGAGAGAGAGAGAATGCCACGAAAATGGGAAGGAAAATAATAACAATTCGCTTAATTAATTAATTAAAAATGAAAATATGGATATGGATATGGACTAGTAAGCCGGTTTGCATAGAACTATGTTGGGCCTAACCTGAATTGAAAAATGGGCTGGGCTCTCCCACGATCCTAATGGGCTTGTTGGGTCCAGTGGCATATGTATTTAGTGTTCTGTTTCTCGTATCGTCATTCTTTCAAGAACACGTCAGAGTCCAACAGAACTCATACTCATACCTTAATCAAGAAAATAATAACAACTCCCAATTGACGTCACACCATTAATCTGCAATATTTGTGTGGAATCGGAACCATGTAGCCCCACTATCTAATTTCAGCATTCATATCTAAAATCATTGGCTGACATCTCGAGACATGTTTAAGTTTATATTGAAAGAAGCAATCGTGAAGAACTTGTTTTTTTTTTCCTTTTTATATTTTAAAAAACGACCACTTGTGTTAAATTTACTTTAATACTAAAAAAAAAAAACACCGTTGTCCTGTTGATAATCTTAATGTGTTACTGTTGCTTACGTGGACATTCATTCACTATTTTTTATTTTTTTTATTGGTGCATGCATGTGTGTATAGTATTTTTTTTTAATTATATTATTTTCATGGTACGAAAAAATTTATAAAATTATTAAAATATTTAAATAAATTATTATTAATTATTTTAAGAATAAGTGTATTAGGTTCTTGTACTCATCATTACCTAACTTATATTATTTTAAAAAGTCACTTTTTTTCAAGATGTTGATGATGATTACAGTACAAATTACTACCATAGATTTCAAATAGAGATTACATGGAGATCGAGTCCTGTTAGTGTTAGATACGTTTCCTAATTTTAAAATCATGCTAGTTGATAGAGGAACCTTTATGGGTTGAAATTTAGGCAAAAAGAGGGGAATTGAATCCCATACCTCCATATTTGATGATGGGATTGGAGAGTTACAACAGATTCAAATGTATCATTTCATTTTTTTTAATAATTTCAATTGAATAATAATAATTCTTAGAACTTAAATCCGTTATAATTAACTTTAAATGAAGTGAGTTACTGAAACAAGCGAGGTCATCAACGCCTCTATTTGTACTTATCATCATAAAACATGCATTATTTTGAAATGTGACTGTTGTGTTCATATACTTGGCAAGGGTTTTTGAGATGTTCAAGATCACGGGATAAATAACGACACATTTCAATTAGCGATTTGGAACTCGAATCCGGTTATATATGTTAGGTACGTTTTTTTATAAAATAAAGTTAAATTATATTAGTTGATACTTGATGAAGAAACTTTTATATGGCATGGAATTTAGGCAGAAGAGGGGAATTGAATCCTATACCTCCATATTTGACGGGATTGGAGAATAACGGAATCAAATATATCATCTCATTGTTTTAAAGAGATTAATTTTTTTAGTGTAATTTCTAAGCATTGACATTGTAAATTATTAGTCATTAGATATCACTTTTAAGGAAATGAATCCGCAACAATTATCTCTGGATGAGATCTTAGCTCTTCAATAAGGGCTATTAATATAATTTTTTTCTATTACAAAGTCGAGGTTTAAAAGGATTAATTAATGGTGAGATCTTGACATTTGAGAATCTCAAGTTACTTTTCTTAGTTGAGATGATTTCTTTCTGACTTTTAATAAAATAATTATTGTAAAAATTTAATAAGTTTATCATGTAATATATAAGATATAAGATTTAGTATATATATTTTAATAAATCTTATTAACTGTCATTACATTTAAATTAATTTTATGTGTTTAATCACTTCAATTAAAGACAGTAGAGTGCTGAATCCCAACTATGAAATCAGCAAATTTGATTCCAGAACAACACTTTTTTTTTTTAAAGCAAACCAGAACAGCACTTGAGCTTCCGCTTTTTTTTTAATTTTTATTTAAGACTATATATCTTTTATAGAAATTAATACTTTCCATTTTCCAAAGTTAGAAATATTTATAATCTGTAATATGATAAATTAATTATTCTTTAAGTATAGTAAGATTATGTTGGGAAAATCATTTAAGTTAATTTTTAATTTTTTTTAATAATTTTTCAGTTTGTTTGAGTATTTAATAAATGAATTTTTTAAAATAATTTCTAGTATTTTTTGAAACGTTACATAGAGTAACGTTTTTCTTAATAACTTTTTAATGTTTTGTAAAATGTTATTCGGAGTAAAGTTAGCTTTTAATTTTTTATATTTTTATCTATAAAATATTTATTAACTTTTCTTATTATTATTTTTTAAATAATTCAAGATTATATTATTTTTTATTTATTTTCATTTTTCTTCTCAGAGATTTTTATATTACATTATTTATTTTAAATATTTGTAATATTTAATTTATTATTTTCCATTATAATTCATGAATTTTAAAATGATAATTGTTAGATTTTTTTTTTTGGAATAATTTGACATTAAACAATTTATTTTAGTTATTATATTAATTAACCTAATAAAAACATAATAAGTATTTTTTTTTAATTTGATCTAAAATATTTTTAAGTTATAGTATTAGATTAATAATAGAATAAATTATATGAAAACACTTAATAAGTTAAACTAAAAAATAATAAAAATAATTATATGTAAATAAAAAATTATAAAAATTTAAAATTTATTAAAAAATTAAAATTATAACACCTCAAAATATTCTTTTATTCATAAAATTAAATTAAAATTTATGCAAAAATTTCATATTGAAAGGTCTATTTTTATCATTTTCAACTATTTTAACATATAGCGTACATGAAAAGAAAGAAGCACGTATTACACCTTTACTTTATCAGTTACATTTTTTCTTATTACATAATATTTGTACTTGTTAGAAAATGGAAAATCAAACCTAAATCTTCCGTAAACATCATGTAGATTCATCCATGAAATAATAACGTGTGTTCCAGTGACTGGTAGCTACTTTGGAAGTCACGGATATCGAATGACAAAAATTGTAATACTTTAACGATGTAATCAATTATAATTATTTATTTATAATAAATTAGTTAATTTTTATAAAAAAAATATTTTAAAAATTATTTAAACAGTAAAAATAATAGATAATAATTGACTGATTTTACACGTTGGATGTATAAGTATTAAGCTCTATTTTGATTTTAATCAAAATTAAAAAGAACTGTTTGGCTGAAAATAGAGACAGAACATAGATTATTATGGGATGATGATGCGCGTATCGGATATTCGGATTTGGGGCTTCGTTTTCAAAGTCTTCACTTTCGTACGGATTACCTAATTTTGCAGCCAGCAAGCAAGACCATTATCTGACTGAACTTTTGAACCTTTTTCTAATTTAAAATTTATAACATAAAAATATTATTTTCTATTGCGACTTTATTTTGTATGCATTATTATAAACATCTAATTATATTACTAATAAATAAGAAGATAATGGTGTAAAACAATACTAATAATGTATGTAAATTAAATTCATTTTATATTAGCATTTCTTTACTATTATTCTTATTAAAGTATTTTTTGTAACTAATATATTTTGCAAAGCTTCCATTGACATATGACCAGATTATACAAACACTACTATATCATCAGAGGTTGAGTTTAGCAAAGTACAAGGTGGTCTAGTCCACGGATAAAGAAAAATGTCATTAGATAAAAATGTTCATGACTTATGCTATTCTACATTTCTACAAACTTGACTCAACTGAAAACTAACTTTAATGAATCTAAACTTTAGAAATTAACTCAATATAGTTTAAAGGTGGATTTGAGATATTTATTAAATAGAACATTTACTTAATGAGTAATATTTTATGTAATATAAATTATATATATATATATATATATATATATTTATTAATATTATTTATTTTAAAATATAAATTATGAAAATTCTCATAGCAATGAATCAGGACGGAAGAAAGGATACAAACAAGTACTAGTAACAATTAAAATGGGTTATCCTATTGCCATCATCAATATCAATACGACCTCATCAGAAATCTACTTTTAACCAGAACAAATCAAGAAAGGGAAAAAATATTGGAATCTTTGTTTTAACCAGATCCATACCAATCCTCATTCCTCACTCAAATTAACTGTTTGTGAGTTAATTGTACACTTTAGATTATAGACAATGTTAAAATATACACATTATTTCAACAAATTGAAACATTTTGTCTCACACATTATTGGATTTTGATTGAACTGGATTTGAATCTATATGAATAACTTAATAAATAATCGCAGACAAGTTCTTCAAGGTAAGAACTCCTAACTTGATTCACTATTACTAGATGATGACGTAGATATCAGTGTGGAAAACTGTTTTTATATAAGAATCAATTCTTAACTATTAAAAGATAATTAAAAGGTGATTTATAAAACCTATTTAAAGACAGTAATAATTTATGAGATCCATTTTAAGTTTTTCAAGAGTTACATCATGAAAATGAAAAATTCTTTAAACTGATGTGATTTGGTAACATCCATTTTAAAAAAGTTAAGAAGCTGTAATGATGTTTGGGATTGAAGATGCTCTTATGCTATGCTATAAACACTCTTAGTTGTCGCTGTATTGGAAAATTGTAAGTAACTTTTAATTAAATTTGAGCAAGTTATTTCGAAATTAATACAGCAGCAGTGTAAAGTGTCAGAGTAGGTCCAAAAATGAATGCGCAAATATTAATACCACGTCCGTAAGTAAAAAAAAATAAAAGCTATTTATTTAAGGAAATAAAAAATAATTTTTTTTGTGTACCTGTGTTTGCGTCACTCTCTCTTCCATTTACGGTTTTGATTCGTCTTATTGCTACTTCCACTTCAATTTTTCGAGAACTATATATGCATGAGATTGCTTAACACACATTCTCACATGTCACACAAAAATCTTCCAAAGTGCTGCATAGTTTCTCATGCTTTGCTCCTTCACTGCCTCGGAAACTGCTACCTCTTTCTCTGCTAAAGTGCTTTCAGTTACAGCCTTAGCCTCTTCACTTCTTTATTAGTACATCACTTTAATGTAACAACGATCTTTTTTTCTAGTCACAAGAAAAAGTCTTTTTGCTATTTGATTAAGGTAGCATTTCTCTCTCTCTCTCTCTTTTTTTTTTTTTTAATTTAATGTCCAATCTGTTGTCACAAGTGTTCTAAACCATTCCTATCATGGTTTCATCATGGAGTTTCGTTAATCTGCTTCATAAATTCATCTGAGTCAACAAAGTGTTCTAAACCATTCCTATCATGGTTTCAGTCATGGAATTTCGTTAATCTTACTTCATAAATCCATGAGTCTAGTTTTATTTGTGCTCTGTCTCAAGCGTTTCTGTGTTGTAAGTTGTAACTAATGCAGATTGCAATGATGGGTTTTTGTTAATTTGTTTGGGTTGTTCTCCAAGGCTATACCATTATAATTTAATTTCAGTTTGAATGTAACAAACCATGTAACTGGAACGTTGCAGTTGAACGTTTGGGGTTGTTCACGTTTGTTCTCTCTCAGAAAGATGATAATATGGAAGGCTTGTGCGGTCAAAAAGTGAAAGAGGTTTTGGATCTTGTCTTTGTCATGGTTGAACTCTACTCTTCATTTTCAGCTTATGGAGAGTGCTTATTTTTTATTCATTTGCTAACTTAACTCATTCTTTGGTCATTCATAACAATATATCCAAAACATTTTCGTTTTCACTACAAATGTGAATTCATCATCTGGATTCGTTCATTCGTTTTCGGGCTTGATGTGCTTACTACATCCATTTTTTTCTTACTTTCTTATCTAGGAAGATTATATGACATGAAGTTTGGTCTCCCTGCTCAAAATATAGTTATATATTAGATACTTTTACTAAGCAACTTTGAAGTGATTCACCATCTTTTGCTTCATTTTCTACAAACCAAAAACATAGACCAGTACTCATCCCTTGATACATACCTTAATGGAAGAAACATTTGTTCCCTTACGTGGGATCAAGAATGACCTCAAAGGAAGACTTGTGTGCTACAAACAAGATTGGACTAGTGGAATCCAAGCAGGCATCAGGTTTGTGGTATAAATTTGCAGATTCTGATGTTTCAATCTGACGGTAAACTTCTCTGTATAAGAAGGTGAAATGAAATTAACTTGTAAAAACTCTTCCATTAAACTTTTCCAAAAGCTGATTTTATTTTAACCAAAAGTTAATTTTAACTTATGGATGGGATTTATTTATTTTCATTTTACCTTCTTATTTTCTTGTCTTATATGTGTTTATGGAGAAGTTTATTCAAACAGCTAAGCTACCTCAAGTTTGGAACCAAAGCCACCACCTTCCAAAAATTTACAATATAATACATAACTATTGCAAATGCCATAACAAATTAAAGTTTTCCTCATGAAACTGGGAAGAAGATTTGTCACACATTTAATTTTGATGTTGTGTGATATAGGATCCTTGCCCCAACTACATATATATTTTTTGCTTCAGCAATTCCAGTTATCTCTTTTGGGGAGCAACTAGAGAGAAACACAGGTACAGTACTTTTCTGGTTCAGTGTCCTTTTTGGTATTTTGGTGTTTGTTTTTTTTTTTTGCTAAGAAATGTTTCATTGGTTATATTCTATAGATGGAACTCTAACTGCAGTGCAGACCCTTGCATCAACAGCACTCTGTGGCATTATTCATTCAATCTTTGGAGGGCAGCCCCTCCTAATACTTGGCGTGGCCGAGCCAACAGTTCTGATGTATACATTTCTGTATGACTTTGCAAAGGACAGAAAGGATTTGGGACACAAACTGTTCTTGCCTTGGACTGGATGGTATATATCTCTTGATTTCCTTGAGTGGTTGGTTATTTATTAAAAGGAAATTACTGTTGAATTGAAGCAATTTTTTCCACCTTTTTTATTCATAGGGTGTGTGTTTGGACTGCTGTGTTGCTCTTCTTGCTGGCCATTCTTGGTGCATGCTCCATAATCAACAGATTCACACGCCTTGCAGGTGAACTCTTTGGTCTGCTAATAGCAATGCTCTTTATGCAGCAGGCTATAAGGGTGAGTATGCATCAACCATGAACAATTTTTCTTAAGTAATATGAAATTTGGATCATATATAGGTGTCCTTTATTTACAATTACCAAAATTATAAGGTTAGTTAATCTGTTTCTTAAAGGGACTTGTGGAAGAGTTCGGTGTGCCTCAGTCCCAGAGAGAAGGTACCAATCAGATTGCACTCCAATCCTCTTGGCTGTTTGGCAATGGAATGTTTGCTTTGGTTTTGTCATTTGGCCTTCTGTTTACTGCACTTAGAAGCCGTAAGGCTAGATCATGGCGATATGGGGCAGGTATTGATTATACTTCTTAATCCTGATGTAAGTTTCAGTAAGGAATTTGATGCATTACAAGATATAGTTAAGTTTGCTATGATTTAGATCATGTTTATTTCCATTTTTTTTTGCATTCATTAAAATTTCCTTTCTGCTGATTAGTTTTTGCAATAGTAGTTGTTTGTCTGATTGACATTATCATTCTGAATATTAATATAGGATGGTTGCGGGGATTTGTAGCTGATTATGGAGTCCCACTAATGATTCTTGTGTGGACTGCTGTGTCTTATATGCCAACCAATAAGGTTCCAAGGGGAATCCCAAGGCGACTTTTCAGTCCAAATCCATGGTCTCCTGGTGCATACTCAAATTGGACTGTAATGAAGGTGCCTCTGATTATTTAATGTGGATATCATTCTCACAGTAGTTGATAGATAGTGTCACTTTAGAAAAAGCCAAATTGAGAAAATAGGCTAGATTTTTGTATTAGTTGTCCATGAAAAAGTTTTTACACTGACAGAGCATAACCATTAAACTCAGTCAAATTCTAGCTTTTCCACCCTGAAAAGCATAGTTCTTTGCTCATTTTTCATGTCTTTTGCAGGAAATGTTGAATGTGCCTCTCCTCTATATTATTGGAGCCTTTATACCGGCAACTATGATTGCCGTTCTTTACTACTTTGATCACAGTGTTGCATCACAACTTGCCCAGCAGAAGGAGTTCAATCTAAGAAAACCCTCATCTTATCATTATGACCTTCTCCTCTTGGGCTTCTTGGTATGTTATTATTTCCCTGAAATATTTTGGAAATTCATTTGCAATACCAGTGGATGCCTTGTGTATAGACATAGATATCTAGCAAATAATTTCCTTTTAAAATGTTATTCATGTTGTTTGCCAGACCATATTGTGTGGGCTTATTGGAATCCCTCCATCCAATGGTGTGATTCCTCAATCTCCAATGCATACTAAAAGCTTAGCTACTCTAAAACATCAGGTAATATAATTTTCTTACCTTCGATATTTCCATGGCTCAACTGTTAACATGAATCCTTTTTTCCTACCAATTTCTTCGTTTATTTTGGTACCAGAATCTAACCATCTCTTTCATTCAAATTTCTGGTTTTATAACTTTCTTGGATCCTGATTTGATTTGATTATGCATGCTACTAATGAAAAGTAACTATCAGTTTCATTCTGAAACTAAAGCTTCTTCTCTTGTAGTATTCATGGTGTCACCATTTAACTAGTTTTTCTATATGTAGACAAACTTGTAGCTAAGTTTTGCTTCTTTATAGCTAAGATAATTGACAATCATTGCTATTTGTTTTGTTTGGAATAGCTCTTGCGGAATAAGCTTGTATCTGCTGCACGAAAAAGCATGCAGAAAAATATGAACCTGAGTCAGTTATACCAAAGTATGCAAGAAGCATATGACCAAATGCAAACTCCATTAGCTCACCAAATACCGCCTGCCTCGGTAAGTATAATCCTATGATTTCCAATTGACTTGAAATTTGTGATCTCTCTCTTTCCTTTATCCTATATCTTTGTTTTTCAAGCAGGGGCTAAAGGAATCCACCATCCAACTGACTTCAAGTCAGGGATACATTGATTCCCCTGTTGACGAGGATGTTTTTGATCTGGATAAGGATGTTGATGACCTTTTGCTGGTTGAAGTTAAAGAACAGCGCCTCAGCAATCTGCTGCAGGCATTGATGGTTGCAGTTTGTGTTGCTGCTATGCCTCTTTTGAAGAAAATACCAACATCTGTGCTTTGGGGTTACTTTGCCTTCATGGCAATTGAAAGCTTGCCCGGAAATCAGTTTTGGGAGAGAATACTATATCTTTTCACTGCTCCAAGTCGAAGATATAAGTATGTCTATGCTCAACTCATAGTCTATTTTATCATTTTCATGGTCCTAGGATTCATGGATTTAAATAGTGTCAAATTTTTTTTCCTCCATCAACTTCCAACTTTTAGTGCTTAAGAAGTATGCATTCTTGGAATTTGTTAGAATTCCACTTTTTTGTTTTTTGAGTTTAATGGTGATACACAGTGAACTTTTATAAAATTATATTAAAAGTCATGCAAACCGTAGGTTATGACTGAATGACCGTGTATCACTGTTAAACTCTAACATATATCCATGTTAAGATCAAGATGTGTTTGCATGCTCATACATGTTCATCTTTAGATGGTGATGCTCATACATTATCCTTACATTTTTAAGGTGGAAGATGATGAATCCTTTTTTCTTTTATCTCTTTTACTAGAGTGCTGGAGGAACACCATACAGCCTTTATTAAGACCATGCCCTTCAAAACTGTTGCGACCTTTACCTTATTCCAGACAGCTTACTTGCTTCTCTGCTTTGGTCTAACCTGGATACCAATTGCTGGGGTCCTTTTCCCATTGTTAATCATGCTTCTAATCCCAGTACGCCAATATTTCCTTCCCAAGATTTTCAAAGGAGACCATCTTCAAGAGTTGGATGCTGCAGCATACGAGGAAGCACCTACTATTAGTTTCAACTTGTCATTCGAAGTAGGTAGTTGAACCATTATCAATCTAGTATAAAAAGTCTTTCTTGAATTCGTTGCATTCATAATTGAGAATGTCTATATATCAGGATTCAGGTAGTCAGGCAACAGCAGTCAACAATAATAGTGGGGAAATTCTTGACGAAATTATTACAAGGAGATGTGGAGAGATCTGCCTCAACAAAAAATCAAGGAGTTTAACTCCAACATCATGTGGAGACACTATACCGGCTAAAGGAAATATCTCAAAGGATTCACAGCCTAGGATCAATCATGATCATGAAGATGAAGATCAAGAGAAGTACTAGTCCAAAATTAAGAGTATTTTTCGTGTAGGGACCAAAATTAAGTGTAAGTCTTTTTTTTCTTTTTTTACTGAATTAAGTGTAAGTCTTTTTCATGCTGGGATTAAAATTAAAATAAAATACAAGAGTATAGAGATCAAATTGAACACCGTTATTTCAACTAGTGTGAGAGAGGCATGGAGTGCCTCTCTATACTTTTATTTTTAAGTAGTGAGTAAAAATATAAATAATTATTATATATTTATATTATTGAAGGTATAAAGATTTATAAAAAATAGACATCAAAATAATTTTTTTTAAAGGTATTCCTTTCTATATTGTATGTATAGATAAATGGCAGCACTTGATTTATAAATTGCAATAGTATTTTCATACCCGGACGGACTAAAATGAAAAAAAAAAAAAGGTGTCTAGTGTAGAGATCAAATTTATAACTAAACCAATGTAAACTACAAAACCAAGTTCCGGACAACACTATAAATTTTAAAGGGCTTCAAGAAATTTACCACTTTTTTGTTTTCCCATTCATCGTTGTGGTGAAAAGGGCTGATGTAGGGAATTGGCGGTGCATAATTTCAACCAAGCATTTATTCATTGTTTTCCCTATAGCTTACTTTAAAAAGAAGAAATAGGGTGACTTTGACGTGTCTATTAGTCTATATAATATTTATGATAAAGCTTTTGATCTGAAGAAGTGCTGATTTCAACACACAGTGACAATGATGCAAGCAAGAGTAAAGACTATATGATATGTTAAACGTGCTTTTGGCAAGGCATTTGCTTGTGTAGACAGCATTAGTTTCAAGTTTGTGTAGTCCAAAGTGAATCTCTGGTCCTACACCTGCCATCCAACTCATCACCACCCTCAAGTTAGGCCCTTCTCTTCTTAATAAGCACTACGATGTCCTTTCAAAGCTCTAGACAGAGGCATCTCGTTCTGCTTTTCAGTAATGGCTAGACTACGTTAAATAAATATAAGTTAAATGAATAGTTAATATACGCACCAACTTTTGTTTGCATAGTTGGCCCATATATATGGTTTGAAATATCCGTAAATAATCATGAATAACGCTATATATGGCCACGTGAGAATGGCTTGATTAAAGGAGTAATGGGGTAGGTTCATTACAAATCTACTAGGCAATATTATTATTATCTTTGGGTTAGTGGGTGTCCCTCATGCAAAGTGATTTTATCTCTCACTTGTCTTCCTATATTTTGATCATGTTGGGGACAGCAAGGGATTATCCTCAAAATAGATAGTAATATTTCATAAATAAACTTTTTGATCATGACTACTACCATACCGAAAGGTCGTTTTACTATTTCTTAATCCTCCCTAATGTGAAATTTGAATATCTTTTATTGTATAGTATTGACCAATTTAGTTAAGTTTAAGAGAAAGAAATAATAGAATTTAACTGTGTGTCACGTAGAGATAGATAGGTCAGAATCATGAACACACAATGGTTTCGAATCAAACGATAATTTCTCCGATCTTTAATGCCTTCTGACAGTGAATTATGATCACTATGGTTGTCTACTTTGTAAAAGACTGTTTCAACGAGGGAGATGAGGGATGGTGGCGCTCTTGGGGACCCAAGGCATGCATGATCCGTACTCCATCAAGTTGGATATGGAACATAACTTGGTGGAAATCAAACTCTCGCTGCACTGTCTTTGATACGCACTACTATTATCACCATTATCAAAGATGCTCAAAATTGTGTGTGTTCTATCAAATTGTAATGGTATCATTGCTCGAAACGAAGAGAGTCAAGAGACTACAGGGAGCTCATAGAAAGTGATGTACGTATATGAATGCAATTGCAGCAGGAACATGTTGTGATTACTTTCTTATAAAGTAGTTAGAAAATTGTCTATTAAAACCAAAGCTTGCACGTTTTAAATTAGTACTAACAAGATAAAAAAAAAATCTTTTTTTGTACAATTGGAAGTTGAGAAGGATATGGGGCAGAAATACCTGCAAACTCCAAAAAAACCAACCTAGGAAGAAACATGAAAATTAGCACCATGTGACTAAGCATAAAATAGAAACATAGAACATATATAACAGAAAAAATGATAGGAAAATGGTGCACGGACATCTATATGCTATTAGACACCTACAGATAAAACAGAAAAATTATAAATATAATATATAATATGTATGGAGTAACTTGATTGAAGAAAAAAAAATGAAGAGTATCAATTATCAATTATGTGTACCCTCTCCTCTGAAACAAAAAATGTATCTCCTTCTTATGGTTTGTAAGCTTTGGAATTGATTCAAAATAAGGGAAAAAATCTGAATTAATATCAAACATTGCACCTTACCACAGTGGAAATTCCTCATCATCCTTATCCTATGTGCACTGCCATAGTTATTGTAGCCAAGCATTGAGATTGTCGACCCTCCCGTGCTAGATTTGAAGCATCAACCAATGCTTTATTGCACAGGCCACGACTCGCACACACTGCCTAAGCATGCCATTGTGGAAGGCACGAACTCTGAAGTTTTCTTCTAAAACCTTCAAGAAGGGTTTAGGCTTTCAAACATGATCAAAGCTCGTGCATTCAATGGAAGAGAACGGTGTGGATAATTGGCACATGGATAAAATCAATGGCCTAAATTTAGGGTTTCCAAGAAGGGTATGTTGGGAAATAACACAAAAATAGTGAAAGAGAATGTTAAAGTAAAATTAGGAATGTGTTTAGCAATTACCATGAAGCAAACATGTTAACCCAAAACCTACGAGGCCCAATTATTCATTTCCTAACTTTAGCCAACATCTACTTGCACCTTATAAATCTCATGCGGCACCCCTAACTTTTAAAATGTAAAAAGTCATTTCGGATTATCCTCTTCCAAATGTAAGAAAAAAGAAGTAAGAAACTCTGGATTCTTTACTACTCAGAGAATCTTCTTGGAACTTCACAAAAGTCTATACAGATGTGAAAACACTGGAGTAGTACATAAATGACAAAAAAAATAACATTTAGTTTCATTCTTTATTTAGTCACGGGAGAGAAAACTAACCCGTTTTTTTTGGAGGACAAGTTTGTTACTAGTATAGATGGTGAAAGGTTTATGTAAGGACATTAGTTTAATGTACGAGTACTAGGTGGGTTTTAAATATGGTTAATTGGAATTTTGGTTCTTATTTTTTTAAATTTATAATTTTGATTTTTTTAGTTTTAAAATAATAATTTTAATCTTCTTAATTTTAAACAATGATAATTTTAATTTTTTTTTATCAATTATTATCTAATAATTATAATTAATAAAATTATTGAGTTAATTAAAAATTATAATAATTTTTTACACAAAGAAAAAATAATTAAAAAATATAAAAAATCATTTTTAACATTAAAAAAATTATTAATTATCAACCATAAAAATATTTTTAATATTAAATAATAAAAAAAATTTTAAAAAAATTATTTTTAACCTCTTTAATAATTGATATTTTTTTTAGTGAATTTATAATTAATTTAATAATTTTATTAATTATAATTATTAATTAATAATTAACCGAAATAATATATCTGAAAAACTAATATGAAAATTGTAATTTATCCTATTAAATTTAAACGGTGTGGAACAACGAACGAACGCATATCATAGAATCGAACAACACGATGTCGACGAGGCCAAAGATAGTGTTGTTTGGAGACTCCATAACGGAGCAATCGATCCAACAGAATGGGTGGGGTGTTCCTCTTGCCAATGCCTATTCTCGCAGGGTAACATTTTCTCTCCCATCAGAATCAGATCCATTCTTATAATAAACTAATAATAATAAATATCATAATTAATGGCTTGCATTTTCAGGCCGATGTACTTGTTCGTGGCTATGGTGGATACACCACTAGCTGGGCTATGTTCTTACTGCGCCACCTCTTCCCTCTGGTAATTGATGCTCACCTCAATCATTTTTTATTATTCTGTTACTGTGTGCACATTTGCCCCATATTTGTTAATAAAATTAATGAAATGATATTCAAAATTAATCGGTTTTGTATAACTTGTGGCCAGTGTGGGTTGCTATAAGTGGTTAAGGATTAAGGATCTACTAGTACAAACTGTCACCTTTCCCATGGGTGTGGATTCGAACCTTCTAACATCACTTGGTGGACAACCCTCTCGAGGGAGATCCCCACCTAGGGACTAGTTGAGTAGTTGCAATTGGGTAGAACTGCTTGAGTGCAGGTGCTCTGCAGTAAATGGGAGCACTAATTACACTATTGGTCAATATAAAATTCTTATTATAGACCATACCACACTAGATTCTTTTTTATACACACTTTCATTTGTTCCAGGAAAGCCATCTGACCCAGCTTGCACAACTGGTCCGTATGTTCCTCTGAAGAAACCTTTCATGTGTTAGTGGACTTCCAACCAACTTCACTTCACATTCCCCCCTGCTAAAACCTGGGCCTACTGCTCTCTCCAGAGCTTCCCACATTACCTATGATCTTTGAGCTTTGAGATTTCTGTATTCAGCACTGCTACGATCAGGATGTGTAGAGTCGGTTCGAGCATGTGTAGTAATCCTATAGGGCCTAGGCAGGCTTCTACCACATTTGTTCAACAACAAAAAAAAGGGTTTTGTATAACTTGAAGAGATCAAATACTTCACATTTTTTTAAAATAGTTCATAATTTTGTTGTTGCCAATAGTGTGTCTGCATAAAATTAAGAATGTAAGGCCAACATTGCTTTGAACAAAAAATTGCATATGAATTTAATTGAGTTTTAGGAATCTGTAACTTGTATAATTTGTTTGTGCATTAAGTGTGATGGCCAGACCGCCAGACTAGAAAACCAAATGTGATTAGACTGAACTTTTCATTCACTTACATTACAGGTTTGAAACAGTAAGGGGACAGAGATCACCAGAGCCTCTCCCCACCCTCAAAAAAAAATAAATCCTTCCTTACCTAGATATAGGATCTTTGTTTATTTTTGGCAAATTACTCTATTAATCTTGAGTTCTTAGTGTATAGTTGTTTGGATGGGTTCATTTTCAGGACTCAACTAAACCACCTATTGCTACCACGATTTTCTTCGGCGCTAATGATGCAGCTTTGTTAGGAAGAACCAGTGAAAAGCAACATGTACCTATTGAAGATTTCAAAGAGAACCTCAGAAAAATTGTTCGACACTTAAAGGTTACATTTTGTTGTTCAATATTTTTAGATTTAAACTTTACCAATTTCTGGATTAGCTGTTCAACATTTTAACTCCAACTTATGGGCATTATCTGCAAACATTGTGCTCTCTTTGTTGGGTTTGCTTGCGATTCAGGATGATATATTTTAATGGGTAGGGTATAACCTTGTTTTATATTTTCCAGCAAATGGCTGGTTGTACTACCTTCTAAGGCAAATATTTTGTATGATTTCTGGGTATGCTGGCTCAAATGCTCTGTAATGGCCTGGAAAATAAGATTAAAAATATCAAGATTGATTTACTAGGTCAGTATCTTTTGGAGTCTTAAGAATTTTTATTTTGCATATTGTAATGTTTAAATATTATTTTCTTTTGTTTGATACAGTCCTCATTGCCTAGAATGTTCACTGAACAAAAATTGATTTCTTTTAAGCATTTCATGCTATTACTCTCTAATCTTAATCAAATGACTCTGATGATGATCTTCCATCTTTTGCTTTCAAAGGCACATGATTTCTTTTAGCTTTGTTGTTTTGCTTCTGGGTTAATTGCTGCATTGAGCTGAGTGGCCTACTGTTGATTGTTTTAGAACTTTGTGTTGTTAAAAAAGCTGGGCATAACATGAATTTTACTCTAATACCATTAAGGGTATGTTCGGATTAACAACTTAATAGAGTAATTATTCAGTAAGCTGTATCACATTAGAGCTTGTCATAAATTTTACCTTGAAACTTGTTCAAAAAAACTAAAAAGAGATTATGAGTTACCAGCCATTCTTACAAGTCCAAATAAGCACTGTAGAAGCTCTTCCATAGGCCTCCTAAGTGCTAATTATATTATATCTGTTATTAATTGCAACTGATAATTTGGTTTCAGGAATGCTCACCAACTATGGTAATTGTGCTTATTACTCCACCTCCAATTAGTGAGGAAGGACGCTTGGCATACGCAAGGTATGACTCATAATCTACCTTCCTTTATAGTCATTGAATTTACTTGCCTGCTCTCACATTATGCTAGTGACTATCAGTATCTACTAATTGAGAATTTTTTTGCCGTAGTTAAACCTCCATTGATGTGTGATTATTTCTAATCTGATTAAAACTTCTGTATTGAAACTTTGTGTCACATTACTGTTTTCACATTATTGTTTTTGTATTCTCTGGTTATGTTTTTGGGCATTACACTTGGCAGTCCATGAAATTATAATGTTCTGTCACAGCAAGAGAATGTTAGTTTACGTTAGCTTCTAATTATTCAATGATAGTTAACTTCATGCTTGAGATGCTTTTGTTGGGTCTTGCAGATCCTTATATGGTGAGAATGCTACCAAAATATCTGAAAGAACAAATGAAGTAACTGGTCAATATGCAAACGTATGTGTTGAGGTAGCAAAGGAAATGGGCGTGTGGTATATCAATCTATGGTCCAAAATGCAAGAAACAGACGGCTGGCAAACAAAAGTTTTGAGGTTTGTTACAACTTGGACTTGAGAAATATTGAATCTGACATGAATGTGGCCCTTTTTTCTTGTTAAATCTTGAATGCATAATGTATTGCGTTTGACTAAGTCTAGTTATAATGTGATCCTGTTATCTTGGTAAGGGCATCATGGATTTACTTTTTTTAGTCGAATAAGGACGCCATAAACTGCTTTCTTCTATTTATATATGAAAATTGAAAGTTTCACAGAAGAGAAAGAAGTGGGGAATGTTAGGTTTAGGATTTATTTTGTGTCTATTTTATGTGTTGAATGTGTGTAGGAGAAAGCCACACCTCTTCTCTATCTCTATTTATATTGAGGAACCCTCTTGATTACATCATATGAAAATAAAGATAAATAATAACTAATAAGATAATAACTATGAAGATAATATAAAGATAATAACTACCAAGATAATATAAAGATAATATATATTTTAACATTCCCCCTCAAGTTGAAGCATATATGTCATATGAATTAAGCTTGTTACAAATGTCATATGCAGTAGTGTGCACGCACTATTCGATATTCAGCTTCGACACATTGATCTGGTGTGATTGCGTTGAAAAAAAAAATGGTCAATAATGATAAAAAAAAATGGTCAGTGATGATGGTGTGATTGAGCTGGAAAAAAGATTGGTTAACAATGAGGAACAACTTTGTAGAGATGCAGTACTCAACTTCGGCACTTGATCTGGTGTGATTGTGCTGAGAAAAAATTGGTCGGTAATGAGGAATAGTAGCTTTGTAGAGATGCGGCACTGTTCACACACTATTCACGACGCTTTGAAAAAAAAAAAAAAAGATTGGTTGGCAATGGTGTTCACAGAGGTGCGATACTATTCATGCAATATTCATGACACTTTGGAAAAAAAAATGGTGTTCGCAGAGGTGCGATACTATTCACAACGTTTTAAAAAAAAAAAAAGTTGAAGAAAAAGATTAGTCGACAATGGTGAACAGCAGTTTTGTAGAGGTGTAATATTGTTCACGTAATATTCACGACGCTTTGAAAAAAAATTAACTTAAGGGAGGAAGAGAGGATCGCCTGTCATGGGAGGAAATGAGAATCGCTGGGAAGTAAAGAGACAAAGAGAGGTCGTGGAAAGAAGATCCATCAAAGATGTCCACCGGGGAGACAAATTGTCCCCGGTGAAACACAATTTTTTGACACACCTTTTCTCTATTTATATTGAGAAAACCCTCTTGATTACATCATATGAAGATAAAGATAAATAATAACTAACAACATAATATAAAGATAATAACTATGAAGATAATATAAAGATAATAACTACCAAGATAATATAAAAATAATATATATTCTAACAAATTTTGATAATTCTAAATACTGCCTCAATACCCTGAGAATTACTTGATGAATGAAATATTCAACACTTTTGATGTTTCTAAGTCTAACTATTCTAATAACACATTAAGAAAATATTTTACAAGGATAGAATAGATATAACGTAATTCTTTATTTATGCATATTTTATCTTTAGTAAAATCAAGTCCAATACCTTTCTTGAAAATTATGGGAGATTCCACCTGACATTGGTGATTTTTTGCTGTATAAGGGATGGGTTGCACCTTACAACAGAAGGAAATACAGTAGTCTACGAAGAAGTGATAAAGGTGTTCAATGAAGCAGGGCTTTCTGCTGATAACTTGCCATTTGATTTCCCTCACCACTCCAAAATTGATCACAAACATCCTGAGAGAGCTTTCCAGCAGAATGTTTGTGATGTCCCATCGTGATACTGCTTTGGTCTAGCCTTCTAAATTTATACTAGGTTCTATCTGGTGATCTATTATTTTCTTCCAGAACTAGTTTAATGCTTTAATCAAACCATGGTGAAGAATATTTTTCCTTCTATTGTGTGATTCATGTAGTTGATCTCATGTAATGGGATAAAACTATTGTTGTATTGCTTTAATCCCTAAACACAAGAAATATGGCCAGGTTAAATAAAAATTTACTTTTTTACTTGCCCTGTTGTCAACAAGGGTATCAAACTAGGCTAATCCATGTCACCGATAGAGGTGTACAGTTGAATGGAATGGATTGAGCTGAATAAATCGATAACAACTGACCCATTTTTTTTCCCACCATTTTTTAGCTCTAATTTATTTAGAAAAAAAAACTATTGGTTTAAATATGCATAATATAATGAATAAAAAAATTATTGTGACAAGAAAGGGATACTTTTACATAGATGTTTGTATTGATTATTATATTCCTAGTGTGGTATTTAAATGATTTTAAAAGAAAAAGAAGAAAGTGGGCACAATTGGTTGGATTAGGTCAACAAATTGTGAGACTGTAATTTTATTAAATTTCTTAAGAGTTTCTATCAAATACTACCCTTTAGATCTACTAATCATATAAAGTTAAATAGCGATTATAAAAATTATTTATTTTAATTATCCAAAAAGAAATGTAATGAATACAAAAATTTAATTACTCTATTAGTCTATTTAAACAACAAAAAAAAAAAGTTTACAAATATGAAAAATTCAATTGAATTAAATTCTTAAAAGTTTTCAATTAAGCAGCAAAGCCTACATTAAAAAAAAAAAGTATTTAGCAACTTTCTTAATTTTTACAAATAATCTTATAATGATATTATCTCGAAATACTAACAGTGAAACTAACAAACTATATTCTTTAAAAAAAGAAACATATTTATAACTTTGGTTCCTTACTTTTTTTTTTAATTCATGATTTTAGTTTCCTTAGTTTTAAAATAGTAATTTTAAAAAATGATAATTTTGATCTCTTTGATTAATTATTAACTAATAATTATGATTAATAAAGTTATTGAATTAATTAAAAATTATTATAAAAAACTTAATAATTTTACTGATTATAATTATTAATTAATAATTAATTTGGAGAATCAAAATTGTCAATTTAAAATTAGGGAGTTAAAAATAATGTATTTAAGAAATTAGAATATCAAAATTACAAATTAAAAAAAAAACAAAAACTGTATTGCCGAGTTTTTACATTTCAAGTTTCAACGTACGATCGATGCAAATTTATTATAATAACAAACACGACAGTAGATATATTAATTAACGCAATATTAACTGTGTCCTTCAGACATGTTTCCTTACACAGTTACACAGTTCATTTACTTCTGAGACCAACAACGTTCTAGTAGCAAAACAATATATAATTTTAATGTATTTTAGTCTGAAAGAAAAGCTGACAAAACTTCCATCTTATATTATCACTGTTCATGCTGGTTGAAAACTTGAAATGTATTTTCAAGTACAAGCTAGCTTGAATTTTATTTATTTATCATAAAATAAAATATAACCATACTCATTAATTATTTCAATTTATTTTCCTTAATACTATTCCCTGTTATCATCCCTTTTCTGGACTGAAGCAAATCTCTTCATTTATCTCTTCCATTGTTGTGCACGTACGTATAATAGTAACAATATGAGAACCAAGTCCAAGCTCTCTATCCCTGCATCATTGTTATATAGAAAAAAAAGCCAACACTTGAAATATATGAAATAAATCAACAACGTGGTGAGTGTGGCGTACTATAATGGCTTTCATTGATGTGTGACATCATCTCCACCAAGTCCAGTTCCTTCTTAACTTCATTCCCAAATGTTGGTGCTATCATCATCATCTCAGTCTCATGATCATGATGCTCATCCACATCAACAACATGAACACACTGCATCTGCATGCAACACTGATGAGATTGTTTTCCCTCCATAGTATTAGTAGGAGCACAATGCATTTTTCCATCAAACTGATCTTTATCATCCATAGTAGAAGCACTTTGCATATCATCTAGCAGAGAATCAATGCTGCACCCCTCTTCAAACAAGTTATCATCCAAACAAAAATCTGGGACCTCGTTAAAATCATACCTTGGTACCAAGTGCTCATTGGGACAAAACTGATCTGAATTACACTGTGGCTGAGCTGCTGCTTTGCCATTGTTGTTTGTCTTGGCATTAGCATTATTTTTGGCAGATTTTTTTCGATAGTCTATTGGTGGATTCTTATCCAAGTTCAAGCTCTTGATATATTCCTGAAGAAGAGAGCCTCTAGGATACTTCGAACGACACTTTCTTTTGGAATATTGTCTTCTCTTTGTTGCGTTCCAATGGTTTTTGATTGAGTTTTCAGTTCTTCCAGGCAATTTTTTTGCAATCTCAGCCCACTTGTTTCCTATCTCTGCATGAGCTTCGATCAGTATCTTATCCTCTTCTTCAGTCCATATGTCCTTCTGCAAAATGGCACAAAAGTAGTTAATTTGTTTCTTTTTGATAAAGGCACTATGAATTGCAAGAGTATCATATATTTAAGGAGTTAAATATATATGCACTGTCAACATAAGTTTTAATGCTGAAACTAATTAAAATTATTCTTTATATGCATGACTTTTAAGGTAATTAGATGAGAGATCGGTGCATATACTATTTTGTCATATTTAAAAGTACATATCAAGGTTTTATGTTATATGAGTTAAGAGGAATAGCTTTCACACAATTGGATCAGACATTTATCATTGATGTGCTTTTATAAATAGACTCGGTAGAGAAAAGTGTAGAACAATATCTTATATGACAAATAAATTGAAACCTTAATGTCTGGCCTTAAATGGTTATGCCATCGTTCTCTGCATTGTTTCCCTATTCTTCCAGGCAATGCCTGAGCTATATGTGACCACTTCCTCACTCCATATTGTTCCACCAGTTGAATCAACAATCTGTTTAAGAGAGCAATCGAAGCACAGATACGTGTTTTATCAACAGAAATATGCAAAAAAATTATGTAACAAGATTATATAAATGGTCATTGCAAACAAAAGGTTTAATGAAAATTATGCACCTGTCTTCATCTGATGTCCATTGTCCCTTCACTATGTTGGACTTCTTCCGAGCCTTGAATGTTCTCCTAGTGCTTGGAGATTCCCTGTGGTTTTTACTCAAACCAACTCTCTTATAATAATTTGGTGGGGAAATGCATGAGACTTCATCTGGTACAAGAAAATTCAAAGGCTTGTTGGTTTCAAGAGCATTAAAGGGCATATAACTTTGGTTTGCAACCATCATATCCAGCTGATTCGTCCGAGGGAGGTTCAAATTACTATAACCTACATATTGGAAATTGTCCATAAGATGATGAGCATGTCCACCACTAATACCAATATTACTCTCATGAGCAAAAGGCTTGCACTTAAAAAATTCAAAATCAGGAGGAGGTGTAGACTCACATGTTACATTGTTATTGTGATCAAAAGGATCAAAATTTGGAGTCTGAACCCCGAAAATGGGATTGGATATTGATGACGATCCATTCACATTCACATGAAACTGATGATCATCATCAATATGATGAAAATCTTGCAAGAAACCCTGCGAGGAAGGAGTTCCAAAAGGAAGCTGATCTTCCTGCTGCATGCTGCAGGGTTTCAAGTAGTTTTCTTGCAGATGCTGCTGCATTGGCTGTGCCTGTGAGGCATAGTTTTCAGCACTGAGGTTTGTTCCAATGTCCATGAGATAAGGAGTAACAGAAACTGATGAGGGCAACATCTGCGTTTCAAACCATCTACGTTCGTGTTCCTTAATAGGAGAGAGAGATTGAGAATGCATTTATTACAAAGCAATTGATATGAAAGCATCAAATGGCCAAAGATTGTTTCACATCTAGAAACTTTACCATAAGTTACACTTCAGGTGTAATAATAATATTATTGCAGTTACAATATTTTGCATGGTTAAACATTATCATGGTCAAACCTTGCTTTGTGACTAGATTTTATGCAGTAGTACTACAAACTTACATCCATTCAGAATTTGACAATAATTAGTGCATTTGGTTCTGCATTTTTTTTTATACTGTTTAATTGGTTTCACTTGTACAGGGATAATATGCAATCCGTTAAATGTTAAAAAAATTACGAGTTTTTTACACTACTAAACAAACTCTTGCATGAAAGTTTTTACAATTTATGGTCAAAAAGGTTCATTTGAGAATGTTCTGATGTGTACTAAACTACTAAATACTAATTAGTGATGTTAAATATCATTTACTTCAGTCAATGCATAACCTTCACTTAGGAGGAAAGACTAATTAGTAATTAGCAATTTATGGCCACATTTGGATGGCTTGCAAGTTGCAAATAGGGGAGCACTTTCACTCCACTGTTAGCTTTATAATCTGAATTTACTGTTCAATTCGTGCATGCTACTATTACCTTTTCCACTCTTTTGTTGGCTTGATAATTAAAGACTATGTACATGCTTAGATTAGATTAACTTTTAGGATTTTTTAAAGAGAAAACTTTCTATAATGTTTTAATTGGAACTTATTCTAATGCAAAATAAACTAATTCAAATATAAAATGAAAAATTTGTTTGTTAATCTTCTTCTATCTTGGTGAAGGGGAGATACATCTAGGTCACTTGAATGACTAGTTAATGATATTTGTGTATAAAATTTAATGGACTTAATATAGGATTAATTTTTAATTAAGCTCAAAACATTCTCAACAATTGAACCACCTGTTTTTCTCCCCAGTACAAAATAGTCAAACCTGAAAAAGTCTTGTAAAGTAACTGGCCAGAGTTAACAACTTCTATTTAATTTAAACGTTGCAACAAAGATAATTAATGGTAAAGGGTCATTAAAGATAAAATCACCTAAGAAATATCTAATTTCCCCCAAAATATCAGTTATTTTTTTATTATTATTTGTATGCGATTTCATGTATGAACAATCCAATATCAGCAATTTGTTCATTATTTTACTTGAGAAACAAAGAAGTGTGAGAATAAAATATGTCTAGTATTCCATTTCCATGTAAAAAGACAAATCTAAAGTAAATATTTATATTTTAAAATACTTGCGCGCTAATGGAGATTCGCATATATTATTATACACTAAGTAGTATAATACAAGAAGGACAATATAAGACAAAAGTTTAACACTAATAACAACAACAAGAACAACAATTGTTTGAGACACATCTACTTTTATTGATATTTCTTAACTTAAAATATTATGCACTCCTACCAAAATAATATAGAAATATAAAATATGACAATAATTTTTATTTTTTTTTAAATGTTGACCCAATGAAATGACTTGCTTCGACCTGTCGTGAACCCATTTTTGAACAGGCTAATGGATTGAAACCGTTTTACCATTTCTAATTTTATCTCAGGTTAAAATTCTGCTGCTCAGAATTTATTTATACCTATGTTACATTTTTAGAATACAGTATCAAATAAAGTTTTTGTAAATGAATAAAAAATAAAGTTTTTATAAATAATCGAGATGCCTGATTAGGCATCCCCTCATTCAAAGGTATCCAATTACTTATTTTGCACATGTCGTCCTAATTCTAATAATTATTTGCTCTATGATATTTGTCCTTTTTATCAAAACAAAGGTACATACATGCCTTTCAAATAACAAATGTCAGTGTATTAAAAGAAACTGGATGGGATATTTTAATCAAAATTTAAACGTTGATAAAACTTTCTCATAGCAGAACCATTAGGCGCCACTCAGAGACATGTACAATAAAATCGGGGACCTAAGTAAAGGGTCAAGAACCCTCAATGCCTATCTGACCTATTAATAATAAGAAAAAAGTGGCAAAATTTTACGACTGAAAATTAAATTGTCTTTGGCTTAACTCGCTTCACTCTGGAATACAAGAAAACACCCGCAAGAGCTATAGCAGTCCCTGCAGAGGAATATATACCACATCAAATCTCAGATATAGTAAATTAAAGATAAAAACTTTGAAACACTGTTGTTAAGATGATTCCAGTTGGAACAAGAAGAAAAAAAGAAAGAAGCAATTTTGTTACCCAATGCGTTAATTGATGATACTGGTGTTTGGAAGAAGATGACAGAGCTCACGATGACCACAACCCTTTTCACACAATTTCCTACTGAGTGGGTAACAGGTGACACCTTCTGCAGTATCATATAAGAAACCTGCACAGTCCATTCACTCAAAATTAACCCTACAACATTATGAAATACAGAAAAACTATCATAGAAAAGAACCATGCAAAAATATATAATATGACTTCAGATAATCAAGACTTTTTTATAGTTTATTCATACCTTTACTTTTTCTTTTATGATCTTATATATATAAAAAAAGATTTTACTAACATTTTCATTAGGCATAGGCATCTCAGTTCAATTATTGAACAGTGAACGTTTATTCGTTAACAACACTTAATTCTCAAGATGAGCTTGGGAACTAATAAGTGTTTCTATTTCTATTAAAATGGTCAGAAGTACATAAAAAGTGGAAATGCTGCATTCCTAATGTCAAGTTATTCTCAACAATGAATGTAGCTCATTCTCAAGATGAAGTATTGAAGAACCAGAAGTAGCAAGCAACACACTTTCGAATAAAACGGATATAATTGTGCATAGAAGAGGAAAACTTACTTGCTGATATGCATGGAAACATACTGCAGCAAGAAGAGATCTGATGTACACTTCGTTAACATTTAATCCCTGTCAAGAAAAATGATATGATGACCGATTAGTAACCTCAACACCATAATATATTTAGATTGTGAGAATGCTAAAAAAAAATCCCATTCCTATTGATTTCAACCAACAAGAACTCAAAAAACTCACAGCAGATTGCAGGTAAGTAGGGGTAAATTTGACACCCTCCATTAACAAAGTTACAGGTACTGATAACAAGAAGGACATAACCGTTATTGTTGAGAAGAGGGTTATGTTGTCCATAGATTCCTGAGAAGAACAAAATGTCTGTTATTTTCTGCTTAAGATGAAATGTAATAATATAGGAGTGTCATAAAATGCTACTCATACTCTGCAAAAACTAATTATCAACAATAAAACAAATGCAAAACTTTAAGACTATTACCTCCTTGTTAACCATGAGCTTTTTGCTAAGAACATTGCGAGATTGATTAGTCAAGTTGGAAGCCATTGCACTCCAAAATCCAGCCCTATTCAATATTCCAGAAAAGAAAATGCCACTTATTAGAACTCAAAAATGACCACATATTCGAGAGAAATTTGTCTATATGCGCAGTGACTCTAGGATTATAGTCACATTTGTCCACAACTTCCCACAATGTTAAGGATCACGGTAAAACTATAACCACGACTGCAATTTAAAACCTTAATGATATGATGAATTCGATACACGATAGGGTTATTGAGATAGTTGTCACTATGGGTGGAATAAGACATTCAGTGCAGAAGAGCCTACCAATTGAAAGAGGCCTCGGTAGCAGACGCCAGCACCACCCCACCAACAATAGGCACAAGGGAACCAACCACCAATGCAGTAGGCGTCTGTCAGAAAAAACAAAAGATAAAAACAGATATTAAGGTTGGAAACAATGTAATATACTACCATTAAACAATAATCAGTATAAAACGGATCATCAAATTCGTCGAAAAGAAACAACAGCGACATATGGTGTTGAAAGTTCTAACCTCTCCAAGGAACATAGCAGAAAGGAGCACTGAAAAAAAAGGCTCCATCGCTTTGATCGTGTGAGTGAATGACACAGCAACCTTTCCGAGACTCATGTTAGTGAACAGGTTCCCTAAAGTATGTACCACAGCGAGTGGCAATATTGCTGCAAGCTGCAACACAAGAAACAAAAAAAATTAACACAAAACAGAAACAGAGGAAATGACATAATAATATTATGTAACAGTAGCATTAACATACCTGGGCGCCACTGAGTTTAGGTCTCTTAAAGACATTAAAACCCCACATGAGTGCTACGAAGAGAGACCCCGCAGCGAACTGAAGGGTGCTTACGGTTAAAGGGAAATGGTACACCTTTAAGACCTGTTTGTTGTAGATGTTGAAGTAGATGTTGAACAGGATCCAGAACCCGAACAGGGCACCCAGTTCCAGAGTGTTGAGGAGAGTGTTCCCGCCGGAGAGCTCGCCGGCGCTGCTCTCCGGCGAGGAGGCTGCTCTGACGTGGAGGAAGGGGCGAGAGGGAGCGAGTTTGAAAGAGAGAGAACATGGTTGGCATGGGAAGGAAGAAGAGAGAATGACGTTGAGTTTCGAAGCGGAAGCAGAAGCAGAGACGCGGTTTGTGTTGTGAGGTTTGCGGAGAGAGATGGAAGAATAGAGAGACAAAACTGTGCTCTGCATTTTTCGGAGATCGCAATTCACAACAAACTCTTCGGAGTGTCGCGGTTCTGTCTCGCTTCTCCAACGCTACGGGGTTGTTTGTTGACTGTGACGTGAAGTAGCGAGTTTTAATGGCTGTTACAAATCTAATAAAATAAATTAGAAATATTAATTAATAAAATGTTTGATATATTTAGAAATGCGAAAATAACTGAATATTGTGTCATTGGTCGCAAAATGAATCTACTACTCATTAAAGAAGAACAACGACTTCAGCATGAATCTAGATTCAAACGGGGATATTCCATTATGCTGGCACACAATTCTTATAATATTGTTGTTTCTCTTTGTTAGGAGAAACGGGTCAAATTTGGTCCTCTAAATATTCCTAAAATAATATGACTCAGAACACACAACAATAAAATATGTCATGGAAATTAAGTAATAGTTTGTTTGTTTTTTCTTAATGGAAACATATTTTACATTTATACAAATTAATTATTTATAACTTTCTTACAATTTTCAGAAATTTAATACTTTAAAGTGAAATTAAATTTAAAGATATTCGTGAAAACTGCATGAGAACTACTGCTTTTGGTTTGGAAGTTTGCATGAGGATAGGAACTGAGAAGTAAAGTATGACTTTTGATCTTAGCTTTTGATGGTCACTTTCTTTGCAAATGGGAGGAGTTGGTAATGCTTTATGGTTTTTGAACCTATAATTTCCACCAATATCTAGCCGGCTGCTTTCACTGCGAATATGAATAATTGAATATGAATGTATCAAGATAACAAGAAAAGTTTCACGCGAGTTTATTCAATCATCTTATAAGTTATATTATGTTAAATTAGAACAGTGTGGTTTTAGATTTCAGTTTCTTCCAACTAATCAAACTCTCTTTTAACTCAATCCAATACTCACATTATTTAATTTATCTGTGTTTGTGTATGCAAATTTTAATAAATAGGGAAACACACCAGGTTTTACTTTTGATTGAAATTTATTTAAAATCAAAATAATATGTGTGACACATCTTATTTAATAAAATTTGATGATTATTTTACCATTTTAAATAAATTTTATTTTTAAGAATTTAATTCTAATTCATTCATAGTTATATGGTTTAAATTTATAATTCTCATTTTTTATAATAATCGAAAAATCTCTATACATTTATACATTGTATTATATTATATAAAGAAATAATGTATTTAACCCATTCTAAAAATTAAATTTCAGGGTGTGTTAATTTAAATTAATAATTTGGAAACAAATTTTTGAAATAACGCCAACTTGTATAAGTAGGTGTTTCACCTTCTTCTAACTCCTCATTTTCTCTTCCTAAGTAGCTATCTATGTTCAGAACATATTGTTCTTTGGTGCTTATATTGGTGGATGACTGGATGAGTCTTTAACGACCCACCTCTACAAGTTTTAGTTTTTTTTTTTTTGAACAACCAAACATCATTCAAAATTATAAATAAGAGCACAAGTAGTGCAGGAACAAAAACATATATAGCACTATCCCACCTAGGCAAGGGAAGCCAACTATATATCAGAACCTTACTTAGACCCTCATTTTCTGCATAACATCCCTGAAACACCAACACAACCAATCATAAAGCCCAGTATTGCATCTGAGCAGAACATTTCCACCTGGTCATGACTTCCAACTAATTACACCCACCACTACTAGTACTTCTTTACGTGCTAACGAGGGATCACTTTGTCTTTATAAAGTAATAGAAAAATATACATGTAGAGATTTTAATGCTTTAAGTCAAAATTTAACACAATAATAACTCAAATATATATTTATTTATTTATTTATCTATTTATTTCATAGTGATAAAGTTAATCGATGGTTGAAGGAAGAAAGAATAAAAAAAAGGTTAAAGATTCAATTGCTTCTGTTAACAAAAATTAGACTTATCACTTCTCATTTTCTCGTATTACCTTATGTCTTCCTAATATATGTGTCAAGAAGTTTAGTGGTTTTCTTTAGGGTGAGTTTGTCACATTTCTTAGTGTGTTCTAAGTATGTTTTTCCTTGTTAATTACAATTTTGTAAATTTGAATATGAAACCAAATTTAAAGAATCGAAATTTAATTTTATTCGGATGAACATAATGGTAGGGATGATAATATAGATTTGGATACTATGAGTATTGGCAAAAATATTCTATATGGATAGAATAATTATCCGCACATTAAAATTAAGGATGAAGACGGGTATTTATCCGTAAAATCCCACGGATACGGATATTTAATTAAAATTGTTTTATTATCTATTGATAATTTTTATTATTGTTTTTATATGTTAATTTTGATATTTTTGTCAAATTTTAATTTATATTATATCAATGGATGAAAATAATATATAAATTAAGAAAATAAGAGTTTGCAAAAATACGAAAAAATTAGTTTAAATGATAAGGTGAAAATATTATATTTATTTGTATTTTATTTTTAATTTATAATAAATAATTATAAATTAATTTTTTTTATATAAAGAAATTATTAACTAATTAGTTTCAATAATTTTTTTTTCAAGTTTAATTAAAATTTTTGTTATGAATATAATTTTTATATTAAATGATTATTTTTATAATGTTATTTATTTATGATTTTAAATTTAAAAAGATAAATGTTTGTTTGATATTAATATTATATATTAATATTATTTTATGAATTTTAATTTTATATATAAATAAAATGTGGATATAGATATATAAATATCTAAAAGGTACCAGATTGATAAAATCAAGTAGAAATATTTGTTTCAAACACGGATATAGCCATTATCATCCAAGTGGTAGTCATAAAATACTTTATTTTACTGCAGTTATAAAATACAGTACCTATGTACTTGCTGTTAATAAGAAAACAATACATTAGTAGTAACATGCAGCAAGACAGTTGGGTCTCACAGCATTATTTTTCGATCATATATATTAAGTAGTAGATCCAAGGCAGACGTTGCGCCACGTAGGAAAATTGTGATTAACAAACATTCATTCACATATTTTTCTATTCCCCGTATAATATAAAAATACTATAATCCCATCGACAAAATATCCTATTTGCAACACGTGTACACTTCTTGTCCATACACAACAAAAATGGATAGTGGTCAGACTTGAGAGTTTCAGATACAATCCATATATAGCGAAAGCTCGAATATTTTACAACATAGTACAATCTCCATAATACCCTCAACTAAACGCAAGGACTAGTTTAATATCCATGGATGGAAATTGACAAAAAATGAGAAACTCTCCTTATAATAGTAATGTATAAATAAATAATAAATATAAATACAATGGCTAATTTGGAAAGTTACACTTTAATTTAACTTTAGCCGCGGAAGAGGTTCTTGCGTTGCAGTAGGCACTACACTAGGTAGTACAGTAGTGTGGTACGATGAATGGATTTTGATTGATAAAAATACGATTGGTTTGTGTTTGTGGGGAGAATCAGAAGCATCGCATCGATAGGAGAATGCAATCGTTATCGTTAAGTATGATGAGTCTGAAAAGTAGTAGTTTAGCGAATTTTCTCTTGCTGGGTTCGGAGGCGAGACTCAGAAGAAGGAGTATCATTGTAGCGTGTGCTTCGGAGGGTAGCAGTAGCAGTAGTAGCACCAGCTCCTTTCTCTCTCGGACTCAAACCTACGCTCTCCTTAAGCAACAATTGCAAGTGGCTGCTAAATCCGAGGTTAGTTAGTTACTGTCTTGTTTTCCCTCTTACTTATGGTGCACATTGAAATTGGAGGTAAACACCGTTTTTTTTCTTTAGGATTACAAGGAAGCAGCTAGAATTCGAGACTCGTTAAAGCTATTCGAGGAAGAGGAACCGGTGTTGCGTCTCAGGAGACTACTGAAGGAAGCAGTTGCTGAAGAGAGATTCCAGGTTTCTATTGTTGTGCCAAGTTATTATACTTTGAATTTTCTGTCGGGTTGACCTCAAACTTTTTGCTAACAAACTTTTTATTAATTAGGTCAATTTCATGTCAGTCTGCCGAATAATTCGGGCTCACTCTTTGTCTAGTGAGAGTCGTGTCAATTATTTATTAGAGCATGTGGAGTTCAAGAATTCAATTTAGGTTAATTCACTTAAAGTTAGGTTAATTCTCCACTCACTCAAGAATTCAAACGTTAAGAAGTAAGAACCCCATTTCTTTGCTTGGAAAATTGTTTTTTATTAATGGTTATGGTTAAGCATGTTGTTTATATATGTAACTTTTATAAAAACCCATTTGCTCCAATAGTATTATATAATCAAGTAGCTTAACTTTAAGAACCAATAAGCAAACTTCATTAGAGTTGCTTTTACTAGTGTTTCTCATATAATAAATAACTTGTGTTTCTGTGCTTAGTAACACCACCTTGCTTGAATTTTGATTTGTCTTGCTCGTTCCTCTCAATAAGTTAGACAGCACAGATGACAAATTTACACTGCTTTCAAAATGTGTTGGTTTATTGTTATGTCTGTTACCAATTTTCAAAATTCAATAAATACTGTTTCTTTCAACCTTCAATTCAACCATTAAATGGTGTAATAATAAGTACATATCTCAACTGTCATACCTCTACATTCACTTTTCTTTCTAATCCCCAGCACTCCTCACATTTTTCACCTTGAATTGACAAAACGTGACCTATATTTCTATGTGTGTGTTCTGAGGTATGATTTATGATTCCCTTATTAATTTTACATTTTGACACCTTTTCCTCTCTCTCTTTCCAGGATGCTGCTAGTTATCGTGATGAGCTAAACAAAATTGCCCCACACTCTCTTTTAAAATGTTGCAGTGATGCTACAACATTGGTATGATCCCTACTTTCAGTTAAATACTTTTTTGTCTCCTAGATAGTTCTATCCTGATGTAAGCTATCTCAAGAGAAATACAATTAACAAGGAAAGCAAATTCTCTTTTTTAAACAGTCTCTTAAGTTGATTGCACTGGAACTTCAAGCACACACAAAATATAATCGGAAATCTCATTTTAATTTCTACTTATTCAGGGAATCAGGGTTCAAGTTAGGAGTGTATATATAGAGAGCAGAAGTCAGCCTTCGAAGGGACTATACTTCTTTGCATATAGAATAAGAATTACCAATAACTCAGATCACCCTGTTCAACTTCTTAGAAGGCATTGGATTATAACTGATGCTAATGGGAAAACGGAAAATGTCTGGTGAGTTAATTACTCTTCTCTTTTAATATATTGTTGTTATGCTTCTAAAGTGTTATTCTTTTTCCTTTTAAATCCATGGGGCACTTAGTTAATGACAGAACACAATTACTTTGATCCTGGTAGTTTAGTTAACCCCATTTAATAAAAAAACGACTGTTGTTTTAAACTCACGGGGACTGAAATTCTACATGACTTCTGTACTTTATTTTCCACATGACAGGGGAATTGGAGTTGTTGGCGAACAGCCATTAATACTTCCTGGGAATAGTTTCGAATACTCTTCAGCATGCCCACTGAACACGCCAAATGGTAGAATGGTAAGATTTTTGTTGTTGTTGCAATTCCCTGAGGTAATCAGAATTGATCTGACTATTTGAGTAAGGTGGTGATATTTGGTAATTGATAATAATTTTACCTTTCTATCAAATAGAGAGTATAAGAGATTCTAATGCTTTAGGTTTTGTGCAATCAAATAGTAATATAACTATAACCACGGAGAAAGATAAAAGCACCAGATTTCCTCCCTTTTATTTGCTTCAATCAGATAAATTTTATACTTAAATTGTCAACATGCCAGAGCTGGGTTTCTGTAGAAGTTCTTATCTATAAACATACGTGCCATTAAGTTTGAGTAGATGCAATGCTGTCATGATTTCAAACCGACCAACATGTCTTACCATAGGAAAAAGAAAGCTAAAGTAAAAGCCTTATTGAAGCTCGTGTTTGGCATGCTTCAGTGTGGGTGATTGTTTCATGGTTGCATCCTATTTCTCAATGTTTCATGAATACTTTTAATGTTACCACAGAATGAGTTGGCATCATTGGATTTTAGCTAGTTTCTTCATCAGAATGGAAATTGATGGAAAATTGTAATTAAGACCCTGAAAATTATTTAGATTCATTGATTGCATTTGCTTGTTTTACTCGAGATGAATTTCAACTTTCAAGGATATCTAGATGAGTCTTCATCATATCCCACATAAAACCAGGCTTTTATATCATAATGCAGGAAGGTGACTATGAGATGATCCATGTTGAAAGAGAAGGCTCGCGATCATTCAATGTGGCCATTGCCCCGTTTTCTCTCTCTCTGCTTGGAGATGATGAAGGTTCTACTATTTGAAATTGAACTGCAGCATCACCTTTTGCAACATGTAAATTATTATCATTCTCATTGCCACTCCAAAGTATTAAAGCAGGCTACGTGCTTTATTAATTAATTGTAAATTTTCTGATTGTTACGTACAAAAATGATCAGCATACATTTGTATTTTATTGAAATCAAGAAAGAAATCAATATTTAAGAGTTGTGTGTCACTTGGAGAAACAAAGCAAAGAACATTTGCAAAACAAAATTGTGGCCATGTCCTGAGCTAATTCTTGAATGTCGGAATCAAGAAGGTGACACATAACCTAATACCCGACAAAAATTATCTCCCTTTTAATTAATTTAAAAACGCATTTTTTCCTCCAAAGTCTTGTTAACTTTGATGAAATTGTTAAGATTGTTAAAAAAATGAAATGAAATAATATTAAATTGTATTATTTGAATTGCTTAAAATAAATAAATTAAAATATAATGGAACATGTTAAAATACATTTTATTGTTTTCATCTAAAACTTTTCTTTTCCTCTTTATTCTTCCCATATAACCATATGAATCGAAACTATTTTTTATTTTAAATTTTATACCATCTAAAAATATTCAAATAATAAAATGGCAAATTTGTCTTATTTCATTATATATATAAAAAAGAAATATTTAAAAATAATCTAATAATAAAAAAATATCTAAACATAACTCAATATAGACAATCAATTCAATTAAATTCCACTCCATTTGATTCTACATCAATAGTTAAAGTAAAAGCAATTGCTTCTTCGTTAATTTGACGAGGATTTTAACCAAAAAAGGTGGATATGTGATCCATAACCAAAACACACACTTCATCTCCACAAATTCTTTTGTCTTAGCTTTCTTCCTCATATCTAATTTTCTATGCATAGGCAGAGCATAGCAGAAGCGTGTTTGGCACCTCAAAACCAAACCTTTACCAAAAATACCATCCTCCAGCTGTCAAGCGTGTCAAGTCAAGCCTGGTCTCACCTGTGGGCCCCCATTCAATTTCCTAAAGAAAAGCACCTAAGTCTCAGTTATCTTTTAAAACCACACTAGTATTATATTATTTATTTTATTTTATATATTTTGTTTTTTTTTTTCCTTTATTATGAAAAATTTATACACATTTGTTTGTCAAATAGAACTCCTCTAATTGGAAACACTTCTCAAGACACGGTGGCTGCTAATTCTTCATGCATAACGAGTCAATGGCATTATTTCTTCCCCAAATCAGTCTTTGATGATTGCCAATGTGTTCCTAATAATTTGGACCTCCCTAATAATAATAGTAATAGACATTCTCCATTTGAATCATTATTCATTAGTAATCACGTTCCAAATCATTGGTAGCAAACCTTGATCCAACCTAATATACCTATATTCCACACACTTAAAGCATCTATATTTTCATCTCTCCAACAAATCTGATTCAATTTCTATGGAAAGTAAAACTGAATTTTGAGATGTTTTGTTAAATAAAAAAATATATTTTACTTTTTTTTTTGCCATGTGATTCCTTTCTCTGGTAGTTAAGTACTTTATTTCTTTTTCAGCAAGACATGACTCATGCTAGGTAAAAATTAAAAAAAACCATTATTCTTGGAATACATGAAGCATCTTAGCTCCAAGCATTCTAATACAAAATCCAAATACTACAATTGTACCCTGTCCCTGGTCCCTTTTTTTTATCTGTCTTTCTCTCTGTCATTAAAAAAGAAATATAGCAAGGTTATTAACCCAAGAAGGGTTCACAGAAACATGCATGTCTTTTGGGTCATGGGCCATGACTAGTTTAAAATTTGCATGGGAATACGGTGATCAAGGCTGCAATCAGATTTTGTTGGATAAAAATAAAAGCAATAGAAGAAGCTTGTGCTCCAAGCACACCTTTAATAGTTTTCTGTATACAAAAGCAAAGCATCTCTTCTCACTCCTCCACACTGTTTGCTTTCCCTTGCAAGTTTCAATTCAACCTTTTTCTTTTAATTACAGTTTTCTTAGCTGCCTCTTTTTTTCCTTTATAGACCGATTAATATACAATTAACATTTGTCGGTTGCATCTTTATCGTGCAAAGCAAAATCTACCAAAGTTTAGAATTAGAATCTCCACCTTATCCGATAACTAATAAACAATTAGTTAATGTTGTTAAGTTAAAATGGGTCAAGAGTTCAACCTTTTAGTCCTCTCTGGCCCAAAACTTTTGCAGCTGTTCCTTGTTTGAAATGCATGAGAAATCCATGTCATGTGTACTTTTCCTCATTAGGCCCCACTTTTGATCTCATAGAATAGAATAAAAGAATGGTCCTCCCTCATAATAGCTCTCATTCCAATGTTTCAGTTCTATATAGCTCCTTGTTCTCTCTGAGCCACCATTAATTACATTCTATTTTTTCATTCTTCAATAGCATTGGTTTGGTGACATTTTCCTAAGTGGAAGAAGCATAACTAGTTAACAAATAACAACACCATCTCAGCTTCTGAAGTAGCGAAATGAGGTTTGTGACAGGCTCTCCCAAAGGCACGTGGCAACCCATTATGACTTCGGATACAACCACACATAATTACTGGCTGAATTGGAGGGTTTTGGTTTGTGCCATTTTGGTTCTGTTTTCAGCTATCGTTTCTTCATTGGTTATATTGAAGTATGAAGTTTCACGGAAGAAAGCAAGAAATGGTGACAAGGAAGAAGGCCTGCAAGAAACATCATCAACTTTGTACGAGGATGAAATTTGGAGGCCTTGTTTGAAAGGAATCCACCCAGTTTGGTTGCTGGGGTTTAGAGTTTTTGCGTTTGTTGTTCTTTTGGTGCTTCTCGTGCTCACTGCTACTGAGGATGGAGGAAGCATTTTCTACTTTTACACTCAGTGAGTTTTCATTCCCTTTTTTTAACTTTTTTGTGTCAAAATTTGAAATGGATTAATGCACATTATATATGTATGTGAACTTTTCATAATACAATTATGGGAGAAAATGAGAAGTTAAAACAAATCGAAATTGTAAATTAAAATTAAGTTATGCATCTTAACTTTTTTTCTCTATACTGTGAGAGATGTTTGATTCTACACTTGGCCTTTGTGTGTAGTAGTTCTGCTTTAAGCATCATCCTATATTGTTGGTATCGAACATGAAAGCAGAAGGCTGTGACTGGAACACAAATTTGAAAACTTATTAATCTTTAAACAGAGTTAATTAATCTCAAATCAAAACGAAGCTAGTAGTTTTGCTAGATGAAGCTTTTGTGATCGTTGTTTTGTGTGTCTAAGATAACAAGTGTTTTTTACCTGATTTAAAATGCCAATTGAAGGTGCTACCGTTTAAAAAAAAAAAAAGAAGAAGCCTATTTCACCTCTTAATGTATTGATTAAGCTATCCGGGATATCTTTTTTGGCATTTGATTATTGATTTTTCCTTCTTTTGCTTTTTGTTGCTTTGAAACAGGTGGACTTTTGCTGCAGTCACAATTTATTTTGGGGTAAATACTTCTACAAAGGGCCTAATATATAATTTTCCATCAGATATGTTACTCATGTCTATAATCTAGAGTACTAATTAACATTGTATGTTTGATGTTGTTGTAGCTGGGATCTTTGCTCTCCATGCATGGATGTTACCAACATCTTAAAAAAGCCAGTGGTGATAAGGTTGGAAACGTAGATGGAGATGCAGAACAGGGAATTTATGATGCTCCTACACCCCCACAGAGTTCTAATCCATCAAACCATGAAAAAGGCTTAGGTGCTCCACAAGAACATCTTGTTCGCCAACCTGCAGGCACCTGGGGTTATATCTTTCAAATATTATTCCAGGTAAACTTGGAGCAGATCACAGGCTATGAGTCTGTTTGGATATAATACTAGAAGTGTTTTTGACAACTTTTCTACTGAAAAATTATCTATATTTCTGATAAAAAAGTTTTCAAAATCACGTCTAGTTTTCAAACATGTTTTTAGTGTAAGTTAAAAGTGATGAACTCAACTTTTACTCTTTTAGTATATCTTTATCTTTTCTACCCTTCATTAACATTTTCAACCAAACATAACGTTAATGACAAACGAGATGACACATTTTTATAAAAGCTTTTGGCACTGGCTACCTAAACTATTTTTTTGCTTTTTTGTGAACAGATGATTGCAGGCGCTGTAATGCTCACAGATTGTGTGTTTTGGTTCATATTTGTTCCGTTCCTAACCATCAAAGACTACAACATAAATTTGGTAAGTACCATGTATGACTCTATAATTTGTTAATTTTTCTTTTATAACTTAAGCATAGATAGTTGTATTATTATACCTGTGTTACTTTTCTTACCAAAAAAAGAGGAGACATTATTGAGAATGAAAGCTAAATCATAAGTAAAATTGTCATGTCATATGGCAGCTAATAATCAGTATGCACACCATCAATGCTGTTTTCCTACTAGGAGATACGGCTTTAAATTCCTTGGTGAGTTTCTACATTTTATTCCATTTAATTGATGACTTTCATTGGATACGGTGATATGCATATAAGCATATAACATATTCGACTCTTACCCTTTTTTTTAACTTCTTCAGAGGTTCCCTTGGTTTCGAATAGGATACTTTTGCATGTGGACAATCACATACGTCATTTTCCAGTGGATTGTTCATGCTATAGTTAAACTCTGGTAATTAATAACCCTCATTTGTTTGTTTTTTTAATCACTATGGAAACATCATTGTCTAATATATGTTAATTTCGATCTTGTCCTGGAAATCAAAACAGGTGGCCATACCCTTTTCTTGATTTGTCATCCCCTTATGCTCCACTATGGTATAAGTTGTTATTTTATATTTCTTTTCTGTATCATTTAATTTATGTTTCAACTTTCAAGTGCCTCTATCTAATGTATCTGATTCTGATGAACTGTTTGTGGATATAGGATATTTTGATGTCTGTTTCTCACTGAAAATTGTAATTGATTTTTCAGCTACTTTTCCATGGCATTGCTGCATGTTCCGTGCTATGGCATATTCGCTTTGATAATGAAGCTGAAACACAGCGTGCTGTCGACGCGGTACCCTGACTCGTACCTATGTGTCACCACATGACTCTTCTTCGGCTTGAGAAGTAGTAGCTAGTAAGAAAATAGTCAAGAAGGATTATATTGACAAGTTTGGTCTAGGTGCACAAATATACAGCAAACCAAAGTATATAAGTTTTTGTTTTTTGTTTTTTTGGTTATGTATGGTGAACAAGTATATAAGTATATCAATTTTGGCCGTTACTTTCTGTCGGCACTTCTCAAGAGATGGCATGTATTTAATGTAATGTAATAGACCATGAATGCTAAGAACTATAATATGAGTGCATTCTCTTAAAAAAAAAAAAAACTGAGTGGATTCTTTGATTGATTCCAGGATTATCGTTAGTATTAGCAAAGTCACGGGTTTAATCAGTAATCGTAGACTTTTAAAGTATATAGTTTTGTTTAACTTTGTGTTATGGGGGGCACCTTTTCTCTTAAGTCAGCATTGCTCATCCTAGAACAATACTATTGACTTGTGAGCAATTGTTGGGAAGGTTATCTCACCTTTACCTAATTAATCCAAACTATAAAACAAACCTCCTTAAACCTAACGTGACATCAACTCTTAAATTGAGGAACATGAGATAAGAATAATATTTACACTTAAATATGACAAAAAATATATTCACACTTAAATAACGACACACAAAGGCGCACGATCATATGTCTTCTCAATCCTCCTGAAATACAACTACGCAACGAATTTTTCTGCCAATATCATCTATAAATAAATTACATTTTTTTAAAGTATGAATAACTTCACTTATTTTTTACTATCTTTTAAACACTTTCTAACTTAGCGTTAGAGTCTATACTGACTATACATGTGACTTTCTAATTTTGTTTATTTATAAAATATTGAAATTTAATTATATAAAAAAACCAAATGCTACAAATATAAAATATAAAAATATAAAAAATAAAAAATAAAAGTAAAATAAAGAGTAATTTTAAAAACTAAAATTTAGACAAAACAACTAATATGAAATGATTAAAGTGGAACTACTTTTATATTATATATAATCATATATTCCATTTAATTGTACAATTAATTGAACTATAATTTAAGTGAAATGCAATTATATATCCAAATGTATCATACATTCAAGTTTTAATACATCCGTAGCAACTTGGTACCTGAATTTTTTTAATCAAGTTTTTAAACTAAAAAAATATAATTACATTCTGATCTCTTACAATTTTTTGTAATTAAGTTATTTTTAATTTGTAATAGGTTTTAATATGCGAAACTAACAGAAAAATAATAATTTATGAAAAATTTACTAATTTCAAAGACCCATTTATAAAAAAAAGTAAAATATCAAGTACTCAATTACGATATTTTTTTAAAATTAATTAGCCACGTATTATACATCCAAAATCCACACTTCAAAATTAGAAGAGACACTTTTTATCGTCACATTCATTTATTTTTTATTTTTTTTATGTTAGAAAAATATTTTCCAATAATTAATCGAAGTTATTTATTTCCTTCAAAAAAAAAAATCGAAGTCTATTTTTATTAGGTCCATCAAAATCAAAACGCAAAGTTTTACTCCACCAATTTTCGTTGGTCTAATAAAAGCCTAAAACCCTAAACCCATTTAACGCTGAAAGAACAGAGAGTAACAGAGCACCCAGTCATGGCGAACACAAACGACGCTGGCGTCGAAGCCCTACGGCGGCTGAAGGCGACGGAACCACCGTCCTGGCTCGCTCCTAACCCGGAGCTGTCGGAATCTGCTCGAACTGCATCGCAATACTTGTTCTCTTCCCTAAAACCGTTTTCCCCAAAATCGCCACTGGACCAACTCCTCGTGGAAGGTTTCGACGCTGAGCAGATATGGCAGCAAATCGACCTCCAATCGCAGCCTCTGTTATCCACCCTTCGCCGCCGCGTGAAGCAGCTGATGGAAAACCCCGAAGAGATTTCCCAGCTGAAGGTGCCTTTGGAAGTTGGGAACAAGAAGAAGGAAAACAATCGAGCCGAGTGGGAAGAAGAGAGTGACGGGTTTGACGAGGAATTGGATGAGGATGAGGATGAGGAGGATGAAGAAGAGGAGGGAGAAGGAGTAGGAGTAGAAGAAGAAGAGGAAGAAGAAGAAGAGATGGGGGATAAAGAGGAAGAGGATGAGAAAGGTGATGGCATTGAGGATAAGTTCTTGAAAATAGATGAATTGACAAAGTACTTAGAGAAGGAGGAAGAGGATTTCGAGAATGGTGAGGCAGACAGAGAAGGTGAGGAAGAAGATGATGATGACGAGGAAAGTGATGAGGTGAGTCTGCTCTTTGCTTTGTTTGATTTTCATTACCATTTTTTCGGGTTTTAAAACACGATCATCAGATTAACCCGGTCTTAATTGGTTATTGCTTATTAATTAAGTGGTTTCTGACTCATTCTAATTGTACTTATCTAGGAAGGTGATTTTGGGGTTGATGATGATGAAGATGAAGAAGTGGAAGGCGTGGGCAATGCAAGGTGTTTATTTTTTTCCTCCCAGTTTTCCACTAGAGAACATAAAAAAAAGGATATTCGTCTATTTTAAGCTTGCAACTTAAGTTATTGCTTATAGCACTAATCTGTAATTTCACTTATGGGTCAATGAAATTCACAAGTAAAAGCTTTAAATTACTTCACTTCAGTTTAATGATCATTGTTCCACAAATATCTATTGATATTACATGTATGTCTTGTTCTTGGATAGAATTTTTGTGGTGATGTGTGAATAACAGGTCTAGGCATATGGTAGTACTAGTATAGAGTTGTGATTTTAAAGCTTAACACTTGTCACATGGCAACATGATATGCATTGTCTTATCTCTCTTTTTTCTTTTGATATTGTTTTTAAGGATGGGAGGGTCAGCCTCCTACTAAATTTGTAGAAAAATCAAAGCCACTTGCTCTTTAGCTGACCATAAAATAAATAAATTAAGCTAGTTTAGGTGTTATATAGATATATATTATAGATGTGATTTTTTTTTTTTTAATTCTACTATTTACCTGCATGAGTCCCATGTTGGTTACTCCCATGCTAAGTGAAGACTCTAGCCATTGGCCCTGTCATCAGCCTTGCATTTCCCTCTATTCACTTACTGGAAGCTAGTTTGTCCATCTCTGTTATGCTGGATTACCTCTTTCAAATGCGAAGAGAATCAAGAGATCATTACTGGAGCCGTGGAGTGTGAGTACCATCTTGGCTGGACAAGAAACATGAATTCCCATTTGTAGCTGAGGGCTGAGGTGTAATCAGGCTCACACCATCCATACTCATATTTAATTAATTAAATTAATTATTATATTAATTATTCTGGGGTTTGTTTGTCGTGATGTATTTGCTTTAATATTAAGTTCTCAGTTCTCACCAATCATATGTTATGCAATTGACTGGGTACTGCTTTTTAATTATATTACTCCTTGTAATTGCTTACTAATTTACATGATTTTGCTCTATGTCTTGCTGAGTTCATCTTTTCATCTGTTTCTGTCAGGTATGAAGACTTCTTTGGAGGTAAAAAGGAAAGGGGACCAAAAAGAAAAGCTCAGGTACTTCAGGAATCTGAATATTCTGATGATGAAGATGACATGGAATTTGACAACAAGGTCTCTCTCTCTCTCTCTATATATATATATATATAACATTTATTTAGAAAACAACTTTCTTATTCTTTTGTTTTTACACATGTATGCAGACGAAAGGGACTGCATCTGCCCATGAAAAGAAACTGGAAAAAATTCAGTCCAAGATAGAGCAGATGGAGCAAGCTAACATAGATCCTAAAACATGGACTATGCAGGGTGAGGTAATAAATTAGTCCCTTACTTTTTTTTATCTGCTTTATTTGTAGGTTGCGTATGTTGGCCCTTTTTGCTACTCTGGTGTTAGATTATTGATTGTTGATTTTATGTCAGGTAACTGCTGCAAAGAGACCCAAGAATAGTGCATTGGAAGTTGATCTAGATTTTGAGCACAATGTGAGGCCTGCTCCTGTAATCACTGAAGAAGTTACAGCTTCAATTGAGGATATGATTAAGAAAAGGATTATTGAGGTAACTAATATGTTGAACTAACATGGTTTGGACTTCTACTATATTACATCATGTTATTTACATGAATGGAAGTTGATATCTGGATGGAAACTTATACAATTTATGTAAAAAGTTGGGTGTGTGAGTTGATTATTCAACTGCTGCTACCACCAAGTAATACATGAGACTACAAGCACTTACAAACACTATGTTTGTTTCTAATTTACACTGTTTATTGTAGGGGCATTTTAATGATGTTCAAAGGGTTTCTAAATTGCCATCTAAAACGCCCCGGGAAGTTAAAGAGTTGGTAAGTCTTGTTTTACTGAAATAAATAGAATATTTAAGGTTCAACTTCATGTCTATCTATATCTATATGTAACTAAACAAGTCATTTCATTTTCGTTATGGATACAGGATGACAATAAAAGCAAGCAGGGCCTTGCTGATGTTTACGAGGTCTGTATTGCTTAGTTATATGTTTTGCAACATTGGAAACCCTATTATTAATTCCTCAAGGTGTTGTACATTTTGTCCTTGTGATGTTCCTCAGTTTTTTTTTTAATTGTTGACAGCAAGAATATGTTCAGAAGACAGATCCTGCTTCTGCTCCGTTGTCATTCAAAGATGAGCAAAAGAATGAGGTGCATATATCAAATGCTTAGTTTTTATTTATATTACTATTTAGTCTCTTTCTAATTTGTTATGTGCTTCATTTCCTCATGTATTATACAATGTTGTGTAGCCATCCTTTTATATATTTTATTACACATTGAATTTTGTACCTTGTACTTGTGATCAGGCAAGCATGCTGTTTAAGAGACTCTGTCTGAAGCTGGATGCCCTTTCTCATTTTAACTTTGCTCCAAAACCTGTATGACATCAACGTTCTTATTATCTCTTGATAGACAATATACTCGTCACTTGAAATTTCTGTCTTACTTGCCTTGAATTGAACTGGACAGGTTATAGAGGACATGTCTATTCAAGCTAATGTGCCTGCTCTTGCAATGGAAGAAGTAAAGAGCTATTATTTTATCAAATTTATGTTTCTGCTTCTTCCATTTATCAGATACTGACAATGTATTATGCCTTCCATGGATAGATTGCACCTGTGGCTGTTTCAGATGCTGCTATGTTGGCTCCTGAAGAGGTATTTGATGGCAAGGGTGATATTAAGGAAGAAACAGAGCTTACAAAGGAAGAAAGGAAAAGAAGGAGAGCTAATAAGAAAAGAAAATTTAAAGGTATCATCAGTTATGCAATAAAAGTATCTTCCTGGTGACTGGCATATAACATAATAGAGATTATGGTGTTCAATACTTCATTACCAGTATATGCAAAGTTGCACACCATATGCATATGATTGTTCTAGGAGGAAAGCTACCAAGCATTTTCTTTTGTACAAGACACTATCTTCATATGTATTTCATTATTAATTAACAAACTTTTATGGTTACAGCTGAGGGAGTAAAACAGACGAATAAGAAGGCACAAGAAGGCGCAATTCAGTAGCCAAGTTGATGGTATTTTTTTTAAATGTCCCTTTTATACTAGGTCTAAGAAATTTGACATTAGCCTCACTTTTATATTGAATGTGTCAAAAAAGTCAATTTGTTGTCAGTTAGCACATTGTTTGATGAAAAGTAAAACTATAACTTCGCAATGTCTGTTCGATTATGAATTCCCAAATGTCATTATCTTGTTATCTCAGGAGTTGGCTATATTCCTTTTCTTTTTGAATTTTGGCTGCCTTTTATAAAGTTATGGTAGAAGACACATCTATTATGACTGGAACTTTCTTGCTTTCTGTCATAACTCCCACCAAATCCTGCATAATATTGAAATTTTAGGTAGATATAGTATCCCTTGAGGTAGATTCAATTGGTTGTAGATTGCAATCTCAATTACTTCCAAATTAAGCCTGACTAAAAATGTTTTAGTGAGACTGGTGGTATCTGGACAGTCTACCCTCTGGGTACAACTCCATTTATATCTTAGTCTTTAGATATAATGACAAGTTGACTACACATTGAGGTGAGGTGACTGCCAACCATGGAATGAGTAGCCAGATGTAGTTTAAAGAAATTTTCCAAAAGATGACGTGTTGTAGCTTCTCACCTTGAATCTCCCTGAATCTTTGCAGGGTGAAGAACAATGCCAAATTTTATACGATTGTTTACTGAAGCTGCACAACTAACAACAATAAGTTCAAGGGGGAGCCCGTGCAAAAATAGAAGTAAAATAGATATGGAAGAGGATTTTTGTGGAGTCAACCATGATAAACGAGCAATGCCATTCATACGTGTGACAGTGGCAGATGAAAGTAACTTGAATGCTCTCTATAGTTGGCTGTTTTGGTTGTTCCTTGAATTATTGGTTAATATCAAAACACATGGATAGGAGGGTCACTGTTTATTTGCTTTTCCTGCTACTTATTGTTACAAGTTCGTAGCAGCGGTATTTATTTTGTGCTACATTTTGTATTCTTTAATTATATTCACAGCTGATATGTTGTATTGGTCTGCACCTTCTAGCTAATGGCAGATAGTTGAACCTTTAATTCTCCAAACCAACGGGACATAAATTGTTGGAAAATTTTGCTTTTGATGCTTTCGCTTGTAAAGCTGTTTGAAGTTGCAAATCTTTTATTCTCTCTTGAATTCTTGGTATGGCATTGCTGTCTAGGGATCGGCATGTGTTGATTTTAAACAGATCCATTTCTATTGGTCTGCTGTTTGCATTGCCGATGACAGGTAATTACACATTGGAAAGAACCAATGAGAAATAAGGAAATGGTTAGAAAATTTCGATGCTTCCACTTGTAAAACTTTGATGCTAAATCTAGGTTTCCTTCAATACTTGATATGCAAGATAGTGTTGTCTACGGTTGGACATGGGTTGTAGTTTCATACAAGTTTTTTTTTTTTTTTTTGCTTTCAATACTTGATATCCTTGGAAGTAAATGTGCCTCTAATTTGCTTTTGCAAAATTTCTATCTTCAATTTTTATTTTCATTAAACGTAGATTTTACTTTTAAGACTTTTTATTATTATTATTATTATAAGCTATAATTTTATATATTAATATATATTTTTTCATATATTTGTCAATTATTTTTAAATTTAATATAAGTAGTTGTTAATAAAAGTAAGGCATAATATATGTATAAGTAAGTTAAATGTAAGTGTTTAAGGTTTATGATATTAAAGTTTTAGATTTTAATGATTTAAGGTTCATTGTTTTGAGTTTAATATTCATGATTTATTGTTTCATGATTTTAGGATTCATTAATTTACTTTCATGGTAAGGGGTTTAAGAGTTTTGAGTTTATAGTTTTAGGTGTGTACAATTTGTGATTTATAATTTTAGGGTTAAGGATTCATAGTTTAAAGTTTTATGATTTTATAATTAAGGATACGATTTTAAGGTTTTTGATTTTATGGTTTCATACTTTAAGATTTATTATTACAATGTTTATGGTTTTTTGTTTTATGATTTAGGGTTTAGGATTTAGTGTTTGGGATCCATGATTTTTGGTTTTATGGTATAAAATTTAAGGTTTTATTGTTTATGATTTATATGTTATGGTTTTAACGTTGTAGATTTATAATTCAAGATTTAGGGTTCATGATTAAGTGCTTAGGGTTTAATGTTTATGTGTCATGTCTACATGGTTTAGGGTTAAGGGTTTATTGTGCATGAATTATAGTTTTATGGTTTAGGACTTACAATGTTAGAGTTTAATGTTCGCCATTATGGTTCAAGCTTTAGACTTTAGGATTTTAGAGTTTCGAGTTTCAATTTAATGCTTCATGGGTTTGGTTTTAAGGTTCAAGTATTCAATGTTTGGGGTTTCATAGTTTATGATTTCATGGTTTCATGGTTTATAGATTATGGTTTGGGGTTTCAGGTTTGGGTCCATGATTTATAGTTTTAAGGTTTGGGGTTTCATGGTTTGGGATTTTTATATAATGGTTTCATGGTTTTATGATTATAGTTTATTTATTGTGCATGATTTAAAGTTTTAGGGTTTAGGATTTAAGGATATGAATTTTAGTATTTATGGTTTCATCATGATTTAGATTTTAAGGTTTCAATGTTTAAGGTTTTCAGGTTTAGTGTTTCAAGTTCACTATTTTAAGTTTTTAGGATTTAATGTTTAATGTTTTTCATAGTTAAGGGTTGGTGTCCAAGGTTTATGATTTAAGATTTTATGGTTTCTTGTTTTAGGATATCATGATTTAAAGTTCATGATATATATGGTTTTAGGGTTCATTTTTTTAGGATTTAATGTTTATGCTTCAGGTTTATGCTTTAGGATTTTAAGATTTTGTGTTGCATGGTTTATGGTTTTATGATTTATGATTTAAGGTTTCATTCCATGGTTTATGATTTAGGATTTCATAGTTTATGATTTAGTATTTAAGGCTTCATTTCATGATTTACAATTTATGGTTTCATTTAATGGTTTATGATTTGGGATTTCATTTAGGATTAAGGTTTCATAAATGAAACCATAAATACAAATTTAGAGTTTTATGAATTAAACCTTAAGTTATCCTAATTTTGGGTTTCATGAATATAAACCTATAGATTTGGGATTTCGAAGTTGAAACCAAAAATAATGATTTAAGGTTTCATGAATTAAATCCTAGGAATTTGAGATTTTATAAATGAAACTTTAAATTATCCCAATTTAGGTTTCCACAAGGGTTAATGGTTTCATGAATGAAAACCTAAATCATGATTTAAGGTTTCATGAATGAAATCCTAAATAATAATCAAGGGTTTCTTGAATGAAACTTTAAAGATTTATGGTTTCATGAATGAAACACTAAATAATAATTTAAGGTTTCACTCATGAAACCCTAGGATTTAAAGTTTCACTATGAAATCTTAAATCCTTAAAGTTTGAAATCCTAAATTATTATTTATGATTTTATTTATGAAATCTTAAACTAGGACAAATTAAAGTTTTTATTTAAGGTTTCATTCATGAAACAATAAATCCTTATGTTTGGAAACCCTAAATTATTATTTATAATTTTATTCATGAGACCCTAAACCATTTGGGTATCATTCATTAAACCCTACATTAGGATAATGGTTTTCATTTAAGATTAAGGATTTCATAAATGAATCATAAATCCTAATTTAGGGTTTCCTGAATGAAATATTAAATTATCTTAATTTGGAGTTTCATGAATGAAACCCAAAGGAATTAGGGTTTCGAAGTTGAAACCCCAAATACTAATTTATGATTTCATGAATAAAACCTTAAGGATTTGAGATTTCATGAATGAAACTCTAAATTATCTTAATTTAGGGTTTCATAAGGGTTAAGTGTTTTGTAGGAATGAAATCCTACATAACAATTTAGGGTTTCATAAATGAAAACCTAATTAATACTATAAGGTTTCATGAATGAAATCTTAAATATTTAGAGTTTCAATCAAATAAAAAAATCATATTTGGGTTTCATTCATGAAATCCTAAATTCTTAAGATTTGAAACCTTAAATCTTTAAGGTTTGAAACTACAAATTATTATTTATGATTTCATCCATGTTTCATTCATGAAACTCTAAATTCAGACAATTTAAGGTTATTATTTTGGGATTCATTTATGAAACAATAAATCTGTAGGTTATAAAACCCTAAATTATTATTTATAATTTCATTCATGATACCCTAAACCAATTCAGTTTCGTTCATGAAACCTTAAATTATAATTATTTAGGGTTTCATTCATTAAACTTAAATTAGAATTATGAGTTTCATTTAGGATTATGAGTTTTAGAAAGAAACCCTAACTCCTAATTTAGAGTTTCAGGAATGAAACATTAAATTATCTTAATTTTGGGTTTCATGAATGAAACCTTAAGGATTTAAGGTTTCATTGAAACTTTAATGAAACCTTAAATCCGTAGGGTTTGAAACCCTAAGTTATTATTTATGATTTCATTCATGAAACCCTTTGTTAGGACAATTTAAGGTTGTTATTTAGTGTTTCATTCATAAAACCATAAATCCTTATGTTTTAAAACCCTAAATTACTATTTATAATTTCATTTATGAAATCAAATCCATTTAGGTTTTATTTATTAAACCCTAAATTAGGATTTGGGGTTTCATAATTGAAACTTTAAATCCTAATTTGGGGTTTCATGAATGAAACCTTAAATTATCCTAATTTGGGTTTTCATGATTGACACCCTAAGGATTTGGGGTTTCAAAGTTGAAACCTTAAATGAATAAAACCTTAAGGATTTAGGGTTCCATTAGTAAAACTTTAAATTATCTTAATTTAAGGTTTCTTAAGGGTTAACTATTTTCATGAATGAAATCCTAATAATGATTTATAGTTTTATGAATGAAATCTTAAGAATTTCGATTTTCATGAATGAAATCTTAGGATTTAGGTTTTCTTGAATGAAATCCAAAATAATAATTAAGGGTTTGAAAATGAAACCCCAAGGATTTATGGTTTCATAAATGAAATCTTAAATATTTATAGTTTCAATGAAACCCTAAATCCTATTTTGGGTTTCATTCATGAAACTCTAAATCCTTAGGATTTGAAGCCCTAAATCTTTAAAATTTGAATCCTTAAATTATTATTTATAATTTCATTCATGAAATCCTAAACCATTAGGGTTTCATTCCTAAAACCCTAAATTAGGACAATTTAAGGTTATTATCTAAGGATTCAATCATGAAATCATAAATCCTTTGGTTCTAAAACCTTAAATTATTATTTATAATTTCATTCAAGAAACCCTAAACCATTTAAGTTTCATTCATGAAATCCTAAAGATTTGGGATTTTGAAGTTGAAACCTAAAATAATGATTTACGATTTCATGAATGAAACCCTAAGGATTTGGGACTGCATAAATGAAACTATAAATTATGTTAAATTAGGGTTTCATAAGGGATAAGTGTTTCGTGAATGAAACTCTAAATAATGATTTAGGATTTTATGAATGAAATCTTAAGGATTTAGGTTTTCATGAATGTAATCCTAAATAATAATTAAAGGTTTCATGAATGAATCCTAAAGATTTATGGTTTCATGAATGATATCTTAAATAATAATTAAGAATTCACAAATGAAAAGCTAAATAATGATTTAGGGTTTCATGAATGAATGAAACACTAAATATTTAGTTTCATTGAAACCCTAAATCTCATTTAAGGTTTTATTCATTAAATCTTAAATCCTTAGGATTTGAAACCTTAAATTATAATTTATAATTTTATTCATGAAACCCTAAACCATGGGTTTCATCCTAAATTTGGACAATTTAAGGTTATTATTTAGGGTTTCATTCATGAAACCATAAATTCATAGGTGTTGAAACCCTAAATTATTATTTATAATTTCATTTATGAAACCAAACTCATTTAGGTTTTAAACCCTCAATTAGGATTTTGGGTTTCATTTAAGATTAAAGGTTTCATAATTGAAACTTTAAATCCTAATTTGGAGTTTCATGAATAAAACCTCAAATTATCATAATTTGGGGTTTCAAAGTTGAAACACTAAATACTGATTTAGGGTTTTACAAATGAAACCCTAAGGATTTGGGGTTCCATTAGTAAAACTTTAAATTATCTTAATTTAAGGTTTCATAAAGGTTAACTATTTCATGAATGAAACCCTAATAATGATTTACAATTTCATGAATGAAATCTAAAGGATTTAGATTTTCATAAATGAAATCTTAGGGAGTTAGGTTTTCTTGAATAAAATCATAAATAATAATTTAGGGTTTCATGAATAAAAATCTAAATAATTATTTAGGGTTTCATGAATGAAATCTTAAATATTTAGAGTTTCAATAAAACCCTAAATCATATTTTGGGTTTCATTCATGAAACCCTAAATCCTCAAGGTTCGAAATCCTAAATATTTAGGGTTTGAATCCTTAAATTATTATTTACAATTTCATTCATGAAATCCTAAACCATTAAGGTTTCATTCCTAAAACCCTAAATTAGGACAATTTAGGGTTATTATTTAAGGATTCAATCATGAAACCATAAATCCTTTGGTTCTAAAACCCTAAATTATTATTTATAATTTCATTCAAGAAATCTTAAACTATTTAAGTTTTATTCATAAAACCCTAAATTAAGATTATTTAGGGTTTCATTCATTAAACCCTAAATTAGGATTAAGAGTTTCATAATTGAAACCCTAAATCCTAATATAGGGTTTCATGAATGAAACCTTAAATTATCTTAATTGGAGGTTTCATGGATGAAACCCTAAGAATTTGAGGTTTCATGAATGAAACTATAAATTATGTTAATTTAGGGTTTAATCAGGGATAAGTGTTTCGTGAATGAAACTTTAAATAATTATTTAAGATTTCATGAATGAAATCTTAAGGATTTAGACTTTCATGAATGTAATCCTAAATAATAATTAAGGGTTTCATGAATAAACCCTAAAGATTTATGGTTTCATAAATGATACCTTAAATAATGAAACCATAAATCTTTAGGGTTTATTCATGAAACCATAAATCTTTAGGGTTTATTCACGAAACCCTTAATTATTATTTAAGGTATCATTCATGAAACCATAAATCTTTAGGGTTTATTCATAAAACCCTTAATTATTATTTAGGATTACATTCATGAAAGTCTAAATCCTTAAGATTTCATTCATAAAATCTTAAATCATTATTTAGAGTTTCATTCACGAAACACTTATCCCTGATTAAACTCTAAAGATTTAGGGTTTCACGAATGAAAACCTATATAATGATTTAGGGTTTCATGAATGAAACCCTAAATATTTAGTTTCATTGAAACCTTAAATTTCTTTTAAGGTTTTATTCATGAAACCTTAAATCCTTAGAATTTCAAACATTAAATATCTAGGATTTGAAACCCTAACTTATAATTTATGATTTTATTCATGAAACCCTAAACTGTGGGTTTCATCCTAAATTAAGACAATTCAGGGTTATTATTTAGGGTTTCATTCATGAAATCTTAAATTCGTAGGTTTTGAAACCCTAAATTATTATTTATAATTTTATTTATGAAATCGAACCCATTTGGGTTTTTTTTATTAAACCTTAAATTAGGATCTTGGGTTTGATTTAGGATTAAGGGTTTCATAATTAAAATTTTAAATCATAATTTAGGTTTCATGAATGAAACCTTAAATTATCTTAATTTTGGGTTTCATGAATGACACATTAAGGATTTAGGGTTTCGAAGTTGAAACCTTAAGGATTTGGGGTTCCATTAGTAAAACTTTAAATTATCTTAATTTAAGGTTTCATAAGGGTTAACTATTTTATGAATGAATCCTTAATAATGAGTGATATTTTCATGAATGAAATTTTAAGGATTGAAGTTTTCACAAATGAAACCCCAAATATTTATGGTTTCATGAATGAAACCCTAAATAATAATTTAAGGTTTCATGAATGAAATCTTAAATATTTAAAATTTCAATAAAACCTTAAATCCTATTTTAGGTTTCATTTATGAAACCCTAAATCCTTAGAATTTGAAATCCTAAATCTTTAGGGTTTGAATCCTTAAATTATTATTTATAATTTCATTCATGAAACCTTAAACCATTAAGGTTTCATTCCTAAAACCCTAAATTAGGACAATTTAGGGTTATTATTGAAGGACTCAATCGTGAAACCATAAATCCTTTGGTTTCGGAACCCTAGATTATTATTTATAATTTCATACATGAAACCCTAAACCATTTAAGTTTCATTCATAAAACCCTAACTTAAGATTAAAAGTTTCATAATTGAAACCCTAAATCCGTAAATCCTAATATACGATTTCATGAATGAAATCTTAAACTATCTTAATTGGAGGTTTCATGGATGAAACCTTAAAGATTTGGAGTTTCGAAGTTGAAACCCTAAATAATGATTTACGGTTTCATGGATGAAACCTTAAAGATTTGGAGTTTCGAAGTTGAAACCCTAAATAATGATTTACGGTTTCATGGATAAAACCCTAAGAATTTGGGATTTCATGAATGAAACTATAAATTATGTTAATTTAAGGTTTCATAAGGGATAAGTGTTTCGTGAATGAAACTCTAAATAATAATTTAGGATTTCATGGATGAAATTTTAAGGATTTAGGTTTTCATGAATGTAATCTTAAATAATAATTAAGGGTTTCACAAATGAAAACCTAAATAATGATTTAGGATTTCATGAATGAAACCCTAAATATTTAGTTTCATTGAAACCCTAAATCTCATTTAAGGTTTTATTTATAAAACCTTAAATGCTCAGGATTTGAAACCCTGAATTATTATTTATGATTTCATTCATGAAACTTTAAACCATGGGTTTCATCCTAAATTAGGACAATTTAGTTTTATTATTTAGGGTTTCATTCATGAAATTATAAATTCTTAGGTTTTGAAACCTTAAATTATTATTTATATTTTCATTTATGAAACCTTAAATCATTTAGGTTTCATTCATGAAATCCTAAATTATGATTATTTAGGTTTCATTCATTAAAACATAAATTATAATTTAAATTTTCATTAATAAATCCATAAATTAGGATAATCAAAGACTTCATGAATGAAACCCTAAATCTTTTTGCATGGTTCAATAATGAAGCCTTAAATTTGGATTATTTAGGATTTCATTCATGAAACTTTAAATTCTTATGGTGTTATTTATTATTTAGGATTTTGTTCATGAAACCTTAAATCATTATTTAGGATTTCATTCATGAAACCTTAAATCCTTACAATTTCATTCATGAAACCCTAAGTTATTATTTAGGGTTTCATTCATAAAATTGTAAACTTTTAAGGTTTCACTCATGAAATTGTAACTTAAGATAATTTAAGTTTTCATTCATGAACTTCTGAATTATTATTTATGATTATGTTCATGAAACCCTAAATCTTTATTTATGGTTACATTTATGAATACTTGACTTATTATTTTAGGTCTAAATCTTTAAGGTTTCATTCAAGAAACTCCAAATTAGGAGAATTTAAGGTTTCATGTCTTAAGGTTTCATTCATGAAACCTCAAATTATCCTAATTTAAAGCTTCATGAATCAAACCCTAAATCTTAAATGAAACCCCAAATCATAAATCATGAATTCTAAACCATGAAGCCTAAATCCTAATGAAACTTTAAATTTTAAACTATGAAATGAAACACTGAATTCTAAACCATGAAATCATAAACCTTACATCTTAAATCATGAGACCACAAACCCTAAATTTTAAACCAAGAAATCCTAAATCAAAAGCCATAAAACCATAAACAATGCAACATGAAACTCTAAAATCTTACAACATAAACCCTAAATCCTAAACTTTAAATTTCAAAACATTGAACGTTAAAACTCTTATGCTTACAACCACAAAGCCTTAAAACTTAAATTTTAAATCATAAAACCCTAAATTCTAAAACCATAGATCATAAAATCCTAATTTATAAACCTTAGACGCAAACCCCTAACCATAAAAAACACTAAACCTTAAACTCTAAAAACTAAAAATAATGAATCCAAAACACTAAACCATGAAACCTTAGACATTGAAACATTAAAACCTAAATCATGAAATTTGAAACCATGAAATGATAAACACTAAAATTCTAAAACTTAAAAGTCTAAACTATGCATGATAAATATATCATAAACTACAAATAAAACCTTAAATCGTAAACACTAAACCTTGAACAAAATCTTAAAACTTTAGTGAACTTCGCACCTATGATTTTCTTCTAGACTCTTTGATGGACCTCTAGTAATTTAATTAAATATAATAATTTGTCTATATGAATTTAAAAATAAAAATAAAATTCATTAATTTTTTTAATATATATATACATTATAATTTTTTTTATAAAACTTAATAATTGATTTCAATGGTATATAAAATCAAAACTTTAAGAATGAATGATTTAATTTTATTGATTAATTAAATCATAATATGTATTCATTCTAATGATTTAAATTACTATAACTAAGATATTTAAGTAAATATATGAATTTAAAAAACAATAAAAAAAAATATTGATAAAAACAAATATGGTAATGACATATTGAACCTACTTTTATAATACATAATAGATTCTGTTGCAGTCAATTCTGTTTATAAATGAAAAAAATAAAAAATAAAAAGCTAAAAAAATATTGAACCAGGCGATAAGTTGGGAATGTGTCCCGATCTCCTTGTACAATAGATGGTTTAGCTCGGTTACAATTTTTTTTTTCTTTGAATGCCACCCTCTCCCAATTAACGATTTAATGAATATTCATAATTTTTTTTTATAAGAAAAAAAAATTTAGTTTTGGGCGTCAGTCCCTCTACAAAGAAGGAAAAATATATTGACACCCAAATGTTAGTATATAGTGAGAAAAAGAAAAAAAGAAGAGAAATATAAGTATGATGGTATATGATGAAAGATATAAATAAATAAAAGGTGATAGTGGGGTGTTGAAAAAAAAAATGTGTCTAAATATAACCCCTCTACATAGAATTTGAAAGACTCGCCTTCCAATTAGCAAATGTATATTCGGATTTGATAATACATGTAGAAGTAATATATTAATAAGCAACATGCTCAACACGATGTGAAGCATGCAACTTTCTCGCAGGCAGTCTTCTAACCTACAACAATCAGCTTCTGTCACAGATCAGTAAAAGATGAAAATAGAACAGTTATATTTCTTAGGACAATGTATTTTGTAAGAACACTCCAGAGCAAAGCTTCTACAAAGGTAGCATAACTCACCCGTAATTCCCTCTCACTCTTTCTTATTTCTTCTGTAATGTCCTCCGAAGTCAAAACTAAGCTGGAACTGGCTAGATAAGTGTCCCAATCTGCTGTTTCCATTGATTTCAGCTTTCTCAGCATGCCTCTGGCTTAGACTGTCTCTCTTCTCTGTCTGCGCAAGCTGACTCATACCATGATACTACCATCACCAAAATATTTTACTTTTTTGGCTCTGAGCTACTAGAATAATTGAAGTCCAAAGACAAACACTTTAAGAATAAGCATACTACTTTTAACCACCTAGACCAAAAGCATCATAGCTGAATCACACATGGCCCAATAATCTCACAAGTAAATATTGAGTAACAGGTTCAACTAAATTATTCAATTAGCACTTTCTTCCAATAAAAAGGGCATGAACGTCATTCAACTAATTTAACTCAAAATTACCCCACTTCTTTGAGAAAATAAAAATGACAAAGCGTGCTGGCCGTGAGGGGTATCAGCTAACAATAGCTTTTCATTTACTTAAATTTCCTTCAAGCCTCTCAATTGCAGCACTAACCCCACTCTTCACTTCTCTCTGATCTGAGTGTGGATGTGCAGCTGGATTCCCTTCATTAGCCATTTCTACCAGCTTCAGATGGATCCAACCTGCCAAACAGTTAACGAAAACAAAAATTTAGTAAATAGCCAAACATTCACAATGCAGATAAGTAAGGTAAATTATTGAAACATTGAATGGTAAATTTGGATTCCCTCCTTTTATTCACTAACAAGACTACTCAACAAATAATAACAAAGTTACCGGAGATATAAGGTTGGGTGGGTGGTTGAAAAAAAATTGAAGGGAGAAGGGAGGAGGGATAAATCATGGGTTCGAATCCCCCCATTAACATTTCTAACAAAACTAATAAACTAACATTTGCTTATAAAAAAATAAAATAAATAAATAACATGTTACCAATAGGAAAGCAAAATGCTGCTCCCAGCACCGACCCTAGCGCCATGTTCCTTGCTCGCCAACGGAGTGATCCTGGCACTAACATAAAATGGAAAACTATATATCAACACTAATTTTTGGGACATCTAACCATTTTTTACCCTATCCCAATTTTTTTCACCCTAAAGAACATAATATAAAAAAATAGAACAGTTAAATGTTGTCATCATCTGGCCAGGTAACAATATAGTGTGCACAGTAAGTGTAAGATTTCTTACTGATTAAACCAAAAGCTGAGGCAGTGGCTGATCCAGCTCCGACAACATTAAAAACATCATGAACACCTCTCTTCTCTGCAAGCAGATTTTGCATGCAATAAAATGCAGCAGTGAACATTCCCAGGCGTACCCCTCCAACTATTGAGCCCCGTGTAACTCGAATGAATCGTTTTTCCATTGCATCTCTCATCAATCGATATTGCTCACGTTTGTCTTCTGTGCTCCCAAGCTTCAACATAACTTCTGCATCCTTGCTCTAGCAACAAGTGTGAAATTCCTTAAGATTGCCATAATTAACTGGGATAATTTAGACAAGCAATGTTTTCAATAGCATGGTTGGCAAGAAAAAGAACCTATAATCAGCTAAAGAAAAGATAAATGTCAGCAACATGTTTGCAAAGGAAGTTCTTTCCCTATCTAAACAAATCTCGATGAGGAGTGAGACAGGTTTTTGTTGCATTCAGATGTAAAGTTAAAACAATAACCATTTGATATCACTAACAAACTCCATTTGGGAGGTACTATCAATCGTCTTTCCATGGAGGGTCAGGATGATTAGTAATTTAGTATATGTTAAGTCTTCTTCAGAAAGACATTTTGAAATAATGAGTGTTTAGAGTTGCATCCATTATTACTCTCCTGAGCTAAACAGCAATACAGTGCATACAAAACAACTAAAATGTGCAGTTCATACAAGTAGCATAAAAAATTAAAAGGATATGGTTTTAGTCCCTGTAATGGAAATCTTTCTGACAGTGTTCACGTAATGGGTTTGCAATTTCCTTCTTATGTTACTATTCTGGAAAATTCTATACAAAGAGTAGGCATTAAGCAAAAAGTCTCAGTTACTAATCTTTGTTTCTGTTATAGGATTGTGTTAAAGTTCAATTGTACTAAAAAAGTCTCTGGAAAATTCTAAACAAAGAGTATGCATTAAGCAAAATATTGTGTTTTACAATTGAACTTAACATTTTCTAACTCATTTTGTAACGGGGAGGTTACTAATCTTCCACTTTAATGTATATTCTTCTTCTACCCAAGACCCAAGTACTTCCACAAGGAATATTAATTCTTGTGAACCACAAATTTAATAAATAACTATGAAATTATAACCTTAGTGCTGTACTCCATCATGGTCATATCTAATAGCAAGAAAACCAAACCAAACTCACACACCGAATTACAGAATATCTGAATATCTAATTCGATCCTTTAGAGAAAATGATCTTCACTTGTACTCTTGTCTTTACTTTTAATGACCTTTTCTGTGTTTAACATAATACACTTTGAGTATGCCATATGAAGCAGAGAGTTTTGAAGCATAACTTTACTCAAACTTACAACAGAAGCAGCTGCCTCCCTGCTACCGCCATAAAACATGCCTGCAAATACTCCAATGACAGTGGCTGTGCCCCAGTTAACTGTTCCAGCTAGCCTTGGATAATTCTGATTAAGGTAAGTATTAGAATAGCAATGAAGTTAGATGAATTCAGTATGATTTGTCCAGCACACACTTGATAGCAACATTTTGAGAAATCCACGAGAAAAACAGAAAGCTTTATCATTAGATCAGTGCAAGGTCAGTAAGATAAACATTCAATACATTATGAATTATGACATGTACAGATTACTGGAAACACTCGTATATTTAATACTCAATAGGTAGACTAGGCACAGTTAGATAACTTATATTTTCAAACAGTATGAGAATTGAGAAGCCTCTGCATCTAAACTATGTAATTATAAAAGTAATTTGCAGTATATTTTGAAACTTGGTCATGAGATTCGTGGCTCACCAGTCACCACCTCCTGAAATATATGCATATTTGTTTGACTTTGACATTAATCCACATTCATAAATCATATCGCATACCTTAATTATTTTTAAGAGAGAAACTTATAATGCATCACAACACACCTAAGGTGAGACCTAAAAAACACCTAGAAATCAGAAAAGCAAAAGATTAACAACTTCAACATTGCAATTTCTGATTAGACATATTTTATTTGGTGCTATTAGGTAAGTTATTCACATATCCATTACTATTCAATTGATTTTAACTGTAATAAGCATACAGGCTTGATCATCATTTTATAGAGATGCGTAGGAATAAAAAATTTCTTTCTGTTCTTGTCAACCGCCAATTGAGTACTAAACAAACTAAGTCATTGCAGCTATCAAATTGATTAGTTGCACTAATATCATATTCATATAAAACGAAAAGTCTAGGGTTCATTATTGAAATTCATTGCATGCTAATATCCATCCACACAACGAACAATGCATCTAAATTCCTAGTTAAAATGAAAACGAAAAACAAAAGTAAAGAAAAGAAGCAACGTAGAGGAGGTTTGTACTTTTGGAACGGTGGATTCTGTGTTGTCAGGGACTTCCATGATCGGAGGCGCGGCAAAATCAACGGAATGGAAATGGAAGTTGTAGAAGTTGTTTGGTTGCCGATAAATTAGGCAACGAACGAAAATCCGAAATGAAAGGGGAAATCGATCTCCGACGATATTGACTCGGTGCTGATGGCGGTGGTGGACTCGAACGATTGCACCGTCGAGGAACGTTTGTTAGGTACTTCTAGTTCTGTGACTGAGACGGAGTTGCACGGCGTTGCCCTATTCGCCTATTCGTTCCTTTGTTTTAAAACTTCGTTTTTAATCTAAAATTAATTTTCAAGAAAAATTTTGAAAAAAAATTAAAAATTTAAAAAGTTATGAGAAATGTTTTAAAAATTAAAAAAAATAAAAACCATTTTGAAAACTTAAAAAAAATAAAAATTTTAAAATATGAAAAGATATGAGTAATAACTTGAAAAAATAAAAATATAAAAAATAAGAAAAATGTTTTGAATTTATTTTTAAAATGAAAATCTTAAAAGTATAAAAAAATAAGAATAATAACTTTAAACAATTTTTAAAAAAATTAAGAAAATAGATGCGTTGATAGTCAAGATATAGAATGGGGACTGGGGAGTATGTAAGTTGAATTAGTGAGTGTACCTTTCAGTTTTAGTCGACAGTGTTATAATACGTAAGGTGAAAGTCAACTTCTTTAATTATATTTTCTCTGCATCGTCATCAATTCAACACATGCAATCTAGATCATGAGCTTAAACATTAATATGGAATAACCATATATTTTCCTCTCTTTTCACTTCTGACATGCATATGCATATATACTTTGTTGTATAAATAACAATCATTTACAAATACAAAATTCTAAAGCAACCCTGTTGAGCGTTTTTACGTAGCAGCAAAAGCAAACCAAAGCGAAACAGAATTTCAAAAGCATGAGAATGTCGACTAAAATAAGAAACAAGCCCAAACATAAAGCGCAGGAAAACCCCCACACAATTCACCTAGATTCCTCACCATGTCAATAAAGCTTCCCCATCATAACCATAACCAAGCAAGGTATCATTACACTACACTACTTCCTACTCTCCTGCTCAGTGCTCCCTCACTAATCAGTACCATTCCAAGTTCCTTCAGTAACCATCACAACCATGCTCCCAATAACGCTCTCTGCAGTAGTGTATCTCATTCTCTCATCGGCATATTTAATCCCATTGAGTTTGTGCCACCCCAACACATGCCGTTCATACTGCGGCAACATAACCATAGACTACCCCTTCGCACTCCAATACGGATGCGGGCACCCCGGTTTCCGCGAGCTACTCTTCTGCATAAACGACGTTCTGATGTTCCACATAAGCTCGGGGTCCTACAGGGTCCTGGAAATCGACTACGCCTACCAGGCCCTCACGCTTCTCGAGCCCCACATGTCCACCTGCGACAACCTCGTCCTCGGATCCCGCGGCAACGGCTTCTCCGTCGAGCCCTGGCGCGCCCCCTACATGAACCCCACCGCCGACAACGTCTTCATGCTCATCGCGTGCTCCCCACGCTCCCCTCTCTTCCAGGGCTTCCCCGGTAAGCACCTCCCCTGCCGCAACGTCTCCGGCATGGGCTGCCAGGACTACTACACCTGTCCTGCCTGGGACATGTTGGGCCACAAGAGATTGGGCTCGGCTTCCTTCTTTGGGTCCGGCCCACCCGAGTGTTGTGCCGTGCCGTATGAGGCTATTAGGGGGATTAACCTCACCAAGCTTCAGTGCGAAGGGTATAGCAGTGCCTATAGTGTGGCTCCGCTTAAGGTTGATGGCCCTGGCGGGTGGTCCTATGGGATCCGCGTTAGGTATTCCGTGCAAGGGAATGATGAGTTCTGTGGCGCGTGTGAGGCCACTGGTGGCACGTGTGGCTATGGCTCCGATGGGATTCGACAGGTCTGCATGTGTGGAGATTTCAATTCCACCTCAAATTGTGATTCAGGTTCGCTCTTTTTTTTTTTTTTTTTTATCAAAATTTGGCTGATTAGTTTGTTCTTATCTGTCGCAAAAAAATATTTTGTTGAATTTTGACATTTGGCTATACTAACCAAATACCAATGCTGATGATAATATGCAAGTGACTCTTTCTACATACTTTACAGTTGGTAGCATATCGTCAGGAGCAAGGCCTACGTGTACCAGAGTAAAAATATTTGCAGGTACTTGGCTATTTCATTATTAGTTAGACATATACTAAAAGACTCTTTATTTTATTTTTTTAAGTACAAATATTTATTTTTGTTTTTAGATGTGTGTATAAAAAATAAAAAATAACAAAATATGTTACAGCTTACTATTTTCTATATACTTTGAAATTACGAAATAAAGGAAAATCAATTGACCATTCAAGAGTTATTTATAATTTTTTTAATTTTGTTATATGTAATTTATGTTATTGTACAGGATTATTGACGTATGTGCTAGCGTGGATGACAATCAAACCAGGTTTCTAAAGTGTGGTATACTATGTGAGACTATCATATAACGAACTGGGTCATGAATTCCATATTGTAAATGCCATTTTTTTTGCTGAAATGAGAGTGAGAGTAAGTGAGTTTTGATTTGTATTCCCTATTCCTCCTTGAAAGCCCTGCTCAAACATTATTCAAAAGCGCAGGACGCAGGTGTTTGATAATGTTACTGTTACCTATCTAGCCATATTAATTGTTTATTTACGTTACTTGTCTTCGTCCTCATATTCCTTGATTTCTAAGTATATAGAACTAAACCGTATTCAATTTGTAGATAGGGACTATAGTTCCACAACTAGAAAGTCTGAAAAAAGTTTACTAAAAAAAAAAAATCCCATATCCATTGTTCCTTATTTTAAAATTGAAGTTAATAATAAGGTTTTTAAAATCGGATCGAACTGGTTTAAGATTTAAAAACTCAGTTAAAGATTAAATCGGAGTTAAATCAATTTTAATAATTTTTTTAATACAACATAATAATGTATTAATATATGAAATCAAATAAAATATATCATAATATTTAAGTTCTAACATGTCTCAAAATAATAATTTAGAATTAATAATAACAAATAAAATTTATTAACAATTACAACACTTTTAAAAAAGTAATTACAACTAAAAATAATTGATATAATTAGCTATCATTATAATATTTATTGAGATTGAATTTATCATGTTCAAAGTATCTTCATTGATTTTAAAAAAAACTCACTAAAATGGCATTGTTTTGACGTTTAAAAGAAAAAATTTAAAATAATTATTAAAACCACGTTATTTTGGTTTTTAAAAAAATCACATAACCAATTCTATCAGTTGAATTTACCGATTTTTCTAATTCTCTGTTGATTTTATCAGTTCTTCACCGATTTGATATTTTTTCAATTAAGAGATTTTTTCAAATCGAACAAGCCACCAATTTCCAATTGAACCAATCCATCCTACCGACTAATCCAGTCCCATTTTTACCACCATGGTTAATAGTGGATGGAACTTGAACTAAAAAGGAAATCTCTGTATCTATCAAAATTATGCAATTATTTTAGAATGCTCTGTTCCTTATATTTGGTTTTAGATATTCTATATGGGTTAATTTATGTCTTAATTATACTATTGGTCTTTTAAAGATAGTGCAATTAGATTTTCTTTATTTAAAAAATAAATACATTAAGCTCTTTATTTTAAAATAAACTTAATCTAGTCCTAACAAACTAAATTTATCTTATTTTGTAAAATTCAACTACCTAGTTAGTTTGACAACGACAAATTTCCGCGGCCGAATTACGTGAAGACGTGTACCAAATACCTTGAAATGAATTAAGAAGATAAAGTTTGTATCTGGAGACAGAAAGAGCCAACCACAATAGCCTGACTAACCAACGAATACCATATTGAACGTGAAGTGCCATGCCACTCTATTTTCTACGCTATGCTAGCCTAACCCCATTGTACCGTTAACCCAAATAAGGAAAAACTAAAAACCCAAGCCAGTTCATTCCTCCTCTTGTTTATATATATAATCTATCTATCTACCTCGCTGCAAATCACAAACATGCATGCGAGAAAATTAAACAAGAACATGTCGAGATAGCAACAAAGGAGTAATTATAAGAGGCATCCAAGCCAAATACCAGCTCAATACTCTCTTAATTCTCATTCTTCAAAACAGCAATCATTAATTGGAAAAGGGAAGAAAAAAAATTAAAAATGCCGCAGTTTTTCAGTCTTATTACCTGGCTAGTCCTGATGTCGTCGTTGTTATTAATCCCACGTGCGGATTCCTCCTTCGACGCGCGGATACACGAAACCGGTCTCACGTGCGGGGCTTCTGAGAGCCCTGGATCGAGCGAATCCAAGTTCATGGCCATAATGGCGGTGTCGTTTCACGTCATAGAGCGCGGCTGGGGAGCGCAGGCACTCCTCGGTTCTGGGCCTCCGATGTACGCATTGGGCCAATGCCGGCGCGACCTCAGGTCCACGGAGTGCTATTCGTGTTTCATCCAAGCGAGGCAGGTCCTGTCGCGGTGCATGCCCAAGTCAGCCGGCAGAATCTACCTCGACGGCTGCTTCCTCCGCTACGACAACTACTCGTTCTTCCGCGAGACCGTGGACCCTACTCGCGACATCAACGTCTGCGGCTCGCAGCAGGGTCTGGTAAACGACGGGGAAAAACAGGTGGCGGCGGCGGTGGCGAACGCGACGAATAGCGCAACGGAACACGGGTTCGCGGTGGCCGGAGAGGATGAGGTTTTCGTGCTGGCGCAGTGCTGGGCGACGCTTGATAAGTGGAGGTGCGAGAGATGCTTGAGTGCAGCAGCGAGAAAAGTGCAGGAATGTGTGCCTAACACTGAGGGTAGAAGTCTCTTCACTGGTTGCTTTTTGAGGTATTCAACTCACAAGTTCTACAACGACGTCGTTGCACTGCGTGACATCAAGATTTCTAGAAATTCTACACATAGTTTCTGGATGATCGTTGCATGTATATTAATAGCGATTGTGTGGGCTCTACTCAACCTTCTCGCTGCATCTATATGCCGTAAAAGAACGCGTATACAACAAGGTAATAATAACATTAGAGAATAAAAGGATGCACTTAACCACTACAAACTTTCATTTCTTATTCTAATGCTTACTCAGTCATCTCTCCTCATCTAAGTAGTATTTTTCTCTGTTCTAATTAATGTGCTAATTAATAATCTTACTCTCTTGATCAGTGAGCGACGGTTATGGTGGTTCACCTAGTTTTACCTACGTGGCTGGCTTCAGTTTTAGGTACGATGTACTTGAGATGGCAACAAACTATTTTGATCCCGCAAACAAATTAGGGCAGGGTGGAGCTGGTTCCGTGTTCAAAGGAACCCTTCCCTCAGAGAGGAGGAGAACCGTTGCTGTTAAACAACTGTTTTTTAATGCACAGCAATGGACAGATGAGTTCTTCAATGAGGTCAATTTGATTATTGGGATTCAACACAAGAATGTGGTGAAGCTTTTGGGCTGCAGCATTGAAGGTCCTCAAAGCCTGTTGGTTTATGAATTTGTGCCCAATGGAAGTCTTGATCAACTCCTTTTCGGTGAGTGTTGTTCACTTACAAGTAGCTGTAGAGAAAAATCATGCTTTTATTGGTGACCTGACTTTTTAGCTTAATTTGTTTTGATTACTAACTTTTAAGGGGGAAAGAACAGTTATGCTAGCTTATTTTCCTTTTCAATTTCTCCCTCCTTGTTTTCAAAAATGAGAAAAAAAAATCCCTTGCAATTTGCAGGTGAGGACTCAAAAAATGCTCTGAACTGGGAACAACGGTTTCGAATCATATGTGGAATAGCTGAGGGATTAGCATACCTTCATGGAGGCTCTGGAACAAAGATTATTCATAGAGACATTAAGTCCAGTCACATTCTAATTGATGAGAATCTTAATCCAAAAATAGCAGATTTTGGTCTTGCTCGTAGTGTTATCGAAAACCAATCTCATCTTAGCACAGGAAATGCGAGGACACTGTAAGTACAAAATTTCTTTCATTTCAATTTATGTAAAATTTTGAGGATTTCGAATTTAGTTGCATACCCCTCTCCCCTTTATAAAATAAAAAATAAAAAATCACTTGTGATACATAGACTGGCTCCATATGAAAATCAACTGTTTATGGCGGGGATATATGGCTCCTGAGTATATTTTCAAAGGACAATTGACAGAGAAGGCAGACATCTATGCTTTTGGTGTGTTTGTTATTGAAGTTGTCTGTGGTAAGAAGAACAGCGATTACATACGAGGGTCAATTTCATTACTCCACAGTGTAAGATTCACAATCCCTCACACCTTAACTTATTGGTATTAGTAATTAGTAAATTTCATCAGCAGCTAGTAACTTATTCTTTTTATCTCTTGTTCAGGTGTGGACGAATTACAATGCAAACAATCTCACAGCATCCGTTGATCCATCTCTACATGGAAAATTTAAGGTAGAAGAGGCATCAAATGCACTCCATGCTGCCCTTCTTTGTACACAATCTTCTGATACTTTCAGACCATCCATGTCTGAAGTACTTCAGATGCTAACAAAGAAAGAGTACGTTATTCCCTCCCCAAAGCAGCAACAATTCCTTAATTTCAGTAGGCTAAGTCAAAATAACCGAACTCTAACTTCCACAACCAGTATTCAATCTTCAAATGGGAATGCAAGTGCAAGGTCCTCCTTCCACAGCACCAGGAGTTTCATAGTTGCAAATGATGATATAACAGTACTAGAGAATTCCTCCTTTTCTCCTTCTTCCAGGTTCACCACTATTGGGGCACCTGAGCCTAGGTAGATGAACTTCAAATCTTAGGATGATTCATATATAGAACCATGCCTAGTAGTTCACTATGTATCCTTTTGGGGTGAGATGAACTAGGCATAATAGAAAACTGAGAAAAGTCACTACTCTCCTTATGAACTAGTACTTCCAGCCTTGCACATAAGGATTTTATATATAAAATTAACCATTTAAATAATAAAATACTTCCTCTTTTAAGGTTTTTACCTAACAATTAAGAAATACAATATCTTTTTTATTCCAATCAAATAGTTGTAGAGTTTTTAATCCTAAACTTTTTTTAAATTTATTTTTAAGTTCATGAACCAAAATTTAATTTATCATTAATTCGTTCATTTTAAATTAGTTTAAATATGATTTTAGTCTTTTAAATATATTTCAAAAAAAAATTTAGTCCTTAAATTAATTTATTTTTGCTTTTTTAATACTTTCGTAAAGTCTTTATTGACATTGTTAGTGACATGTATATTTTTTCCTTAATAGACTTCAAATTCTAATATTGAAAAATATATTTAGAAAAATAAAACATTTCAAATCCTAAATTATGAAATTGTAAAGAGAAAATCATCTAAGCACCTTCATCTCTTTTTTCTTTCATCTTAAAATTAAAATCATTTTAACCAAATCATTAAAATTAACAATTTGAGTCTTAAAAGTCAAATCATTCTCGTCATCAATAAATTCATAAAAAAGAAAAAATAAAATTATGAAAATAATATTCAAAAAGTGTCTCGAATAAGAAAATTTATAAAAAAAAAAAAAAATGTACAACACAAGTCTCTTAAAGAAGCAAATCTGGAAAAAAAAAATCGAAACCTCAACTACCTCATGTGAAACCCGTGGCACCCACCAAAGCAACAAAGTCAAATGTCAACAAAACGAAAGCGTTTCGTCAAAGTGCTCACGCTTCAGGAAAGTGCATCCTCATCCTCGCAACGCTCGCGCTTCGGAAACGTTCGATTTCATCGTGCAATCATCTTATTGCCGCCTTCATGTTCAGATCACTCTGTTGTTGAGTATATTATTCGTGGCGATTCATCTTCCAACTTTGTGAACACCTTAAACGACGTCGTCAAATCTGCCATGACCAAGATGAAGGCGCAACTCGACCATCTTAATGCATCGTCGACGTTCATTATCTGCGCCGCGTTTCTCTTATGAACCTTTATTGTCGGAAACATATGGATAATATTGTGGTGGCCGCATTTTGGATTTGACAATAAATGTTAGATGAGAGAGAATCAAGGTAATTATAGAAAAAAAAAAAAAAAACAATCATGATGATCAATTCAAAATTATAAAAATATAATGATGAGTCATGCTATATAAAAGCAACAAAAACATATTTGTTAAAATTTAAAGGAATTAAAAAAAAATTAAAGTACTCAAAATTTTTTGAAACACATTTAAATAATTAAAAACATATTTAAACTTTTAAAAATTTTAATCTCTAACCCATTTTTTTTATTAAAGGGTTTAGTCTTTTATCTTTTTAAAATTTTGATTTTTAGTCCTCAAAATCTCATTCAATAAATAAAGATAAAATATACTTGGGGTCTTCGAAAAATATAAAAAAAGTATTAATTTTTTTCTGATTAGATAGCTGTAAGATGGATTTGTTGAAGGTTAATTGATGATGGTCACCCTGCATTTAAAAGACATACGAATGATAAATACTTATTAATATGTCAAAAGTTTACGAGTACAAAACTAATATTTTTTTGTTCAAATTTTTCGGAAATCCCAAACATATTTTACAAAATAAATAAAAATAATAATGAGATTCAAACTTTGTTTAAAAAAATGGATTTAAAAAAAAAAATAGAAACTTTGACCAAACAGACATTCCTTTGGAAACTAAAATCTTTAAGTTGAAAAATCTTCATTGATCAACTAATATACATGAAGCAAGTTATTTCAACTAGCTTCTAACTCTTTTTTTTTTTTTATTAATTTTTTAGCTAGTTTAGGTGTTTGATAAACGAGTTTTTTTTAGTAACTTCTATCATTTTTTAAAATGGGATAGCATTTTTTAAAAACATTACTTGGAATAGTGTTTTTTAAAAACATTAGCTTCTAACTTTTTACATTTATTACATTTTTATTCTTAAAATATTTATTAACTTTTTTTTACCATTTTTAAATAAAACAAAATTATATTATTTATTTATTTTTATTTTCACTATTATTCCTACGTATTTTTATATTACACTATTTATTTTAAATATTGTAATATTTTTTTAAAATTTATTTAATTATTATGTTAATGAACATAATAAAAGTAAAATATCCATTTATAAATTTATAACACCTTAAAATATATTTTTATTCATAAAATAAAAAAAAATTATAAAAAAAAAAAATAAGTTTATTTTGATCATTTAATATTTTTCCAATTACTTTAACATATAATTTATTGAATATGTATGGTTTAATAACTAACTTAAAAGCTGAAAGCTTTTAACTATCAACTAACTTTTCAGCTTTTAACTTTTAGTTAGTTTTTTCAAACATAACATAAATTGTTGATCATAAACTAAAAATCGAAATTGACTAAAGTTGAAGGACTATTTTTATTTTTTTCTAAATAACTTTTTTTTACAAAAAAAAATATGAAAAACTTTTTTTTTTTTACAGAATTTTTCAAAAATAATTCTCTTATCTTTTTCATTTATGTTTTACAATAAATACATAAGTGTAAATTAATTATAAATAAGAATATAATTAAAAGATAATTAATGTTATGATAAAATTTTAAAACAATACATAAATAAAAATAAAAAATCTAATTCTTATTTTATTTTGAGTCTTTATCTATTATGTAACATTATCTCAATCTTTAATTAAATAATTATATGAAAACTCAAAACAGAAATAAAAATTTGCCAAGACCAACAACAATGCAAACAAATCTAAGGGGCTCAAGATAAAAAAAAAAATGGTATTTTTTTAGACTTAAAAAGTTATTTAAGCTAGAAATTTATTTAATTCATGGCAAGTTGATTTTATTTTTTATTAATGACAAGTTGGTTCTTTAAAAAAAAGCTTATTGTTGTTGATTTTCGAGCATGCTTTTGAACTATTTATTTTTTATTGATTCAAGACATTAAATTTGTCTCATTAGATTTATTATAGAAATTATAGAAATTAATTAATATATTATACAAAAAAAATTCATAAGCATAGTAAAAATCTCTTAAAAAGTGAGTCTGACTAGTAATAAGAAAAAATATATGAAATTATTTTTTTTTTAATTTTTTGATTGCTCATAATACTCATTTTTCATCTTGCTGGTGTTACTTTTTGGTCCAAACATTAATTGATTTCTCTAATTTTCTTGTAGATGAATTTAATTAGATACAATTTATGTCTTGAATTAATAGAAAAAAAAAATCAAAATCTTGCTAAAAAATCGAAAACGATAAAATTTTCTAAATAACCAACTTGTCATGAATTAAACAAGTTAAAAGACCATTTTATAACTTAAAAAATTTATAAGACCAATTTAGAAACAAAAAAATATGTTATTTGACTATTAATATATTTTAACCTCATTTATACTTTATAATAAATACATAAGTGTAAATTAATTAAAAATAAGAATATAATTAATAAATAATTAATGTTATCATAAATTAATCCTCTTCTCTTTTTTAATTTATATCTTACAATAAATCCATAAGTGTAAATTAATTAAAAATAAGGATATAATTAATAAATAATTAATGTTATCATAAATTTGAAAACATACACAAATAAAAATAAACATTTTCTCCAAAAGTGCCACCATTAAAATTCGTCCTTTTTTTTTTTTATAAGTTGAATTTTTATCAATAATTAAGTGATGAACATGTATTAACAGTTGAAATATTATCACTTCATCTATAAAATTCAAAACAAATATTAATAAATTAACATTTGTTGATAAAAAAAAATACAAATTTATCAAGACCAACAAAAATGCAATAAAATTTAAGGAATTCAAGATAAAAAAAAAAATGATATTTTTTAGAAACTTAAAAGTTATTTTAGCCCTCACTTATTTAATTCATGAAATTTTGGTTTTTGTTTACTCATGACAATTTTTTTTTACTCATGACAAATTGGTTCTTTAAAAAAAAAAATTATTATTTTTATGAGTGTGATCTTTAACCATTTTTTTTTTTTATCGATTCAAGTCATTAAATTTATCTTATTAGATTTATCTACAGGACAACTATAGAGATCAATTACTATTTTATAAAAAAAATTCAAATATAGTAAAAATCACTTAAAAAATAGTATCACCAATAATAAAAAATATATGAAATTAATTTTTTTATTGCTCATTATACTCATTTTTCATCTTACTCGTGTTACTTTTTTTATCCAAATATTAATTGATTTTTTTAAATTTTTTTAGAAGAATTTAATAAAATACAATTTATATCTTGAATCAATGAAAAAAAAATCTCACTCAAAAATAGAAAATGATAATTTTTTCAAAAAGACCAACTTATGAATTAAACCAGGCGACCATTTTATAACTTCTAAGATTTAGGTAACTAAGTTAAAACCAAAAAAATAAGTTAAGAGACTAATAATATATTTTATACTCATTTATATTCAATTAATAAATAAGAATATAATTAATAAATAGTTAATCTTATCATAGATTAAGAAAGGTTAATAATATATTTTTTTGAATACACTATTTTTTATTAGTTAAAATTTATAAAATTTGGTAGTTCTCCTATTAAATTAGGTGAATTTCTCGTCTTATTTGATAACTATCTCTTCATTTTATAATTCTTAATAAATTTTAACTAATAAAAATATGTTTAAATTTCACCATGACACTCCTCTCATAAATTTATCTCTTTATCAATTTTTATTTTTATCTTACAATGAATACACAAGTGTAAATTAATTAAAAATAAGAATATAATTAATAAATAGTTAATGTTATCATAAATTTATCTTTTTATCATTTTTTATTTTTATCTTACAATAAATATAGTGTAAATTAATTCAAAATAAGAATATAATTAATAAATAATTAATGTTATCATAAATTTTGAAAACATAGACAAATAAAAAGAAGTAAATTTTTTCAAAAGTGCCCCCATTAAAAAGGGACAAGATAGTACTTTTACTTCGTCACGTCACACTATTCTTACCTCTTGGTTTTACTTTTCTAGAAGGTTCCAGTCTTCCAGACCAATGTAAAAAAAGTAGAAGCAAAATCATTGTATAAATACAAAGAGGGAGCAATTACTAGGTGATACAATACAGGATGTAATAAAAATGTCTGGTGTAGAGTTTGTAGATTTATGTAGTAGTGATGAAGAAAGCGAAAATGAAAATGTTGGTTTCGTTACTCCTTTTGCTATTGCTAATAGTGCAAAAAGACTCATTCTAATCAAGCCTGAAGCGGGGAAACTAACAAGGCATATACATATGCAAGTGTATGAAGGAAATAAAAGTTCTAGTGCTCTAAGCACTACTTGTGATCATAACTATGAACAAGGAGCGCCTCCTATGCATGTTCACGTTGGCAACAGTGGTGCTACTCTGTCTTTGCCACCCATGCATATGAACTTTTTGAGTGCTGCATACAATGATAACAATGACATTGTTGCTTCCGAACTCAGCATCAAAAGTAAGCGTTACTACATTTTTTTTTTCTCTAATTAAATATTAATATACTTTACCAATACTCTGTCAATCGGATTATATTAATAAAATAAATGTTGGTTTTTGGTTGAGTTGAATGGTGACGTACTTACAATGGAAAAATAGTCCATTCACAATTCTCGCATGCATAAACTCTTTATCTTTTCTGATTTTGGTCATTATCTTTAGGTTGGCTATGAGACTAATCTTCCACCCGTGAGTTTAGTGTGTATTGGATTGGTGGTGGGTTGAACTCGTGATATAGCATAGCAGTGAACAGTTGTTTTCATGGTAAATTCATGGGGAGTTCAACTCATCACTAATCCTAAGTCCTAACAACATCACTTCAAATTTTCTGGTCTCTTCTTAAAAATGTATTGTGGGGGGATGGGGGGGCCGAGTTGAAGTCTTTTCACAAACTTCACCATGTGTTGCCTTAAGAGTCACGTCTACTTGATTTTCTTAGGGATTATAGTTTTAGGATCTCAGTGTTCTAAGCTGGTATACCTTTTGGCTCTTTGATGAGATCTTAGGTAGATTAAGAGTTTGTTTGGATACGAGACTAGAAATGCTTTTGAAAGCTTCTACCGGTAAATGTTCAAAAGCTTTCAAAAACACTTTAGCTTGTAGTTGTATCCAAACATACTCTAATCTTTCGCATGAGTTTAGTCTCACTTAAAATTCCTTGTCCCTCTCTAAATATGTGCGAATCGAATATAAGTCCTCCCACAAACTCAACATTTGTTGCCATGAGACTTACATTTGATTTTATCAGGGATTGTAGTTTTCGGATCTCACATGCTACATGCTAAGCTTGCAGCGTGTAGGTTCAGTGTTCAAAGGGGTTTTGTGTTTTCTGGACTCATTATATGTATACTTTTTTCCTTTGATTGTATTGCAGATACTCATAACTACTTGCATGTCCACCCTATGTTCCTTCACTCGAATGCAACTTCACATTCGTGGATATTCGGTGGTATGTTCTAGTGGTCGATTTAAGCTTTATTTCTTCTCAATGGTTCTTCCGTTGACACTTTTTTATTTTTTTAATTCTTTTCACGTCTTAGAATATTCTGTTTTTTTGCTGCAGCTATTGCTGAGCTTATCGATAATGCAGTCGATGAGGTGATTCTCTTTGATACTTGAACTATGAAACAAGTCATTGTGCTGTTTTCTTTGATTTTTTGCAGCATGTTAAGCTATTGGCAACGTAGATCTCTATTCTTTTGTTTTATTTCCTTGTCCTAAAATTACTTAATTTACTTATTTTTATTTTTGTCTTGATTTGGCGTGGCCTTTTTGACAGCTTGAAATTGAATAATTGATATATATGAACTACATAAGATTGTAAGAATCTTTTTTTTTGGATATAGGCCTACCTGCCAATTGTGCTTTGTTAATTAGAAATAAATTTGATACATTCATGATTTTCAAATAGATTTTGATGTCTGTTTTATGCTTATTCCAATATTCTATTTTTTAATTGTTATGGCATATATTAATGTTAAATCTTAAAGGAACAGGATCCTCTTGTGTTAGTAACTAATATGACAATGTTGTGTTATGAGAGAGAGACACAGAACAATTATAGTGACCTACCATTATTTGTGTAGGTTATATTAATTATATTCTTTTGTTTTCCAGTTGTTCTCTCTCTAACATGACATTGTCTTGTTAATTTTAACTTGAGAGGGTCTAAATTAATTCTTAATACCTATTGCCTCCACTGTGCTTTTGCGATGTTTGAAGCTGCCATTAAAGATTTTGCATTTCATAATTTTGTATTGCATTATTGACTTTTGTTCATAGGGTAGGTCCAAAATGGGGCTACTTTTGTTTTTGTAGACAAAATTTTAAATCCAAAAGATGGAAGTCCAGCATTGTTGATTCAAGGTATATTGCTTACGGTACTAGCCAGTAGTAGGAAGTTAATAGTTCATCATTTTAACTTCCTACTTCTGAATCTTGTATCTCGTATTTTTTATTCTGAATTTGATGATTTCGTAATATATAATATTCTTATTCTTTTGATATTGTTTTGATACTTGCAAACAGACGATGGTGGTGGAATGGATCCAGAAGCAATGCGTCAATGCATGAGTTTTGGATTTTCAGAAAAGTCAAAAACTGCAATTGGACAGTGTATGGACTATGGCATTTTGTTTGCAATGATTTTGGTACTTTTGTTTGTGTTTATTTTTCTATTTCGCCTTGTAGATGGAAATGGCTTCAAGACTGGTAGTATCAGACTGGGTGCGGATGTCATTGTATTCAGCCGTCACTTGAATAATATGTATGTGTCCTCCTGAATTTCATGACTTTACTTTATAGTTTGTTTGTGCATTGCTCTTCCTACTGTGTGACATAACATATATATTTTTAGTTTATATATTGAAATTTAAATTCTGATTGGAAAAACTGAAATATTCCAATATTCTTTTTTATATATAGCTTTAGAGTGATGGGAATATAGGTTAAGGTGTTTTAGAATAATCATAACAATGTGCTCCACCGTAAGGAATTTGAACTTCTTGCCTCTGGAGGCTATAGCCTTAAAACTGATACATTCTATCTATGCTTATCATTACAACCTAGTTGTTTCTTTCTGTCATCCTCTCTCTATTGTTTTATTCACCTACTAACGTGAAGGTAAGACAGGGAGGTTTTGCAACAATGTGTGAAATTATGGGATAAACTTTAAATTACTGTTACTTTTTTTTTTCTACTGATTGTATGTTGATCAGGATATTGACTCAAAGCATTGGACTTCTTTCTTATACATACTTGATGCGCACACAGCATGACAGAGTTGTAGTTCCCATGGTGAGTTGTATTGCCCATTTTTACTTTTTCGAGGGTTCTGGTTTATATATGGTACTTTTTTTTAAAATTCTGATTTTTTATGATGCTGATTTGTTACTAAAAGCAGTGGACCTGTAAATTGACAGTCTAGAGACTTTATGTGGTAATTACTATGTTACATTGTGCTTTTATCCTGATTATTTGAAAAAGAAGTTTCACGTTTTACTTTAGTGGTAAAATATCTTCCCAAAAGGCAATGTTTTTTTTGAGACCTGAACTTAGCCCATTCTCAACTTACCTCCCATAAGTTTAATTTTTATGAACATCCTTTAGTTTGGTTTTATGTGAAAACATTGTGGTTTGTTTGGGTGAAGAAAACGTTTTTCATTTTTTGTTTTTCACTTTACTTCCTGTTTTCAAGATGGTGAAAATAACATTTTCATCATTTCCTATGCCACTATTTGAAATTTTAAAAGTGGGAAACATAGTGGAAAAATGTGACATTTATATTTTTTATATTATTCAGTGAAAACAAGAAATATTTTTCCAAACCAAATAATTTGTATCAACATGTTCTTGGTCTAAAGGGAATTAGAATTGGATTTTTAAGCAAAGTCTCAGATTCAAATCTTGTGGATGAAAAAATGTGATTGGGAGGAGAGATCCCACTAAAGGTGGCCGGCCAACTAAGTTTTTTGGTGGAGATTAATCATCGATAGATATTTTGCACCAATAACATAGTGACTTGAAAAAAATTGTTCTTATTGAGTCAATTGGAGCATTAAGCACTTGCATACGACATGACCTTACAGTTCCTCTTTATTGCTTAACATCTTTGAAGTTTGGCTTTAAGTATGTGAATTGTTTTATTTAACTAAAAGGATCCATCTTCACATAAAACCAAACTACACGGGAGATAAGTGATAGCAAAAAAAACTTTAAGAGAGAGACATAACAAAAGGCTGGTTTTTAAATGGAAACTTTACCCTAATCAACAAATGAAATTCAATTGAGAAAGATTATATAATTCAGGTATGGCAAAGTTTATATTAACTGTTATTTTTTCAACTCTTTTAATTGTCGGTAAACTTGTACTTTGGTGTAGAATGCTTGTAAGTTAACTTGGCATTGTCACAGTGCATGTTGCTGATACTTATTGCCAACATTTTTCTCTCTTGTCTACTATTGTGTTAAATACTAGTGTGAAGGTGAAGTCCTACATTGGAATTAGAAAGTTGAATACCATATGAGTGAGGGAAAGACCATAAACTTGAGCCTTAAGGTTTTGGGTTAAAATGTGTTGTTTAGTTCACTTATGTGGTCTATACAATGAAGGTTATGTTAATTTCAGGTGAATTATAAGTTTGATACATCAACTGGATACTTGGAAAGACAAAAAGACGAAGAGCATTTTAGGTCTAATTTGTCCATACTGTTGCAGTGGTCTCCATATCCATCGGAAGAAGAACTTCTGAAACAAGTCAGCTTCGGAATTTTTCCTATCATCCTTGATAGTTCAGGCTAAGCATATTCCTTCTATGTTTATGATTCTCTTTCAATATTCTTCACTCTTGGCAGTTTAAAGACATTGGAAGTCACGGTACTAAAATTATTATCTTCAATTTATGGTTCAATGATGATCGCAATTTGGAGCTAGACTTTGATTCTGATTCTGAGGTGGTTGTTTTTTGTTTTATTAGATTTCCTTTTTTTCCCCTTTGCTAGCAGTTATAAATTATGCTTTCATTACTTAAGGGGAACTTCTTATATTTTGGATGCAGGATATTCGTATTTCCGGGCATGTCAAGAAGATTCACACACTTCCTGCCTGGAAGTTAGTAAATGAGGAATACATTGGCAACTGTTTTGATTATTCTTTACGTGTATGTTTGATTTAGAAACATATGCTTAACTGGCTACATAAGAGGTTGTATATTTTCTATGCTAATATTCTCATCTTAAACAGGCTTACTTATCCATATTGTACTTGTGGATACCAGATAACTTTAGAATTATATTACGAGGGCAAGAAGTGAAGCTACATAACATTGCAGATGATCTCAAATATCCTGAATATATCATGTATAGACCACAGGGTTGTGATTCTGAAGAGGTTCTTGTCTGTCTGCTGAAAGATTTTTTTTTTTCCTTATTAACTCTGGAAAATCATATTCGGTTATGTTAATGTTATTGATAAAATCATGTACAATCATTTCACTCAACAGATTAAGCTTTTAACTTTTAAGAGAGTTAGTTTTTTACAGGCTAAATATGCTTTGTCATGACTATCTCAAGAGTTTAAGCTGTTGGGTGAAAGCACATGAATGGTTAGTTTTATATTTAAAATGCTCCCTCACACAAGAGCCTTTTTGAGCTTAAATTGTAGAAAATGCACGGGCACACTCTACCTTGTGTTGAAATATTAACTTATACTGAAAAGAATAGGGGCAACAAGGATTGAATTTTGGATCTCATGGTCATTAAGGCATTGTGTCATGAACCAACTATTCTAAAATTTTTGGAGTGATTAAGTTGAGTGAATTCATACGAATGGTTTTATATCTATAGCATGCATGCAGGATTTTAAATTGATGGCTTCATATCTATCATGCATGCATGATTCTATGTTGATATTAATAATTAGTGGTTCAAAGGTTTAGGACTATGCAGTTGAACCAAGGTACTTCTGCTAGCTATAATTATTTATTTTTTTTCTTCTTTTTGATTAATTGTGCAGATGGAATCTGTAACAACAATTGGATTTGTTAAGGAAGCTCCTAAAGTGAACATCCATGGCTTCAATGTATATCACAAAAATCGGCTGATACTGGTAATTATCACAACAGAGATACCCCTAAGAAAGTTGGTCAAATGGATGATAAGTGATAACTCATTACAAGTAGAGAAAGACTGAGGAAAACCTCAAATGTAACCATTAATAAATACCTTGATCTAATTTTAAAATTTTGGTCTTGATAGAATACAAAGGCATTGTTTGATCTGGATCTTACCTAGTGGAGCAAGGCTTGGAGGTTGTTGTTGAGGAGGACAAGATATCCATGATAAGAAAAGATCCTGCATCTCCTTGACTTTATTATTATTCTTATTAGAATTAGAAACTGGCTTGATGGCAGTTATGTATTAGGGTATATTAGGTAGCAGGATGGGGACCCAATTGTAGTGTAGTGGGATGTTAGGATTCAATTTTAAGGTATGAGACTCAGTTCCACATTGGAAGTATTAGATTCTAGTACAGAGTTTATAAGGTTCTTATAAAAAGGGTGTTGTTAAAATCTTTTGAGGTGTAGTCTTATTCTCTCAAGGTTCTTATAAAAAGGGTGTTGTTAAAATCTTTCTCTCTGTGTGTGTGATATAATTGCTAAGTTTCTTTTGCAGCCATTTTGGCAGGTTGTGAACTATAATCCAAATAGTAAGAGTAGAGGAGTTGTTGGTAAGCACCAAGTGCATATTACTTGACAACATCTAGTTCTAATTGATGTCTGAGTATTTAAAATATATTGCAAGTGTCAGGTGTCTTGCGAGCTGATTTTCTTGAGCCAACTCACAATAAACAGGATTTTGAGAGAACTTCACTGTTTCAAAAGCTTGAACTACGTCTGAAAAGCATGACATCGGAGTACTGGTATATTGTTTATGCTGATGTTCTGTTGTGTACATGGATCTCAAAAATATTTCTTTTTACTTGCTTGTTATCTTCTCTTTTGCTTATTTTCTGTTTTTGAATCATACTCTGTATTATAACATTAAAGTAGATGATGCAGTGGAGCTTGACTTTCTTTTTGTTGTTGGTTACCTACTGAGAGTATTACCCCCTCCCCTTCTACGGTTTTTAAGCATTAATATTTTACATGCCAGGACCTTGTTAAAATTTTGCAGGGATTATCACTGTCATCTGATTGGGTATCCAGAAAGGGGGGGTGGAGCTGAAGGTAGCCAACTCATTTCATCACATATTGTTGAAAAGCCAGGTGCATTGATAACTGTTCCTCACTTGTGCTAATGTCCAAGTCTAACACACAAAACAGATTTGTAAAAGGCAACTGATTTTGTGAGAGACAAATTGTTTTTACTAGTAGCTTAATGAATTTTATCCAACTAACAGTTTCTTGTTGAGCTTCAGGTCCCCTTCTTAATAAGAGGAAGAAGACACATCAATCTATAGACCTTCATAATATGAAAAGGCAAGCAATGCAAGAAAATGCTACAGTTGCTAGACGGGATCAGAATGTACCGGTGTGTAGCTTTTTGTGTTTCTTCTAAATGTGATTCACTATTCTCATTAATGCAAGTCTTCGTTTTCTAATAGTTTTATTTTTAATATTGATACCTGTTAGGTTTTCCTATTTTGTTCTTGATTTGTATTGTGTTACTACTTACTATCATGTCTTGCCATAGAGGAAATTATTAATTTTTGGTTAAATTCCCTACATTTGATTTGATGCTATTTTTAGTATTCTTGAATAAAATAACTACGCATTTAAGAATTAGCATTTTCATTGATTTGCTGCTTGCCTTGACCTCTATACTTTGTCATTGTGAGTCGTTGAAAATTTTGTTAATACCAAGTGCCAACTTCACCCTTGTTTTTTTTATGTAGACTGCTGCATCTCCTACAGACCAAAGAATTTTAACCTTGTTGGAAGCGCACAGAAAACTCTTAATAGAGTGAGTACATTTCTAGTCACCGACAATACTTGATTACACGGAATGCTGTTGTACAACTACATGGATTGGCTTAATCACAGTCAACTATTGCTGCCAATCACAAGCTACATGCTATGTTTATAATTATCCTTATCTGATTAGGTCTTGGGAACATTAATAAGTTGTGTTCACTTCTTAATTATCACATGACAACACTATGAAGCAAAGCCCTTGTTTATCGTCTCTTTTTCCCTTTACAGATGTTTGGAACATGAAAAGGAAGAGGAAGAACTTGATATTAAGGTAATTTTTGTATGGAGTAATAATGACTGGTCCATTACTTTGTGTAGTCCAATTGCCAAATTCCCACAGTTAGTCTGGTTGTATTTTGGAGAATTATGAGTACTGGGATTTTTGTTATTGTAAAAAATCTTTTTATATAATTTAATTCTTTCTTTCTATTCTCTTACAAGTATAGAAAGTACATTTCTCCTATTTCTACCTATCTAAACTACACGTTTTTCTCATCCTATTATTTTTTTTACCCCGTATTTCATCTCTCACTCAGTGTTAAACTTAGATGCAATTGTTGCATTTGGTTGAAGTTTGTTAATTTTATGTTCGATGAAGAAGATTGGTAGAATGAAAATCTGTTAGGCATTTTTGACCCATTTAAGAGGACATGTTTGTACAGGTTACACAGCTTAGAAGCAAAATTCAGGAAGTTCAGCATGAGTATGATACACTTTTGGCTGAGTTTATGTAGTGTACTTGTTAGCTTCGATTCTTTTGCTTAGAAAGGAAGGATGCTGTGTTTAAATAATTTAGTCCCCAATCTATATAGGTCGGGCCTCTTGTAATAATGTAGATAGAAATGAACCACAGGATCAGCATTTTTTGTTGTATCATGTATTGAACATTGAATACTGTGAACTTTCCTCTCTCTATCTAAGGCAGTTATGCATTGAACTGTCGCATCAGTCCCGCAAAGAAAAAGAAAGGGACTCCTAATATCATTGCATTTTGTTTGAATGGTACTCAATGTTCTTATTTTATATGGATATGATGGTTAATGTGGCCGAAGTTTACATGAAAACTACTCGTATATCCTATCAACATGTCATCATCTCGATTATTTATTTTTGTTCACATGAATTTTTCTTTCATATGTACTAGTTTTTGTTTTACTTACACGGTTAGTTTTCTTTCATCACCATTTAAGAGTTTTTCTTTCACAAAAATTACTATTTTTTGTTGTGTTGAGATGTTGTATACTAGCTGTGTAAAAGTTAAACTCATTTTATTATACAAAGAAATCAATTGTACAAGATTGATATGTTTCATTTCATTTTAACAAATGCTAGATGGAAAAATTGTGGGAGGTTGATGCTATTGTAAAATGTTAGACCAAACGATTTGAAACTCTTAAAAGTTTTTTTTTATTATTATTAATTATGGTATTGTTAAGAAGTAGTTCTGTTAAAAACAGAGTCTAATATTTATTAAGCATTAGGTGGTTATTACAAGTGTTAACCATTCTCAAATCAAATAACTAATACTTAGTAGTAGGGATGTTTAATCACCAACGGACAACGGTTGGATGCGCAAAAAAGAAGCATTTTGTTTGAGACGAACTACTTTATGGATGTAAAATTGGGATTTCAAAATATTATTTTAGAGGCTGGGTATAGTAAGCTTTTCCTTGCTTGAAAAATAAAAATAGATGTCGCACATATTTCAATTGGAGTAGCAAAATAAGTCAATCCATCTTGTCATACCATTGACCCACCAAAAATAAGTTGAGATGAGTTGCTCCTAGTTTCAAAATGAGTTGAGAATCCTAAGTTCCTAACTCATGTCGTTAAATAATAGGTTGACCTAGAAAAAAACTATATACGAATTGGATTAGTGAATAAATTATTAAAAAATAGGTGATGCACCGAGTATTATAAAGGATGATAAAATTCTGATACAATAAAAAAAAATATCACATCACTAACATTTTAAACTAGAATATTACCAAGCAAATAGTAATCCATTATTTACAAAGTTAAGGCCAAAATGAATATTAATTATTTTCTAATATTTTTTAAAGAGGGCCAGTTGATGGGTTGTCTTGCCCTTAATGAGTTAAGCGAGTTGGATTAAAACTTGACCCAACGAGTCTATTTTATTTTTATACCTTTATATTTTAAAGAGATTGCATTTATATGATAAATTTAATTAAAATGTATTTGCAGTGTTATCTCATCACATGCATACTTTTTAATTAGTTCACAATATAAAAATATGTATATTCTACGAGATAATTAAAGTCTTATATAATTTTTTTTTATAGAAATTTGTACAATAAAGAGAAATAAGAAAAGAAAAACATAAGATAAAATAAAAAATTAATATTATAAAAATAACTTAATTTAGGAATGATATACTCAATGTTGAAGAATTCCCGGCATCATGCCATCATGCATGCTTTTGAATCGAGAAGTATTTATATTAAATCAACTAATTGATGTTAGCATTTGAGGATGTGCAAGAACCGTTTACTAATGAAAAAGATGTTACAATTACATATTAGTATTTTCCATGGTTTCCATTTTGAGATTGTAGAATGAAGTTGTTGTTGGTGAATTCTGCTTCTCTGGCGAAGGAAACAACCCAAAGGAGTTCATATTCCAATACTCTCCATTCCTAGTCTTGTGAGCAGCAACAGTGCCACCCTCTGCACTTGAAATCGCCACTTTTCTCCAGTTGCACCAGATCCTGAGCATAGTATACAACATCAATAAGCATATCACTGTGGAAGTGAACACAATGGCCACAATGATTACTGCCACTTGTGTGTTTGATAGCTGCATTTTCCCCTGTGCCTTGGATTCCGAGCACGATCTAAAAGGTGGGCCACACAAGCCGCTATTGTTCAGGAATGAGCTTAGTGGGAATCCTGAAAATGTTGAAGGAATATTGCCTTCAAGGTGGTTGTTTGAGAGATTCAGCACGTGCAGGCTTGTGAGTTTGCCAAGTGAAGGAGGAACTTTCCCTTCAAGTTGGTTGAAAGAAAGGTTAAGTCTTTCTAGCTTCATGAGGTTTCCTAGAGATGGTGGAATCTCACCACTGAAGAGATTTTCACTCAAGTCCAATATCACTTGCAACTCAGCAAGCCCTCCTAGCTCAACTGGTATAGCACCTGTTAACAAGTTTTCTGAGAGCCTGAGCTCATACAGCTTTGCGCATTGCTGAATTGTTGGTGGAATGAGGCCAGAGAAGCTGTTCCTTTGCAAATTGAGGACATTGAGGGAAGTGAGGTTTCCAATCTCTTTGGGGATTTCGCCAGAGAGATTGTTGTGATGGAGAGAAAGCTTGAGTAGTTTTGAGCAGTTACCAAGCTCAGAAGGTACCTTGCCACTGAAGTTATTGTATGAGAGATCTAGCTCACCAAGTTCTTGCAAGCTTCCCAACCAATCAGGTATTTTACCACTTAACCTGTTGTTACTCATCAGGATGTGTTCCATTTTCTTGGAATTTGAGAGTTGAGGCGGCACTTCTCCTGTTAAATTGTTGAATGATAGATCAAGAAAGTTGAGCTCAGTGAGGTGGCCAAATTCAGAAGGAACGCTTCCTGTGAGATAATTTTGTCCAAGTCTGAGACGGCTGAGGTTTCTAGAATTGGCTAGAGCTGAAGGGATGGGACCTGAGAAGCTGTTGTTGGTCAAGTCCAGAAGGGTCAGGGAATTTGAACCAGTGAAAGGAAAGAAGCTTCCACTGAACTTGTTGTGTGAAAAGTTTATGATTTTGAGGCTTTTGAGAGAAGAGAGTGAATGAGGGAGAGGTCCTTCAAAGGAGTTGTTGTAAAGGGTAATTTTAGTGAGTTCTGAAAGGTAACTGAATGTGGGTGGAATGGAACCAGACAGCATGTTATCTGCTAAGGCCAATATCTGAAGGCTTTTACAGTATCCCATGCTTGGTGGGATTGGACCAGACAAGTCATTCTGCCTAAGATGAAGAACAACCAAGTCCTTGAGCTTACCTATAGTTTCTGGAATTGGCCCTGTGAAGTGATTTCCAAAGAAGTCAATTTCCTTTAAGCTTGTGCAGTTTGTTAACTCCCTTGGTATGAGTCCAGACATTTGGTTGTCATAGAGGTAAATGGAGCTCAATCTCTGCAGCCTTCCAATCTCCAATGGAATTTTACCTGTGAGGAAGTTACCAAAAAGGAAAAGACTTTCTAAGCTACTAATGTTCCCAATTTCAGGAGGTAAAGATCCAACAAAGCTGTTGTTGTTGAGCACAAGATCTGTGAGGTTCTGCAGTTTGTCCAAGCTGGAAGGAAGTTCTCCTTCAAAGCTGTTGTCAGAAAGGTCCAACTGTTGGATTGAGGAGCAGTTGAGTAACTCCAAGGGAAACTTGCCAGAGAGCATGTTTCTAGCCAAGAAAAGTTGCTGAAGTTTTGAACCTTTGAGGCAGAAGTTACTTGGAATGCTACCTGCCAGAGAATTATCAGACAGAACAAGAGTTTCAAGACTTTGCAATTCTACATTAAGGAGAGGTATTGATCCAGAAAGGTTGTTTTTGGAGAAGTCTAGCTTCTGCAGCTGAATCAGACTATTAAGCTCCGACGGAATTTCTCCATGTAGTTTGTTTCCAAGCAAACTCAGGTATGTCAAGTTAGAAAGATGACTCAAAACTGTAGGAATTGATCCAGATAAACTGTTATTGGCCAGATTCAGAATTTTCAAAGATTTAAGAGACCCCATAGAGGAAGGTATGTCTCCTTCAAGGATGTTGTTTGATGCTACAAAATTTTGGAGCTCTTCACAGCCTTGAATTGCTTCCGGTATGGGGCCGCTAAGGCTATTCATCTGCAAATCAAGTGATATTAGATGCCTCAATTCACCAATTCCAAAGGGTATGCTTCCATTTAAGTGGCAGTAGCCTAGAGCCAACACTGTCAATTCACTCATATTCGCAACACTTGGTGGAATTTCACCTCTCAACATGTTGTCTCCTATTCTAAGAACTTGCAACTTCCTCAAGTTACCTATCTCTGCAGGAATGATCCCAGAGAGATCATTTGAGTATAGTTGCAATATTCTTAGATTTTGAAGCTGACACAGCTCTGAAGGGATGGAACCAGAAAGAGAGTTTGAAGACAAATCAAGTGTTTGAAGAGAAGTGAAATGACTCAACTCAGCTGAAATGGAACCTGATATTCCTGAACCAGACAGATTCAGGCCTATAACATGTTCCTCATCAACTGCACATGTTATTCCATTCCAGTTGCAAACATGAGTTGTTGGAGACCAGTTGCTAAGAGCCCCTAATGGATCTACAAGTTCTGATTTAACTCTGAGAAGCAAGTACGAATCTGTTGCATTATTGGCCATAGTTGCAATAAAAGTAGTACCAAGTATGGAAAGTAGCAGAAAGAAATGACACATCCAAATGGAACCCATTGCAGAATGTCTGACAGGTATGAGTTTCATTTCCAAGGTTCAGACAGAATAACAAATGATTCAAAAGCTATGCTCTAGGACTAGGACTCTAGGAGGTCCATTATTTTGTATAGAAGAATAAAGAACAATTAAGAAGGGCTCAAATTTTGATGTGTATAAAATGAAAGTAATGAGAACAAAAGAATGAGAAATGGAGAAGCTAATAATAATGAACAATGAATGACACAAGTTCAAGTGCTAGTAGGATGTTAAGATACGGCTTTAAATAGTATCATAGTCAGCCCTGCTTATTTTGTTTAATAATAAAGTTGAAATGGTACGGATATGGGAAATGTGTGTGGTAAATGAAGAACGATAACCTATCATATTTATATTTAAAATATAGTGATGCCTTTCTAGTTTCTACGTAGCTTTTCAGTCTAACCATGGTTTTGGTGCCTTTTCACCTTTTATTTTTTTCTCTTGGCAACAAATTGAATATTTTAGAATTCTGTAGTAACTTTTGTGGTAGGGAAACTAAAAGTGAACAAGATAATTCGATGGGTTGTGTTCAAAAGAATTATAGAACAATAAGAAAAAGATCCCCTCGTGCCCGAGAAAAAAGGTGACACAAGTGGGGCCACTTTTATATTCCTTGATTTTTGTTCACAATGCTGTTATACAAATTCATAGTATCTTCGAAGTAGTTTTTACAAGACATGCAATTAGAGTTTTTAAGAAAAACATGTTTGTATCTCAAAAAAAAAAAAAACATGTTTGAGCACGATTTGACTTTACAAGAGTACCAGTCATTTAGGCTTCAAATATTGTCAACTAAATTGGTACAAACACATTATGGGAATCCAAATACTAAGATTTTCCCTCAGGATATTCAAGCATAAGATACAATACATGGCATTTGGCATTACTATTACTTTCTGCTTGCCGTGATGAGATTCTTCAAGTTTTCTTAAAAGGAAAAACAAACGCCGTAAGATTTCAACTTTCAAGCGTGCATGATGATATATGGGAAAGTTAGTTTTCATAATGATAGATAGATGGGAAAAATGAATGAAGATAACTTTTATACGTTTAAGCTTTCTCTTTTTTTTTGGTTTTCCCTTTTTTTCTGTTCTATAATTAATTACCTTAATTCATATTATCCACGGGTGAAGCACAGGACAATGTGTTAGTTGTCTCCATTGTCATCTTTTATATGTGCATTTCTATTCTACGACCAAACTGATTAGAGGGTTAAGCATCTTTTTTTTTTAATTTCTCAACCTAAACCACCTACTTCCAAATTTAATATGAGAAGAAAACATAAACGAGAAAACAACCACATTAGTTTTGGTCAATTCCGAGTAGAGACCAGCTTCATTAATTCTTCACGTATGAAGTTCAGAATATAAGCCAAAACCATGTGAGGTTTGGTGTATTATACCGTATAATTTATACACTCAAATAAATGTTGCATTATTATCCTAATAAATATATATAAGCCAAAATACATGAAGACAAAGTGCCTCAAATGTTATCTTTCATATTCAGCTCACTACTTAGCTTTCACTTTTCAGTGTTAACTTTATATACTATCCACGCCTTAGCCCAGTTTCCCAGGATTCAAGCATAAGCAACCCCCGAAAAAGGAAACATTATATTGTACCTTTTTTTTTAAGCACATTATATTGTACTTACAACTTCAATTATTTCATCAACATTATAGATTCATCTATATAAAAGAATATCTATTAATAAACGCAATTAATCTCTAACTTTCTATAAATTTCACCCTATTTTTTTTTCTTATTTTCCTTTTTCACAACACTCATCATTTTATCACATATGACAGCGATGTAAAGGCATAGTGTATAAGAAAAATGTGAAATGGACATTTTTGTTATCTGTTTTGGTACTGACCAAACAGTGGTGCTTGCTATCAACATTCAACACGGTCTTTTTCTAGATGCTACGCTTTTATTCACGCTTGCTTCAAACCACTATGTGGTCACCAGCTACTACAAAAAGTTTCGGTGCAAAAAATTGTTTTTTCTTTCGTAACACAAGCACGTTATCGTACAAGTCCTTATTGGCCTTTCTCCATTAATTTTTTATAACCTAAAAATGAAAAAAAAGAAAGAAACGGATTTAAATTTGATTGATAAACTTTATATTAATAAACCATAGTTTTTCCCTTTCAGAGTTTGATTGATGACTTACAACCCAATGAGCGTTTTGCATTTCTTGTTAATAGCTACCTAATCTCAGTTAAAGTCTACTTTCACTTGAATTAAAAGGAATAGTGTCACGGGAAGATTAACTACCTTTGAATAGAAAAATGGATAAGATATATACTTAGGTGTGAAATTTTAGACCCTTGCCAGAGATGCAGCCAAGGGAGAAGGTGCATTATTGAAGAGACCAAATATATAAACAAATATTTAAAACAACATCAGGATACAACAAGACGTTGTTGTTTAAGAGAATACTATCAAAATTCTGCATTGGAGTGAGTACGAATTTTTCGTTGAAATTAGACTTAGAATAATCTCAAATATTCCAACTGTTTTAAATTTTAATTGGAGAGGAAAACAATAATGTTTACAGACAGAAGAGTGCATCATTATTGGGTTAGTGTTAATGTTTGTTTGTTTGTTTGCACGTAATTATTTGTTCCTTTTCAAGTAAATGAAGTTTTCAAAGCTTTTGCATCACACACGAAGTTAATAAGACAAGTCTGACTCATGAGTGACAAGGAGGTTTGGTAGAGAAAAAAAGTAATTCCAATTCTAATAAGAACAATATGGTGCAGAATGCAGATTGCTTCAGCGTTGACTTTTCTATTCTCATAGTCATACAATTTGATTCTTTAATAATATGTTGACTTTGGTTGGGTTCAGGCTGTATATTTTAGTGGAGTTTTGGCACCAAACTATTTGTTGAAGCAGTTTGTACCAACCGGAGAATTTTATAAAAGAAAATAAGAAACTAAAAAGCTGGATAAGTATTAGGCAGGCAAATGTACTCACTTCATGTGTCCTAATCCCCATTTTCTTTATTATCTTTTGGGTTGATTTAGGAGGGAGAAGATAAAACTAATCACATAGGGAATTGTAAAAAATAATTTCGTACTATAACAATTATTTATATAAGGCTAAATTTAAATGTTTAATTAGTAATTAATGAAATAATAAAATATAACAAAATGAAATGAAATAAAGTAACTTTTTTAAATGAAGTGAGGATAAAAAAACTAATTCATTCATTTAAAAAACTGATTGATATTAAAAAAAAAATCAGAGCTGCTGTAAAATAAAAGAGAAAAAAGAATTCATCAATTTTGTTCTAATTTAATGAAAATTTACCACATTTTAATTGTTGATGTTTTGATTTTAGATTTAAATTCTCCACTTGAACGAATCTGGGTACCATCAATGGACATACACACATGCAAGACGTAACTGGGATAAACAAATCATAAGTGTTCTAATATGTATGCAAAAATAGAACCTGCAAACAATATCCCTAATTCATTTGTTTTTTCTGCATTTAAAATCCTCATTTACAAGTTCTAGGCTATCATATCATACTAGTTAGGAGTGTAAACCCTAAACAGTAAAATATAGCGATATTCAGAGGATTAGCGCCTCATCAGATTGTGTAAGAAGCAACCAAAGTACATATAGAATTCCGCCCAAAGAAGACCTGGGGTGTGTTTTGAACAGTGAGATGATATTATGAAGAAACCTTACATCATCTAGGCATCACTGCATAGCTGCAGAAGCAGAAGTAGAAGGTAGGAATCTCATGAGGAAGCTTGAGAAAGACCAAATCCAAATCAAAATAAGGAGACGAAGGGCATTTGAAATTGGTGACAAAGAATCACTGGTTACAGGCAGTTGGGTATAGGCCATCTCAGCTCCTTTGGCTTCAAAATACATAATTGTTAGAAAATTTGCTGCTCTATGTATTTGGTGCAATCTATATGCCTGCACATGCATCAAACAATTTATTAGTTTGTTATATATATATATATATATAAATCAGCAATTCATGGAGACTATTAGGATTGGTCTTACATGAAAGATAAAAGGAATAGCAGGCCATGATGTGGACTTCCAATATCTTGCAAGGTGCTCAAAACTGAATTGGAGAAATACACCAACCAAGTACGGGGCAAGAGTTGCAGGAACTACAGGGCCTGTCCATGGCCAGGTCAAACCCATTGTGACTATTGGAACTGTGATACTAAAAAATCTAAGCACCACCAAGGAAATGTCAGAAGAGATTCTCTGTTCCAATTGTAGGCTTGCAGAAAGATCCAGTTCTTTGGGTCTCATTATTAAACGGTCTAGTAGAAGAAGAAAAACCGCAACTCCACCATAGAAAATTGCATCCGTGAACAATAATAGGAGCAAAACTGGAGATCAAAAAATGAATGGAAGTTCAGAGTTCGACATTAAGGAAAAGAAGGAACAAATAGAAGATATTATAAAATAACAATATTTAATGCAAGCAATGGGACATTCCAGTCTTTGGGGATATTCAGATCATCGCTGCCAACATTGTAGGAAGGATGGGTCAAACCAATGTACTTGTTGAACAACTCATTTACAAGCTCAATTGAAGTTCACTTATGTTTATTCAAATCTTACATATACTAGTTCACTTATGTTTGCAATTTGATTACGCAATTGTTTGTTATTCATTCGTTACATGCTAATAACTTGTTCACAATAACATAAACTTGATTAGTTTTAACTCCATATATTCTTTCAGTACAGTTCAATTCTTCATTTCTGTTCAATTGTCCAATGATTCTTGCCAACTGTTCTGTACTTATACCATGAAACAAATGAATGGTCCATAGTCACTCTACTAACAAGAAATACACTACACCTTATAAATGCTAAGTCATGTATATTGCAGGCAAAGCAACACATTACAAAATATAATTTCTTTAAAAGAAAAGTTAGTTACTCACCTGTTAATGATGAGTTCACATAAATTTGAGAGATTACTCCAGGCAAAACGAAAGGAGGATAAAGGAAAGAAGCAACGACAAAAGGGACCATAAACGATAAAATGCTGATCCGAGTCCTTTCTGAATTTGATGAAATGACTTCATCATCTTCGGTAAATGGACGGTTACAAAATGAGACTACTGGTTTTCCATCATTTTGTGATACATGAAAACATGAGTTTCCAATTGGAAAGATGTCTTTAGGAGCTCTTTGGAGACCACTGATTTGTGACCGATCCTCAGCAGAGTCAACAACAAGCTGCTCTCAACTTTGGTACTCCATGTATGTGCCCGTATGACTTGTCTAACCATGACATAATTCCAGAAACAGAAAAAAAAAAAAAAGTTAACAGAGGTCACCTTCAGAAAGTGAATACCAATTTTCCACAGCCAACAACAATATATTTAATTTATTCAAGAAATCCAATTTGAACCAATCATATCAAAATTGCTACTTCTTTAAACAATGAAGATCAATGAATAATTAATTAACTCAGAAAATTATGGGAAAACAGAGAAAAAAATCAGAAATAGCCCCAATAAAGAAGTAAGCTACCTTTATGAGAAATTCTCACGTGAGCAACACTTTGCTGGTTTGGAAACTGCGATAGCCTCAACTGAATATCGAAGGAAAATAAATGTTGTAAGTGGAAAACACTCTAGTAGTTAAACTATTTCCAATGACAGCACAATGAAATAGAATTTATTCCCAAATCAAAATTCTAGAGACATTTAACAGTAGAATTGAAACTAGTAAACTGAGGAACGGACGGTTTACATTTCACACACTGATTTTACTCTCACCAATTTTGGGGAAAATAAAGCTCAAACAGATTTTCTTGAATCTACATCATACGATCTTTATATGGTGAAACTGAATTTAACAATCAAAGTTAAACATAGTGATACAATCTTTGCGATAGAAGATAGAGAGAGCCAGGTACGTACCTTGGGATTTGTGTTGAGTTGAAAGTAACGGAAAGGAGAAGAGGAGCAACCGACTATAGCGGCCATTGGTGATTGTAAGAGTCAACAGTTAACAGAGAGGCTTTCTTTCAGTGTGATTTGTTTGGAGTTCGGTACTTTTTTTGGCGACTTCATTTACATATGTGAGTGCTTCGCGCCAATCGTTATTTCATCCGCAAGCTACCCGCATTTATTCAGCATTCAAAATATATCATTTCTTAAAGTATAAGTATATTTTAATTTTAATTAATTTCATCTTATTTAATAAAATTACTTATAACATATATTTTTTTATTGTATTTATATTAATTTTTAATGAGACTTTGATTTCGAAGTAATACATGTTTAATGTAAATGAAAAAAATATATATTATTAAGAATGAAACTCTACTAAATACCACGGATGTCATGGTTATAAAAAAAAAAAATACATGTTTAATATTTTTATTATTGTAAATGACTTTTTTTTCCAACTAAATTACTTTTCTATTTTAAAAATGAGACTCATAAATAAAATTTAAGAAAAAAACATAAAATGTTTGAATACTATTTTTAAAATAGTATGTTTAAAATTATTACAAGAAAAAAGTTTAATAAGTTTATAATCAATTATCATGAAAAATTATTCTCACTTATGAGGAAAAATAAATTTTATTTCCGCTTATTCATAAATTAATAGTCAGGAAAGTTTATTTAAAATTAAAAAGTGTTTCTAAAAAAAATATTTTTCAAAAAGTGTTTTTTTTCATATAAACAAAAGAATGTACTTTTCAAAAAAAAAAATGCAGAAACTCAAGCATTGGCTAAATTATAACTGGAAAACTCTTTGCCAAATAGTAGGGGGATTCAGATTTTTTTTAAGAATTTCAATAAAGAATTTAAAAAAAAAAGAAAAAAGGAAAGAGAATGCTGATAGAACCTATTCCTTTTAAAATATCAAGGACTATTCGAAAAAAAAAATTCACTTTAAGGACTAAATTATTTTTTTATTACCATACAGGGACTAAATTGAAATTAGATGACACATAGTGGATGGTGTTATACATACTGTGTTACAACACACCCAAAAGTAAGGAATTATTTTAAAAACTTGCACATATAAGGAATGTTTTTTTCTTAAAAAAGAAATGTATAAGAACCAAATCAAAGTCATGTGACTCATAGGAACTAAATTCATATTTATTTATTTTTGAAGAAAAACTAAACTCATTTTAACACCAAACGGATGTCCCTTCTCCCTTTAAAACGACAGTCTTGGTTGTAAGTTGTATAGAGTTAAATTTGTTACTAAGTCATAAAAATTTAAATTTAAACATTATGCATATGAAAAGTCATCGCTGATTTACTTCTTACATGGATCAAATTCGATTGTATTCTACATTCATTTAACTTAACATACCAATTCATTTATTTGAACGACTTGAGAAGTTATTCTATTGAAACTACCAAAGTGTCTGTCGTGGATTGAGTAGCCTTTCTGTTTGAGCTTGCAAACATATACTGAGAGGCAAAGACGTATTTATATTTAGGACAAACAAATCATAAGGGTTCTAACTTGTATATATGCAGGAACAATATCCTTTCATTTGCTTTTTCTGTATTTAAAATCCTCATTCACAAGATCTAGCAACCACAATATCAGTGACAAAAAAAAAGTAACCCAAGTACATCTACAAATATTCGGCATCACTCTTAGTTGCAGAAGTAGAAGATAGGAATTTCAAGAGGAAGGTTAAGAAAGACCAAATCCAAACCACAAGAAGGACCTGAAGGACGGCTCTAAGTGTTGACCAAGTAATGCGGGTTACAGGCAGGTTGTTATAAACCGTACCAGCTTTCTCAGCTCTCGCGAGGTCAAATAACAGATATGTTAGCCTATGTGTTGCTTTCTGTATTTGGTGCAATCTATATACCTGCGCATTAAACAATTTATCAGTTTGTTCATCAATTCAGAAGCAAGAATATTTGAAAATTTCCAAAGAGTTTAACGATGATATACTAAAAATATAAAATAGTTTTACACGGTCATAGTTTTACGCGGTCAGTCATTTATGATAAGTGAATTGACTTTTATAATGCTTAAAATCAAGGGAGGTTAATAAATAGGGTATTAGGATTGGTCTTACATGAAAGATAAAAGGAACAGCAGCCCAAGAAGGTGACTTCCAAGTTAGTGCAAGAAACTCAAATGCGAATTGGACAAATATACCAACCAGGTATGGAATAAGAGTTACAGGAATTACATGGCCATTCCATGGCCAAATCAAAGCCACTGTGACCATTGGAATTGTGATACTAAGATGTCTAAGCATCGTTGTAACCACAGAAAGGAATATTTCCCATCCCAGTTGTAGGGTCAGAGTATCACTGTTGTTTGCAGAAGGATGATCCACTTGTTTGGCTCTCATTAAACGGTCTAGCAGAAGAAGAAAAACCACAACTCCACAATAGAAAATTGCTTCTTGTGAGAACGATTGGAAATAAACTGGAAATAAAAAATGAATGCAAGTTCAGAGTTCAGCATTAAGTAAAAGATGGAATAAAGAAAAGATAAAATAAAATAACAATATTCAGCTTAAAGTTGTCATCATTGTAGCAATAGTTATTACTTAAGTCATGAAACAAATGAATCTTTTTTCCATTCAGCAAGGACATGTTGCTTTGAACAGCATATCAATATTCAATGCAATGCAATACACTACAACTGTTTAATCATGTATATTACAGGCAAAGCAACAAACATATCACAAAATAGAATTTCTTTAAAAGAGAAGTTACTCACCACTCAATACTCTGTCTCCAAAAATTCTACATAATATGTCAGGCAAACAGATTAGAGGAAAACCGAAAGAAGCAACAAGGACAGCAGGGCCAATAAACCATGATATCTTGTTCCAAGTCCTTTCGGAATTTGATGAAATTACTTCATTATCTCCGCTAAATGGACGGTTACAAAATGAGACTACTGGCTTTCCACCATTTTGTGATACATGAAAACATGAGTTGCCAATTGGAAAGATGTCTTGAGGAGCTCTTTGGAGACCACTGATTTGTGACTGATCCTCATCAGAGCCAACAACAAGCCTTGCTCTCAACTTTTGTACTCCATGTATGTGCTCATATGATTTGTCTAACCATGACATAATTCCACAAACAGAAAAAAAAAGTTAACAGAGGTCACCTTCAGAAAGTGCATACCAATTTTCCATAGCCAACAATAATATATTTAATTTATTCAAGAAATCCAATTTGAACCAATCATATAAAAATAGCTACTTCTTTAAACAATGAAGATTGATGAATAGGTAGTTAACTTAGAAAATTATGGGAAAACAGAGAAAAAATTAGAAATAGCTAGCCCCAACAAAGAAGTAAGCTACCTTTATCAGAAATTCTAAGGTGAGCAACACCTTGCTGGTTGGGAAACTGCGATAACCTAAACTGAATATCGAAGGAAAAGAAATTATGTATGTTGAAAACACAATAGAAGTAAAACAATTTCCAATGACAGCATAATGAAAAACTGTAGAATTTATTCCCAAAGATTCCAGAGACATTTAACAGTAGAACTCAAACTAGTAACTGACGGTTTACATTCCTTTCGCACATTTTACTTTTACTCTCACCAATTTTCGGAAAAATAAAGTTAATATTAATATAGACATTCTTGCATCTGCACCACAAAGAATGTGGTTGTGATAAAAGTTGAAAGAACCGCGAATCTTGAGAAGTTGACTACTAGGAAAAAGTTTCACTTATCATTCCTAAAGAAAGAGAGAAAAGAGACTTAAAGAAAACAATATCAGCAAGAAAAGCTTGATCGTCAAGCAAAGATAGATAGAGAGAGCGAGGTACCTTTGCATTTGTGCTGTGTTGGAAGTAACGGAAAGGAGAAGAGGGTGAAGAAGAAAAGGAGGAACCAATTGTGGTAGCCATTGGCATTGGTGATTGTAAGAGTCAACAACACCTTGATTTTTTGCTAGTGAGAGAGAGAACCTTTTCGATTACTATTATAATTTCGACTCTGATTTCTTTCGGGTTTTGTACATTCGGCCACCTTTACCAGATTTATATAACGGACGTTAACTGTATCTGCATGATAGTTATTCTAGGCAGTAGGCAGCATTAACTAATTAGTTCAGTTAGCGAGGAAAAATAAATTATATCTCCACTTATTCATAAATTAATACTCCTTATGTTTAAAATATATTTATATTCTTTTTTTTCATTTCCATGTAACTCTTGATTTTAATTATATTTTAACATAATTAATAAAAAAAAAAAAAAAAAAACTACCACATTAAAGTTATAACCAGCACTAAAACATTTTAATTTTTTTAAATTACTATTTCATAGTAATCATTAAATATCATTTATTAAAAACAAAGCATATTCTTTTGAAAAGCACAAATATCAATTATCAAACGAACGCCAGGAGAGGAAAACAAAACATTATAAACAGTGTTTGGACTTTGGTAGCTCACGTCTTTGCTGAATTCAAATATAATTTACTCATACTGCGCAAACGCTTAGCACATTTCATATATTTTCCACCAAAAAAATACGAGGAAAAGGGCACCGTAGAACACATGTTCTCTATTTGGTACCCTTGTTATCCTTATCCCTAGCAACAGTTGAAACATGTCAAATATTCCATACATTGATTAACAAACAAAATGCCATCTAATTACTAATTTTCAATCAGATACACTAGAAAAATAATAATCAACCACAGGGAACTCTATTGACGAAACCCTTTTCTGCCCCCAGCCCCCCACAAAAACGGGGACACCATCTTCATCGTTCCTAACCCTGCTGACATGAAGATAATTAATGTGACTACATTTACAATTCAAAAGTCAAAACGAATCTTGAACCTAGACTGCATATACCTGAAAACACGGCTGAATATAGCAGCACAGATGATGGATGGATGTATGACTTCTGATGGAAGACACACAAAAGACCACCTTAAGAAAGTCTCTCCACTACTGATTAACTTGGCCTCTAATCAAAAGCTTCAAAACCACCCTGACGTCCATAAGAGTTTCCCCCACCTCGGCGTGGGTTAGTTTGACCTCTCTCCCTAAATCTTCCCCCACCATGGTTACTATTTTTAGGTCGCTCAAAGTTGTCTGATTTGCAATCATCATAAGAGCCTACAGGGTGATACTCATAATGCAAGTTTGGGCCCTGCCTTTCCCGGTTTGTAGATTGATTATAATGTCGGTTACCTTGGGTAGGTGGCTTCAAATCTCCATGGGATTCATGTCCTCTTCGAAACCGATTCTGGTTTACATTTTTGCCAGATCCAGAAGATGGGTGTTGGTCGTGCAAAAGATCTGCACTTGTTGGAGCCTGCTCAACCTGATTTGGGGAGTGGTGATGCCTTTTTGATGGAGCATTTTTTCTGTCTCTTTTACCCTCTTGATTCCCAAAATGGGGAGCTTCTCCAGCCTTGCTCTTTTCAGAGACTGGTTGATCATGGAAAGGTTGGGAGACCTGAGCAATGGAACTCTTACCACGGCTCACTGGAAGAGATTCCCCATCATGACTGGGATCCTTTTTGTTAGCTCCAACAACTACTGAGCTAACATTTTGATCACTTGATACGTTTCCTCTGTGGTTATTAGATACTTGGGATTTAGGTTGCCATTGAGACATCAAACGTTCCCCGACAACTCGATTTTCTTTAGAAGCCACACCACCGTCTAGTTGACCGTGCTCAGAGGATGAAATTCGTGTTTCAAATTTCTCTGCCTCTCCAGAATTTTTTTTGTTATCAACATCACGGTTCCCCCCTGCACCCCTGTGTCCTCTGAAAGGGCCCCGCCTCCCTCTACCTGTTGCTGCATGATCTTTAATAACAGGAGCTGAGGCCAAAGCAACTGAATTGTTTGAACCATCAATATCACCAGAGTCATTAAAATGCTTTGTTTGCCCTTTCACAAAGCTTACTTCAGACTTCTGATCATGATGATGCTCTCTTGGTCTCTGAACATTTGGTTCAGAGTTTGAATCCTGGTCCAGTCCATCGTGCACCTCAAGCACATTAGTTGATTCTGTTAGATTTCGTTGCTGCCATGATCCATGTGCTTTTCCCTGCTTAGTATGCCTTCCATCTCTGTTTTTAGACTCCATTCCAGAACCCACTTTCCCAACAACTAAATTGGTATGCTGAATGATCTGGGGGCCCTGTGATGAAGAATCAACTGCTCCAATGCTATCATCAGTAGGAGCGTGACTGCTTGATGAAGCTACCTGATGTATGTTTCCTTGCTGAGCCATTTCTTTTGCAACTGGTTTTGGTATATACCTCTCCATTTCTGCCCTCTTATTTTTTAAATTATGCACCTGCTGCTCACTCTTGACAGGATTAACTTCCTCAATTTTACTTTTCTCACTCGATTCATCCATGATCTCACTCTTGCTCTGTGGTTTAACAGGTGCCCACATCACCGCATCAATCCCATGGGATTTCTCTGCCGGTCTATTGGCCTGCTGCATATTTCTTGGCATCCTACGAGAATGCTGTGATTTCCACTGGCTATTCATTCTACCATGGGATTCCTCATTTGCTAAATATCTGTGTTGCTCTAAAAACTGATTTGGATCTCTCGACAAGGGTGCTGGCTGAAGTGAGCCCTGATCTAACTCAAAGTCAGAAGCCTTGGACTTATCACTTTCATCTGAATTTTTGGAAAGAGTGGATTCTTTTGGTATTGCCGATGGTAGTGCAGCCTGAGATGAACTTTCTTCATGTTTCTGTTTGTTTTTGCCATTCCTGGTATTCTTCTTTTTCAGGTTTACTGAAGACTCAACAACAGTCGCTGAATCCATGGGTAGGTCAGAGCCACAAGCTGAACCAACGCTGTTTGTAACAACACCAGCAGAAGACAGAGAAACATCAACCCTAGTCTCAGTCTCAACTTTCAGGGCAGTTGAGGTGGTAGAAACAACCTTTTCACTTGATGTTTTCTCTAAAGGAAGATTTTGCTTTTGTTTATAGTTGATTCGCTTCTGCTTTGAGGTGACATTGCTATGCACATTAGTAGCATCCACATTATTAATATCCTGGTGCAGGGCTACTGCTTGATGATTCAAAACGGGCTCTTTGTCAGAATTCTTAAGTGTCTCTACAGTTGGCTCACCAGACAAGACTGGTGATTTTTCCACTTTACTAATGCTGGGGTCATTTATCTGACAAGCAGTATTGGCATTACAATTTACAGCTGAACTGACAGGTGCAAATTTGCCTGCTGCAGATGTAGACTCAGAAGGCTGTAGTTCCTCTTGCTTATTCTGGATGGCAGAATTTATAGCATACTCTTTCTGAGTTGATCCATCCCCTGCTTGAGAACGCTTATTTAACTCATCCAACTTTGCAAGAGCTTTAGCCTTTTGCTTTCTTATCCGTTCCTCCTCTTCTTCCTGCAGTTGCCTAGTCCGTTGCTTGGCTAACTCTTTCATTTTGGCACGCTGATGAGTTTCATGGTGTATTACATAAGTATTAAATGCAGAGAGTTAAGCAAGTAGTAAGCATAGAAAAGGTGTACACATTACCTGTGCATGGCTGTCAGAAGGATCAGACCTGGTTTGAACAGACTCTCCAATGTGCCTGGCTTTATTAAAGGATCCAGACCTATCATAGGTCTGAACAGATATTTGATGATCACCCACGAGAACACTAGATGCTTCCAACTGTGCACCTGATGAAGCTGAAGAATCTTCAACTACAGATTTCTTTCGCCAACCATCAGCATCTTGATTGTTTGATCTTCCTTTGTTACGATGGTCACCTCTACCATGCATTCCATGAGCAGCTTGCCTGTGAATAAGCACTTCAATATTTTTTAACAAGATAAATGAACCATAATTACAGCAGTGGACACCTAGAAGTTATGGCCAAACCTGGATGTAGCTGGTCCGCTGAAAGATAAGGATTCAGAATTCTTTTCTGCACCAGCAGCGCCCATTTCACGATGGGCAGGATTTCTGATTTCTGTGGCATGGGTTCTTGCTGGAAACACAACATCAGCACCAACTGCATTTTCCACATGGTTTATTGGAGCATTACTGGCATGAATTTTATTCCTTTGCCCCTCTCTAATTCTAGCAGATGAATTATCCCTGGCTTTTGCGTTTAAACCCTCTATCTTTTGAATCAAGCTGGCATCTTTTGGAGCAGATGATTTTGAGGGAATTTCTAGCATATCAGAGGCAACACCATCCAATTTCCTTGCTGAAATATCATCAGATTTTTTTTTGTTTCCTGAACTTTCAGGAAATTTTGCCTTGATGACAGAAGAACTAGATATTTGATTTTCTGAAGTCTGAGAAGAAACTTCACCGTGAGTACTTGTCCTCAAATCCCTCTCCTCATTCTTTCTGTAATTTGATCTCTGCTCATTCTCCCAAACAGTCATTCTTGGTTGGCCCCTGCCATCAACATGTGCTGCATTGGTTGTATCTGAATCCTCCCAATTTGTTGGTTCAATTTTTGCTTCTGGTTCATGCTGCTTAAGAAGAACTCTGTATGGTCCAGCAGTATCAGGATGACGACCAGATTCCACTTGCTCTGACATCAATTGCTTCCCAGCATTACCATATCCACCAGACCTAGCTTGTGAATTTCCGGGTTCGGGGGGATTTTGATTTGAGTACCTATTATAGACAGGGGGTCCAGGAGCCATTCCCATGAAAGGAACATCTCGTTCATTTGAATTGCAATAGCCCATTGGAGGACTGTAATATCCCTCATAGGCCATTGAACCAGGAAAAAAGCCAGGTCTCATAGGAATGCCTGGACGAATAAACGCTTCAGGCATATGAGCCCTGTAGACATCTCCATTCTTATGGTGCCCTCTTGGTCCAGCTCCAGGAGGGGGAACTGGGGGTGGGTTTGCAAGACCAGTAGGAGGCATATGTTGACGGTAATATGGAAATGGTTCAATTGGAAAGCCACCTGGAGCAACAGGATTTCCAAATGGAGGACCACTAGGAGGACCCCTGAACCAAACACAGCCTTGAGGGTTATTTACTGGAGGACCATGCCAAGCATCATATGCTTGAGGAGGTATACCAGCATTAGGATAAGGCTGGGAATTTCCCTGCCATTTCTCTATGCCTGGCCTCACACCTTCCTCATTATAAGCCTGATTATCTCTCCTCCAAGAATTTACAGTTCCACCCTTAATATTTGCATTTACAGGAACATCATCTGAAATACCAGCAGCACAAAAGATCATTACAGAAGGAAGCAAAACCTATTAGCATAAAAAGGAAGAATAAAAACTGAACCAATACACCAATACATTAGTGTAAATGCAAGAGCATGCACACATACCAATAACAGGGGTCTCATTTATCTCTTTACTGAGTTCAGAAGACGAGTCAGGGTGAGCTTGAGAACTGTGGTCTGCCAATGGTTGATAAAAAGAAAATTTATTAAAAATTTGAAAAACCCAGTAGTATACCTTAGGATACTAACAAAATTTCTATATTGTATGTTTTAAGGTAACAACACCATATTGCAGTATAACCATTCAACAACTAATAATAAAATTACTACAACCAGATTTGTCCAACTTTAAAGCCAATTAGCCATATGACTGTACAAGATGAATTTCACACTCAACACTTTTACACAAAATACTCATTTCAACACATACAGTGGAAACTAAAAACTAAGTATGCATTCATAAAATATAAGTGAATCCTCTTCCAACCATTCCCAATATTATACATATAGCACTGTTTAGAGAATGTATAACAGAATTTTAATTATAAAACCCAAGGATGAAATGTGCTGTTAAAGGAATCTTCTTGGCATAGTAATATAAAGAGGCTCAAACTGTTTAAAGGGGATAATTGGTATCATTACAACAGAATCAAGAAATCCTAGAACTTCAGTTAAAACCATTTTATTTACATTAACCACTACTAAACAATAAATATGTGTTGTAAATTTAAAGAAACAACTATGACCACAAAATGCACAACTATTGTCTATAAAAAAAAAACAGATACTCTATTTAAAAAAGCTATCACTATAATAGTTAAACAGAGTATGATGATACCTTGCAACTCAGAATTCAGAACAGACTTATCTTTATCAGAACCAAGGGTTGGAAAGTCTCCAGAGCTTAGAGAAAATTCTTCATTCTTGGGTTGTGTAACTCCCTGTGATTTTGTACCAAACTATTATAAGTGGCAGGGATAGCAATGCATGCAAAAAAAAACGCAGCCATAGACAGGTGGACCTAAGAACACAAGGACAAAACATCTATTTTGATAGTATCCCAGCAAATAATGCATATATACAAGATGTTTGGAATATCTATACACCAGGTCTTACCACATAAATACCAAATCATACCTGCAAATATATGCATTATCTCAATAACTATACTCAACAACAAGGTGTGCACCTTCCCCAAGCAAACAAAAAGTATATAAGAAAGATTTTTTTTACAACTGCAAAATTCCATTGACAATAATTGTAAAGACAAGCATCTTAAACACTAGACTAAATCAGCCCATGATCATAGACATAGAAAGAATGAATAGCATAAAACTACATTCAAGTTTCAAGCAGAAGCCTACCAGTTTTTCTGTAGTCCTAGCAGCATTCCAAGCACCTGAATTTTCATTTAAAGGTTCAGCAAATCGAGATAGCTGTGAGCTACCAGGTCTTGTTTCTGCACTGCGAGGACGCAATGATGTCAGTGAAGACTGATTTGTTGACAGTATGCCAGACGCTGATGAAGGCCGAGAATTTGACGCCCATGAATTAGCAGTAGGCTCAAGAACCCTATCACTGCCAGCAGTAGAAGGCCGTGTGCCACTTCCACCAGATGACGGGCGGGCACTAAGGTGACTGGGCGAACCAGTACCACCATCAGTATTTGGGGAGAGAGAAGAAGACCCCCATGCATTAGATGTAGAAGATGATGATCTACTACCCCAGCTAAGTGTACCCCTAATAAAAAAAAAGATCACACAAGCATCAGTAATCTAAGACTAGAAGAACAAATGAAGCAGAAAAAAACATTATTTAGGTTATAGAATATATACTCACTTGGGAACAATCTCCACATTTGGGTCCAGACCATGATTTTCTAACCTTCAGAAAAATAAAAGGAAATTTTTCCCGATGGTAAACCAATCAGTTAACCGAAAACTGAAAAGAGAGGAGCGTTCAGAAGAACTTAAATACCTCTGACTGGGTAAGTTGATAGGTTTTGGAACTGCAACTTTCCCTAAAACAGTCATACCACCTCTTCTGGAAGAAGAGGCCCATCTGCAACAACATTAGCATATTATCAATTTCAATTTTCTTTTAATCACTTAATAAGTTAACACTACCCAAAATTTTCACCATTACTTCACTTTTAGTGGCTTCAAAAGCACTCAAATTAAAACATACCTTCGCTCCCCACTCAACATGCTTGAAGTCATAGCCTAGTTGCTGCCCCACGGTCATTCAATCCAATTGAAAGGCCTGGTAAGAGAGACAGGGAAACACAATTCAATTGATAAGACATATTGCAATGAACTTATACAGATAAAAATTTAAGATATATTATAATGACAACATTAAAACTGTGAACATTTAATAGAAATACTCTTTCTTAAATTTCAAGGAAACAGTGGGAGTTATATAAACTGGTAAGTTTAGAATGTGCAAGCTGGCAGCAGCAAATTCTCAGCAACCTATCCCTTTGTCGACAGATTATAGTTCTAATTTTAGGATGCCATTCATCCATAACATCATTCTCAATACATGCATTTCATGCAGTCACCAAGGTAGGCCCACAAAATATTCAAATGTTAAATTTAAATGGCAGCAAAATCCATTGCTGTCTGCATTATTTTCTCCATTTATTACAAAATCTCACCAGTCTCCAAATGGAGCTGAGCCAATATATAAAAAATGGTAAACATGACACACAGTTCATCTGCTGATCTGCTCATGGTTCTCAGTAAGGTTATTAACTTGCATGAAATAGAATTAGACTCCTCTAAATCACAGGGAACAGTTCAGTGGGTAAGTTAATTCTGTTGGTCATTGAAATAGTGCAAAATACATGTGTATACAACCCAAAGTGAAATTCTTAAGAATATTAACCATTGATTTTTCATTCAATTATCATACTTTTTCATTTTACCCAATCGGCCAATCCCATTAAATAATTTCTACGCTTGCAGTTTGCCCATCCACCTCATGAAGTAATGTTCTACAAAGGTTTCTATTTCTAATCATATTTTCCACCAATGCATATAATATCATGCAGCTATATTCAAAGTTCGACTACAAAAAGAGCCTGAACTTCATGCAATAAATCAACTGATACAAAACAGTCTTTCCTTCAGATCATGATCACTTGGTATTTGTTTATAGCACCACTTCACAAACAAAGGCATAGCCTTTGCAGTCACAACCATATTGCTATATATACCATAATAAAATAATGATCATAACCAAACCAAGTCTATTAAATAACGACATATTCCAAAATCGTTAACATTTATTCACTGCAAAACCAATCAATTGTCGATTCCATAGCAGTGATCTTATCACCCAACAAGAGATCCATAAACAGAGCCAACACAAACTTTTTCAAAAACGAGCGCTCCTCAACAATGCTATCATAGCCAAGTTAGGCCCAACAATCACACACGCACAACATCTTCAAAAATTGAGAAAACAGGCGTCCAATTGAAGTTCAGAAGCATAATGGCAATAAAAAAAGGCCTTTGGATCATTATACTCCACAAAAACTTGAAAAATACAAATAAACGATTATAAAAAGAACACTTTCGCAATAAAACATGCTCTACACATGTCCATTTTAATCTCTAACGACAAAAAATTAAAAAATAAAACCAGATATATATAAATATCAAATCCCAAGCAGTTACAGTTGCAAACAAAAATGCCAGTTCTAATTTCCCCTCTCGAAACACGTGTTATTTTTATTTTCTTCGTTTCCTCGGAATGAATCGCGGATGAATGAATTACAGTTGTAAGTGGAAACGAGAGTGTACCGGATACAACTGGAAAATCCGTTGCCTCGGAGAAACCCTAGAGAAGCAATTGCAGAAAGGTGCGAAAAGAGAAAGGAAAAGAAAAAAAAAAAAAAAAAGCGATCAAATGTTTGGGGGAATTTGGTGTAAGGTGCGAAGTGAGGTTGAGAGAGATCTGCGAGAGTTAGAGGCGATGGGTTTCGGATCGAAGAAGAAGAAGGGTTCGCTCGCGAGAGAGAAAAAAGCTGAAAGACGTAACAGTTGAGTTACCTTACCATCCGTGATAAAATTTGTTTATTCATATAGGGTGTGGGCCCCACTCCACAATTTTACATTAATTAAGTTTTATTTTACACGTTATACCAAAGTTATACGACATTTATCATAATTCAACTTTTACTTTTTGTATTTAAAAAAAAAAAGTGATAGAATGAAAAAATATTATATTATTATGAATAATATTACTTTTTTGTCGTTAATTTTATTCAATAAATAATAAAAAAAAATGTTATTTTAGAGTCCAAACAAATGAAGTGAAGTTAAAAAGTAGATAAGAATGAGTTTATTATTCGTGGTGGTCCTATATGCCTTGAATCGAATTAATTAATCAAATGCCTAATATGTTGTTTAAACATTGAGATTCCAAAGCAAAATAGATATCATTTAAAAAAGTTTCCAGTTTAACATGAACCGTACTTTAAGAAAGTAGCTCATCAGTTATCGAGTGAGAATATACCCTAAAAAAACCATGAAATTAGAAGGTATCAATCCTGTTATCAATTGTTATTTATTTTCAAAAAAATATTAGATAATATGACCAATGAATATTTAATAATAAATATATATTTTTTAAAACAATTATGATTTTAGAATAAACAAATAAAAAATATTTTATTTGTTTAAAATAAATATTTTATTACATAATATGGCCAGTGAATACTTTATTTTTAAGTGATTAAATAAAATAAAGATCACTTTAAATAATCTCATTAAACTAGAAATTATCTTTTCTGTTTAAAATATTTATATAAAACTCTATTTTTTTGTATTATGAATTTGATTTTTTTTTTTTTTTTAATAAGACAATTTCTCTACGTATTCTTCTTGCGCGTGTCTTCTTCATTAGTTTATGACTTTCCGCTAAAATATATATCCCAAGTTCACAAGAAAAATGCAAAGAACTAACTGTTGCTGCTGCTTAAAACTCGAGCAATTCCAAAGTGTCTCATTACTCACATTCGACAGTCAGAAAAAAATTGCCTAACTAGTTCACTTTCCAGTATTGGTAAGAGTTTTAACCATTTGTTTGCATCGTGTTTATCTTATTTATTTATTTTTCTAGCTTTCTTTAATTCTGTAGAAGACGTATTAATTGAAAACTACAACATCATTTTCAGCATGGCAAATTTTGGATGAAGTAGACTAGTGTCACTGAACTAAGAAATGAGCAATTTGATTAGGCTATATGAATTTACTTTCGTCTTCTCATCCGTTCTCCAAAACTGTCCCTTATAAAAATGCCAGAGTAAAAAATTGAACAAGCAACAAGGAAACTTCCATCCTATTATGAAAAATAGATACCAAAAACTCCATTCTCTCAAACGTTGGTTGACATGTGAAGCCATATTACCTCTAATTATTAAGATTAACATATAGATAAAGTCCACCTTTTCTGTATGGTAGAAGTGGCTATCACTATCAGGCAACCCCAGCTCCCAGACAGCCACAAGAGGGAACCTTGTTATAGGTTCTGTTTCTGTGATGGCTGCTAGGAACCTGGTTTTATTAGGTACCTTGCAGACTCACAAATGCATATTATATAGATATAGACAGTAGTACATTTAAAAATGGCTGGTTGCAGTAAAAATAGGTTAACTTGATCCTAAGCCAACCTCAATCTATAAGATTAGTCTTACAACTATGCCTGTGAAAGTCAGAAAAAAGCACCCAATTAGATCATGAAAAGCTGTGACTTGTGACTAAATAAGTTTTCCTCAACCCAAAACAACTTTTCGTTCCATCAATTTGACAGCAAAAACTTTTTTATCACAGAAAATAAGTAAAACAGCATTAAATTTCATCCAAACATGAACCAGTCAATCCAACCGACAACCTAACCTTGTTTTCTGTTATTTGGGTTAATCATGGTGCAAGTCCTGATTTGAGTTAGTTTAAGTTATAAAATGTAAAAATAAAAATAATGACAAGAAGCCTTCTTTCACTAGTGGTTCTTTGTTCCTATATATTAAAACTGCTAGCCAACAAGGTTTAAAATTGTGGGGCACGTTTCATGATTGCAAACCACATTGTCACAACAATCGCAACCACAATTTAAAACCTTCAACTTGCTAGGACAACCACTTAACCACGCAGCAGCCTCCAATCTTTTCCCACGCTCGTACTACTTCACTGTTAGTTAGTGTCAGTTAGTTTGATACAGCTGCAAAAGGGAAGAAAGAATATCTTTTTTCTATAGATTCCATTAAAACTTAATTGACATTTTCAAATGAGTCAATCTCTTTTTCATGATCATGTGAAAACTCTCACATAATCCTATTATTTACACACAAATCTACGTTCCACAGAATAGTTACACAGTATAAACACATATCAACAGAGTAAACTGTTACATTTAGGACTTGTTTCGCTAAGTTAAAATTAACTTTTGTATTAACTAATTTATAGAAACTCCTCTTGATAGCTCAAAGATAGATAACTTCTACAAATTAATTAATGCTGAAGTTAATTTTAACTTATTTCCAGTACTCAAGTAGTCTTTCTGTGTAAACTTATGGAAACATGTCCTTAGATGGAGCTGTACAAGAAGCAGGTAATTACAATGGCAAAGCATTGTTCCATCTTCCTTGAATCAATATGCAGCAACACCAAGCGTCTCACATCCTAATTCCGGAGCATGAATGTCCACCCACACCTCGTTCCTGCGCTTGACGAACCGGAACGGAGAATATTTGTACTGTGCGATCGAGTAACCACGTCCAGTCTTGGACTCGGCCCAAGGAGACTTACTCAAACTCGTGGCGAGCTTTTCCGCCTCCTTGACAATCCTCTCATCCTTGGCAACTCCGGAGAACTCTCTGACCGCAACGCAGTGGGTGGTGAATCCGTAGGGCTTGATATTGAGTTCCGGAAGCGGCAGCGGTGGATCGGACT